>CM075672.1:195580000-196205000 GCA_037962975.1 Clitoria ternatea | reverse complement strand
GTCTGTATCCATATACTTTAAGTCTAAAATGCCTTTCTGAATGTAATCGCGAATGAAGTGATACTTTACTTCAATGTGCTTTGCCTTTGAATGTTGAATAGGATTTTTCGATAGGTTGATTGCACTGATATTGTCACAGAATACTGGAATCTCTTCCTCTTTGATCTAATAGTTCTAAAGTTGATATTTCATCCATAAAAGTTATGAGCAATAACTTACAGTAGATAAATATTCTGCTTCAGCTATAAAGAGGGCTATTGAGTTCTACTTTTTGCTACTCCATGAGATCAGACTTGTCCCTAAGAAGTGACATCCATCACTTGTACTTTTCTTGTCTAATCTATCACCTACGAAATCTGCATCACAAAAACCAAGAAGAGAAAATGAGTCTGTTCTCTTATAGAACAGCCCAAGGTTAGTGGTACCTACAAAATACCTTAAAGTCCTCTTCACTATAGACAAATGTGATTCCCTGGGGTCTGCTTGGTATCTTGCACATACACAGATGCTGAACATTATATCAGGTCTACTAGATATTAAATACAATAGTGATCCAATCATTCCTTTATATGAGGTCTGATCCACTAATGTACTAGACTCGACTTTACTTATGATGTAATTTAGATGTATTAGTGTACTTATGGGTTTAGCATCAACCATTAAAAATTTAATGAGTAACTCTTGGTGTACTTTTATTGATGAATGAAAATTCCATCATCTGTTTGTTTAATTTATAGGCCTAGAAAGAATTTGAGTTCGCCTATCATGCTCATCTCAAATTTAGCCTGCATTATTTCAGTAAAATCTTTGCATAGATTTTCTTTAGTCGCACCAAAGACAATGTGATCAATATAAATTTACACAATAAGAAAGTATCTGTTCGAGCCTTTTCTAAACAAGGTTGTATCAACCTTTCCTCTAGTAAAGCCTTTTGATATTAAAAAGGTACTGAGTCGATCATACCAAGCTCTTGGAGTTTGTTTTAGACTATACAATCTGAATTCTTCATCTTTATCAAGGTCACTTTCAGATTCTTCTTCATTAATTGAAGTGGCCTTGAGGGCTAGTCCTTTCTTCTTGGAGGACTTTTCTTCTTCCTTTGCATTCTTTAAGTCTTTGAGCTCTTGCTCTTGTTCTTGTAGCTTACCAAACAAGGTTGCAAGTGACATCTCGTTGATACTAGGAGATTGTTTAATAGCGGTGACAAGAGATTGACATTCCCTAGTAAGACTTTTTAATACTTTATGAATGAGCTCTTTGTTAGTGTAAGTGATGACATATCTTTTTACCTTTAATTACTTACTCTGTTTGTCTGTTTTATCTACTGTTAAATTATAATAACTGTGTTTTAGCATAATTTGTCAGTAATCTCCATTTTTAATTTTTATCTCACTACTTGTTAGTGATCACTGTTTTCTATTTTTTTTACTGTTACTATTAAGTGTTGTATTTTTGTGATTTATGTTTTTTTTATTGTTACTATTTACCAGTGATTTCTGTTTCTAATTTCTACTGTTTCTGTTTAGTTTGTGTTAATTAGTATGTTTAAAATAATTTAAGCTTTCATGAGTGTTTAGTCTTAAAAATAAATTTATTGAATTAACTAAGTTTAATTTGATTTTATTTTATTTTACAGGCTATATCAAATATTGGAAGCTTCTTGATTATTTTGCAAATAAATCACTCTCCTCCAATTATAAATTCATATTAATTACTTTTTCTTGACAAGTATATTAATGTGAAATTGTTTTAGCCTTATCCATGCTTCAAAAAAAAAATAAACAAAATAAACTCCTATTTTCTACCAAGCATGTAACGTGAATTGTGAGTGCTGTTGGGGAAATCATTCACGTTAATGCTCTCTAAAAATGCAAGAATTTTTCATGCATCATATTTTGCTTCATGACAATGCCTTACATAATCAAACATCATGGCCCACCATCATTCCTCATTCACGTGAAAGCAAGCTCCAATTGGACAAATAAAGCTTGACTTGGTCCATGCTAATTGAATAAAGAAAACAAGGTACAACAAAAGGAATTCATGTTGGAAGCATGAGAATTTTTAATTCAAATTCAGCAATTCACATAAAGACAAGGCTCCAAGAGACCATTACTTTATGCAACAAATGGGCTCCACTCACAGCTGCATAAAGAAGCTTTCTATTGCCAATTATTTAATGCATACAAAGGAAAACAACAAAAGTCCACACAAGGGTCCCATGTGCAATATTTCAAATGCTAACTCTTGATTTTTGCCAAGTCTTCAACGTGAAATGGTCTCTTTAAGTGCAGAATGGCTTTGCAAGATTATTTTCACATTATGCATTAAAGAATTAAAAAGAGGAACCCACCAAAATACAAAGGAATTCACGTAAATACAATGCAAAAAGGCATGGTCTCTTTGCTCAAAAACTCCAACGTGAATGGCCATTTTAGTGCAGAATTTTTGTGCAATTATTTCCATTATATGGCATTAAAAAAATCTAAAAAGAGAGACATAGCATGGCAAGGTTTTCTCATAGCCACAAGTATCAAATGGTTTGTTCCTCTTTTCTAAAAAGCTAACGTGAAGAGCTCATGGGCAAGGTGATGGGCTGAATTTTTAATGCAAAAATTCAGCTATGGAAATGCTATAAATAGGGAGCCAAGAGAAGTTCAGAGAAGGGGAGAAGTTAAGAAGGAAGGAGGACAGTGAGCAGAGGAGTCAGTAGGAAACGGAGGAAGAATTTTAGAGGAGCGTCATTCCGGGTTCGGTTTTTATTTTGTTTTAATTATGGAGGGCTAAAACCCTTAGATTGATTTTCTTGGAGGTTAATATAATGTTATTTTTGAGGTTTTGATTTTTAATATATTTCCTTGTTGTTAAACTCTTCATAATTTTAGCTCAATTATTTAATGTATATTCGGTTTAATTAAGTTGTATGCTTAATCAATTTAATTATACAGTTAGAATTAAATAAAAATTATATTAAGATAGATTTAGAAATATACATGCTTAACGAATGTTTCAAAAATCAATCTTAATAGTTGTGGTTTGCTTAATTCCATAACGTTGAAGCTAGTTTATGTATGTAGGCGATGTTCTATGTATGTTCAATAATTCTTAGAATTTAAAATCTTGACTCCTTTTGCTTAATTAGGATGCTTGATTAAAATCTTCATTTTATGAAAGTAAAGGAATTATGAATTAAGAGATGCTTAGTTGATTAATTCAAATTGAACTAAGGGATTGACAGTAAGGAAGTGTATAGAAACCTTTTCAAATCCAAGGATAAAATAAATTACAATACTCCAAGAAAATCAATCGTTCGTTATTTACTTGTTCTACACTCATTTTGTATTTTGTATTCTGTTTTAAATTTCTATGACAATCAAACAAACCCCCCCAATTATATGCTTGTTGAACTTTTGTCTGTAAAAAATTAAATTTTAGTTGTTGAATTTTTAATTGTTAAAATTAGTTTAAGACTTGATTTTCCTAAATTTGTTTTGTTGATCCTTGAGAGAACGACCTAGGTTGACACCCTAGTACTACATTAATTAATTTTAATGTACTAATTTGACGGGGCCACGACAGCCAACGTCAGTAAGTCTTGCCAAGAGTAATAGGATGATTGATAATTAAAGTAAACCTTTGTAATTCAACAATGGTTTCTCCCGAGTTCATCCTAAAAACTCTCATATTGACTAGTGAGTGTGCTAATTTTAGAATCTTTTACATCACTAGTTCCCTCATGAGTGACTTGGAGAGTGTCCCATATTTCCTTAGCGGTTTTACAAGTTACAACTCTAAAGAACTCATCGGGACCTAATGCAAGAGTAATGAGATTTTTAGCTTTGTAATTGTATTGGACTTTCTTTTCCTCTTCACTACTCCAATCATCCATGAGTTTCTCTACTTGTTTACCATCAACAACATGAATAGGTATAAAGGGACCATTTTCAATTGCATTCCAAATTTTCAAGTCAATAGATTGTACAAAAATTTTCATCCTTTCTTTCCAAAAGGCATAACCTTCCCCATTAAAAGCGGGAGGTCGATTTGTAGCACCACCCTCGAGAAACATATTATATGAGGTAGAGGCCATCTTTTAATCTCTTGAAGCTTGTTCCTTGTAATCGATTAGGCTTCGTTCCAAAACCTGTGTAATCAATTGGGGAAAGGTCATAATCGATTATTCTATATCAGAAACAGGTCTAATGCATGTTTTGAATTGCAGTTCATTTATTCTTCTTTATTTTCATCTTCTAGCGGTTTTTCTCCATAAACCTTGGTCTTTGACACTTCATGAGACTTATACTCTTTGTCATGATTCTTCAAGTGATTGCTTTGTCATTATCAAAACCTTGACATTCAAGCTATTTGTACGTGCGACAAGATTTCAAACACATTCTTCCCTTTTTGATGATGTCAAACAATGTTCATCTTATGAGGGTGTTAGTTCAGATAAAATTTTCTTCCCCTTTCTTAAGGAGTTTATGCGTAGCTTCAAGAATCATGAAAGTGATCTAATTTCAATAATTATAGTTCTAAGTGCCTTTAACCTCTTGTTATTTATTGACCACTTGTTATTAATACTTAGATCTTCCAACCTTTTATTATTAATCACTTATTGTTTTGATTTTATAGGTGAACTCTTATTTTCTAGATGAACTCTTATTTTTCTCCCCCTTTGGAATCATAAAAAACAAGCAAGTACTAGGCAAAGAGATATAACTTAAATAAAGATTTTATTCATGCATAGTGCCAAGTACAGAAGCAAATAAAAAGATAAATGACATTTCCTAAGACAAAAACAGAAAGCAATTTAGTTATCAGGATTGAAAAAGTGTAGATCAGTGATTTTGTTGGAGAGTTCCTCATATCGTTGCTCCATAAGCTCAAAATGCTGTTGCTCAGTCATTTGAAATTCTTGAAGGGAATTTTCAATCCTTTCAAAACGCCGATCAAGATAGGCATAGAGGGAGGTGAAAGGGTCAGCTGGAGCAAAAGGTTTGCCTTGTGTAGCAGGAAGAGGAGAGGCAGGATCATCTGCAAGTGCTTCAAAGGGGATATTGGCATGAATACCTTCTATCTTGGAGACCCAAGCTCCGTTGACATAAATTATTCCCATCTTGGTGAGATGATGGGTACTAATGCATGCCTTTGAGGGTACCTTCTCTGGAAGTTCCCTAGTGAGGTCAACTCTATAAGTCTTGAAGATTTTTGTGAGAAGAATGGCATATGGCAGCTTGTATTGTTCCTTTGGCTTAAGCATATGCATTTTAAAGAGCTGAATCTAGTTAATCTCCTTTTAGTTTTGCATTGCCCACATCAAGAGCACATCATCCTCTTCCACCAAAGCATAGTTCCCACCACGAGGAACTAAAAGTTTCACCAAAAAGAAGTGGAGAAGGCAATCGTTGAGAGTAAGATGTCCTACCAGTTTATGGTTGCTGTGGGGACGGTCAGCCTTCCAAAGAGATTGGCGAGCAGTGATGCTATTGAAATCCCACTCATCTTCTGGATGTCCACCAGCTAATTTCACAGTTGTGAGAGGGAGGAGGCTTATCTTAGAGAGTTGCTCGTTAGTGATTTTTAGAGTCACATTCTTGACTCTTGCTTCAAGGTTCCCATCTACCAATCTTAGATTGTAGAAGAAAACTCTAATAAGCTCTAGATAGTAAAATTCTTCTTTGAGAGAGAAGAAAGGAATGAGATTGTAGTGGTGGAGGTATTGAGTGAAGGAGAAGCTAGGATGATCAAAGAGATCAGCATTAATATAATGAGGAGCTATAATATCTTTCTCCGAGAATTTCTTGATAAAATTAAGGAGATCCCTAGGATTGGAGAAAAATCTTGAAAAATTAAGAGGGTTGTGAGTTTGGGCAATGGAGGACCTAGCTTTCTTGATATTCCTTGAAGAAGACATGGTGAGGAGAAAAAGAAAAGAGCTTTAGAGGTTGGAGAGGGTTGAGAGAATGTAGAAGAGAGGAAGTTTATGGTATGAGGTAAAAGGGGGTGAATGAGGGTTTATATAGGGTTTAGAAAGAAGATTGGGGGTTAAATGGAGGGTTAGGATTAGATTTGGCCAATATGTATACGGATTGATCATTAATTAGTGTGATCCTGGTGACGCTGTAATCAATTACGAGTTATAGGTAATCGATTAGAGTGTGTTTTTCTAGGGAATTTAAAACGTTCAAACTAAGTAATCGATTATACTAAATGTGTAATCGATTGGATTTAAAAAAGAAATGCAGTAATCGATTATATAGAGATATGAAGTCGATTACGTACAAGACAAAATGCTCATAATCGATTATACTAGGATTTGTAATCGATTATGAATAAGACAGTAAGCTCATAATTGATTATCCTGGGTGTAGTAATCGATTATGCCCTATTCAAAAATGCAAAAGCCTATGTTTTATAAGGAATTAACACTACTAACTCAGATTTCAATGATTCAAGAGTGGTTGTTTCATTAATCAATCATTGTTCATCAAGGAAAATGAACACAAATCATTAATCAAGAATTTTTCAAACACAATTGGAGATATCTAATATTCCTAACTCTCTCCTTATATAAATGAATTGATCTTTGGCAAGACGTTTAGTGAATATATCAACTAGTTGTCTAGAAGTTTCAACATGTTCAAGCACACAATCACCCTTTAACACATGATCTCTAATGAAATGATGTCTTATCTCAATATGTTTGGTTCTTGAATGCATTACAGGATTCTTTAAGATATTAATGGCACTAGTATCGTCACATTTGAGAGGCACATGGTCTAGATTAACACCAAAGTCTAAGAGTTGTTATTTCATCCAAAGAATTTGGGCACAACAACTACCAGCTGTAACATACTCTGCCTCAGCTGTTGATAATGCAATATTCACTTATTTCTTGCTATGCCAAGATACAAGGGAACTACCAAGCAAGTGACAAATACCACTCGTACTTTTTCTATCAAGTTTACATCTTGTAAAATCAGAGTCAGAATAGCCAACAAGAGTGCATTCAACTCCTTTAGGATACCATAAACCAACATTTTGAGTTCCAACTAAGTATTTCATTATGCGTTTTATGGCAGTTAAGTGTGATTCTTTTGGGCATGCTTGATATCTTACACACAAACAAATAGCAAACATGATATCCGGTCTACTAGCGGTTAAGTAAAGTAAGGATCCAATCATACCTCTATATTTTATAAGTTCTACATCCTTACCTTTTTCATCCTTGTCCAAATAACATGAAGTGCTCATAGGTGTGGCAATTGTGTTTGAATATATAATTCAGGTTATATGATTTGATAATGACAAAGAAATTGAAGAATCATGACAAAGAGTATGAGTTTTATGAAACTTCAAAGACCAAGGTTCATGGAGAAAAACTCCTGCAAAATGAAAATGAAGAAAAACTAAGAGCCAAGCATCAGACCTAAAAAATACGCAAGCTAATCGATTACAAGACCATGGCTAATCGACTACAAAGCTTCTGTCTATCACACAATCGATTACAAGGTCATTCCTAATCAATTATACAGATTCTGTTTACTACCTAATCGATTGCACCAAGGAATCTAATCGATTACCGAATTGAGAAATTGAATAAAAAGCATCAGGTGCATCTTCTAATCAACTACAAGGCTGCCACAATCGATTACCAATATTTTGTAATGTTACTAATCGATTACAAGACAAGAACTAATCGATTACAGACTTTCTATTTATCCCATAATCGATTGCACATGAGTCATAATCGATTACCATGCTGTGTAACAAAATTAAATGCATCAGGTGGCACTCATAATCGATTACAAGGTATGAACAATCGATTAACAAGGTTCTATTTCTTGGCTAATCGATTACAGGGGAAAGGCTAATTGATTACCAATCTAATTACACTAAAGAATTCGAAGTGTAATCAATTACAGCTCGAGGCATAATCGATTACGATAGTGCCAGATCTTAGGGAACGACGTTTTTAAGTGGGAAACCAGCACACTTCTCCATTTTCTATAAGATGCCCATGCTGTGTAACGGCTATGAAGACTCTAGGGCACCTCTCCAAGCCCTATAAATGCAAGACTCATTCAAGCTATGCAACATATCAAAGGGAAATCATTCATAGCTTACATTTGTGCCTTGCAAGTTCTATTTCTTTGTGTAGTTTCAATTTTTGAAACTTAGAGCTTAAATTTGTAAATCCTCTCTTGTTGAGAGTTATCATTGTTAGAGCTTTTCATTTGCTTATCTACTCTATTGAGAGAGTCTATTGATTGTAAATCAAACACCAAAACACCAAGGTTTCTCACTCTAGGTTAAGTGGTCACAAAGGTTGGGGTTCACCCTTATTATAAATCATCTCATTACTCTTGGCAAGACTTACACTAACAAAGAACTTATTCATAAAGTGTTAAAAAGCCTTACTAGGGAATGGCAACCTCTTGTCATTGCCATCAAACAATCTCCAAGCATCAACGAGATGTCTCTTGCTACATTATTTGGTAAGTTACAAGAGCAGGAACAAGAGCTGAAGGACTTAAAGATGGCGGAGGAAGAAGAAAAATCCTCCAAGAAGAAAGGTCTAGCTCTCAAGGCCACTTCAATCAAGAAAGATGAATCCCAGAACGAACTTGATGAGGATGAGGAATTTGGATTATTTGTGAAGCATTTCAGAAAATTTATGAGAAACAAACGCTTCTAAAAGGGCTTCAAATCTTAAGGTAAGAAACCAATCTTAAATGAAAATTCTTCCTCACCGAATTACTTTGAATGTGGCAAGAAAGGGCACTTCAAGGTGGATTGTCCAAACCTCAAGAAGAAGAATAAAGAGAAAAGAGGAAGAAGAAGAGCTTACATTACTTGGGATGAAAATAAAATGAGTAGCTCAGAAGAATTGGACAATGAGGAAGCCAACCTATGCCTCATGGCAAATTATCAAGATGAAGATGATGAGGTAAGTTTTCTTGACTTAGATAGAGATGAATTGCTTGATGCATTTGAGGAATTGTATGACAAATTTGCTAAATTTTCAAACAAGTATAAATTGTCTAGGAAAACCATTGATACTCTAGAAGTGCATCTCATGGAGCTTAGTAAAGAAAATGAATGCTTGAAAGAGAAAGTAGCTAATGCTCAACCATGTTCCAAGATCAAACCATGTGAATTTGCTGTAAAATGTGATCATCTAGAAAAGAAAGTCCGAGACTTGTATACAACTCTTGAGAAATTCACAGGGTAGAGATAATTTGAATGTTTTACTTGGAAATCAACGATGCATGTTTGACAAAATCGGATTAGGATATAATTCCACCAAAAAGGAAAAGCATTACAAGAATTTCTTTGTGCCACCTAGAAAATCTTCATCACCATTTACTAAATGCAATCATTGTGGCGTTAAGGGTCATAACGCTTCAAATTGCCATATTAGAAAATTTAGACCAAAAGTGGTAAGAAAGGTGTGGGTTCCCAAAGGGACATTACCACAAGCTAACCAAAAAGGACCCAACATAAAATGGGTACCAAGTTCTCTAAACTAATTTTGTTTTATAGGTATGCTTCAAGGCAAGCAACACCCATTGGTACTTGGATACTGGATGTTCAAAGCACATGACGGGAGATATGAGCAAATTCACGACATTCACTCCCAAAAGAAAAGGAAGCGTCACTTATGAGGATAATACCAAAGGAAGAATACTTGGTATGGAAACATTGGTAAAAATTCTTCTACTTCAATTAGTGATGTATTATATGTTGAAGGACTCAAACATAACTTGGTTAGCATGAGTTAGTTATGTGATAAAGGATATAGAGTATTATTTGAATCTAATTGTTGCATAATTGAAAATAAGCTAATCAAGGAAGTTAAGTTTATTGGTAAAAGAATTGATAATATTTACACGATTGATGTTGATAGTTTGTCTTCAAATGATGTGCAATGCTTCATGACTAGAGAGGATGAATCATGGTTATGGCATAGAAGAATAGCACATATACATATAGACCATCCAAACAAACTTGTTTCTAAAGAATTAGTAATTGGTTTGCCAAAGCTCAAATTTGAAAATAAATTTTGTGATGCATGTCAAAAGGGAAAACAAATAAAGGCATCTTTTCAAGCTAAAACCGTTGCTTCTACTCAAAGACCTTTACAACTTATGCACATGGATCTATTTGGACCATCTAAAATCAAAAGCTTTGGTGGTAATTACTATGGTCTAGTAATTGTAGATGACTATTCAAGATATACATGGACTTTGTTTCTTGCTCACAAAAATGAAGTATACCATGCATTTAAGAAACTAGCCAAGATTATCCAAAATGAACAAAATTCAAAGATTGCATCCATAAGAACCGATCATAGGGAGAATTTGAAAACCAATCATTTGAAAAGTTTTATGAAAAACATGGTATTGAACATAATTTTTCAGCTCCTAAAACTCCACAACAAAATGGAGTGGTTGAAAGGAAAAATAGATCTTTGGTGGAGCTTGCAAGAACCATGTTAAATGAAAGTAACATTGCGAAATATTTTTGGGTTGATGCGGTAAACACCGCTTGTCATGTTATGAATAGAAGTTTGATTAGGCCTATTCTAAAGAAAACCCCTATGAACTTTACAAAGGTAGAAAACCAAATATTTCTTACTTTCATATATTTGGATGTAAATGCTTTGTACTTAACAATGGAAAGGATAATCTAGGAAAGTTTGATGCAAAATCTGATGAGGCAATCTTTCTTGGATATTTATCATTAAGTAAATCTTATCGAGTATTTAACAAACAAACAAATACTATTGAGGAGTCAATTTATGTGAAATTTGATGAAAATAGCCATAACTCCCTGAGAAAGGAAGATTTTGATGATCTTGTAGGTACCCTCCAAGAATTGAACTTGGATGACAAAGAAGAAGACAACAAAGAAGGAGACACAACACAAGGTGTGGAAACTTAACAAAAGGAATAGATCACCTCAAAAGACCATTCATTGGACAACATTATAGGTGATATCACTAAAGGTGTAAGTACCCGACGCTCTTTTAATACTTGCAATCATTTAGCGTTTGTCTCTCAAATTGAACCTAAAACCATTGAGTACTTGAGCATGTTGAAACCTCTAGGCAACTAGCAGATATCTTTACCAAACCTTTAGCTAGGGAGCAATTCATCCACATTAGAAGAGAATTGGGAATTCTTGACATGATCAATTGTGTTTGAATGATGAAGTATTTTGATAAAAACATTGTTGTATAGCATGTTTATATGAGTTAGTTATTATCTATGGTATGATTCATTGAAATTGCAACCTTCCTGTGTGAAAACTGCATAAATTGTGAATTTTTGAACCATATAATCGATTACATATAGCTTCTTAATCGATTAATAAGCCTCTGTTTTGTTGATAATCGATTACTCATTGACATCTAATTGATTAGAAAGCTTCTGTTTTATGCATAATCGATTACCTCTTGATCAATAATCGATTACAAAGCCTCTGTTTCAGGTCCAAAATGTTTCATCTTTCCACTAATCGATTACCAGACTCTCTTAATCGATTAGGACATCTCCGTTTCTTCACTAATCGATTACTCAACTTCCATAATCGATTACCCACTGTGCGAAATGATTCAAATTCCCCAGAAACAGTGAGCTAATCGATTACCTAATCCTAGTAATCGATTAGCATCGGAACTGCAACAGTCAAACGTGGGTTCCCGAGGTCTGCTTGACTTCCCCCTCATTTAACTCACCTCACTCCTTTCTAAACCTATTTTATCTCTATAAATACACCTCTCTTCACCCTCTCATCTCACACTACCTCCTTCCTCTTCAAATCTCTCAAAGCTCTCAAGACCTCTCTCCTTCTCTTCATCTTTTTTCTACATTCCTTCTCCCTCACCATGTCTTCCTCCCGCACAGTCAAGGGAGCTAGGTCCTCCATGGCCCAAGCCAACAACTCCCTAGACTTCTCTAGGTTCTTCTCTTCTCCTAGAGACCTTCAACACTTTATTAACAATTTCTCTGAGAAAGACATCATGACCCCCCACTACACCATTGCTGAAACATTTGAGAACCATAGCCTCACCTTTACCCAATGCCTCTACCACTACAACCTTTTTCCCTTCCTCACCCTTAAGGAAGAGCTATACTATCCTGAACTCATCCGAGTTTTCTACTGCAACCTCAAACTTGTCAATGGGGTGATAGAATCAAAGGTCAAAAATGTGACCATCAAGCTCACCAACGCCCAGTTTGCAGAAATCTCTCTGCTGCCACTTAACGATGCAGAATTTGATGGAGGAGACCCTGAAGATGAATGGGGCTTCAATGCTCTCACTGCCTGTCAATCCTTGTGGAAGGCTGATCGCCCAAGGAGCAACCACAAGCTGGTGGGACATTTGACCATGAATAACCGCCTCCTACACTTTTTCTTGGTCAAGATGTTGGTTCCCCGTGGTGGGAACTATGCTCTGGTAGAAGAGGATGATGTCCTCTTGATGTGGGCTATGTTGAACCACAAAGAGATAAACTGGGTTCAACTAGTCAAGTTCCACATGCGCCACGCAAAAGACCAACAAAAGCTTCCATACGCCATTCTACTCACCAAAATATTCAAACACTGTAGAGTAGACTTGGCTGGAGAACTATCGGAGAAGGTGCCTCCACAAGCCTGCATTGGCACTCATCACCTCACCAAGATGGGTCTTATTTTTCTGAACGGAGAATGGTATTCAAGGATAGAAGGCTATCATGCCAACATTCCCTATGAAGCTCCTGCTGATGAGCCAGCCCCTCCTCCTCCTGCACCTCAAGCTTCATCATCTGCCCCTGCTGACCCATTTGCATCTCTCTACGCTCACCTTGACCGCCGCTTCAACCGTATTGAAAACTCTCTTCAAGAGTTTTCCATGACTGAGTAGCAGCATTTTGAGATGATACAACAACGTTATGAGGAGCTGTCACATCAAATCTCTGAGCTTAGATTTTTCAACCCGGATAACTAGATCCGTTTTTATGCTTTGATCATTGTGCTTTCTATTTTTATGCATCAGTTTTAATCATTTCCTTAATGTACTTTCCCTTTAGTTATTCTGAATAAAATTTGTCTTTCTTCATATGACTTTAATTGCTTTATTGTTTTTGATGATTCCAAAGGGGGAGAAGCAATAGTTTGTTCATCTGTTTTGACTGCTAAAACAAATGCTTAATTATCTGGTATTATCTCCAAAGGCATATATTCTTAAAGATAGGGGGAGATTTAGTTGTTTAAAGAGATAATGTTGTAAGGGATAACACTTAAGAGATAACTTGTAATCTAATTAGATGATTCATTTAAAGGATAAGGCAGACTCTGAAAATCTAATTAAGAGATAAGATATTATGCAGAATTCAAATGTTTTTGCATAAATAAAATTAGAGATAAAAATTGTTATTTAAACTAACAATCCTTAAGAGATGAACATTGTTGTCATCATCAAAAAGGGGGAGAATGTTTTTTGAATGTGATTATAGGTTCAAGGATTTTGATAATGACAAAGCACTCTTGAAGAATTCCTTGCAAAAACAAAGATATGGAATCAGACCCAGAAAAACTACGCAGCTAATCGATTAGGGAGTCTCAGCTAATCGATTAGGCAGCTTCTGTTTTGGAACAACTGCATCAGGACAATAAGCTAATCGATTACAACATTTCAGACAATCGATTACAGAGCTACTGGAACTACAATAATCGATTACATACATAGTTTAATCGATTACCAAAACCAAAAATGGCATTAAAGGTATCAGGTATAAAAGCTAATCGATTAAGAGAATTCAGCCAATCGATTAGAAGGCTACTGGAATTAATTTAATCGATTACTAAGACTATATAATCGATTACGAAGCTGCGAAGCTAAATTAAATGCATCAGGTATCATTGCTAATCGATTACAAGGCAAAGTTCAATCGATTACCAAGCTTCTGACTTGAATCTAATCGATTAGGCAATGGGAACTAATCGATTACATAGCGAACAGAGATAAAAAATTCAAAGTATAATCGATTACAGCTTAAGGCATAATCGATTACGATAGTGGGAAAACACATATTAGTGGGAAACCAACACATTTCTCCACCATTCCTTCAGACACCCACTACATGCAACGGCTAGGAAGACCAAGGCACTCACCAAGCTCTGAAATGACTCTATAAATGCAAGAGGAACTCAAGCACAAAATATACAACAAGAGGCAATCAATCTTTACTTACCTTTGTGCTTATAAGTCTCATATTCCTTGTATATTCATTCTTGAGCTAGAATTTGTATATCCTCTCTTGTTGAGAGTTAGAATTTGTGTGAGCTATCATTTGCTTATCCACTCTATTGAGAGAGTTACTTTCTTGTAAACACTACATCAAAACACCAAAGTTCACTCTAGGTTGAGTGGTTACAAAGGTTGGGGTTCAACCTTTGGGATATTGTGAGATTGAGAGATTGGGTGGGGTTCCCTTATACTTGTGAGGATTGGGTTCTTGAGTGTGGGACACTAGGAAGCCGCAATTGCTCAAAGTTGTATCTCTAGTCTACAATAGTGGAAATCCTCTAAGTAGGTTGCTTAGAGGCGAGACGTACACCGGATTGGTGGAACTCGTTAAATCGGTTTGCAAGCTCTTCTCCCTTACTCTTTTACTTTCATATACTGCACTTAATTGGCTTGTGTTGATTGATTGTGGCTTGCATACTTGAACTTGTTTAAATTGGTAAATCTTGAATACTGCACACAAAGTGTTTGTTTAATTGTCTCAGCTATATTTACCTTTGTTTTGCATTGCATATTTCACTAAACTTGATTTCACTTGTATAATCTTGTAAATTTGTATATAAGAATCAAGTTCAAAGGTATTCCAACAAAAAGTCTTAAAAACTCAATTCACCCCCCCTCTTGAGTATTGAGGCCACTTGAATAACAGGAATTAGTTTCTTCAACATATCCCAAACCAGGCCTTTTGGAACTTCCTTTTAATCTTCCCATAAGTTTATACAAGTTATCAGTTCCATTTACAAATTTAGCCAGGTCTGTAGTAAGCTTGCTTACTTCTTGCTAAAGAGACTTGATTTCCTTATCTTGTAAGATATAGCGAGTGTCTGAACTATAGTTCAGTTTTTAGAAAATCATTTTCCTTTTTGAGTTTTTGTATCTCCTCAAGGTGCATCTTTTCTTTCTCATCAAGCTCCTTAAGAAATTCTCGATCTAAATTCTTTTTCTTCAATTTAGATATTATATCTTTATATGAAGAAATGGTTTCAGATTGTTTCTTTTTTAATAATTTATAGTTTTTCAAAAGAATTGAAAAAATCTTCGAAAAGAGCTTCATAGTTTTCTCTAAGTTCAGACTGGTTTACCTCCTCTAATTCAGACTCGTCTAAACATGATTCAAATTCTGAATCAATCTTGGACATTAGGCAAATCTGAGCAGTTTTAGTTTCCTCTTTAGACTTACTAGAGCTAGTTGAGTCTTCATCATCCTAAGTGATAAGTCCTTTTGCTTCTTAAAGAACCTTTTCTTTTCTTTTCTGTCTTTTCTACCCTTATTCAGGAAGGACATTCAACTTTCATATGTCATGGTTCCCTGCAGTTAAAGCATTCTATAACAGATATGTCAGTTTTAAACTTAAACGAGCTTTTACCTTTAGGTTCTTTTCTGTTGAACCTTCCTCCTCTACCTTTCTTCTTTTTCAAAAGTCTGTGGAATCTTTTTGTAATGAGGGCTAATTCTTTATCAGTTTCCTCATCTCCTTCATTAGATGCAAGATTTGAGCTAGTTGATTCTTCAACTTTGGGCTCCTTGTATCTCCTAGAAGTCTCTTCAGACTTCAAGGAAATGTTCTTTGAAGATGAAGGCTTCGACACTTCTTTCTGGCTAAGCTTCAGCTCATGAACTCTTAGAACTCCAAGAAGTTCATCAAGAGTAAGAGTCCTAAAGTCTTTAGCTTCTTCTGGAGCAGCACATTTTGCATCAAACTTCTCTGGTAGACAACCCAAAAGTTTCACATTGATGTCTTCAGTGGAAGGTGTGGATCCCAGGGCTTTGAGCTCATTGAGGTGAGTCTGAAATCTTCCAAACATCTAGTCAACAGACTCATGATCCTCTATTTTAAAGTTATTATACTTCTTGGTTACAAGAATCTTCTTTGAACCCTTAACATTGGAGGTTCCTTCATAGTTATGTTGAAGGGCATCCTAGATTTCCTTTGCAGTTTTGTAACTGTAAACCTTATTGTATTTAGATTTACTCAAGGCACAGATTAAAAGAAATCTAGCTTTAGCATTTAACTCTATCTTCTTGGTGCCAGCAGTGGACCATTTATCTTCAAGAATTGGCTTTCCTTCTTTGTCTGTAGGTTTTGGATTATCACCTTTTGTGATTATTCCCCATAGTTCGTACTGAGTGGATTTGATAAACATTTCCATCTTGTCTTTCTAGTAAGAGTAATCTTCACCAAAAAAGACAGGTGGTCTGTTCATAAAAGAACCTTTTGTAGTTAGCTGATCATGAGAAAATGAGGCCATGGAACTTGATCCTTTTTACTCGTGAGAGTAATCAACCTGAAAGGACAAGCTCTGATACCAATTGATGATATAGAGTTACACTTAGAAGGGGGTTGAATAAGTCTCAAACTCTTTTTTGAAAAATCGCTTAAGTAATAAATAGTTTAGCAGACCACAAAAGGGAATAGAGAATCACACGACAGAATTATCCTGGTTCACTTCTAACGCTGAAGTTATGTCCAGTCCCTTCAGACCAAAGGATTTTTCACTATTATAAAACACCTTTACAATACTGCACCAGCCCAGTGCAACAAGTATTCTTAACTCCAACCACTTCTAGCTTAAAACCCAAGTATTGTTTCAAAGAGCCACTCCTGGCTACAGGCCCAAGTATTCTTTCAAAAGCCTCTTCAGGCCACAAGTGTTTCCCAACACTAACAGACTTTGGCAAACACACCAGATCTTACAGAATGGGTGATAAAGAGTTTTTGGTGTTACAACTAATAACTCAGCGTACAAAGATATGAAATGATTACAAAGTACACTGAGTTACAGACTATTATAAGTCAAGGTCTGCTAAAAGTGGAACTACAAAGAAGACTTATGTAGTGAATACAAGAACTTAGAAACTTAAAGAAAAGTCTTTCAGACTTCGCTTTCTTAAGAGAGATCAGAGTGTTCAAGAATAAGAATGGGTAGCAAGACACTATTGAATTCAAAAGCTTCTTGTATTTATAGTCCTTCTTGAAAAATAACGATTGATTTAGCTTAAAGGATGTTGGTCTCTTCGAGGAATGTGCTGTCAGCGAGTACAAAGACATACTTCAGAGAAATTTCCTTAACTGAATTGCTTCGAAAGTCTTTAATAAAAGATCCCTTTTTCTTATGCAATTTGAGAAAACAAGTACACTCTATAGCAGTTGACCTTAGGCTATCTGTTTTGAACAAGTTTAGCTTTTCTGACACCTTGAGATTTGTGAGGTAGTTTTCTTGATATATTCGAGCGTGCCTTTTAACTTTTTCGTTAATTTCCTTTTTGATGATAGCTTTAGGGATGACATGATAAAGTATATGCAACTTCTTATTTGGTAAGAAAGATCCTTTTTTAAATACTCGAAGAATAAGAGAGCTTCTTGTGGTTTGTAGCTTCAGACTAGCTTGATTTAGTGAAGCTTTGAGTGAGTACAGACTTCTTCATTTCAGGAGCGATTTGAATTTTACAGACTCTCCCTATTCTTTACAAATGGAGTTCTACGAACTTCTTGTCACGCTTGAACAGACTTGTTAGACAAACAAACAGTATAGACTTCATTTTAACTGAGAGCCTTGATGTGTATTATTAACAAATCACAAGAGGTTCAGACTACTCAGTCATGAGTTTAGACTTGACTCTAACAACAATGATGAAGAGTCAACAAAAGTTTAGTGAGGTACGATTCAATATTAGTAAATGCGATGTTAAAATATTCTCCTTGATTTGGATAATTAGATTCAAATTGCTTTGACATTTAGTTATTCAACTTTCTATACTTGTCTACGTGACTTGTAGCACCTAAGAGACCTTTGTCTTACTTCATGTGTACTTATGTGACCCTTCTAAATGTAAAGGTAGTAAAGACAGATAAAAATAAAGGACATGTGATAAAAGATAAAAATATAAAAGGTAAACTGAAGGTAAAAATAAAGATAAATATAAAGGTAATAGGTGGTATTAAAAGTATAATAACAATATTTAGTGAGAGTTAATTGTGCGGTTGACGTGTCCATCCTCTGCAACTGCAAGGGACGAAATTGTTTCTCTCTCTAGGGTTTCCCTCTCCGATACCGTGCTTTAACCGGATCAGTGCCGATTCCGGCGACTCGGAGGCATGAAGCTCACAGTGAAGACTTTGAAAGGGAGCCATTTCGAAATCAGGGTTCAGCCCTCCGACACTGTCAGTATTCTCCTTTCGCTTTCACTCTTCAGTATCAATTGATTGATTTACTTGTTTTCAAAATTTGGAAGCTAACTCTATTCACCTTTACTTTTCAAATCATTATCGTAATTGTGATTATTCAAACTCCTCTGCTTTTATTTATTTTTTATTTGTATTTGTATTGCATGTGTTCAAACTCCCGATTTCATACTGCCTATTTTGCTCTAATGTGAATTTATAGTCACTATATGAATTTGTCACCAGGCGTTATGTGGTGTTTGATAAATGTAAGAAGTGATATTTTCAAGTTGTGTTGTTTATCAGATGAAATTGTCAATTATTTGTTATTCCCTTAAATTTTCCTACTTTTTTCACGTCAGGTTATGGCTGTCAAGAAGAATATTGAAGATGTACAAGGCAAAGACAATTACCCATGTGGACAGCAATTGTTGATTCACAATGGCAAGGTTTTGAAAGATGAAACTACATTAGTTGAGAACAAGGTTTCTGAAGATGGCTTTCTTGTTGTCATGCTTAGTAAGGTATATTTCCTCCTTCAGCATTACTTTTTCAAACAATGGCTCCGTTTTTTCCTTGGCAAGTTTCCTCCACACTGACAGTCGTATCAGCTTTCATATTTGTATCTCGCATTAGTGACTATACTAGACTATATCTTTCATATCTTTTAGAGATTTATTGCTTTGTGCTTTATCATTTAACAAATAAAACTGATAACAACTTTCTGTTTGTATTCTCTCTGCCAAATATTTTATCTTGACATTATGAGAGGAATTAGGTCTTGCCATTCAATGTCTATTGTGTTGTTTCAGTTAGAAAAACTCAATTATAAGCTCCTTTTAACTTCAACCGTGATTTGCCATTTTATTTCTCTATTTACAGAGTAAGACATCGGGTTCTGCTGGGGGTTCATCCATTCAGGTATACATTGCTTGCTCATTTTTATTGCAATTAAGTTTTCTTTCTTTGCCACCTTTCTTTCCTGGTATTAGCTAGTGATTGTGCATGTGCATGTGCATGTCAGCCTGCCAGCAATCCTTCTATGACTGTATCAACGTCAAATTCTGCACCTGCTCCTGAACCTCCAGTACAAACGCAGTGAGTCTATCTTAAAAGTCTTTGACTAGGTTGGTTTTATATCATCAGGTTTTTTCCCTAACTTTTTTTATCCGGTTTTGCAGGGCTGCGAACACTGGTGCAGCTGCCACAGACTCTGCAAGTACAACTACAAAGTATGGTTTTTGTCTCTGCCATTCTCTTTAGATACTATTTATAAATTCTGCTGAAATTTATATTCTGGATGCACAATGCAAGGTGATTGAATCACTATTCATATAGTGAATCTTTAGGGTTTTGAATAGTGAATCATAAATGGTACGGAATCATAAGATTTGGAAAAAGAGTGAAAAATAACTGCTGATATGTCATAATAAATGATGTATTAATTAGTAAATATGATACCCAATGGAGGAATAGAAAGCAAGCTCCTATTTCTAAATATCTTTAGATTATTTACCTTAGTTTCCAAAATATATTGATTACAGTATATCTTTATCTTTGTTCAATTAAAAAATTAAACTTCCAGGTCAAACAAACCCAAATCCCTAATTTATTGATTGGAATTTATCTTTGATAATATCTTGATTATTGTTTTGTAAGCGTAAATATCTTGATTGTTATTTAACAATGATTTTTTTTAAAAATTCACAACTTATATTTGACTATAATTTATCTTCTTAAAATTGTATTATATCTTGATTATAACTTACAATAAGCTGGAGACCAACAAGAAAAGTAATTACTAAGCAGCGCAATGTCATTTCAGTTTGCTTTTTCCCATCAAAGATCACATTTTTTCTTCCTGGGTCATGGGGTCATCTTTGGCTCGTCTCTGTAAAGTTGAACAACGCTTGACAGCCTGAATCGCTTCTGGCTCCAAATTTGCAATTGGCACACACAAGTCTGGTGATTCAAGCAACCATCTGGCCATGTTTGAATTCTGTCTTTGGTTTGTAACATTGGAGGATTGAGTTGTATTGATTCGTTTGATTTCACTGCCACATGTACTCCCATCCATAAACTAGATACTGTTCGAGGAATGCTGAATTATCCTTTGAATCCTTAATAATACATTGAAGAGGAGAGGAAGATTTGAATTTGATTTTAATCTTTACTATTATGGTTTCTCTTTAACTCAGTACTTGCACTATGCTTTTTAATGGATTATTTTTACTAAATGCTCTGAGGGATAAAATTGGTTGCTGTACTAATAAATTGAACTTGAGATTTGCTGATATCCTATTTTTTATCATAAACATCATGCCCCTTTTCCACCTCTAATTGTTGGCATGGGTTGTTTGCTAAGTAGTTAATCCCGTATCCTGGAGTGTTGCAAAACAGTGTCAAAAACAGCAACAAAAGATGAATGACAGGTTACTGTCACAGAGACAGAGGCAATGGAAGTGTGTCGGAGGGCTGATGGAAGTCAAAATGCCTCCAAAAGTGGTGGCTGGGGCCTGGAGGAAAACAAATTGACAAAGATGAAGGTGGTAGCAAACAAGCAAAGAACAGAGTAGAGGAGGAACAGAATGACAAACTGAGAGAGTTACTGAGACCAAAACAGTGGTGCTCGTGCTCAGTGGGGACGCATGCGATGCGTGATGATGAGGCTGATGGGCCGAAATAGTGATGTGAGATAGAGGAGGAGACAAAATTCAAGAGGTTGTATAAACAGAGCAACCTTGCGTGCTTCTTTTGGAACAACAGAGAGAGTGTTTTCTTGAGTTTTATTTTAGGGTTTTTTATAGTTTAAAGTATTTTTAATTAAAAAATTAGCAAAGTAAGTTTTAAAAGGGTATTTACAAAGCTACCCTTAATGAATTTCAATAAAACAACGCCGTGTTGAGCATCCCCCTGCCACGAACGCGAACATGGACTCCGGAACCATAAACACCGAGGGCTGCACATTCCGTGACACCCACAATCGAAAACACAACCGCAATGGCCTTCGTGTGGCTGCCAACCACTGTGACGCAACATCCTGCCCAGAATGCGCCATGATAGCGCACAAATAACAACATAGGACTTGTTTGTTTGTTTGTTGACATTGCCCCTTTTCCTGTCATCAAGCCTTCTAACAGTGGCAGTTTTTGCAGTGTGTCTGCAAATACTTATGGTCAGGCTGCTTCGAATTTGGTCGCTGGTAGTAATCTTGAGCAGACTATTCAACAAATTATGGACATGGGTGGTGGCAACTGGGACAGAGATACAGTCAGTCGAGCTCTTCGGGCTGCCTATAATAATCCAGAGCGTGCTATAGATTACTTGTACTCTGTATGTCTTCACCGTTCTTATTTCTTGACTGCTTAAAATTTTTGTTGTGCATTTTGATTTTACAAAGCTTAATTTTTTTTGGGCAGGGAATCCCTGAAGCAGCTGAGATAGCAGTGCCAGTTTCTCACTACCCAGGTAGTCAGACTACTGAAACAGCTGGAATTCCTGCTGGAGTGGTTCCCGGAGGACCTAATTCATCTCCCTTAAATATGTTTCCACAGGTAAAAGTTACAATTCTGAAGGGACCATCAAAAGTAGTCTCGCCTTGATATTTGCATCATTGTCTGTTACCGTTTGTGCTTTATTTCAAGCTGAAACTCTCACAGGAGACAATTTCCAGTACTGGTGCTGGTCTTGGATCTCTTGACTTCCTTAGAAGCAATCCCCAGGTGAGATTGCTTCTTGATCAATTGTTGTACGCTCTGTATTTTAAAAGACATTTACTCCACCATCCAAGGTGTAAGAAAGATTTTGGTTAAATTACCACATAAGTCCTGTTAATTTTACTGAAATTTTTCAATGGGATTTTCTATGATGTGCCTAAGAAGCATCAAATACATCTCATTGAATGATTTGAATTACCTTAATAAGCAAGTATTGAATGTTTTTGTAAATTTTTATAATTATAGATAGTTTCTTTTTCAATAAAATATTCTATTTCCAACTTCTTATGTTGTGCCCATATACAGTTGTGCACACTAGAGAAAACCTCAGTTTCATATAGGCTGCTTTTGTTTAAACATTTAACTTAGTTCTTATACTTTAAAGTCCAACTGGCTGATGGCTATGATGGACTCTGTTAATGGATGCTTTCAGTCTGTTAGAACTTAGAGTGTCATGTATCACATGCCAAAATAATTTGATGTTCACTTCATGGGTATTATAGGAAGTTGTATCTCTTATTATAATCTTAGGGAATAGTCACCCCCAAGTCTACCAGGAGTCTATACATTTCCGGTGGTTTCAGAAAACGTTTTCTATTTTCATTTTAAATCACAAAACTGCTACCTTGTTATTCCTTTCTAGTTTCAAACTTTTACATGCAGCCAACCCCATCTATTGGGATAAGGCTTTTATTGCTGTTTTATCTAGGTCGAATCTTTATTTCCGTAGTTTTTTAGTGAGGTTTGTCTGGATTTTCAGTTTCAAGCATTGCGATCAATGGTGCAATCCAATCCACAAATTCTACAGGTATTCAATTTCTCAGTTACCTTCCTGACATTTGGTCTTCTCTTGATGTCTAATGATTATCACTTTCCATTGTAGCCTGTGCTTCAGGAACTTGGTAAGCAGAATCCCAATCTTTTAAGACTGATTCAAGAGCATCATGCAGAGTTTCTCCAGTTAATAAATGAACCTGTTGAGGATTCTGAAGGGTGAGTTTACTGTCATATATGGTATATCACATTACCTGTTTTACATTGTATGACCTTTGTATTTTCTTCATATACAGTTTTGCTGGTTGTAAAAAATTTCCCTATGTATGTATATATATATATAGACAATGACATGGAAGGAACGTTTCAACGCATTAGCCTGATATGCAATTCCTATATCATATATATATATAGAATAAGGAGATTATTTACTTAACTTGCTGTTTTTATATTCACTCAAATGCCCTCTATTTTCTGCCAGAGATATATTTGACCAGCCTGAGCAAGACATGCCTCATGCCGTCAATGTGACTCCAGCTGAGCAGGAGGCAATTGGAAGGGTACATCTCTCCCTGTTGTAGCCTAATGTTTGCCATTTTCATTCCCGCTGAGTAATCCGATGATTCTTATTACTTGTTTTTATTGGTAGCTTGAGGCTATGGGATTTGATAGAGCTTCAGTGATAGAGGCATTTTTGGCATGTGACCGTGATGAGCAATTGGCAGCCAACTTCTTATTGGAGAATGCTGAAGACTTTGACGATTAAATCATTGGCCTACACTCCCAGGGAAGGAAACAAAATACCGATTTCCTGGCAAAGCTTGGTTGGAGTTAGGATCCCCTTCCCCAGGCGTGGGAGTCACTCTGCTGTTTCTTGTTTTCTTTTTCCTTTCTATGTACCTTCCTCCCCTAAAAAAAGAAAAACTAACCTACACACATTGATTCATGGTTTTGTTCGTCCTTTTTCCTAACATGCTTTCTTTTAAAATCCATCAAATAGAGTTTAAATTTGCAATTGATTTTAGAATCCGGTTTGTACGGGAGCCTTTCGAATTGAAGTAGCAAAGATCTAATTGTAAGCTTATTTTCCGTTATCATTTTAGGTGTGACTCAAATATATGACCAGATGCTGCTATTTGTGTTTTTTATTTTTGGAGAATTCAGTGACAAAATGTCCCAATACCTCCAAAATTATTCCTTCGAGCACTGAAATAATATCCGAGGACTGACTGGCGTATTAAAAATAGCAAATTTTTATTATAAATTTTCTGAATGTTTAAGAGTGTATATTTTAAAATAAAATATTATATTACATAAATATATTAGTTATAATAATAAAATTTAATCTTAAGCAACTAAAACTTAAAATCTTTCAGGGTGAAGTCTTGGGTTTATATTATATATGTATAGGGGATGTATCTCTTATGTGAGAGTAAAAGAAGGGAATTTAAGTTGTATAACTATATGAATGAGTGAGATTAAATAAATAAATATATATATATATATATATATATATATATATATATATATATATAAAAGGATGTACCTTATGAGAAATATTCTCTTACTAGCAGTAAAACTCGTGCCTTGTACGGTTATATTATTTTTTTAAAATATTTTTTATGCTAGACTTTTTCTAATTTATAATTATATTTAGATTAAAACAAAATATATTAAATTTTATAAATGAAAAAAAATAGTTTTATAAAGCAATTGGCATGGTACGATGATATAATTTTTTATAACAAATATATTATTAAAAATGTTTTCAAATAACTATTGTTGAATTAAATATCTAAAGATTCAAAAGGTAAGACATCGGATTTATATGATATAATTTTTTATAACAAATATATTACAACAGTGACGTGTTATCCATTCTGGCAACGCTACCGATTCAAAAGGTAAGACATCGGATTTACTAAATCGTCTGGGCGTTCTCCCAAGACCGGATAATCCATGTAGACACCTTCAGATCGGATATGCACAGGCCATTTGACAAAAGATAATGAGTGCTGCTACAGGGATGACAACCAAGATTCTATTTTCCATACTACGAGCCAAAGTCTGCTTCTGGAAATGAGTATCTTGTTCCCCAAATTTAACCTCATGATCTCTACGCTCAAATATAAAATTGCCACTTGCTCCAATCATGCTAGTAGGTGGGTATTAAACAATTATTTATCTACATAGTGGAGCTCAGTGGACATGCCACTATCAGGTCCTCGTAAAATGAGCCAATCAGGTATAAAAACTCTCTTCAATTTACTTTGAACTCTCTCTGGAATTCTGGAGATCATCGCTTAATACTGTATGTTATTCCTTTCCTCTGGAATACAACTACTGACTTGAGCGTCGGAGAATCTTCATAGGTGGCACCACCTTTCGCCCACTTCAACGCGTGAGGATGGTGTGAAGGATCTCCAGGACATCAAGACCGGTCTTCTCGCATTAGTACAACAAATACTCATTGATCTGGTGTCCAACCCTGTACAATCTTTGACTTTTGTGGCTGACCCTACACCGGATCTCTTGACCCCGGTTCAGGACAGTTCATTGGCACGCCCGGTGGGACCCATTAAAGTTATTCCCACCTCTCATTTTCAAAATACGTGACTTTATCATGGAAGGCAATGGGAGAAACATGCAAGATGGGTCCGTAGAAGATGTCACTGCCCAAGAACAACAAGTGAATAGGCGCTTGGCCTTCAATTCACCAGGAAGAAGTTCAAGAGGTGCAAGCACCAGTAGCAACTGATCCACGAGATGAGATGATACGCCAGTTGATGGAGGAGCTGGTGGAGTTAAAGCGAGAAAAGAAGTCTGCAGAAGAGAAAGCGTTGTCTCAGGCAGAAGATACTCACCACACGAATGAAGGGAGAAAATCTGCGAGTCCCCAGTACTCTCAGATCCCCACTTATGATGAAAAAGAGCAAATGCTTGAATCTGGAGAGAGAGCTAGTGGCAGGAAATAGGAGCCAGCTATGACACATGGGGCTTATAAACCCAATGTCCCTTTCTCCCAGCGGTTAATGGACGTTATCATTCCAAAACACCTGCAAACCACTCAACCTCTCTCCATCGGGAAGTACAATGGTGAGACAGACCCTACCAAGCACTTGGATGCATATGTTTATGAAACCATGTATCTGGGGGCAGACAAGGATGTAATGTGTAGGATGTTTCCTCGTACTCTGGTAGATGATGCCCTCGGATGGTTCAAGGGATTACCATCAGGCTCCATCGATTCATGGGAAGAAATGGCGACAGTGTTCGTGGATCACTTTGTCATCTCTCGAGATGTCCCTAGAACCTCTCATACGCTGGCCCAAATCAGGCAGGGGGAAAGTGAAACTCTTAAAGATTTCTTAAAGACATTTTACAAAGAAGTAGCCTTAGTCCCAAATTTAACAGAGGCATTACAATTACACATTGTAATAGAAGCTTTACAACCGGACTCTGCTTTTGCTTTATCACTAGCAAAAAGCCCTCTAGCAAACTTCGAGGAGTTTAGAAGGAAAGCTTCCAAATATGTGGGCATTGAAATGCATTTAGAGGCAACTGCGTCGAGAATGAAGCCCCCGATGCCACAACAACAACCACGGAGAGACAAGGATAGGCCAAGATCAGAACGCATAGAAAGACCATTCCATAACAACTCCTCTAATAACTATACACCCCGGCGGCAAGAGAAACGGGTAAGTGCATTTGATCACTATGCATCGTTAAATTCTAGCCATTCACAGATTTTGAGGGAGGTCGGTTGGCAAACGCTCAACGTATACGGGGTCAGAAAGCCACCCCAGATTTGTAAACACGGTGACCCTTGTAAGTATTGCGCCTTTCATGAGCAAAATGGTCATTCTACAGACGAGTGCCATGCCCTGAAGAATACAGTCGAAACTCTGATACGCGAAGGCAAGCTTAAGCAATACCTATTCAAAGAGAAATCCCTTGATGAGCCAAACCGAATGGACAAACAGGGTAGAGACCATGAGGATGACGACGATGATAACCGCACTCCGGTTAGAAAGCATATTGCACCCGAAAAACAGAAGGGAAACATAGCTGATGAGTTCACACAGTAGAACGATACGCCCTACCAACAACGCTAGGGCCGATGTGAGGTCATCGATATGATTGCTGGAGGATTCGTTTGGGGAGGAGTATCAATTACATCCCGCAAAAACCACCACCGAATGGTTCTGTCAGTACAAGGGAGTCTTAAAGATAACCGTCCTCACAGGGACGGCGTTGCGGCTCCCGTAATTTCATTCTCTGATGAGGATTTTGGACCAACCATTCCTGATGGGGACGACGCCGTGGTTATCGTTGCAGTGATAGCCAACAAAGATGTAAAAAGAATCCTCGTTGACCAGGGAAGTTCCTGTGATGTTATTTTTTATAATTGCTTTAAGAGAATAAGTTTTAATGACTCAGACTTACAACCTTACACACAGGAACTAACAACCTTCAACGGTTCAAAGCAACCAACAAAAGGGTATTTTGACACCCTTATTTCTTTTGAAGGCGAGCCTGGGGCCAGAACAGTTAAATCCAGAGTATTAGTAATTGATGTAAAATCGCCATACAACGGCATCTTAGGCCGTCCCACTTTGAATGCTATGGAGGCGATCGTTTCAACTCTACATCTCCTTATCAAATTCATCAATAAGGACAATGTTGTCTCTTCCATCAGAGGTGACCAGGAAATGGCCAGGTACTGTTATAACCTAAGCCTAAACATGATAAAATTAGAGGCATTCAATAAGAAGAGAAAGCTCAATGATGGTGGAGCAGCTGCTGGGTCTGTGAGTCTTGTTGACCTGGACCCCAGGTCGGACCAGAAGATCGACCCTCTTAATCCTTCAAAACCCACACCGAATGGAGGCTCAAGGGATATCATATTGGGAGATTCGCCAGAGAAAGTCACCCACATTAATGACGAGTTGGATTCGACTACAGAGGAGCGTTTACTCAACCTCCTTCAAGAATTCAAAGACCTTTTCGCATGGACTGCAGCCGATATGCCTGGCATAGATCCCACGTTCTGTTGTCACAAATTATCTGTTTACCCAGAGGCAAGACCGGTTGCCCAAAAGAAAAGAAGATTAGGGCCAGAAAAGCAAAAGGCAGCTTGTGAACAAACAAAGGAATTACTGAAGGCCGGATTTATTAGAGAAGTCTGCTATTCCTCTTGGCTCTCGAACGTGGTAATGGTTCAAAAAGCTAACGGTAAATGGAGAATATGTGTCGACTATGTGGACCTCAACCGTTGCTGCCCAAAAGACCCTTATCCTCTTTCTAATATAGATCGGATGGTTGATGATTCCTCTGGTTATCAATACCTGAGCTTCATGGATGCATATTCAGGATACAATCAAATTCCTATGTCCAAAGAGGATCAAGAAAAGACGGATTTCATCAATGACCACGGTGTTTTCTGCTATACCGTCATGCCTTTTGGGTTAAAAAACGCTGGAGCCACTTATCAGCGGATGATTAACAAAGTGTTTGAAGGTATGCACACCAAGCTTGTTGAGGTGTACATTGATGACATCATAGCTAAAACACCGGTTGGAGGTGATCATATTGAAGACCTGCGCCAAGTGTTCACCCGCTTGAGGGAATATAACATGAGGTTAAACCCATTGAAATGCACTTTCACTGTTCCAACTGGGAAGTTTTTGGGTTTCATGTTAACTCAGCGCGGTATTGAAGCTAATCCAGGAAAGTGCCAAACAATCCTCAATATGTAGAGTCCGAAGAATCTGAGGGAGGTTCAATCCCTGAATGGCAAGGTAGCAGCCCTGGCACGATTCATGTCAAAAATGGCTCATAGATCACTTCTCTATACAAGATGTTGAAAAAGTCCAAAAAATTTGAGTGGGGACAGGAACAAGAACAAGCATTTCAAGAGCTTAACGAGGTGTTATCCAAACCTCCCATATTGACGAAACCTGATCCTGGAGAAAAACTCATCCTATACTTGGCAATCTCGGATGAAGCTTTGGGTGTAGCCTTAGTAAAGGAAACCCCGGATGGACAGAGACCGGTATATTTTATGAGTAAAACACTACAAGGTGCTGAGATTCGGTATCAAAAGATTGAAAAAGCCGCTCTCACCGTTGTTTGGGCCTCCCGTTGGTTACGACCATATTTCCATGCTCATCCAGTTGTGGAGAGTGAAACAACCCGACTTAATAAACCCAAAACCGAGACCAGGGAAAATTTTTCCAAAATTCACCATGCAGCCGAGTAAAAATAAACCAAACATAGGCAAGGGAAAGCAAAACCGATCAGAGAAGGAAAGATAAAACCATTCACAAGAAAGCCCAGCGGAAGGACAAAGCTTAAGCGAGCCCATTACAGTGTTCACTCGCTCAAGCGAGACCGATTCGCTTGGGCGAGACGACCCATCTCGCTTGGGCGAAGCACCCATTCGCTTAAGCGAAGCTAACCAGAAACCTTCCTCCCATTCACACTCGCTGGAGCGAATACCTTGTTCGCTGAAGCGAACACCCACACTCGGTATTTTCATCACTCGGCTTCAGGACCACGTCCACTCGGGAACGGCCCCCATATACATGATTCACCCGGTAAATTCTTACTTAGCCAAATCACAATTATAAACACACGGGCGAATTTTACTCGGGAAATGATTCCCCCGGATACTCCACTCGGAGTCCATAAGCTTCCCTCACCCGGAGTATTTCCCCAGTGCAATACCACTCGGTATATTTCAATCTCAATTCACTCGGAATACAACATCCATTCTGTACTCGGCATAATTTGATCTCCCACACTCGGGATCACATAACCTTTGGCTATAAATCACTCGGTCACATCTTAACCATTCATCATTCGGGTAATACATTAACCCATTCCCACTAGGAGGAATTCACCGAGTTAAGTCACCCGGACTTATTTAAAACTTATCCACTCGGAATATATATATCCTCGTTCACTCGGAAGAGGACTCCTAGAACACCTCAATCAGAACCACCACAATTACTCTTCCCTCAGAAGAGGTTCATTCGGGATTTCCACTCGGGAATATCCAAACCCTTCCCCAATCGGGGTTTACTCATACTTTCACTCGGTAACTGTCTTATGCCTTTATCACTCGGAAAAGGCCACACAAGCTAAAGCCTCACTCGGCAATGGCTCTCCCAATAATATTCCACTCGGAATTCATTAACTGAGCATTATTCTCTCAACACCATATAATGAACAATTCAGGTACTTTATAACAATGTAATATATATATATATATATATATATATATACATATACACAATGTATACATGTTCACGATTCCCAATAGTCAACCCGTATAATTAAATCCGTTCGGATTACAAGAGAGCCGGCCAAGGCTTAAACATATCTATTTACAATATATATATACTATATATGTACTTCAACAATCTGAGTGCCCATCACTCGGACTTGAGGCCATCTCCTCATACCAGTCCGACCTGCATAATTGTAGGGGTGAGCTTTTACATATTAAATGATAGTTATTGACTCGGATTAATCTACGAATCCACAACCATACAATATTATATCTCAACCAGCAATAACACAGTCATTCAATATGAATGTTCACACAACATCCGATCGGAATTCATTCAACTCAATCAGGGCTATATAATTCCCTTCATTCACCCCCAACTTATATCATAATCATATTATCATCTTGCACTCGGCAACAGCATCAACATGCATATATTCCAATCGGGATTATTCACCACAGCATGTATCACAACCACAACATCATATTGCACTCGGCAAACATATCAGTATACATGCATTAATCCAATCAGATTCACCCCAATCATTTCATATCCACATATTCAACAATTCACATTGAGCTCAATGACAATTATAAGTGTGCAAACATCAATTCACCCGGATCCGGTCCATTTTTATTAATTTTTTTATTGTTGCAACATAGGCTCCAAGCCTTTTATTCAGCTCCAAGCTGATTCGGCCATTTTACAGGTACCAAACCGTTTGCCCTCACATGTAACACAGTCACTCCAAGCGACAACGGAAGTGTTACGGGCAGCCCCGAGTCCAACCCGGTAGGCTTTGCCTTGAGTCCAACCCAAGGTCTTTAAGCGTCCAACGCTTAGTGCACTCGGCACTGCCCCAAGTCCAACCCAGGGTCTTTTTATAGTGCACTCGGCACTGCCCCGAGTCCAACCCGAGGTCTTTTATATATTTCAACACATATTCATCTGATTGCCGATCGGTATTAAGCGTCCAACGCTATATGCTCCAAGCATTTCAGTGGCGAATCGGATAAATATGGTCTTTCATCAGGCGTCCAACGCCAATGCACTCGGCATTCAACATCAATAACATGCATCCAATGCATTTATCATTATTATTCATAAACAGGGGTCGGCATAACAATAACACAATACATGCACTCGGCAAACACATGCACTCGGCAAAACATATGCTTTTCAACATAAAATCCCAAATGGGAATTAACATAACCGACCCACATCTTATGCACTCGGAAATCACAATGCCATTCACTCGGAATTATCATTTACAACAAGCATCACATGATTTTCATATAAAACCCACTCGGCATCAACAGCCACAACATATCATATATTTACATAGAATCATAACCAGAACCAGCACATCATTCACACACCACATGCGTTTAATATTCACACTGGTTCATAGCACATGCATTCACTCGGCATCTCATTAAAAGCCACATTACCATGCATACACTCAGCATTACTAATATAACATTCAACAGATATTCTCATATGTCCTTCAGTATGATGCACTCGGCATCTTAATATTTACCAGCATACATCTCATGGACGGAGTTTAACATACACCACACAAATAATAATTATCACACATCCGGGCTTCCACTCAACAACATACAACACACAACAAACACAACACATCACAGTGTAATAGTTTCACCCGAAACCCGTCCATAAACCATACATTTGAGATGCAATAGCCCCCCTTACCTGGAATGAAGATCCCAGTAACTCCTTGGGCTTCCAGATCCGACCAACTGCTCCTTGGTCACTCGTTCTCAACAGAACGATCCAGCTGTTGTACTCTACACAGCTTTGGAGGAACACCGAGCCAGTCGGACACATGAACAACTCCACCTCCAAGACACTCCATGCTCTACTTGTAAGACAGTGGAGAGTCCCATGCCTCCAAGGCACAACACAGTCCTCACACACAGTCCAGTGGAGGATTCCATGGCTGTTTCCACCACTAGAACAGCTAGTCCTCACCAGCAATGGAGGACCCCATGCTTTCATGTAACATAGCCATCAACGTTCAGGCAAAACAGAGGAGGATCCTAGCCTTCACAACACACAGCACCATGCTGTTTCTCTCTCACAGCCACGCTGTTCCACATCGTGTTCGCACTTCCACTCGGGTTCTACACAGTGTTGAGTGGAAGAAGAAAATGAAGAAGATAAGAAGAAGACGAACAGCGAAGGAGATAAAGAGGCCACAGGAACTCGAGAGAGAAGAGAGGAGTGTTTCTCCCTTCAGAACATGCACCAAGAGATAATGAAGAAAGTGTAAGGGAAAACGTGAACTGAGGCTTTATCATCACACTGCCCCATCAGTGTCAGCCCAGCTCTATCAACCAGCCATCACATCACCATTAACTCCATCCCATCAGCGTGCCAAAGAGGGAGAACCGAAGCTCTCATAAACCACCAAGGGCATCAAGGTCATTTCCTGGCCAAATATTATTATTATTATTCAATCAATAATTCTTAATTCCGCAATTAACCTAAATTGGTAATTAATCCTAAACCAGGATGTTACAATTCCCCCCTCCTTCAAAGAATTTCGTCCTCGAAATTCCAACCTGAACCTATCTCAACAAGCAGCCCAAAATATTGTTGCCTCAACTAATTACATGTCTATGCTTCCCAAGCATTCACCGACCGGTTCATAATTCCACTCGGCATAGCTTCACCTCTCAAGAGGTTTACCGACCGCCCCACCATTCCAGTCGGCAAAATCACCAAAGTCAGGTCCTACCTGCTCACAATTGCCCCTCATAGAATTCAATATACTTGGGGATTCAATTTTAAAACGTATAAGTTACCCCGTTTAACTTTATCAATTCACCATAACTGATGGCACCTCTAGTTCTTTGGCCACTCGGCCCTATACTCTCATCACCAATCGGTGTACATCCATCGTCATTTCCTCCAATTCATCGGAGTTACTTGGCACAATTAAGTATCCACGCAGAGCATAAACTCTAAATTGTGTCACATGAGACACATTATGGAGGTTAATCAATCAGCTGGGAAGAATCTAGTCGGTAAACAACATTACCAATTCCCACCAATACTCACTATTGTCCGATTTATCTCGGATTAAACCCTCGGCTTCTCAACATCCGACCACAAAATCTCTTCTCTAAGCCATCATATATCTCGGCAATACCGAAACAAACACTCAAAAGAGCTCCCCATGTGCATCAATTAGCACAGTTTGCCTGGATTTACCTCGTACAGGCACCACACTCGGTTCCAAAATCTCAAATTCCTAACCACTCATTCGGCTAATTCCATGCCTACACCCTGAGAATGTCACTCGGATCTCTCAATCAAAAGGGTTGTTCGGGGTTTGAAAGTAATTCTCACCCGGAAAACTTTCCACTTATAAAATTTTCACTCGGCATTCAAGCCTACATCAATTACAAATCTGAGTTTAAACTCAGTAGCTCTAAACATCAACCCGAACACAAATATGAATAAATTTACCTCTAGGGTATCTACTCCCCCAGGGGGCCATTCACTCAGAAACTTTCCTATTCCAAGTCCTACTCGGAAATGTCACACTCTGAGACACGTCATCCGAAAGTCACACGACTCAGATATTTCACTCAAACTTCGCCTGTCACAAATGTGTCATTCGGACACAGTCCCTTAACTTAATAATGACTCTCACAAACTGATGTTTCACTCGAAACATCATAACTCCACTCAATAGTTCTTTCTCCCAGAAAGATTTCACTCGGAATTATCTCCACTTTCTCATACTCGGAATATACTTTTCTGATCAAGTTTTCGCCTTATCTATCACCTCGGCTTCAGGCCATGGTTTCCCCACTAAACTTACAGTATCACTCGGTTAGCCTTATAAAATTTTCAATTTTTAGTGACAGACTTGGTCACCCATCTATTTCAATAACTAATCATCATTTTAGTAGCCAATTCATACCCAATAACCTCTGATCCTCTCGGAGGTAAACACACCAAGGTTAAACAAACCTTCTATCCTCATTTGATACTCAACCACTTATTGTTCACTCAATACAACTCTCATTTTCACTCAGAACAGCCCGATAGACTCACCATCACCATAAGCAGCTACAACCTCACCTGCCCGACTTATGAATTGCTGCATCCATCTTATAGGATGACGTCTCATTCCTATAGGGTTACAACAATTACATAGAGTCTGCTGCAAAAGTGTACGCTGCCACAATACCTATGATATGAAGAGTCGTCTCGGAACAGCATACATTACACTCTTTTCACTCTCACCGACTGCACTCACCCAAATAATACTAATTCATAAAAATTAACGGCAATTCACACATATATATATTTAAGCAATACATTTATATCAACATCATCATTATGCACCATATAGGGTACATCAACCATTACTGTAAAATAGTATAATGGCAATAGGTTTCCAACCCCCACAAGGTACACATGGATTCAGCACTGTATTTACATATACTCACTTGACATACCAACAATCGGCTTCCAGCCCTTACCGAATAAATACCCTTCATATCATCACTCATCTCATGGATTCTATCATTGCCATACTTAATACCCAAGCGTACTCGGATTTCAATCTTACCATTCACTATTAATCAGGTATCCCATTTATTATTTACATTTAACCTTAAGACAATTCAAGCCTCAACAATTCATTATACAATCACTTACTCGACTTAACAATCCATAAGGTCAATCAGATTATCCGACTCAAAAATTCCAGGGGTCACCTAGTACCCATCGTGGGACACCCCCACAACATCCAAATATCACCGAGCCAAGACCACCATAGGGTTTAGTTCCACAAAATCTGATAGCATACAATTATACTAATTCGATCGGGATTTCCATACCTTATGGGTCACCACTAAATCAATTATCCGTTCGGTTTTCAGCTGCAAGACCGAGGCTAACCCAAATCCTCAGGTATCCAATTACACCAATTTCTCACCCAGTTTTCTAATCTCTCAGGTATCCATCTCAACAACATCCGATCATACAAGATCATGCCCAATCAACTGGGTTACCACACCTAGTGGTCTAACATCCACCAATCATTCACTCGGTTTTCACACACCAGAAACCGAGACACAACCCCAATCAAACATGCATCAGATTTTACATTTAATCACCTATCACATACCCAGATTTCCAACTTAGGAAACTGCAACAATTCACTTATACCATAAATCACGTACATCATATATCATATGGGGTTCCCGTGCCAAAGGATATAAAATTCATCCCATACAAAGGGCACAACCGATCAGTTAAGTAAGAAACACCACACTAGGGAATTCCTTCATTATCATTCACTTAATCAACTCAATTATGTGAGTTCTAATCCATTCAACAAGCATAACTCGGCCATGAACCACTAGCATGGCATACACAAGAGTCCTAGCCCATTAATCCGACCTCCACCTATAAAAGGGTCTCAACATATATTATTCTATCTTCTTTCTAATCAACCCAGGCTTAGAATAACCTTTAAGCATTTCATGAACAATCAGGCCAGGGTGGTAATAACTCTTCTACCCCCAAATCAACATCTTAACAGTAGTACCGTCACTACTGTCCCCAACAAAACACAGGTATATAATCACACAATTCATGGTTAAACATATATCAAATCCAACAGGATATCACAAGCAATGACGACAATCGGTCATATTGCACACAACCGCCCACGCACAGTAGGCATACCTTGGCCATGGACCTTTCAAGTCCGCTCTGATACCAAAATGAAACAACCTGACTTAATAAACCCAAAACCGAGACCAGGGAAAATTTTTCCAAAATTCACCATGCAGCCGGGTAAAAATAAACCAAACATAAGCAAGGGAAAGCAAAACCGATCAGAGAAGGAAAGATAAAACCATTAACAAGAAAGCCCAGCGGAAGGACAAAGCTTAAGCAAGCCCATTACAGTGTTCACTCGCTCAAGCGAGACCGAATTCGCTTGGGCGAGACAATCCATCTCGCTTGGGCGAAGCACCCATTCGCTTAAGTGAAGCTAACCAGAAACCTTCCTCCCATTCACACTCGCTGGAGCGAATACCTTGTTCGCTGAAGCGAACACCCACACTCGGTATTTTCATCACTCGGCTTCGGGACCACGTCCACTCGGGAACGGCCCCCACATACATGATTCACCCGGTAAATTCTTACTTAGCCAAATCACAATTATAAACACACGGGCGAATTTTACTCGGGAAATGATTCCCCCCGAATACTCCACTCGGAGTCCATAAGCTTCCCTCACCCAGAGTATTTCCCCAGTCCAATACCATTCGGTATATTTCAATCTCAATTCACTCGGAATACAACATCCATTCTGCACTCGGCATAATTTGATCTCCCACACTCGGGATCACATAACCTCTCGGCTATAAATCACTCGGTCACATCTTAACCATTCATCATTCAGGTAATACATTAACCCATTCCCACTAGGAGGAATTCACCAAGTTAAGTCACCCGGACTTATTTAAAACTTATCCACTCGGAATATATATATCCTCGTTCACTCGGAAGAGGACTCCTAGAACACCTCAATCAGAACCACCATAATTACTCTTCCCTCGGAAGAGGTTCACTCGGGATTTCCACTCGGGAATATCCAAACCCTTCCCTAATCGGGGTTTACTCATACTTTCACTCGGTAACTGTCTTATGCCTTTATCACTCAGAAAAGGCCACACAAGCTAAAGCCTTACTCGGCAATGGCTCTCCCAATAATATTCCACTCGGAATTCATTAACTGAGCATTATTCTCTCAACACCACATAATGAACAATTCGGGTACTTTATAACAATGTAATATATATATATATACAATGTATACATGTTCACGATTCCCAATAGTCAACCCGTATAATTAAATCCGTTCGGATTACAAGAGAGCCGGCCAAGGCTTAAACATATCTATTTACAATATATATACTATATATGCACTTCAACAATCTGAGTGCCCATCACTCGGACTTGAGGCCATCTCCTCATACCAGTCCGACCTGCATACACTGAAAAATATTGTAGGGGTGAGCTTTTACATATTAAATGATAGTTATTGACTTTGATTAATCTACGAATCCACAACCATACAATATCATATCTCAATCAGCAATAACACAGTCATTCAATATGAATGTTCACACAACATCCGATTAGAATTCATTCAACTCAATCAGGGCTATATAATTCCCTTCATTCACCCCAACTTATATCATAATCATATTATCATCTTGCACTCGGCAACAGCATCAACATGCATATATTCCAATCGGGATTATTCACCACAGCATGTATCACAACCACAACATCATATTGCACTCGGCAAACATATCAGTATACATGCATTAATCCAATCGAATTCACCCTAATCATTTCATATCCACATATTCAATAATTCATATTGAGCTCAATGACAATTATAATTGTGCACACATCAATTCACCCAGATCTAGTCCATTTTTATTAATTTTTTTATTATTGCAACATAGGCTCCAAGCCTTTTATTCAGCTCCAAGCTGATTCGGCCGTTTTACAGGTACCAAACCGTTTGCCCGAACATGTAACACAGTCACTCCAAGCGACAACGGAAGTGTTACGGGCAGCCCCGAGTCTTACTCGGTAGGCTTTGCCTTGAGTCCAACTCAAGGTCTTTAAGCGTCCAACGCTTAGTGCACTCGGCACTGCCCCAAGTCCAACCCAGGGTCTTTTTATAGTGCACTCGGCACTGCCCCGAGTCCAACCCGAGGTCTTTTATATATTTCAACACATATTCATCTGATTGCCGATCAGTATTAAGCGTCCAACGCTATATGCTCCAAGCATTTCAGTGGCGAATCAGATGAATATAGTCTTTCATCGGGCGTCCAACACCAATGCACTCGGTATTCAACATCAATAACATGCATCCAATGCATTTATCATTATTATTCATAAACAGGGGTCGGCATAACAATAACACAATACATGCACTCGGCAATCACATGCACTTGGCAAAACACATGCTTTTCAACATAAAATCCCAAATGGGAATTAACATAACCGACCCACATCTCATGCACTCGGTAATCACAATGCCATTCACTCAGAATTATCATTTACAACAAGCATCACATGCTTTTCATATAAAACCCACTCGGCATCAACAGCCACAACATATCATATATTTACATAGAATCATAACCAGAACCAGCACAACATTCACACACCATGTGCGTTTAATATTCACACCGGTTCATAGCACATGAATTCACTCAGCATCTCATTAAAAGCCACATTACCATGCATACACTCAGCATTACTAATATAACAATCAACAGATATTCTCATCTGTCCTTCAGTATGATGCACTCGGTATCTTCATATTTACCAGCATACATCTCATGGACGGAGTTTAACATACACCACATAAATAATAATTATCACACATCCGGGCTTCCACTCAACAACATACAACACACAACAAACACAACACATCACAGTGTAATAGTTTCACCCGGAACCCGTCCATAAACCATACATTTGAGATGCAATAGCCCCCTTACCTGGAATAAAGATCCCAGTAACTCCTTGGGCTTCCAGATCCGACCAACTGCTCCTTGGTCACTCGTTCTCAACAGAACGATCCAGCTGTTGTACTCTACCCAGCTTTGGAGGAACACCGAGCCACTCAGACACATGAACAGCTCCACCTCCAAGACACTCCATGCTCTGCTTGTAAGACAGTGGAGAGTCCCATGCCTCTAAGGCACAACACAGTCGTCACCCACACAGTCCAGTGGAGGATTCCATGGCTGTTTCCACTACTAGAACAGCTAGTCCTCACCAACAATGGAGGACCCCATGCTTTCATGTAACACAACCATCAACGTTCAGGCAAAACAGAGGAGGATCCTAGCCTCCACAACACACAGTACCATGCTGTTTCTCTCTCACAGCCACGCTGTTCCACATCGTGTTCCCACTTCCACTCGGGTTCTACACAGTGTTGAATGGAAGAAGAAAATGAAGAAGATAAGAAGAAGACAAATAGCAAGGGAGATGAAGAGGCTATAGGAACTCGAGAGAGAAGAGAGGAGTGTTTCTCCCTTCAGAATATGCACCAAGAGATAATGAAGAAAGTGCAAGGGAAAACATGAACTGAGGCTTTATCATCACACTGCCCTATCAGCGTCAGTCCAGCTCTATCAACCAGGCATCACATCACCATTAACTCCATCCCATCAGCGTGCCAAAGAGAGAGAACCGAAGCTCTCATAAACCACCAAGGGCATCAAGGTCATTTCTTGGCCAAATATTATTATTATTATTATTATTATTCAATCAATAATTCTTAATTCCGCAATTAACCTTATTTGGTAATTAATCCTAAACCAGGATGTTACAGTGGGAACAGATCTGCCACTTCACTCAGTGTTAATCAAACCCGATCTCGCTGGTAGGATGATTAAATGGTCCATCGAGCTCTCAGAGTTTGACATATCATATGAACCTCAAGGTGCTATCAAGGCTCAAGTCCTGGTTGATTTCATCATGGAAATGACAGGGGTAGATCCAACTACACCTCACGTCCATTGGACCATCTATGTGGATGGTTCATCAAATCAAAAGGGCTCTGGAGTAGGTGTAGTTGTAGAAAGCAACGATGGTATACATTTGGAAATCTCCCTTCACTTTAATTTTAAAACTTCCAATAACCAAGCTGAATACAAAGCTTGTTTAGCCGGACTTCGAGCTGCGATTAACATTGGAGCATCTGAAGCAACACTGTGCAGCGATTCACAACTAGTGATCTCACAAATTCTAGGAGATTATCAAGCTCGCGAGCCCCAACTCCAGTTATACTTAAATTGTGTCAAGGAGTTGAAGGAAAAATTCTCAAAGCTGGAATTTAAACATGTTCCACGTGAAGAAAACACCAGAGTGGATATACTTTCTAGATTGGCGAGCACCAAACGGCCAGGTAGCACCACAAAGTTGATCCAAAGTACGATAACGTCGCCTAGTATTCCTCTATTCCCCTCTTTAAATGCCATAATGACCAATTCTCCTTATGGAAGCTCATGGATAGCCCCTTATATATGTTATCTAGCCGACAGACAACTCCCTACAGACGAAAACAAAAAAGAAAAATTAAAAGGGAATTACCATACTTCACCATGATTGACGACGTCCTCTACAGGAGGGCATTCTCAGTACCTTATCGTATTTGTTTGAGGGAAAATGAGATCCAAGCAATAATGGAAGAGGTGCACGATGGGCAATGTGGACATCACGCCGGAGGAAGAAGCTTGATGAGAAAAATTCTCAGGGCCGGATATTGGTGGCCCACGATGAAGTAAGATTCTATTGTCTTCGTCAAGAAGTACGACGCTTGCCAAAGGTTTTCTAACCTTCACCATACACTGGCGGAAGAACTCTTCACATCGGCTGTACCATGGCCATTCTACCAATGGGGTCTAGATATACTAGGACCTTTTCCAACTGCTCCTGGGGGCATCAAGTACCTCATTGTTGGGGTTGATTATTTTACCAAATGGATTGAGGCAGAACCAGTGGTCCATATCACTTTAGGCCAAACTCGTTGTTTCATGTACGAAAATATCATAACACGATTCGGGGTTCCAGCGCGGGTCGTTACTGACAACGGAACCCAATTCACAGATATGAAGTTCACAGACTTACTGGAAGGATTGGGCATCGCCCAAATATTTTTATCTGTCGAACACCCACAAACCAATGGCCAGGCTAAAGTAGCCAATAGAGAGGTATTGAAAGGGCTCAAGAAACGCCTTGTGGAAGCCAAGGGCACATGGACAGATCAGTTATGCCATGTTCTATGGGCCTATCGTACAACACCCCATTCTTCTACAAATGAGTCACCATACCGGTTGATATACAGTGTCGAGGCCATAATACCGGTTGAGTTACAAACCGCTTCTGTGAGAGTTGCTTACTTCTCAGAAAAGGATAACAACGCTAATCTGACTTCAGAAATGGATGTGATCCAGGAGCTCAGAGAAAAAGCATTTGTTAGGGATCAAGCCATCAAAGCCAAAGCAGCTCTCCGCTACAATAAAAGAGTCCAACCCAGGACTTTCAATATAGGAGACTTAGTTCTCAGAAAGGCAAGCGTGGGTAATAAATTCGCTCATCAAGGCAAATTAGCCCCGAATTGGGAAGGCCCATATAGGGTATCCGAAGTCACTGGAAAAGGCTCATACCGCCTGGAGAATATCGATGGTTCACCGATCCATAACAAGTGGAATAGTCAGAACCTGCATATTTATTATAGCTAGTTGGTAGAACGATGTGTACTCTTTTTCCTTACTTGGGTTTTTCCCATTGGGTTTTTCCAAGAAGGTTTTAACAAGGCACGACCTCAACTTAGCTCTTTTTGTAATTCGCAATCAATTCAATGTCTTGTATGATTGTGATATACTCACCCTATTCTACTTCTAGCACAACATCGTTGTGACAAGAAACTTTCAGGACAAATGATCTTAATTACTTATCTGTAATTAACGACGAAATTCCTCGAAAGAACCTAAGGGTGAACAATCTGTTGAAGGCCTAAGCGCAGTAAGCTGGTCTTTCTTAAAGCCACGCTAAACCTCAGGTGACGGCTGTAGTAGGTTCAAGATTTTCCCTGAACCGAACTGCCGTTTGAAGGCTTGGAGGGTAAGATTAAAACTGAACTCCAAGTACGGCTAGTAGGATAAAAAACTGAACTGCCGTTTAAAGGCTTGGAGGGTAAGATTAAAACTGAACTCCAAGTACGGCTAGTAGGATGAAAACTGAACTGCTGTTTGAAGGCTTGGAGGGTAGGATAAAAACCGAACTCCAAGTATAGCTACTAATTTGACCGAAAGCTGGACGAATACCCCTAGCCACACTCACACTAACGACGTGCTTCCTCATGAGGGCATTCCCCATCATGATTCTTCTAATTGAAAGCCTAATCATCGTGGTTAAGGTACTTTTCCTGCAACTTTCTTACATGTGAAATGCTATGATTACATTTGAATGACGAGATCGTTGTGTTGCGATCTTAACATGATAAAGAGTGGATAAGCTTCCTCTTTCTTACTAAATCAGAGGTAATATCCCACAATGAGTCTTTATTTTAAACGTGCTTATTCTCAGGAACAATTTTTATATTTATGAATATCCGTTCTACATTTTAACTATATAAGTCCGATCTGATTTATTGTATACACAACGACCTTATCTGAGTTATTTTCACAGAACAACTCAAAATATTCAATTGAAAGAACTTAAGATAAATGCAGTAGACAAATATTTAAAGAAAATGCTCATTTCATTCATAGGAAATAAAAAGTACATAACTAGAGCCGGAGTTGATCCCGGTACATAGCAAGGCTTCATTTCTTTTTCCTCCGACCTCACTCTCTTTCCCACCAGCAGCTTCATTCTTACCAGCACTGATGCTTGCCCCTTCGCTACCATGCTGCTGGGTGATAGGGACTTGAAGAGAGGATGCCATTGATTGATTATCAGGCAAAGGAGGCAGCTCATATAAAGTGTTGGCGGATCCTCATGACGATTATCGACAACTGCTACAAGCTTCCCTCCATGGAACTCGTAGAACGGATCTATACCGCTTAAGTTAAGTTCCACTTTGGGATTGCGATGAAGAACTTGATGCACTGCCAGTCCAAAAGATTCCTTGGCAACCTGGACACAAATGTCAACAGCCTCATTAGCTCTGGCATTAGCAGCGGCCAGCTCCGCCCTCAAAGCAGTGCCATCGTCATCCGGAGTCTCCAATTTCAGACATTCAATTTCCATGAGTAGCTTCTTCTCCCTGCAAGCCCATTCTTCAGCTTGCTTCGAGTAGTTGTAAGCTTTCGCCTTCAGTTCCTCTTCCAGCTTGGTGGTATTTTCTTTCTCCGTGTAGAGGCTCGCACTGAGGTCGGAGTTAACCTTCTTTTGCTCAGCCAACTTACCCTCCAAATCCTTGACCAAAGATTTCTGTGTCAAATTCTCCGCATACATCCGCTCCCCATAATCCTTGGACGTCTTCAGCCGATCCTCAAGAAGCTTGATGTTCGCCCTGTCCTTGGCGGACAAAATAGTAAGATCATTGACTTTACCGGTCAATCTGTCAACCTTAGGGCCATCATCGCCAGCCTGTAGAGAGAGTTCAGAAGACCGGATAATTCTTCTAGTTGCCACTGACTAGCCTCACAAGCTTTCTTGATCTCCGCTGGCTCTAGAGTAGTCTTCAGCTTGTACCTCAGACCGGGGATGGATTCGGGAACTGGGCCCTCATAAACCAAGTATAGAGCCAGTCACGAATTATTAGGAGGAGGGCAAGAGACCTTTGGCGCAAAGAAAGTGGTCAAAGGTTGTACGCCAGAAATGACAACTTTGCTGGGGATATCCGGGGTCGGCCCTGTTATGCCTTTCCCCTTGGAACTCCCAGAATCAGTCTGGCCCTTCAAAGTGTTGATCTTCTTTGATGGAGGAGGGCGAGATTCCCTCTGTTTCGAGGGGTCATTCTTCATTTTCTTCCTTTTCTCTCCAACCTTTTGCCCTTCGACAATAGGTACGGAGTCAGCAGCTCCACCCTCATGCAAGGGGACATCGTCACCAACAGAAGAAGTAAGGATGATGGTCTCAGAAGTGACCTTTGTAACATCCCAAATTTTATAAAATAAATAATTGATGAGAATAAATAATAAATAATTTAATGTGAGTTGATTTATGTCCCAAAAATATTGGAACGATTAAACTGGGAATTATTTTGGAAAAAAAATCATAATTTATTGGGACTTAAAAAGTTAAAATTATACCCGGTTAGAATATGAGTGTCGGACCAAGTATCTCTGATTGAGATGCCGTTGGTCAGGGCTGTTAAGAATATTATTGGGAATCCAAATCTATATTTGGAATAATTTTTGGATAATGTTTTGAGCCCGAACAGTGAACCTGTTGGTTATAAAACGGAGAAGCACTTATGATGGGTTAAGTTAAAATTAAAATCTCCTCCACCTTTCTCCATATTCTCGTTAGCTTCTTTCTTCCTTCCCCTTCTTCATTTCATTCATCTTCCTTCTCCTCTTTTCTTGTTTAACCGTGGTCACCTTCCCTATCTCCTCACCCATTCAAAATTAATTTCACATCATGGATTCTTGAGGCAAGAATGGACTTTGGAGGAAGGCTTGGCTCTCTCCTTCTTCCTTTACTTCATTTTTGTTGTGGAGCTAAAGCTTGGATGAGAGGTATGGTTTTTGATCATCCATGATTTTTATTGAAGGTTTAGGTTTTTGAAGTGTTAAGATGGGAGGTTAGATGTTGTTTTGATGAATGGTGGTGAGTGGAATTAATCCTAAGTTAGAGAAATTATTGGAGGGGGGGTTGAATGAAGCCTTTAATATTGGAAATTCCAAGGTGGAGTGGCTTAAGTGTGAGCCTTTATGAGCATTTAAGAGAGTACTTAAGATTAATGTTGGATGGTGATGGGAAATAGATGGGTATTAATGTGTGTTGTTGGGTTTTGGTGAAGCCCTAACTCTAATCAATTAGGGAAAGTGTGAAATATGAATAGAATGCATGTTTAATGAAGATAGAAAATGATATTAATGATATGAGATGGCCATTAATGGTGATTAATGTATAAGTTGTTATTTATAATGATGGATAATTATAGTAATGCCAAACCTTATAGAATGAAGCTCATGGGTGAGTGTTGTTAGGAAATGTGCAAGAATGAATGTTGATATTAAGGTCATAGTGTGGTGATGGATCAATGACTTGGAAGTGTAGTTTGATAAGGTCTTAGACCATAACATGTACTATCTAGAATATATGGGTAGTGAAGATTGATTTGAGCTAAGATAACTCATGTTGAACTCAAGGTGATGATAATGGCATTTGGATGATTGATGTAATGAAGAAATGCATTTTAGATGAGGGATGAATGAGATATTGGTGTTGTTGGGTATAGTTAACCTTCTTAGACCTAGAGAATCTTGACTTTGGGAAAGGAATTCCCGAAGCCTAATACAATTGCATAAGTTGGTGTTCATCAAGTCTAGGACTTGATATTAGGCTTTATGATAAGCTAGCAAATGGTTAGAATTATGATGGTTATTGATTATGTGTATGTATATGTATGTGGTCTATAGAATTCTTCCGGAATTATGTAGTGGAGCTTTCGGAGCGTGTATTCGGAGCATTGGAATCGTTTCAGCTCTTCCCTCAAGGTAGGAGAGGAGTTATATATTCAAATTGCATGAGTAGACTTATAGTGATTGTTGTATGTTCTACCCTCATGCTTGCCTTGCCATATATATATATATATTGAATTAATGAGAATGGCAATGGTTGACTATATGGATGATATGTGAGAATAGGTGGTGATTGTTATTGGAATGTATGCCTACATGGGTGATGAAGATAAGTTTAAAGTTTAATGCAATTATTGAGAAAATATGATTGGAAGTTTAATGATTCCCAAGGATGATATGTGTAACAATGAGAGGATTGTATGGTTATGTTTATATGAGGATGATAAATATGAATTTAAGGTGTGATTAATAAGATAGAATGAGAATTTTTGAGTAAGAATGATTAGAGCAAGTTTTATGTGCCTTATGTGATGTTTCTAATGTGTTGGATGTAATCAATTTGATTTAGAATGAGATTTCATAAGGTGAGTTGTGAGAATTTTTGTTTGCTGCACAAGTCCTGATAATCTCGCTCAAGCGAGATGGATTCTCGCTCAAGCGAGAATCCCTTGTATCAAAAATTTGGTTTCTGGTTTAATCTCGCCCAGGCGAGTGAACTACTCGCTCAAGCGAGTCGAGTGGGAAGCGAACAAGTGAGGCACTGGATGAATCTCGCTCAAGCGGGAGTGGCCGCGCTTGAGCGAGCGAGAGAGGAATTTGACACTGGATGTCTTTCGCTCAAGCGAGTGTGAGACGCTTGAGCGAGTGAGAGGGGTCTGATGCTGGGTGATACTCGCTCAAGCGAGTGGCTGGCTCTGGCGAGTCTCACTCAAGCGAGACGTGCGTGGAATGAAGGGAGGGCCTCTGACTGAATCTCGCTTAAGCGAGCTAGGACCTCGCTCGAGCGAGTGTTGGTGGAAATTGGTACTGGAAGAATTCCGCTTGAGCGAGAGTGACTCGCTCAAGCGAGATAATGACCTGATGCTCCAGACTTCTTCGTTCAAGGAGAATTTTTGGGCGCTCAAGCGACCCAATTCAATCTCGCTCAGGTAAGGGTGTGACTCGCTCAAGCGAGCGGGCGTGAAAACGCTGCTGGATGGTTTTCGCCTATGCGAGGAAGCTCACCCAAGCGGGCTGTGTTAATCTCGCTCAAGCGAGTGGGGGTCTCGCTTGAGCGAGTGGCCCCTGATGGAAATTTTATTTCCTTTTCCTAATTTGATGGTTTTGGGCCTTCTTCTCTTATAATATGAGATGCTTGAGGGAATGAAAAGGAATATATAATTAAGACAATTATATCTTGGTGTTGAATAATGATTAAATTATTAAGATGACTTGATTATGCTATAATACATATAATGAGAAATATAAATCTTAACCACCAAGAATGAAACGTGTGAGGATAATGTTAAGGTTTGACGACGAGTTATGAAATGTACCCTTGGGTGATACAAATCCATTGTGGGAACGAATATATGATGAGGCGTTGTTAATAACCGATAAATCAAAGATGACAATGATAATGGGCAAAAACGAATAATGTTTCGGATCATTTCCTTGCGTAAGGGATGATCGTATTATTGTTGATTTTTGTATTAAAAACCATTGGAGTTGAATATGGATATTGATCCATTATATGATGTGAAATATAAAAATGTATTGTGTTGAGATGCAAAGTAAGGAACATGATTATGCTGGGCATAAGTGTGAATGCCATATATGTGAATGATGAACATGTCTTGGATAATTCCAAGTGTAGAATAATATTCTAATGATTGCTATGCTGTTTGATAACCATGTGTGGATTCTTACGAATGATGTTTGTGGCCATTGAGATGCCATTGATATGAACGATGTGCCTAGAGGGGCTTTGAAAATGATTATGAATAATTATTAAGATGCCAAATAATATACCCTAATTGAGAGGGTGAGAAATCCTTATGAGATTGTTGAGCACATGCATTATTGTATTGTTGCGTTTATGGCATAGCATGGTATTGTTATGCATTGTTATTGAATGATGTTGAAATGAATCACCTTGCGGGGTGCCACGAAGGGTAAATCCCTGAGTGAAGAGGACGTTGTCCTATTGTGTTGAACATATCACCTTGCGGGGTGCCACGAAGGGAAAATCCCTGAGTGAAGAGGACGTTGTCCTATTGTTATTGAGTAATATGGAATATATCACCTTGCGGGGTGCCACAATGGGTAGATCCCAAAGTAAAGACGATGTTATCGTAATAATTGTTGAATATATCACTTTGCGGGGTACCACGATGGGTAAATCCCGGAGTGAAGATGACGTTGATCATATTGTTAAATATAACACCTTGCGGGGTGCCACGAGGGGTGTATTCCCGAGTGATGATGGTATTATGATAATTATTGTGAAATGAAACACCTTGCGGGGTGCCACAAAGGGTATATCCCAGAGTGAAGAGGACGAGGTCCTATTGTTAGTGAATTATTGTGAAATAAAACACCTTGCGGGGTGCCACGAAGGGTGTAGCCCTGAGTGATGAGGATGTTGTGATATTTATTGAAATGAATCACCTTGCGGGGTGCCACGAAGGGTGAATCCCTGAGTGATGATATTATTATTAGAATTATTGTGAAATGAATAGTATGGTGGTTGTGATCACCCGTTGATATAGAATCGGATTAATTGTATATTTGAGATAGGATGACCACGAATGATGAGAAACCCCTTGCGAGGAGGTGTATAAGTAAAACCTTAATGAATTGATGATGGTAAAGATTATGAATGCCCTTGTTGATAAGTGGTAAAATGATGGTATTTGTGACCGTGAATATGTTGTGTTTATTTATGATATGAATTACGATTCATGAGGCTTGTATGCCTATTATTATGATGGGATGATAAATAAATGATAATTTGATGATAATTTGATGTTTTGATAGCAAAGCACTCATGATGTTTGTATGCATATACACATGATCACAATATATATGTTATTCGTCATTTTGAATGTATAACTCACTCTCCCATGTGGTCTCCTTTTTAGCATTGTGATGCAGGTTGCCATGGGATGAGTGTGGATTTAAAGATCAAGCTTCGGTGAAGGTAAATAGTGGTAGAGGACATGCCTTGGCCGGCATCATTTATGAATTATTATGTATTAGAATTATGGAATGTATAAGTTATTTATGATGATATAGATGTTTTAATGAATTTGAATATGTATAAGATATCCCCTTTGGAACTGTGAATTGGGGACACAAATATAGTATGTACTAGATGATTAAGTGTGTATTAGAAAAATTGGAAAGGATCGATGTAAGCTGATGATTGAGATAGTCGGGAGTATATTCCCGAATGTACATAAGCTAGTTATACCTTAGGCTTTGCATGCTTATGGAATTAATTGTAAAATGTTGATGATTGTCTAATAGGCTCATGATATGCCATTGCGTGCTAGCCTAGCCTTTTCTCATATCGTCATATATGGGACTAGGGGTGTGCCCGGTATACATATTCTTCCGTTGTAAACTTTATTATTTTCGTATACCATTACGGGCCATTATTCTATCGATCCAGTTTTAGTTTATTTAATTGTACGCTTCGGTTTTCTGTGATTCGAGTTTCGGTGTGACACCGGTATTATTTGAAATGCGAAAATTTTATTCACAATTTTATTAATTATGACGATCATATCGGGATTCGAGTCTGGAAAACCGGGGTGTTACAACCTTCTTAGAATTCCTTTTTGGCTGAATATTATTCTCCCCAGCCACGGACTTCCCACCAGCAACCAATGATTTCAACTTCTCCATCGACGAAGATGATTTTTCTATTTCAACTGCAAAAACAAGCAAAGAAGATGATTAAGTATGGTAATAAGTAAGAAGTATTTGAAGCAAATCAATGACAAAGAAAATGATCGAAAAATTACGTAAATATTCATCGCGAGAAGACTTTGGGCCCAACAAATGCTTACAAGAAAAGGCTTTATGTTTGATTGTGTACGCCTCAAGGGCAAACAGAACGGTTGCAGTGGTGGGAGATAGGTCATCTTTATTCGTAAAGTAAGCTTGAGAAGTTAGTAAAAAATGCTCATGGGACCAACTCACTGGGAATTTATTGATACCCTCTTCATTTAGCCAGAAGACTGGTTCCTCTGGTTTAATTCGAATTCTGGTCAAATAAGACTTAAAAGATCGTCCGTCCACCTTGGCTGAGTCAGTGTAGGATTCAAAATTTATAAATTTGGATAAAGTCCGGAGGGTGATCAAACTAACACCTCCGCTCTGTTTATTGGCACGACGGACCACTTGAGTATAGTAAAATAACATAGCGACTGTGGGAGTGAAATTGAAGTATTTCCTAAGTACTTCTAAAGAACGGATTAACCCCCATCCGTTGGGGTAAAGCTGTGAGGGAACACAATCCAAAAACCTTAATACTCCCATCTGGAACTCCGTCAGGGGGAAACACATACCCAAATTAAGGAAAAGGAAGTCGTACATATAAACCGACCTCTCGTCAGGAACCACATGGCAGATCCGTTGTGAAGGAAGTGGCGCCAACACTATAAATATCTCCTTATGCTTTTCCTTTGCATGGACTCTGAATCGAGGATCTAACCTTGCTCCGTCGTCCCTAGAGTGACGAGATAGAGTATCCCGGAATTCATCTGCCACCCAGCAATAGGGATATTTATCTTGGAGTTTTACCCAATCAATTCGATGTGCAACCATATTGCACAAACCTGAAGCAGTCTTCAGAATATATCCATCTGTCGCTCCTTCAGCAGATGTACTTTCACCAGTCATTTTACGAAGCGCCAAGTTGAAAATCTTTACACTACGGTAAAAAGCCACATCGTCAGAGAGGTACAAATCAGCGCTATCCTCACTATCATCATGACGGCTATCCCCTGATTCAGAAGAGGATTCAGAAGAGGGTATTATCACCCTTCGCCGTGAGTAAGGCGACGCTTCCCTCTCTGAGCGAAGTGGTCTGGTGTTAGGGGAAATCACAGGGATTCTCCCACCACGATGCGTAGGAGTTCGAGACGAAGCTCTTCCTCCTCTAATCCTAGGGCCAACACGGCTCAAACCAGTATAATCTCTCCCAGACATTCAGAAAACTAAAAGAAAAGCATGAGTCAATAAAGAGGATGGTTACCTAAGTTGATAAGAAGAGGATCGTAGAGTGAACTTCGCAGAGCAAACAACAAAAGTCTTCTCAAAATTTTTGCAGAGTTTCGTCAAGAAAGCAAGAACAATTGACTTCTGAATCCACTAAGTACCCCTTTTATAGATGGTGAAGAGTTTGGATTTTCAGTCGAAAGGTTATGTCCTTTACCATCAAACAGCACTCATACCCAAAACGATGCAGTCGTTTCAAGCTCCAAGGCGCGAAAGTAGTGTCGATTCATCAAAAGGCCTCTTCAAAATGGGCCTAAAAATTTTAAATTTTAGGCCCATGAAGCCCTAAGCGACGGTTACTGTGGCATACGCCTTTAATGCAATAATGGCTCGCCCACGTGCTTACAGCATTTATTATCCAATCATGAGAAGCGTTTCATGCGTAATAGGAGTTACTCGAATACCAAAGGTTTACAAGTTCTAAAAACTTTCAGGATTCCCAACAAATCTCTGTCCAAATCCGTAGTAGGGATTCATGGACAACGGAGCTTACATTTATAATTTGACCTCTTATACGATAAAATAGTACGAAACCAATACACCGGTTTACAAATATTTCTTGCATTTGCATACCGGTATCTAGACCGCTTATCGACAGTATAGCTTATGTGAGCAACTCTAACAGTCCCTCACACAAGCTAGGGGACAAATGATCCGGTCTTGATACTAGCCCCTAAGATAGCAGTGACGTGTCATTCGTTCTGGTAACGCTACCGATTTAAAAGGTAAGACATCAGATTTACTAAACCGTCTGGGCGTTCTCCCAAGACCGGATAATCCATGTAGACACCTTCAGATCGGATATGCACAGGCCATTTGACAAAAGATAATGAGTGCTGCTACAGGGATGACAACCAGGATTCCATTTTCCATACTACGAGCCAAAGTCTGCTCCTAGAAATGAGTATCTTGTTCCCCAAATTTAACCTCATGATCTCTACGCTCAAATATAAAATTGCCACTTGCTCCAATCATGCTAGTAGGTGGGTATTAAACAATTATTTATCTATATAGTGGAGCTCAGTGGATATGCCACTATCAGGTCCTCGTAAAACGAGCCAATCAGGTATAAAAACTCTCTTCAATTTACTTTGAACTCTCTCTGGAATTCTGGAGGTCATCACTTAATACTGTATGCTATTCCTTTCCTCTGGAATACAACTACTGACTTGAGCGTCGGAGAATCTTCGCAGTTGGTACCACCTTTTGCCCACTTCAACGCGTGAGGATGGTGTGAAGGATCTCCAGGACATCAAGACCGGTCTTCTCGCATTAGTACAACAGATACTCATTGATCCGGTGTCCAATCTTGTACAATCTTTGACTTTTATGGCTGACCCTACACCGGATCTCTTGACCCCGGTTCAGGACAGTTCAACTTCTAAATAGAAATTTTCAAAAGTTTTTATAATCTTTTAACTATTTATTTTGTAAACTCTAGAATGTCATTTTATTATAATATAATTATAGACTTGCTACAATTTATGTTTTTTATATTTAAAATTTTTATACATTTAACAAAAATAGAAATATCTATTAACTTTAGTTATGTACAATAATCATTTTTAAATTGGTTAGCTACAATAGCTATTAAAAAATTAGTTATGTACAATATTTATTAACTTTGCTCCTATTCATGTATTTGTGCTACTAGTGATAATAGGTACACGACTCTCAATACATGACCATATTTATCACAATAGATGTGACTCAAATACTTTTGATTTAAGAAAACTTTGTTCAATGTTCGTCTATAAAATGATTTCTTGGCTTTATTTACATAAAGAAAATCAAATCTAATTTGCTAAACAAAATTATTTTTAATATGTTATTGGCTTCTGGCTGTTCAGACTTGGTTTGGCTGTAGTAAGCAAGCTTAAAAATAAAAAACATTTTAAAGGTTGTTCGTAATTTTGTACTACCCTAACCTATACAATGTCAAACTCAATAAAATGACACCTTTAAATAACTTTCTTTTAAAAGTGAATTTTATCAATTCAACCTCTTGTTCCCTCTTTTCTCTCTCCACCTCTTGCCCTCGCTTGACTTCCCTCTATGTTAGCCTCTCCATAACCTTATTTCTCAAGTGGGTATTGCGTTTTCCTTGTTTGAAGGAACTTTTAATTTTTTTTATGTGATGATGATGGTTCCCTTAGGAATTGGGAACATGGGGTTTTGGAAAGTGATGATTTTGATACTGAATTAGGGTTGGAGAGTGTTTGTTTGATGGGTATTAGAGGAGGTGATTGTGGGGTTGGGTGGTTATGGAGAAGTTGCACGAAGCTCAAGAGGTTGCATCTATATTTAATAAGGTTTAGGAAAAAAACCCCTGTAATATCAAGGGTTTAGGAAAAAGCTCCTATAAATGTAATACTAAGTTATATTTTTTTAATATACACAAACACTAACAAATTAATTAATAATATTTTTGATAAAACACCCTAAATTTTAACAAATAAATAAACCCAAAACAGGAAAATTTTTCCCAAAAAATCAACCCAGTAACCGGGTAGAATTAAACAAATGCAAAGGAAGGCAAAAAGTTGACCAGAAGCTCGGGAAACCGATCAGAACAAAGGAAGAACATTCACAAGAAGGCCAGTGGAAAACACAGCGTGAACAAGCCATAAAACGTCCACTCGCTCAAGCGAGATCCGACTCCGCTGGAGCGAGGCAGCCCAACTCGCTCGGGCGAGCACCCAATCGCTTGGGCGAAACCACTCAAAAGCCTTCCAACAACACACACTCGCTGGAGCGAATCCTTCATTCGTTGAAGCGAGAAGTTGCACTCGGTAATCCCATCACTCGGGGTTTGACTTAGTCCACTCGGTATTAGAGGGTTCCATTCACTCGGGAACAACCCCAACACTTGCCTCCCTCGGAAGCCCATAACTTAGTCACTAAATTTTTATCCGCAGAGGCCTCATAATAAACCACTCAGAAAGTAATAATAATCCCACTCAGCATCCAATAACTTCCTTCACTCGGGATATCACCCAATCAAACGCCACTCGGCATATTCATCATTTCTCACTCGGAGAATACTCAGACCATCCTTCACTCAGAAGGGGTCTCCACAACCGTACTCCACTCGGTATTTATTCACCAAGTAAGTCACTCGGACTTATGAAATACTTAACCACTCGGGGAAACCATTAAGTCAAGTCCCACTCGGACTCATTCCATGCTTAGACACTCAGAATACACATTATCTTATTCACTCTGAGTAGGTACCCATGTTCACTCGGAATACATTTATAACTCATACACTTAGAATATATTCAATCTGATCCATCATAACAACTCCTCACCACAAAGGTGACACACACGGATTCCCACTCGGGAATATACAAACTCATCCCCACTCGGGGTTTACCCATATTTTTCACTCAGAATCATTCAAGCCTATTCACCCGGGAAAAGGCCACATATTTAGCCTCACTCGGCTCGGCTCCCACAATAATGTTTCACTCGGAATTCTTTACCTTAACATTATTCTATCCAACATCATTTATATTCCAGTCGGTAAGAAGCATCAAATCAACATAAATCGTTTATATATATATATATATATATATACTCTGATTCACAAATCCGACTACCGACCCATATATATAACCATATACTCGGAATGCTTATTATCTTTATATATCCCATTCACCAACACTTATGATTTATTACAAGTTGTCAATGTAAACCATATTTATAAATATATTCATGCACTCGGATTCCATACATATATATATATTTTGTATTCATTATACAACATGTTATATGAGCCGGCCAAGGCTTAACACAGCTATACACAACATATATATATACAACATAAGCACTCAACAGTCGGAGTGCACATCACTCGGACTTGAGTCCTACACATCATTTTCGACCAGCCTGCACATACTCAAAAATGGTGTAGAGGTGAGCTTTACATATTAAATGACAGATATTGGCTCGGATGAATCATAGAATCCTCAACATGCAATAACATATAACATCAATCAGCACATCAAACACTGCCATTCAATATGAACAATCACAATCATCTTCCGATCGGGAATTCACCCATTTCACTCGGCTATAAAGCTCAGTATCCTCTGTTACAAGGTATAATAATCCAATCGGATTTTACTCAACTCCGAGCGTTGCTCAAGGAGTGTGCCTGAGCCCTGCTCCAGGACTTAGTCATATACATATGTTGTCATCTGATTGCCGATCGGTAATAGAAGTCCAACGCATTCCAGAGGCGAATCAGATGTATACGGTCTCATTCACTCGGCGTCCAACGCCAATGTACTCAGCATTTCATCAAGCGTCTCATTTCACGCTTAGTGCCGCAGGCACTGCCCCGAGTCCAACCCGAGGTCTTTCATCACACTCAACATTAGGACCACGTCCTCTTCACTCGGGATTATACCCTTCGTGACACCCCGCAAGGTGATATACTCAACACGTATGTATATACATTCAACTCATATTCATTCGATTGCCCACTCGGAAATCTATGTTCAACACTCTATGCACTAGGCATTTTCACAGCAAATCAGATGACTCGGCTCACATCACATCCACTCGGCAATCAATATGCCATCCACTCGGATTATCATCATCCACGAGCCTCACATTCATGGGATCCATTCGGCCTTAGCATTTCTAAGCCTCGCACCATTTTATATATAATTCCACTCGGAATCTAACACCAGTAAACATCCCATGCTCTTAAATATAGTATTCCACTCGGCATTAGCACAATAGTCCCCTTCCTATGCACTCAGCATACACAAATTCAATATCAAGCATCACATGTATTTCAAACACACAATTACACACGGGGACCCATACATAACCATACAATGCACTCGACATACATAATACAAGTAACATGCATCTCATGCATTAACTCACATCATCACAAATATCATCATACATCTCTTGGACGGATAATCATGCACAACTTAAATAATAAACATCAATCCGGGTTTAACTCAACAACATACAGCATCCAACAAAACACAACACAATGCAATAATGTCACCCGGAAACCCGTCCATAAACTATGCATTTGAGATGCAAAGCCCCCCTTACCTGGAATGACGTTCCAGAAGTCACATGGGTCACTCGGCCTAGCCACAACAGCACTCTGCTCGGCATTCCAATCGTGGGAAGAGCCAACATGGCTCCCAGTCGTCCCAGCAACACGATCACAGCCATGGAGAACCAACACAATCTCCACACAAGCTTTAAAGCCACCAAGTCAGTGGAGAAGCTCCCAAGCACAACACAAAGCTGTTCCATACTTCCAACAGCACCGTCCTCACCACCATGAAGGACAACCAAGCTTCCATGCACCATACCATGCATGCCTTCTTCTTCACAACAGCACAGCCTCACACAGTGGATCATCTTTCCACAACCGAGGCACACCATACGCTACTGGCTCCCAACCGAGCCACAAACAGCTCACCACATAGAGGATGAAGGAGGAGAAGAAGGATCACCAGGGAACAGGGAAGAAACCTGAACCCAGCCTCTACACACAGCCATACGCTGATTCCTCTACCACGTTGTTTCCATCACCATGCTGTTCCTCACACAGCCACACCGATCCCCCTCGGTTCAACACAGTTTGTGAGTGGGGGAAGAAGATGAAAGAGAGGACGAAGATGAAGCAGGAGCTCTAACAAGTTCTAGAGAGAAGGAGGAGCGTTTCTCTCCTCTATAGCATGCACCAATGAGGAAATGAGAGATTGAGTAGGGAAATGAGAGAGTGAAGTCCTTATCTTCACACGCTGCCCATCCCCACGCTGCTCTATGACAGCTCCTCAATCAACCATCACTTCTTCATTTAATGCAAGTCCTCTAGCATTTAATGCTAATTCTCTCAGCAATCATCACTCCCTTCCAACGTGGACAAGGAGAGATAGAGAGAGAACCGGCCCATTAAACCACCAAGGCACATATTATTATTATTATCATTATTCAATAATTAATCTAATTAGCCATTAAACCCCAATTAACCATTAATCGGTAGTTAATAAAAATCGGGATGTTACACTCTCCCCACCTTTAAGGAATTTCGTCCTCGAAATTCAAGCATAACATACCACAATAAACCGCTCGGAATATCATTGCATGCCACTCAAAACAATTATATACGAATGCTTTCCAAGCATTCACCGACCAGTCAATTCTAATCGGCACAATCTCACCTCTCAAGCGGTTTTCCGATCACACCATAAAAATTCTGAGACATCACACTCTTAACATCTTCCACTCGGAAATGCCACCATTTACTCGGAAATCACTCACTCGGGTATTCACTGCTCGAAAACATTCCAACTCGAGCAGTACACCAAATTCAAGGCTTTACTTCGCCTCAGAAAACTTCACACTACTCAGCAATTCTTTTTCCCAGAAAGGTTCCACTCGGAATTACATGCCTTTCTTTCACTCATCCTTATTTTGACATACCACCACTTACTTAGCCACTCAGTACAATTCTTATCTTTGCTCGGAGCAGCCCAATAGACTCAAACCATCCACATAAGCAGCTACAGTCTCATTTGCCCGACTCATTAATTGCTGCATCCAACTTATAGGATAACGCCTCATTCCTATAGGGTCACAACAATTGCATAGAGTCAATGCAAAATGCACACTGCCACAATACCTATGGCATGAAGAGTCATACCGAAACAGCATCCTCACAATCTTTTCACTCATACCGACCAAAGTCACTCGGATAATGCTGATCTATAAGCAATATATTTTCACTATTACGCACCAACACTGGTGCATCACATGCTAACAGTCTGCAAACACCAATCATCATCACAGTAAAATGCATATTATCAATAGATTTCCGACCCATACAGATCATACATCCAGCCCTTACACCTATTCTAGTGTAAATTACAGGGTGATAATCATCAAATGCCAACCACACTCACTATAAAATGGCATAATGGCAATCAGTTTTCGGTCCCAACCGAGTAAATATCTCTTCTTTAATCTTACTCATCACAAAATCATGGTCAATCAGCCAATCAATCCCTCAATTCATCATTCATCACTAGCCATCAATTAATTAAAGCCTAGGGAATTCATCAAATTCTCTTAGATATACCACTCGATTTTCAATATGATTTTCAATCATAACAATAGGTTTCTACATTGGTAACTCTCTTCACTGAGCATAAACACAGTCCACCAGTCGGATATACAATCATCATAATATTATTTCTATTATCACCATATCCAGTACCAAGGTGTACTCGGATTTCAACCTTAAGACACTTCAAACCTCAACAATTTGTTATACCATTACTTGACTCAACAATCCATAAGGTCAATCAGATTATCTGACTCGGAATTCCAAGGGTTACCGAGTACCCCACAACATCCAATTATCACCGAGTCAAAATCAACATAGAGTCTAGTTCCACAAGGTCTAACAGTATAAGATCATACAGAATCCGATCAGGTTACTACACCTTATGGGTCATAATTTAACCATCCAATCACTCGGCTTTCAACCACAAGACCGAGATAGTACCCAAATCAAACAAGTACCCAACCATATCTATTCTCACCTAGTTTTCCAATCTCTCAGGTATCCATCTCACTAATATCCGATCCTACTTAATCATGCCTAGTGGCCTAACACCAACCAATCATCCACTCGGTTTTCCCAAACCAGAAACTGAGACTCTACCATAATCTAATCTGCACCAGGGTTTACATTCAATCACTTATATCATATATATATATATCACACAGGGTTCACGTGCCAGGGTATAAAACATCCTTCTCAAATGGAACTACCACACACAGAATTCAAATTCATCACACTGAGGAATCTCTGAAATATTACTACTTAATCAACTCAGTATATGGGTTCTATTCCATCCAACATACATTCCTTGGCCATGAGCCACTAGCTCGGCTTACACAAAAGACCCAATAACCAACCTATACAAGGGTCACAACATTCATTATCCTATTCCCTCACAGCTGACTCAAGCTTAGAATTACCCTAAGCATTTCATAGGCAACCGGGTCAGGGTAGCAATAACTCTTCTACCTTCAATTCAACATCACAATAGTAGTACCTTTCACTACTGTCCCCCAACAGAACTCATAGCTATATAATCACACTAATCATAATTAAGCATGCATAAAATCCCATAGGAATTCAAAAGCAATGATGACACTCAGTCATATTGCATACAACCGCCCATACAGTAGGCAAACCTTGGCCATGGACCTTTTGGTCTGCTCTGATACCAAAATAAAATACCCCAAATTTTAACAAATAAATAAACCCAAAACAGGAAAATTTTTCCTAAAAAATCAACCCACCAACCGGGTAGAATTAAACAAATGCAAAGGAAGGCAAAAAGCTGACCAGAAGCTCGGGAAACCGATCAGAACAAAGGAAGAACATTCACAAGAAGGCCAGCGGAAAACACAGCGTGAACAAGCCATAAAACGTCCACTCGCTCAAGCGAGATCCGACTCCGCTTGAGCGAGGCAGCCCAACTCGCTCGGGCGAGCACCCAATCGCTTGGGCGAAACCACTCAAAAGCCTTCCAACAACACACACTCGCTGGATCGAATCCTTCATTCGCTGAAGCGAGAAGTTACACTCGGCAATCCCATTACTCGGGGTTTGACTTAGTCCACTCGGTATTAGAGGGTTCCATTCACTCGGGAACAACCCCAACACTTGCGTCCCTTGGAAGCCCATAACTTAGTCACTAAATTTTTATCCACAGAGGCCTCACAATAAACCACTCGGAAAGTAATAATAATCCCACTCGGCATCCAATAACTTCTTTCACTCGGGATATCACCCAATCAAACGTCACTCGGCATATTCATCATTTCTCACTCGGAGAATACTCAGACCATCCTTCACTCAGAAGGGGTCTCCACAACCGTACTCCACTCGGTATTTATTCACCAAGTAAGTCACTCAGACTTATGAAATACTTAACCACTCGGGGAAACCATTAAGTCAAGTCCCACTCAGACTCATTCCATGCTTAGACACTCAGAATACACATTATCTTATTCACTCGGAGTAGGTACCCATGTTCACTCGGAATACATTTATAACTCATACACTTAGAATATATTCAATCTGATCCATCATAACAACTCCTCACCACAAAGGTGATACACACACGGATTCCCACTCGGGAATATACAAACTCATCCCCACTCGGGGTTTACCCATATTTTTCACTCAGAATCATTCAAGCCTATTCACCCGGGAAAAGGCCACATATTTAGCCTCACTTGGCTCGGCTCCCACAATAATGTTTCACTCGGAATTCTTTACCTTAACATTATTCTATCCAACATCATTTATATTCCAGTCGGTAAGAAGCATCAAATCAACATAAATCGCTTATATATATATATATATATATATATATATACTCTGATTCAAAAATCCGACTACCGACCCATATATATATAACCATATACTCAGAATGCTTATTATCTTTATATATCCCATTCACCAACACTTATGATTTATTACAAGTTGTCAACGTAAACCATATTTATAAATATATTCATGCACTCGGATTCCATACATATAGATATTTTGTATTCATTATACAATATGTTATATGAGCCGGCCAAGGCTTAACACAGCTATACACAATATATATATATACAACATAAGCACTTAACAGTCGGAGTGCACATCACTCGGACTTGAGTCCTTCACATCATTTCCGACCAGCCTACACATACTCAAAAATGGTGTAGGGGTGAGCTTTACATATTAAATGATAGATATTGGCTCGGATTAATCATAGAATCCTCAACATGCAATAACATATAACATCAATCAGCACATCAAACACTGCCATTCAATATGAACAATCACAATCATCTTCCGATCGGGAATTCACCCATTTCACTCGGCTATAAAGCTCAGCATCCTCTGTTACAAGGTATAATAATCCAATCGGATTTTACTCAACTTCGAGCCTTGCTCAAGGAGTGTGCCTGAGCCCTGCTCTAGGACTTAGTCATATTCATATGTTGTCATCTGATTGCCGATCGGTAATAGAAGTCCAACGCATTCCAGAGCGAATCAGATGTATACGGTCTCATTCACTCGGCGTCCAACGCCAATGTACTCAGCATTTCATCAAGCGTCTCATTTCACGCTTAGTGCCCCAGGCACTGCCCCGAGTCCAACCCGAGGTCTTTCATCACACTCAACATTAGGACCACGTCCTCTTCACTCGGGATTATACCCTTCGTGGCACCCCGTAAGGTGATATACTCAACACGTATGTATATACATTCAACTCATATTCATTCGATTGCCCACTCGGAAATCTATGTTCAACACTCTATGCACTAGGCATTTTCATAGCAAATCAGATGACTCGGCTCACATCACATCCACTCGGCAATCAATATGCCATCCACTCGGATTATCATCATCCACGAGCCTCACATTCATGGGATCCATTCGGCCTTAGCATTTCTAAGCCTCGCACCATTTTATATATAATTCCACTCGGAATCTAACACCAGTAAACATCCCATGCTCTTACATATAGTATTCCACTCGGCATTAGCACAACAGTCCCCTTCCTATGCACTCAGCATACACAAATTCAATATCAAGCATCACATGTATTTCAAACACACAATTACACACGGGGACCCATACATAACCATACAATGCACTCGACATACATAATACAAGTAACATGCATCTCATGCATTAACTCACATCATCACAAATATCATCATACATCTCTTGGACGGATAATCATGCATAACTTAAATAATAAACATCAATCCGGGTTCAACTCAACAACATACAGCATCTAACAAAACACAACACAATGCAATAATGTCACCCGGAAACCCGTCCATAAACTATGCATTTGAGATGCAAAGCCCCCCTTACCTGGAATGACGTTCCAGAAGTCACATGGGTCACTCGGCCTAGCCACAACAGCACTCTGCTCGGTATTCCAATCGTGGGAAGAGCCAACATGGCTCCCAATCGTCCCAGCAACACGCTCACAGCCATGGAGAACCAACACAATCTCCACACAAGCTTTAAAGCCACCAAGTCAGTGGAGAAGCTCCCAAGCACAACACAAAGCTGTTCCATACTTCCAACAACACCGTCTTCACCACCATGGAGGACAACCAAGCTTCCATGCACCATACCATGCATACCTTCTTCTTCACAACAGCACAGCCTCACACAGTGGATCATCTTTCCACAACCGAGGCATACCATACGCTGTTGGCTCCCAACCGAGCCACAAACAGCTCACCACATGGAGGAAGAAGGAGGAGAAGAAGGATCACCAGGGAACAGGGAAGAAACCTGAACCCAGCCTCCACACACAGCCATATGCTGATTCCTCCACCACGCTGTTTCCATCACCATGCTGTTCCTCACACAGCCACACCGATCCCCCTCGGTTCAACACAATTCGTGAGTGGGGGAAGAAGATGAAGGAGAGGACGAAGATGAAGCAGGAGCTTTAACAAGTTCTAGAGAGAAGGAGGAGCGTTTCTCTCCTCCATAGCATGCACCAACGGGGAAATGAGAGAGTGAGTAGGGAAATAAGAGAGTGAAGTCCTTATCTTCACACGCTGCCTATCCCCACGCTGCTCTGTGACAGCTCCTCAATCAACCATCACTTCTTCATTTAATGCAAGTCCTCTAGCATTTAATGCTAATTCTCTCAGCAATCATCACTTTCTTCCAACGTGGACAAAGAGAGAGAGAGAGAGAGAACCGACCCATTAAACCACCAAGGCACATATTATTATTATTATCATTATTCAATAATTAATCTAATTAGCCATTAAACCCCAATTAACCATTAATCGGTAATTAATAAAAATCGGGATGTTACATTTGACATATGTCATTGATGAGGTGGCACCAACGTTAGCCACCTCATCAGTTAATAGCGTTTTCCTTAAATTTGAAAACCCTAAAACTTTATAAGGCCAAAACCTTAAGGTTTTTTTTAAGGAGCTTTTTCATAATCCTTAAACTTTAAGAGGGTTAAAAAGAGGTTTTAAGCTAAATTATTTTACTATTAAAATTTTGAAATTTTAATATAAGATAAAAATTAAAATTTCAAATTTGATATTGACTAAAAACACTAATTGAATTTAAAATTGAAATATATAAAATTCAAATATTCTCACTAATATTTCTAAATTTTAATATCATAAAAAAATTAAAAATTCAATTTAAATTAAATTAAATTTATAACTATTAAATTTCCATGTCAATTTAAATTAAATTTTTAGGTAATTTTGACACATATCAATATCTTATGAGATTTAAAATTTTAAGAATATTAATTATATTGGTTATCATTCAAAATTAATTCATAATAAATTTGGTAATTAAATCTAAGTTAATGACATTTTTTATGCTTGCAAGCACATGTTATAATATTTTCTTTACTAAAATATTGTTTTAATAAGATACAACAGGTTTAATAGATGAATCAGATCCCATATAATTTGGCTTAATTATGAGAACTTATCACAACCCACAGACCATAAAACAAAATAACATAAAATATATAACTTTAAATTTTAATGGATCATTCTTCATCTTATTCGACAAGGAATTTTTCACACCAGATGTCTTCAATCTTTTAAAAACTTGTTTTGTGGTAGAAGTTTGTGTGTCGCCATCATCATTGTCATAATTTAAATTAACAACTTCCAGAGACCTCTTGTTACATTCTTTGCTCATTGGAGTAACTTCAATACCTCTCTCAGGATTTTCCTATATATATATATGTATAAAAATATATTTTAAATTAGAAACATACTTACAAACACAATTAATTTACATATATATATATATTTAAATTTTTTTAATAGAAGTTATAAAAGTAAAAAAATATACTTTATTTTGGTAGATAAAAGATCATCTTCTTGAGATAAACTTGATTTCTAAGACATTTGACTCGTTATAGGTGTGACCATGACTTTTTCATTTCCAATCTCCATATAAAAACATAAAATCATTAGTGTTAGGTCCAAATCTGGATGAAAGACTAATAAGTTTGAACCCCTGGGATTTGTTAATAACATCCATCAAGACTTCTAGTTAAATAAAGTATACTCGTGTATTTTTCTAACAAAGTTCAGTGAGTGTTTCAGGAAAGAGTCTGAAATGCATCTGATGGAATAAAGCGGGGGAGTCCATTAAACCCTAAACAAAACTAGTTCCTAAAGACTAGTCTGATGAAGTCTCTTAATGAACTAAGAAGAGATGTTTGAATGTTTAGTCAGACCCTGTAGTATCGTCTCTCTCAAAGGACGTTCTCTATAAAGCCACTCTCATTTTCCATGAAAATGTCAACAAGAGCTTTTTTGTCTCAAATCTGTATCTTTCACCAAAAAGGAAAAGAGTCAAAAAGATAAAAAATGATGCGTAATAACCAAGGTAGATGCCTCACGCATCTCAAAATGTCAGAAAAGTTGAAAGCATTGTAGAACAAAAGCCTAAGGTTTATAAGAGTGTACCATTTAGCTCGAAATGGCTAAGCAAATAGGTATCTTTTGATATGGATTATCAAAGTGAACTATTTTGGTATAGCCTCTTTAGTACGCTTAATTCAAACTCTGCAACGCTGCACCTCTTCAAAGTCAGAAGATGATCAACAGTTATATCTTCACCAATGGCTGATCAACGACTATTTCAAAAAGCCTATATATATGAGAAGATTTCAAACCTTGAAGAGGTTCGACAGATTGAATTCTTTCTGATCATTTTTGCAAACAAGAACAAAATTCAAAAGTACTAGTCTGTAAAAACTCTCACTTTTCTCAGTTCTTGTTTCTCAAGCATAAGTCTTTCTTGTTGTTTTTCTCCTAGCACACCTCGACTTGATGCTCATTATAACTTAGCGTATCTTGCTTCAATTCTCAATATCTCTGTACGCTGAGTTACTCTTTGTAACACAAACTCTCGTTTATCATTCATCGTTGTGTAACAAGCTCGGTGTATTCACCAGCCCTCAAACTAAGTGGGAAACACTTTGTGGCCTAAAGAGGCTTTCGAAAGAATACTTGGGTTTGAGTCTGGAGTGGCTTGTTTAAAAGAATACTTGGGTTAAGCTAGAAGTGACTAGAGTCTACAATACTTGAAGCACGGGCTGTGTTGGTTGTGTAAAAGGAGTTTTTACATAGTGAAAATCCTTCTAGTCTGAAGGTACTAGATGTAGCTTCTGCTTCAGAAGTGAACCAGTATAAATCTACTGTGTTTGCCCTTATCTTTAAAAGTCTGATTCTCAAAGAGTCTAAAGTTTTGTTCAGAAAGTATTTTCTTAATCCGCATGAAAAAGAGTTAAGACTTATTCACCCCCTTGTAAGTCTAACTCTAAACCATCAATTGGTATCGGAGCTTGCCCTTTTAGGTTGATTACTCTATCGAGTAAAAAGGATCAAGATCCATGGCTACTTTCCATCAAGATCAGCTTGTCGCTGAAGGTTCCTCCATAAATAGACCACCAACTTTTCTTGGTGAAGATTATGCTAATTGGAAAGATAGGATGGAAATATTCATGAAGTCTACTCAATATGGTCTATGGGGAATCATAGAAAACAGTGATCATCCAGTCCTTGTGGATGAAGATGGAAAGCCCACTCCTGGAGATAAATGGTCTACAGCTGACATCAAGAAGATGGAGTTAAATGCAAAGGCCAGATTCCTCATAATATGTGCTTTGAGTAAGTCTAAATATAATAAGGTCTACAGTTGTAAATCTACAAAGGAAATCTAGGATGCCCTTCAGCGTAACTATAAAGGCACCTTTAATGTTAAATGTTCCAAGAAGATCTTGGTAGCCAAGAAGCATGATAACTTCAAGATGGAGGAGCACAAGTTTGTTGATCAGATGGTTGACAGATTCTAGACACTGCTAAATGAGCTTAAAGCTTTAGGATCAACTCACTTTGTAGAAGATATCAATGTCAAACTTCTGGGGTGCTTATAAAAAAAGTTTGATGCTAAGTGTGCCGCTCTAGAGGAAGCAAAGGATCTCAGCACATTGACTCTAGATGAACTTCTTAGAGTGTTAAGAGTTCATGAGTTAAAGCTAAAGTAGAAGGAAGTCTCAAAACCTTCCTCCTCTAAGGGTATTGCTCTGAAGTCTGAAGAGACATCTAGAAGGAGCAACGAACCTAAAGCTGAGAAGTCAACTAGTAGATCCTGGTTCTGATGATAGAGATGAAGACACTGATGAAGAGTTAGCACTTGTTACCAAGCGCTTCCACACAGACTGTTGAAAAGAAAAAATAAGGACTGGAAGGTTGAACAAGAGAGAACCTAAAGGTAAAATTCAATTTAAGTTTAAAACTGACAAGACTATTCTGAAGTGTTTTAACTGTAGGAAACGAGGACACATTGGGGCTGAATGTCCTCTCTTGAATAAGGACAAAAAGGATAGAAGAGAGAAAAGAAAGTTCTTTAAGAAACAGAAAGGACTCATCACCTAGGATGATAAAGAGTCTACAAGCACTAGTGAGTCTAAAGAAGAGACAAAATCTACTAAAATCTGTCTAATGGCACAATCAGACTCAGAGCCTAGAGAAAGTTCAAGTGAATCTAAATCTGAGGAGGTAAACCTGTCTGAACTTAAAGAAAACTATGAAGTTTTGTTTAAAGACTTTTCAACTTTTTAAAAAAATTACAAGCTTTTGAAAAATAAATAATTTGAAACTATTTCTTCATATAAGAATATAATATTTGATTTGAAGAAAAAGGATACAGATCAAGAATTTCTTAAAGAGTTGGATGAGAGAGAAAGAGAAAGAGAGAGAGAGAGAGAGAGAGAGAGAAAATGCATCTTGAGCAAATACACAGACTAAAAAGGGAAATGAAATTTTGAAAACTGAGTTAAATGACTCAAAAGTCTGTTGTATTTCACAAGAGAAAGAAATCAAGTCTCTTCAACAACAACTAAGCTCATTTACTTCAGAACTGGCCCAGTTTGCAAATAGAACTGAAAACTTGAACAAACTTATGGGAAAATCACGCAATAGCCCTGAAACACCTACTCTAGGTTATGTTGAAAAGATATATTTGAAGAAAGATTCTTCTCCTCCTCCATCTCTTCAAAAGACACATAAGCATGCCAAATGCAACTACTGCAAAAAACATGGTCATGTAATACAAGATTGTTTAAAAAGGAAAAAGAAAAACTCAAAAGGCACTAACCCTGTAGGACCCAAGAAGTTTTGGGTACCAAAAGTAATGATTATTCCTATTACAGATGTGCTTAAGGATAAAAGCAAAACATCACTATTGATATCTAAATATTGGGTGCTCACATCACATGACAAGCAAAAGGTCTATGTTCTTAGACCTAGAACATTTTGAAGGTGGCAAAGTTACTTTTGGAGGTAACCAGACTGGACGTATAGTAGGTAGTGGTAAAGTAGGTAACATTCCTTCACCTATAATTGAGAATGTTTATTATGTTGAAGATCTAAGGCATAACCTACTAAGCATAAGTCATTTTTATGATAGTGGTTATAAAGTCTCATTCGATAAAGAGAAGTGTACTATCATCAACCACAATAGAAGCATTCTCTTTATAACAAACAGATATAACAACCTCTACAAGGTTGATCTAGGTGAGCTAAATAATCAAAATGTAACCTGTCTTTTCTCAACCTATGAAGAAAAGTGGGTCTGACACAAAAAGCTTAGGCATGTTAGCATGAAACATATTTCTAAACTAAATAGAAAAGGGCTAGTTAAGTGACTGCTAAGGATTTCTTTTAACGGTTCCCAGCCCTACGAAGCATGCCAAAGAGAAAAACAATGTAAAACTTCTTTTAAAAACAAAGATGTTGTTTCCATCACCAGACCTCTGGAACTGTTACATTTGGATTTAGTTGGTCCATCTCAAACTCAAAGTCTTACTGGAAGAAGATATGGTTTTGTTATAGTTGATGACTACACAAGAATGACATGGGTCTATTTCTTAGCCCACAAAGATGAGTCTGCTCAAGTATTTAAGATTTTTTGTAAGAAAATCCAGTTTGAAAAAGGAATCTGTATTGGTACAATAAGAAGTGATCATGTTAAGGAATTTGAAAATGAAATCTTCAAAAAGTTATGCAACAAAACTGACATATCTCATACATTTTCTTCTCCAAGAATACCTCAACAAAATGGTGTTGTGGAAAGGAAAAACAGAAGCCTATTAGAGATGGCTAGAACTATGCTTTGCGAAAATAATTTTCCAAAATATTTTTGGGTTGAAGCTGTAAGAACTTCTTGTTATATGAAAAATAGAATTTTTATCAGACCTATACTGAATCAGACTCCATATGAATTATGGAAGGGGAGGAAATCCAACATTTCATATTTTCACCCGTTTGGATGCACATGTTATATCCTAAACACAAGAGATCAACTTGGAAAATTTGACTCTAAGTGTGACAAAAGTATATTCATGGGGTATTCAAATACATCAAAATCTTAGTGAGTTTTTAACACAAGAACTCAAACCATTGAGGAATCAATGCATGTAAGATCTGATGAACTAACAAAGACTGACAAGAAATTGACAGATCTAGAACATGATAATATAGGTATTCAACAACCAGAAACTGAATCTGGACCATCAGACCCAGTAAGAAATGAAAAAAAGGATTCAGACCAGCAATAATCAATGCCTGAACCTGAGAAACCAGGGGAATGAAAGTTCAAAACCTACTATCCCTCAGATCTCATAATTAGAGATCAAGCTGGAGGAGTTCAGACTCGATCGAGGTTTCACAATTACTCATGAATTGCACTTGTTTCAGAACTTGAACCAAAGACTATTGCAGAAGCTGGAAGATTCAGATTGGATTATAGCTATGCAGGAAGAGCTAAATCAATTCGAAAGAAACAAAGTGTGGACACTGGTTCCAAAACCCAAAGATAAAAGCATCATAGAAACTAAATGGGTTTTCAGAAATAACCTGGATGAAAATGGCAAGGTTGTTAGGAACAAAGCCAGACTTGTGGCTCAAGGCTACAACCAACAAGAAGGTATAAATTTTACTGAAACCTTTGCACATGTAGACAGACTAGAGGCCATAATGTGTTTGAAATCTTATCTCAGGTATAAATAGCTTGAATGTCAAGGTTTTGATAACAAGTGGTCAATAAATAACAAGAGGTTAAAGGCACTTAGAACTATAATTGTTGAAATTAGATCACTTTCATGATTCTTGAAGCTATGCATAAACTCCTTAAGAAAGAGGGAGAAAATTTTATCTGAACTAACACCCTCATGAGATGAACATTGTTTGTCATCATCAAAAAAAGGGAGAATGTGTTTGAAATCTTGTCGCAGGTACAAATAGCTTGAATGTCAAGGTTTTGATAATGACAAAGCAATCACTTGAAGAATCATGACAAAGAGTATAAGTTCATAAAGTGTCAAAGACCAAGGTTTATGGAGAAAAACCTCTGGAAGATGAAAATAAAGAAAAACAAATAAACTGCAATTCAAAACATGCATCAGACCTATTTCTGATACAGAATAATCGATTACGACCTTTCCCCAATTGATTACACAGGTTTTGGAACGAAGCCTAATCGATTACAAGGAACAAAACAATCGATTATCAAGGTTCTATTTGTTAGATAATCGACTACAACAACTGGAATAATTGATTACACCAATGCAACTAAAGGTAAATGTATCAGGTACTTGGCACAATTATTTACAAGGCATAATATAATCGACTACAGAGTTTCTGTTTGTTCCACAATCGATTACATGAAATAAATAATCGATTACAATGTTGCACAAAGATATTAAATGCATCAGGTACATTCCCTAATCGATTATAATAAGAGAGACAATCGATTACATGGTGCAAATCGATTGCAGGAAAAAGGCAAATCAACTGCACAGCTACTGGAAACTTGAACTACTGGAAAACAACAAAGCATAATCGATTATGAATCGATCCCTAATCGAACTAAAGTGTCAGAATGTGGGAAAACGTTTTAAAAGGCAAATCCAGCTCACTTTTCCACTTCCCCATTTCCTTGCCCATGCTGTGCAACGGCTCTAAAGACTTTGAAGCTCCTCTCCAAGGCCTATAAATGCAACCCTAATTCAAGCTACTCAGGAAATCAATTTACATCAAAGAGAAATCATTTCTTGTGTCTTGTGAGTTCAATTTCTTTGTATAGGTTCATTGTTTGAAACTTTTGTTCTTAGATTTGTATATCCTCTCTTGTTGAGAGTTACTATCTTGAGTGAGCTTTCATTTGTACACCTACTCTACTAAGAGAGTTTATCCTTGTAAATCAAAGACCAAACACCAAGGTATTCACTCTAGGTTGAGTGGTCACAAAGGTTGGGGTTCAACCTTTGGGTATTGAGAGATTGTGAGATTGGGTGGGGTGCCCTTTTGCTTATGAGAATTGGGTTCTTGAGTGTGGGACACTAGGAGACAATTGCTCAAAGCTTGTATCTCAAATCTTCAATAGTGGAATCCTTCAAGTGGGTTGCTTGAAGGCGAGACGTACACCAGGTTGGTGGAACTCGTTAAATTGGTTTGCATTTATCTTAACCTTGAACTCTTTACTTAGTTGTGCATACAAACTGTTTGTTAAATTGCCTAAGTTGATTACTTGACTTAATCTTGCTCTCAAGAAGAAACTTAACCATTGCACACCAACTGTTTGATAAAATTACTGAACCATTATTCTGTTTTAATTCTTATTCATTAGTTAAGTTTCACTTAACTTTAAGAGTTCAATATCTCAAATCAAATCAATTTTAGTGAGATATATAATTGTTGCTTGTAAATTCCTGTATATCCTATTAAGATTGCATAAAGAACCAAGTTCCAAGGCATTCCAAGCAAAACGTTTAAACACTCAATTCACCCCCTCTTGAGTATTGAGGCCACTTGTTTAACAAGTGGTATTAGAGCTTGACTCTTAGTAGATCAAGCTTAACAGCTTCAAGAGATTAAAAGATGGCCTCTACCTCATATAATATATTTCCTGAGGGTAGTGTTACAAATCGACCTCCCGCTTTTAATGGGGAAGGTTATGCCTTTTGGAAAGAAAGGATGAAAATTTTTGTACAATTTATTGACTTGAAAATTTGGAATGCAATTGAAAATGGTCCCTTTATACCTATGCATGTTGTTGATAGTAAACAAGTAGAGAAACTCATGGATGATTGGAGTATTGAAGAGGAAAAGAAAGTTCAATACAATTACAAAGCTAAAAATCTCATTACTCTTGCATTATGTCCCAATGAGTTCTTTAGAGTTCTTCATTGTCCCCTCTTGGTTGCATGTGTAGTTTTCCTCAAGATCGGGAACTTAGATGACGATCGGAGGTGACTGACGGAAGATTTTGAGCGATCGGTAAATTTTGGTAACCGATTCTCTAGACTCTCTCTCTTAATTCTAAAATTTGCATGGTTGTTTTCTTGATTTCTCTTGCTGCCTATGCTTGGTGTTGTGTGAAAAATATGCGCATGTTAATTTCCTAAGGTACCAGGACGATCGACGATGATTGGCGGACGTTTCGGAGTATCCGGTGAATTTTCAGTGAGCGTACTATTTTTCTTCCTATGGACAACAGATGTTCTATGTGGTAAGGGAGGTCTCACCTCGTTTATTCTTGTTTTTAATCACCCCATAGTATTGCTTTAGTGTTTGGGAGTCTCTGTTTTAAATTTTGTCACGATTTAATGGTTAGATTTTGAGTTATGTAACTTTTCGTCGGTGGTAGTTAACTTCAATAGAATTTGTCGCTAAAAAGAATTTTAAAAATTTTTGTTACGCGTATTTCGATAATGGCGTATTGGAAGAAAATTTTATCGTGATCGGTGGTAAGATGAAAAACTTAAGAAAATCAACGTTAGGCGGGCACAATTGATTTGATATGGTTGTATCATTATATTTTAAATTTTATGGTATTAATATGTAATTTGTGATTCATTTTCGGTAAGCCCCGCTATTAGAAATTGGATTTATCGCCAAGCATCACTGGGATTATTTTGATGATATTGCGCGTTTTAAGAAAATTCACCGACTGAATGGTTATCACATTTTATTTTACCAAGTTTTAAAAGTAGCACCGTTTTAAGTTATTATAAAAATTTCTAAGAATTAACCAAATAAATAAATTGATATTGGAAAAGTGACAACTAAGTAAAATAAGATTATTTGAGAAAGTTTTATTAATAAGCAAAAACAAATTGTGTCCGAACGAATTTCTAGCTAAGAAAAGGAAAAGGATACAAAAAGGAATCTTTAAAGCATATTAAAATAAGCATTAGAATTTAAGAGTTTTAGCAACCAATTTAGTGACCACTTTTGTGACTATTTAAGGTAGAATAAAAAGTGACTTAAGAACTTGATTAAACGAAATAAATTTGGCAAAACAAATTTGAATAGGAAATGAAATTTTTGGGTTAAATATTTTAATAGACTAATTAGGCTAAGAATAAAAAGAAATGAATAGCTAGAGTCTAACTTGGAGTAAAATGATTTCAATGAATTAATTAGGGAAGGAATTATGTACCTAAATAAAATAGATCTAAAGTTTAGAAATCTAATAAAAGAAAATAATGTTAGGAGTTAGAAACCTAGGTAATCATTAAAAAGTAAGAGAAAAGAATTAAAGGAGTTTTATACCTAGAAACATTATTTAGCTAAATAAAAAGATTTTAGGACTTAGATCTTAGACTTATAATAAAAATGGGCAAGACTTATTAATTAAATAATGACTTCTAGTAACTAAGTAATAATTAACTAAGTTCATAAGAAGTAAAATTTAGTTGATTAACTAATGAAGCAAATCAGTTAACAAGGGGAATAAAGAAAAAGGTATAAGAAGATAATTAGTCATGAACCTAGAAGAACATCATTAAATTGATAATTATACATAAAGAATTAGTGACCCTTTTAGTGACCAAGTTAATAAAATTTAATTGGATTAGTAAAGGAAAATCAACAGTAAGACCGCTTGACGATGACCAAAGAGTTCATAATTGGACCTTAGAAAATTAAATTGAGTAAAGAGATAATCATACCTAATTAAGTAAAGAATAATTATTAAACAAATAACTGAAGGTGACATAAAGAATTAAATTAAGTGATGGTACGCCTTTAATTAAGGGAATACTAATGACGTAAACAAGATAAACAATAAGGATATAATGTGAACGCTTACGTCTAGTTACATATATAAGTAAACTTCTAGTGACCTTAAATGTGTGATAACTTGTTAAGCGGTAGTAAATGGTGAATGTCGATTATGTGGTATGCCTAATAATCATTGTGTGATGATTTCTTAGTACTATATGCAATATGACATTTGTTAATTAGCTGATTATGTAACGTGATTGAACATGTGACTGTGGATGATTGTGTATATAGATATACGTGTGCTAGATACGTGATGAACATTGTAATGAAAGTACGTAATGAATGTGGTATAATAAATTAAGTGATGAATGAATGGAACTTGTATGATGAATGATGTGTGTGACGACTGTTATGTAATTGTGTACATGAATGAATGTGTGTTAATTATACATGATAAGTATGTTGATGAGATGTATGATGGGTATGGTATGATGACATGTGTATGGACTATAATGTTGTACTTATATGATGCATTAATTGAATATGCTGAAATAAATAAGAAAATAATGAATAAATTTCTTGGCAGGGATCCTGAGATGAATAAATTTTGAAAATGACGTGATAAGACTAGATCGGATCCGATATAATGATGAGCGTTGTAGCGCCAATGTACCCTGTGGTTTTTTGAAAAATATGAAGTCTCATTTCATTTCTAAGTGTCAGGTAAGATCATTATGGATTGGGAAATTTTTAGAAAACAAAGAAAGAATTAATTGAAATAAACCCGACATTAGAAATAAAACGGAGTCATTGAAAGGACCCTACCGATAAATGGTAAAAAGAAATTGTGTGTTGTGTCTGTAACATCCCCAAATTTTGGAAAATAAAATTATTAGATAAATATGATCAATTATTTATGGTCTAATAATTGTGGGAAAGTTAATTAGACGCTAGAGGTGAATTATCGGTAAATTAAGAATTACCATAACTGAATGATTTAACAGATGGTGTAGGACCCATTTGACTAAATTGGATATTTAATAGGTCTAGAATACTTAGAAAATTATTGTGGTTATGGTGGTATAGTTGAAATAATTTTTGGTGTTAGGAGATAATTAATTGGACAGAGCGTATGATATTAAACAGGGAATATACGAGCCAATTGGAATTAAAAAGAAAATGAAAACCCCCTTTTCTTCTCCTCACCCAACCGTCCACTTTTCCCCTCTCTCCATACCCACTTTTTCCTATTGAATAATAGGAATTATTACCCAATGGTAAAAAGCAAATTGATACACCCTTTTGTGCAATGGTTAATGACCAATTTTGACACTTTTCCTCCCTCACTCTTCTCCCAACCGTGTATACTTCTTCTTCTCCCATCTATCTTCATTTTTCTTCTTCTCTTCCACCCCTTCATCTCCAAAACCGTGTGCCACCCATTCCATTCCATTTCTTACCAAAAATGAAAGCTAAACTTGGATTCATGAAGCATTTATGGGACTTTGGGGCCATGGTTGTGCCATCTCTTTCCTCCCACTCTTATTTTCGTTTTGGGCATTGGCATGGATGTGAGGTAAGGTTTCTTGCTTCTTTAATGTTCTATTTATGGTTTTGATGTTGTTAGGCTTGAAATGGTGATATTAAGCACTTTGGGTGTTGATAAGAATGATGAAACCCTAGGTTGAATAGCTTGAAATTATGATTCTTGATTATGGTTTGGTGTTAGAAATGGTTGTGGTTTATGGTTTGCATATGGATTTTAGGAATGGGTTGAAGTTGTTGTTGGGTGATTTTAATGAAAACCCTAAGTGAGATGATTTAGAGGTTTTGACTAAAATTGGTGATTTTGATGGTTTGGATGCTTTAGATTAATTTATATAAGGGAGATGAATATTGGAAGCATTGGAAATTGACTATTGATGTTGATGAACTTTTGAGCTTAGTTAAAGTTATGTGAATGATGATATATGCATGTGAAACCCAAACCATAGGGTAGATGATCATTGGGACCATTGATTGCTGTTTACAAATGATTGGCATTTTGATGATGATAATATGCTTGTGATGATATATGAAAATTGTTGGAATTGATGATTGGTGATTGTATGAAAATGATGATAATTGGGGCTCTTGGCATAGATAGTAGAATTGGTGATTTGGTTGTCATGAGAGTGACCTTTGGGTTTAGAAAATATGATTAGAATTATTGATGTGGATAATGAGTTAAGATGAGGATTCGAGGAGGCCTTAGACCATGATATGTGCCACTTGAGATTTATTGATTGATGATGGTTTAAATGAAGCCAAGGTGGCTTATGTTGAATATGAATGATAGTGATGGTAATTGGATGATTTAGATGGTGCTTTGGATACCTTATGAATGATGAATACGGTATGGTTGTTATTAGGTATAGTTGGCCCTTTTATATCTAGAGGATCTTGGTTTTGAGAAAGGAATTCCCGAAGCCTAACGTAAGAGTATAAATAGATGTTTTGACAAGTTTATAACTTGTTACTAAGCTTGATGATATGGGAGCAATTATTTAGAATTATAATGGAAGCCTTGTGATGGCTCGTGATTAAATGAATGCATATATGTTTGATGTGTAGATTGTGTTTCAGATGATGATGCAGAATGATTGGAGCAATTGGATTATGGTTCTACTCTCGAGGTAGGAGAGGAGTTTACATTTCAATTGCATGAGTAGAATGATTGGTGATTGATGTATATATGATTTATACTCATGCTTGCCTTGCCATGAATATAATGAAATGATAAGATGCTTGGTAATGTGATAAATGATATGCTTGGAAATTTGATGACTTTGGGGGTCATGTACATATGAGATGATGATGAATGTTTAGTGGTCCCTTTTGAATGGCATGATTTAGTTGTTGATGGAAATCCATGGATGGATGGATTGTTCAAATTATGATATGTTATGCATAATTGAGGAACTAATAGGGCTATATTGAGTTTTAGTATGATTGAACGCCATGGAATAGTTCCAATAGCCCATATATGTAGTTTATGACTTGTAGAAATCGGAATGGGCTAATTCCAATGAGAATAGGCCCTTGAGTTGCACAAAAGTGCCTCAAAACAGGTAAAATGTATTTATGTGCATAAGTCCCTCATTTTTGGGAATTTTTAAGTGCGGCTGGTGACCACACGTCATAAATGATGTATGTAAGTTAGTGTTAAAATTTGGTAGAGTTTGGAGTTGATACGAAAGAGTTAGGATGCTTAGAAGTTGAAAAATTGAGCAAAATCTGCATAATTATTGTCTTGAATCAATTCAGAACAGTCTTGAATCCATTCAAGGGCCACTGGAAGTGTTTGAATCGATTCAAACGAGTTTTGAATCGATTCAAGCTCTCTAGAAGTGCTTGAATCGATTCATGGCTTGAATCGATTCAAAGCCCTGTTATGGCTACTGTTATGCTGTTTTTCCGATTGTTATGATTTCTTTACTGTTTTTGGCCCGTTTGGGCATCTTAATGACGTTTTTGGCCTCCGACTTCTTCATGAAAGTTGTAGATAATTATGTTACGGAGGTGTGAGAATTAGTCTCACTTTAATTGGAGTTTTCTAACTCTTATTAGGCATAAAACACCAGACCTACTGCATGGTAAAATTCAAATTTAAGAGGGTTTTGAACCCAACTTTTTATGGTTATCAAATTGGGACTAATAGGTGATATTTGTGACATGTCCCACTATTTTTAAGACTAAAAAGGAACTTCCCTCCTATATCTTAATGTTGAAATTTGTCATGATCTTATTATTATTCAAAACCCCTTTTATGTAAAAACAAGAGATTGTATTAGTGGTGTATGATGATGGTGTGTCTTGGTGGTGTTTGATATTGATTGAGACATTGGAAAATATGTATGTACCTATTATATTTTATGAAAACATAAATGTACACCATAATGATATGTTATGATGTTTGATAATTAAAAGTTAAATGATATGGTTGTAAGACACACTCTTGTATCATGATGAAACTAATGAGGGGGTGATTGCATGACAATTCATTTGTTATAAATTGATGAATCATAGATGATGTCGATAATGAGTAATCGTGGATGATTGTTATTATTGATGATTTTTTGAATGCCATTGTGATGAATACAAGTGTGATCTTGTGTATGTGTGGTTTGAATTATATTGTTGAATTGTCGTGAATGCCACACTATTATATAAAACAATGGTGATGATCAACGAAATGAAAAATCCACTAAGAAATTATGTGGTAATGTTGATGAAATATTGTTGAATGTTATTGATGTTTGTTATGCTATTGTGATTGTTGCAAGTATTGACTTGCATGTATGATATAAAATGTGTTGAAATGAAATGCCACACTTAAGACTTGAAAATAATGGCTAAAACCCACAATGATAAAATCCACTAAAGATTGTATGGTGGTGTTGGGTTGATGATGATGATTAATGAGTGGCATGATAGGATGCATAGTGTGAGAATGCATTGATTGTCATTTGCATCCATGGCATATCATACGCTGCTCATATGGAATGTTAGGGGTTCCAATAGGCAGGCCTAGTAGGAGGGCGACCCAGTGCACGGGTAAATTGCTGTTGTTCCCTAGTGATTCTGGGAATCACGAAGTTGCCTTTAGAGTGGTGGCGAGGCACCCTATGTGGCAGGCCCAGTGGTCGGGCAGCTCTATGATGAGCAAGTTACCTCGGTGTCCGACGGGGCATGGATCTCTCAATGTGTGTTTGGGAGAGGGCCGTAGCACTTTTGGCAAGTGAGGCCATGTTGTTAATCCGCAAGTCACGGGGTGACTAGTGCTACATATGGGCGATAGCGGTTTGGTACCAGTAAAAATTGGTGATTATGCATGCATTAAGAGATATGTGTACACTTTTACTATTGCAGTAGGGGCATAGTAGCACATGTATGCTTGACCCACAATTTGATATTTATTCCCACAGTCGGATCTGTATTTGTTGTTGATAATTCCATTGTGGATATACATTAGCCTAAGAGCATTTGCATATAGCATAGAGATATGCCAAAAGGTGATGATGATTGAGATTGAGATATGATGATGATGAGATGGGTAAATGAATACCTAAAAGACAACATGTAAAATATGAATACAACAAAAAGATATTGAATATGATGATATTGCATGTGTTGGCCTATTGTGATGAAGGGCTTGTTTGGCTATGTTGATGACAATGATGTTGGCCCATTGTGGCATTGAGAAGTGAGGTGTATATGTGATTGCTTTGCTATGAATTGATGGAGGAATACATTATATGTATATTATTGAAATGAATAGATTATGATGATTGTTGATGATTTTAGCAAAGCATACATGATGTTAATATGTATATACACATAATCTCAATTGTATTCATATTCATCATTTGAAATGTATAACTCACTCTCCCATGTTGTCCATTTTTAGCATTGATGCAGAAATATCATGGGATGAGGATATTTTAAAGTAAAGCTTTTGGGAAGGTAAATAGTGGTAATGGAATGCCTTGGATGACAGTTGTTGTAATTACTGTATTGTGAATAAAATGTGCATTATAGTGTTGATAAATATAGATATTGATGGATGTGTTGTAAATAACAATATGAGTGGATGGCGTATCGATATTTGGGGTATTTGAAAATTCAAACCCATTTGATGATAATAATGACGTTGGTTATGTAGCCCATTTTAGGAATGTATAAGTGTTGATGATACATGATATTGAGATAGAATTGAATATGGTCAATTATGGAATACAAATATTGGAGATGTATGTTGCATGACCATATAAATATATACTACCTCTGGTTCCAAATATAAGCAAATTTTAGTGGAATTTTTTGGTCCCTTAATATAAGCATAATTAGACTTTCCCAATGTCATTAAATGCTTGTTTACCAAATATGTCCTCATCATATATATTTCCAAGGTCACTAATTCTTTATGTAATAAATGATACTAAGGGTATTTTAGAAAATTAAATCAAATATGTGGTAACATTAATGCAAATAACTACCTCTAACTACTATTCTTAATATGTGTGAAGTTAGGTATATTTGCTTATATTTGGAACTGGAGGTAGTACATTTTAGGCAATGCATGTGTATTACTTATGTGTAAGATGGATTGTGGTCCAATAGGCTTGTGTTGTATGCTTGCATGCTTTGCCGAGCCTGTTCTCATATCTTTGTGTATGGGACTAGGCGTGTGCCCCGTATACATATTTTTCTTCCGCTGTAAACTCTATTATTTTTGTATACACTTATGGGCGATTTATTTTACGATCCAGTCATAAATTATCAAATCTCACTCTTCGGCTTTCTATGGTTCGGGTCTTGATGTAATCATTGAGGAGTTCTAAAATATTTTTAAACATGAAAAATTTACTCATATTTTTATTAATTATTTATCTTGATTACATCGGGATTCAGGTCTAGAAAATCACGGGGTGTGACAGTGTGCATCATACATGGAGGATAAGGGTGATGGACGAGAAACTCCTAGAGCATAATAGTGAGGGGTACACTAAAAAATCTGCCGCGCCTCAATACCTGAGGGCAATCTAGAGAGTATATCGGAGGCGGGAATTCCAAGTGGCATCGAATTCGCGCCCGTCATCAGACAGCCCGTGGCAAGCTCTGGTATACTTTGACAAGAGGAGGGATTTTCTATGGCTGTGGAGTGCCCGTTCTGTGGAGATATGTGATTGGCCATTATGATGATTGGACTGTGAGTCCTTACCCATTTATGAAAACCAGACGAGGGGAGCTCTGGCCACTCTAGTGGACAGGAAGGATAAGGCGGGAGTATGACATGTATTATGCTGGGAATGATGAGGAGGAGATGGGCCCACATGCATCATGATGAATAATAAAAGATTGGAAATAACAAAATGAACTCATGCATTGCATCGTTAAATTGAGATTATGGTTTCTTGTTGTTTGAGTATGATTGTATAGATATTAGAAATTCTGAGGGGCGGATGAGAAATTGGTAATGGTCAGTAAAGACCCTAGTGGTGAGATGATTTAGAATGTAACTTAGGGATCCCAAAGAGAGTGGGAGGCACTCGATCCCAGATTGTCTGTGTTGTATATGGGGCAGGTGTCGATGAGACACTTTCCCGATTGTGGTGGGGGTGAAGACTCACTTTTACGCTATTTTTCTAGACATTGTGGGGATGAAGACGGACTTCAAAATGAGGAGCAGCTAGACTCTTCTCGGACCATGGACGAATAGAATAGGTTAAATTTTATTTTTATTCATGGGAGCATGCGTGCCCCTTTACTTTCAGTTTGTACAGTTATAGTTATGACCATGTATTATATATGATTATATTGTATATAAGATATATCTGTTCCACCAAATTTCTTGTACAGAAAAAAACTTCCATATTTTTCTAAACTTGTAACCTCTCAGTTGACCAAGATAATCTAGTGGAAGAGATTGTCCTAGTTAACCGAGGGTGTTACAGCTACTACTATGACAAGTTCCCTGATGTTGATGTGTCTAAATGGATGAAGTACGATTAGGTTGATCTATACAATATCAACTATGATATGTACAAGAAAGACCAGGATCAATGGAATGCCTTAAAGGCTAAAGGCAAGAAAAAGAAAGTTGAAGAAGCTACTTCTAGAAAGAAAAGGTCTTTTAAAGCTTCCAAAGTTAAGAAGAAGAAGAAGAAGAAGAAGAAGAAGAAGAAGAAGAAGAAGAAGAAGAAGAAGAAGAAGAAGAAGAAGATATCTGCATCTTCTGTGCAAAGCCTTATTGCTCCTGCTATTCAAGAGTCTGCACAACCTCCACCACCACCCAAGGTAAATGAACCAAACCCCTATAAACCATTTGTTCCCCCACCTACACCTATTCCTACTCCTTCTGTTACCCAATCTGAACCCCAACCCTTAACTCTTACCCCTCAGTCTGTATGTATGCCCACTATACCCAAATCTATTACCTCTAAACCTTCTAAATCCAAACCAGCTACCACTAAACCTAAACCCAAAAAGGCCTCCACCAAATCCAAACCTACCTTTACACCTACCTGTACCCCTTTTACCTAAGCACTTGTCCCTGCAACCATCTTCTCCCCTCATACTAAATATTATCAACCCTCTACTGCCCTTGTTATCTGTAACATCCTAATTTTTAATTAATTACCGAGTGTGATAAATTTCAGGATTAAGGTTATGGATTGATTAAGTTAATGGTTGATTAAAATTAATTGCCAATTAGGCAAATTGTTGAATAATAATAATAATAATAATAATAATAATAATGCAAGAATTGACCCATGTGCCCTTGGTGGCTTTTGAGGAACTTCAGTTCTCTCTCTCCCTCTCCATTAATCATGCTGGTTCTGATTTGATGGCTGAGAGAATTAGCATTAAATGCAGATGGGATTGGACTTAATGGTGACATGATGGCTGATGGAGTGAGAGCTGATGGGGCAGTGTGTTGATAAGCTTCGGTTGCACAATTCCTTTCTCATTCTTATCATTTCTCCTTGGTGCATGTTCTGATGAGAAAAACGCTTCTCCTTCTCTCTAGAGCTCTCTGAAGCTTCTGCTTCTTCCTCCTTGTTATAGCTGTTTTGTCTTCTTCTTCTCCTTCTCCTTCTTCTATTCGTAGACGCTTGGGGCTCGTTTTAGGGAGCCTGCAGCAGCGTGGGGTTGCCTCGGAGTTGTGGAAAATGGTCCACTGTGTGAGGCGGAGCTGCTTACGAGGAAGAAGACATGCATGGTGCTTGGAAAGCATGTGGTCCTCCACTGTTGGTGAGGACGATGATGTACCTTGGAGGTTGTGAAGCTTGAGTGGAGATAGTGGTTGGTTCTCCAAGGCTGAGAACTGTGTTGTTGGGACGAGGAAGCTGTGTTTGGCTCTTCTCAGGGTTGAAAGCCGAGCAGAGTGCTGCTGAAGGTTGGAGGTCGAGTCGTTCTGTGTGAACGAGTGGCCATGTGACTTCAGGATCTTCATTCCAGGTAAGAGGGGCTTTGCATCTTAAATGTATGGTTTATGGACGGGTTCCGGGTGAAGCTATACACTGTGATGTGTTGCGCTGCTATGTTATATGTTGATTGAGTGAAACCCAGATGTGTGATGTTTTATTGTGTGGTGTATGATTTTCCGTCCATGAGATATAAGATGCATGTAAGATTTATGTTAAATGCATTGGATGCATGTTATTGATATTTGAATGCCGAATGCATCTGTGTGTGGATTAAGTGATTCCCGAGTGGAATGTTATATGTAAATGCATGAGATGCATGTGATTGTTATTGCTATGTTGTGCCGAGTGCAATAGACTGTGTGACAGCAAGTGTGTCCCTGTTGTGGCTTTGTTAGATGCATGTATTAGGGACTGTTATGACAATGCCGAGTGGGCTCTATATGGGAAAGCATAAGATGCTTAGTGTAAAGGATAAATCTGAGTGGATGGCATAGGATTGCCGAGTGGATGAGATGTGAGTCATCTGATTCGCTGTTGGAAGTGCCGAGTGCATATAGCGTGGGACGCTAAATACCGAGTGGGCAATCGGATGAATGCGTGTTGAATGTAATATAAGACCTCGGGTTGGACTCGAGGCAGTGCCGAGGGCACTAAGCGTGAGACGCTTGATGAAAGACCTTGAGTTAGACTCAAGACAATGCCGAGGGCATTGGCGTGGGACGCCTGATGAGTATGGGACCGTATGCATCCGATTGGGCACTTAATGCTTGGAGCATATAGCGTTGGACGCTTATTGTTGAATCGGCAATCAGATGAAAATATGTGAGAATATAATTAAGTCCTTAGAGCGGGGCTCAGGCAGACTCCTTGAGCGAGGCTCAGAGTGTAGGCATTATTGATATTGCCTGGAATAGAGTTAGGGTGAAATCCGATTGGATGAATACATTGTTATTGAGGATGTTGTGCTTTATAGCCGAGTGAAATGGGTAAATCCCGATCGGAGGATGTTTGTGAATGTTCATATTTAAATGGCAGTCTGTGTTATGTTTGATTGAGTTAATGAATTTGTATAACTGAGGATTGTGTTATGATTCGAGTTAGTAACTGTCATTTAATATGTAAAAGCTCACCCCTACAGCATTTTTTAGTATATGCAGGTCGGTCTCGGAATGATGAGAAGGCCTTCACCTGAGTGATGGGTATTTGTGTTGTTGTAGTGTACAAGTATATTATACCGATTGTATGTGGTCATATTAAAGCCTTGGCCGGCTCCTAACAATGATGTATAATGAATACAAATATATATGTATAGGAATCTGAGAGCATGTTCATATATATATATATATATGGTTTACATTGATATCATGTACTTGTATCGGATAATAAGGGTTGGTGAATGAATAATGTTAAAATGATAAGTATTCCGAGTGTATGGCTATATATATATATATATGGATATATTGGTAACATGTATTGGTATCGGCTGAGGAGTGTTGAATGTATAAAATAATGTTACGTTAATGATTCCGAGTGAGGCTATAGTGTTTGGGCCTTCTTTTCCGAGTGGAGAAGACTTAAAAAGATTCTGAGAGAAATCCCTTTGATAAACCTATTCTGTGTGGGATTTGATGGGAGAATTCCCCGAGTAATCATAGGCCTAAATATTACCGAGTGAAAAGTATGAGTAAACCCCGAGTGGGGAAGAGTTTGAATATTCCTGAGTGGGAAATCTGAGTGAACCTCTTCCGAGGGAAGAGCTATTGTAATGGTTTAGATTGGGATGTATTCTAAGTGTATGATATATATATATATATATATATATATAATCCGAGTGAATCTGGCTAGAATATTTCGAGTGATGAATGATTGTGGAGACCCCTTCTGAGTGAAGGAAGGTCTATGTGCTCTCCGAGTGAGAGAAGTAAATATATGCCGAGTGACGAATGTGAAATACATTCCGAATGAGTTAAGGTTGAAATATACCGAGTGGTATTTGATTGGGAGTATTCCGAGTGAGGGAAGTTTATAGATCCCGAGTGGAATAATTATTATTTTCTGAGTGGGTCTTATGTGTGTGACCTATGTGAATAAACACAAGGAATAAAACATGGGCTTCCGAGGGAGGCATGTGTATTGGGGTTGTTTCCTGATGAATGGAACTCCAGATTCCGAGTGATGGGAATTACCAAGTGTGGCTTCCCGCCTCAGCGAATAAGGATTCGCTCCAGCGAGTGTGAATGGATGGAAGGCTTTTGGGTTGGCTTCGCTTAAGCGAATGGGTCTTCACCCAAGCGTGTTGGGCTGTCTCGCTCAAGCGGAGTTAGATCTCGCTTGAGCGAGTGAACGTTTTGTGAGGGCTCGCTGAAGCTTGTTATTCCGCTGTCGGTTTTGCTTCCTTGCCTTTATGTTGTTTTTAGATTACCCGGCTGCTTGGTTTATTTTTGGAAAAAAAAAATTTCCCTGGTCTCGGTTTTGGGTTTATTAAGTAAGGATGTTTCATTTTGGTATCAGAGCAGACCTAAAAGGTCCAAGGCCAAGGTATGCTTACCGAGTGTAAGCGGTTGTGTGCATGATGACCGGTTGTCATCACTGCTTGTGAGTTTGCTTGAGATTGGAAACAAAGAGGTACTGCCATAGGCACGTTCCTTTGGGGTAGAGATTTATTACTACCCTGACCCGGTTGTTTATGAAATACTTAGGATATTTCTAAGCCTTAGTCGGCTGTAAGGAAATAGAGAGAAAGGTATTGAAACCTTCATGTGTATTGAAACTGTATTAATGGTTTGATCTCTGTGTAGGCCATACTAGTGGCTCATAGTTGAGGCATATTGATTGAATGGAGTAGAACTCATATGTTGAGTTGGCTGAGTGAATAATATTGAAGGAATTCCCTAGTGTGTTGAATTTAAATTCTGTGATTGGTTGTGCCATTTGTGAAGGATGTTTTATACCCTTGGCACGTGAACCCTATATGGTATATAATGTAATTGATTGGTTACACATTTTTAGGTTGGAAATCTGAATATGTGATGAATGAATAAATGTGAAATCAGGTATATGTTAAATTGGGATTATGTCTTGGTTATGATGTGTGAAAACCGAGTGAATGATTGGCTGATATTAGGCCACTAGGCATGTGACCCAGTTGATTAGGCATGGATTGTTGAGGCCGAGTGAAGTGATTGTGTAATAAATTTTTAGGCTTGAATTATTGTAAGAGGAAATGCAAATACCGAATGGTAATGTTGAATTCCGGGTATGCTATGGTATTGAATATGGTGATGATGGAAAATATATTGTAACCCGGAGCTGTATATCTCAGTGAGTGTAGTGAACTATTTGGCTTAAGGCCGAGTTATGGCCGGTAGTGAATGATGGCATTAAGGATTATTAGGTTGTTGAGCCATGGTTTTGTAATGAATAAGATTAAAGAAGAGATATTTACTTGGTCTGAACAGGAAACCGATTGCTATTATGCCATTGTAAGGTGAGAGTGGCTGGCGTTTGATGATTATTATCATGTAATTTACCCTAGATTATGTGTAATGACAAGGTATATATCTCTTGAGGGTCGGAAGTCTACCTTGTGGGGGTCGGAAATCTATTGCAGTATACCATTCTACAGTGATAGTGATTGATATTTGCCGACTGTTAGTGTGTGATGCACCATAGTTGGTGCGTAATAATGTTGTTGATGGAGATGTATTGCTTATTGATTTGTATAAACTGCCAATAATTTTCATATAGATTGGTATTATCCGAGTGAGTTTGGTCGGTGTGAGTGAAAAGGATGCGAGGATACTGTTCCGAGATGACTCTACATACCATAGGTATTGTGGCAGTGTACACTTTTGCAGCGACTCTATGAAATTGTTGTGACCCTATAGGAATGAGGCATCATCCTATAAGTTGGATGCAGCAGTTCATAGGTCGGGCAGTTGAGGTTGTAGCTGCTTATGGGGATGGTTTGAGTCTATCAGGCTGCTCCGAGCAAAGATAAGAATCGTGTTGAGTGGATAAGTAAGTGGTGGTGTGTTAAAATAAGGATGAGTGAAAGAAAGGAATGTAATTCCGAGTGAAATCTTTCTGGAAGAAAGAATTAATGGGTGAAGTGAAGTTGTGGTATTCCGAGTTAATTGAGACACTTCTGAGTGGGAAGGTGTTAAGAGTGATGTCTCGGAATTCTGTGTGGAGCGGTCGGTAAACCGCATTAGAAGCCAACTATGCCGATTGGAATCGTGAACCGGTCGGTGAATGCTTGGGAAGCATAGATGTGTAATTGTTTAGAGTGACATAACAGTGATATTCCAAGCGGTTTATTGAGGCATGTATATGCTTGAATTTTGAGGATGAAATTCTTTGAAGTGGGGGAGAATTGTAATATCCTGATTTTTAATTAATTACCGAGTGTGGTAAATTTCAGGATTAAGGTTATGGATTGATTAAGTTAATGGTTGATTAAAATTAATTGCCAATTAGGCAAATTATTGAATAATAATAATAATAAAGCAAGAATTGACCCATGTGCCCTTGGTGGCTTTTGAGGAACTCTGGTTCTCTCTCTCCCTCTCCATTAATCACGCTGGTTATGATTTGATGGCTGAGAGAATTAGCATTAAATGTAGATGGGATTGGACTTAATGGTGACATGATGGCTGATGGAGTGAGAGTTGATGGGGCAGTGTGTTGATAAGCTTCGGTTGCACATTTCCCTTTTCATTCTTATCATTTTTCCTTGGTGCATGTTCTGATGAGAAAAATGCTCCCCCTTCTCTCTAGAGCTCTCTGAAGCTTCTACTTCTTCCTCCTTGTTGTAGCTATTTCGTCTTCTTGTTCTCCTTCTCCTTCTTCCATTTGTAGATGGTTGGGGCTCATTTTGGGGAGCCTGTAGCAGCATGGGGTTGCCTCAGAGTTGTGGAAAATGGTCCACTGTGTGAGGCGGATCTGCATGCGAGGAAGAAGACATGCATGGTGCTTGGAAAACATGTGGTCCTCCACTGTTGGTGAGGACGATGATGTACCTTGGAGGCTGTGAAGCTTGAGTGGAGATAGTGGTTGGTTCTCCAAGGCTGAGAACTGTGTTGCTGGGATGAGGAAGCTGTGTTTGGCTCTTCTCAGGGTTGAAAGCCGAGCAGAGTGCTGCTGAAGGTTGGAGGTCGAGTCGTTCTGTGTGAACGAGTGGCCATGTGACTTCAGGATCTTCATTCCAGGTAAGGGGGCTTTGCATCTTAAATGTATGGTTTATGGACGGGTTCCGGGTGAAGCTATACAATGTGATGTGCTGTGCTGCTATGTTATATGTTGATTGAGTGAAACCCGGATGTGCGATGTTTTATTGTGTGGTGTATGATTTTCTGTCCATGAGATATAAGATGCATGTATGATTTATGTTAAATGCATTGGATGCATGTTATTGATATTTGAATGCCGAATGCATCTGTGTGTGGATTAAGCGATTCCCGAGTGGAATGTTATATGTAAATGCATAAGATGCATGTGATTATTATTGCTATCTTGTGCCGAGTGCAATAGACTGTGTGACAGCAAGTGTGTCCCTGTTGTGGCTTTGTTAGATGCATGTATTGGGGACTGTTATGACAATGCCGAGTGGGCTCTATATGTGAAAGCATGAGATGCTTAGTGTAAAGGATAAATCTGAGTGGATGGCATAGGATTGCCGAGTGGATGAGATGTGAGTCATCTGATTCGCTGTTGGAAGTGTCGAGTGCATATAGCGTGGGACACTAAATACCGAGTGGGCAATCGGATGAATACGTGTTGAATGTAATATAAGACCTCGGGTTGGACTCGAGGCAGTGCCGAGGGCACTAAGCGTGAGACGCTTGATGAAAGACCTTGAGTTGGACTCAAGGCAATACCGAGGGCATTGGCGTGGGACGCCTGATGAGTATGGGACCGTATGCATCCGATTGGGCACTTAATGCTTGGAGCATATAGCGTTGGACGCTTATTGTTGAATCGGTAATCAAATGAAAATATGTGAGAATATAATTAAGTCCTTAGAGCGGGGCTCAGGCAGACTCCTTGAGCGAGGCTCGAAGTGTAGGCATTATTGATATTGGCTAGAATAGAGTTGGGGTGAAATCCGATTGGATGAATACATTGTTATTGAGGATGTTGTGCTTTATAGCCAAGTGAAATGGGTAAATCCCGATCGGAGGATATTTGTGAATGTTCATATTTAAATGGCAGTCTATGTTATGTTTGATTGAGTTAATGAATTTGTATAACTTAGGATTGTGTTATGATCCGAGTCAGTAACTGTCATTTAATATGTAAAAGCTCACCCCTACACCATTTTTCAGTATATGCAGGTCGGTCTCGGAATGATGAGAAGGCCTTAACCCGAGTGATGGGTATTTGTGCTGTTGTAGTGTACAAGTATATTATACCGATTGTATGTGGTCATATTAAAGCCTTGGCCGGCTCCTAACAATGATGTATAATGAATACAAATATATATGTATAGGAATCCGAGAGCGTGTTCATATATATATATATGGTTTACATTGATATCATGTACTTGTATCGGATAATAAAGGTTGTGAATGAATAATGTTAAAATGATAAGTATTCCGAGTTTATGGCTATATATATATATATATGGATATATTGATAACATGTATTGGTATCGGCTGAGGAGTGTTGAATGTATAAAATAATGTTAAGTTAATGATTCTGAGTGAGGCTATAGTGTTTAGGCCTTCTTTTCTGAGTGGAGAAGACTTAAAAAGATTCTGAGAGAAATCCTTTTGATAAACCTATTCTGTGTGGGATTTGATGGGAGAATTCCCCGAGTAATCATAGGCCTAAATATTACCGAGTGAAAAGTATGAGTAAACCCCGAGTGGAGAAGAGTTTGAATATTCCCGAGTGGGAAATCCGAGTGAACCTCTTCCGAGGGAAGAGCTGTTGTATTGGTTTAGATTGGGATGTATTCTAAGTGTATGATATATATATATATATAATCTGAGTGAATCTGGCTAGAATATTCCGAGTGATGAATGATTGTGGAGACCCTTTCTGAGTGAAGGAAGGTCTATGTGTTCTCCGAGTGAGAGAAGTAAATATATGCCGGGTGACAAATGTGAAATACATTCCGAATGAGTTAAGGTTGAAATATACCGAGTGGTATTTGATTGGGAGTATTACGAGTGGGGGAATTTTATAGATCCCGAGTGGAATAGTTATTATTTTCCGAGTGGGTCTTATGTGTGTGACCTATGTGAATAAACACAAGGAATAAAACATGGGCTTCCAAGGGAGGCATGTGTATTGGGGTTGTTTCCTGAATGAATGGAACTCCAGATTCCGAGTGATAGGAATTACCGAGTGTGGCTTCCCGCCTCAGCGAATAAGGATTCGCTCCAGCGAGTGTGAATGGATGGAAGGCTTTTGGGTTGGCTTCGCTTAAGCGAATGGGTGTTCGCCCAAGCGTGTTGGGCTGTCTCGCTCAAGCGGAGTTGGATCTCGCTTGAGCGAGTGAACGTTTTGTGAGGGCTCGCTGAAGCTTGTTATTCCACTGTCGGTTTTGCTTCCTTGCCTTTGTTATTTTTAGATTACCCGGCTGCTTGGTTTATTTTTGGATTTATTAAGTAAGGATGTTTCATTATCCCTCACTACAAAAAATTCCCAATAATCCCTGATGTCCCAAATAGACCCTTCCCTGAAAATGCCCTTGTTATTAAACAGACCTTGTCGAAGGAACTTGCATCCGCATCCTTTACTGGTCCAGAACCCATCCACCCATTACTCTAGAAGTTGCCTTATCCCATTCAACTCTCTACTTAGATGACCTTCTAGCCTTCTCCAATGCCCTCAAAAGTCAACAACAAATACACCAACAAGTTGAGGATCTACACCTTTCTATCTCTACACATATCAAGGCTTTCATTCTGCCATCGGCATGAATTTTGGTTAGTCCAAACCGAGTCATGCCTAAGCCGAAAAGGATTATTCCAAACAAGCTGAAACAAAAAGTATGGTACTGCACCCTCTGGCCCTGATTGGTACATCAAGATGCCAAAGAAGCTCCCTGATGATATTTTGAAGGTTTTGCATCAAGATCGTAATCCAGACAATACCACTCAAGGACTACTTTGGGCACATTACTGTTGGGAAAGAGATCAAGCCTGTAGCACTACATCCTTTCACCCCTTTGGAATTTTAATTGATGTTAGAAATTTTTAGAATCGTGCTGGGTGTATCTCCATGGCTCATCCATCTTTCTATGATCTTGTTACTGCCATTCTTCTAGCCTTGCTTGTGTCTCTTCTATCATTTTAGTTGACCATCCCTATTTCTTATGTCGTCAACTTCATTTTATTACTTTAGTGTCTACATCTACTTCTCTTTTGATTTTAGCCTCTGCCACTTCTTGTGTCCCTATAAAGACTACTTAGTCTTAATGATGTCCCTCATTTGTTGATTACAAAAGGGGGAGTAATCAAGTAATAAGTCTGGAGAGTAGTCTAAGTTAGAATGCGTGTAGTCTGTAGTCTATAGTCTTTATATTTTTGAAGATTATATGTAACATCTCTCATGTTCATGAATAAAATCCGTTTATTCTTCATCTTCATGTCTTAAGATTCATTGATTTACTTTCTTGAAGTCTATTACATGTGATTAACTTGATTATCTTGTAAAATTTTAGGAATAATTTGATATTCATGGTATGAATGAATAAATCCATGATGAATAAAAATCAAGTAAATTCACTATTTCAATTCTCCTCTTAATACAGAATTCATTTTATCTTCGAGACTTAATGTTTGTTATCAATAATTAGGGGGGATTGTTAGAGTCAAGTCTAACCCGTGACTGAGTAGTCTGAACCCCCTGTGATTTGTTAACACATTAAAACTCTCAGCTAAAATAAAGTTTGTACTATTTGTTTGTCTAACAAGTCTGTTCAAGCGTGACAAGAAGTCTATAGAACTCTATTTGCAAAGAATAGGGGGAGTCTATAAAATTTAAATCGCTCCTAAAATAAAGAAGTCTGTACTCGCTCAAAGCTTCACTAAATCAAGCTAGTCTGAAGCTACAGACCACGGGAAGCTCTCTTACTCTTCGAGTATTTGAAAAAGGATCTTTCCTTACTAAATAAGAAGCTACATGTACTTTATCATGTCATCCCTAAAGCTATCATCAAAAAGGAAATTAATGGAAAAGTTAAAAGGCACGCTCGTATATATTAAGAAAATTGCCTCACATATCTTAAGCTGTCAGAAAAGATGAACCTGTTCAGAACAGATAGCCTAAGGTGAACTACTATAGATTGTACTTGTTTTCTCAAACTGCATAAGCAAAAGAGATCTTTTGCTAAATACTTTTGTTAAGGAAACTTATCTAAAGTATGTCTATGTACTCGCTGACAACACATTCCTTGAAGAGTCCAATATCCTTCAAGTTGAACCAACAGATATTTTTCAAGAAGGACTATAAATACAAGAAGCTTTCAAATTCAAGAGTGTCTTACTGCCCATTCTTATTCTTGAACACTCTCTGATCTCTCTCAAGAAATCAAAGTGTGAAAGACTTTTCTTTAAGTTTTAGGTTCTTGTATTCACTATATAAGTCTTCTTTGTAGTTCTACTTCTAGCAGACCTTGACTTATAGTAGTCTGTAGCTCAGTATACTTTGTAATCATTTCATATCTTTGTACGCTGAGTTATTAGTTGTAACACCAAAAACTTCTTATCACTCATTCTGTAAGATCTGGTGTCTTTTACAGAGTCTGTTAGTGTTGCGAAACACTTGTGACCTGAAGAGGCTTTTAAAAGAATACTTGGGTCTGTAGCCAGGAGTGGCTCTTTGAAACAATACTTGGGTTTTAAGCCAGAAGTGGTTGGAGTCAAGAATACTTGTTGCACTAGGCTGGTGCAGTATTGTAAAGGTGTTTTACAGTAGTGCAAAATGTTTTTGTCTAAAGGGACTGGACGTAGCTTCTGTGTTGGAAGTGAACCAGGATAATTTTGTTTTGTGATTCTCTATTCCCTTCTGTGGTCTGTTGAACTATTTATTGCTTAAGCGGTCTATACATTTTTAAAAAAGAGTTTAAGACTTATTCAACCCCTTTCTAAGTTTGTACCATCAATTATCACCTCTACATTCTTCATCTTAAGAGGAAAAGCTAACAATCTAAGTCATGTTGAACAACTACTCATTGACACGTGAGTAGCACAAGAAAACACAGAAGAGGTGGGGTCATTACAACATAAGTCACGTATAACCAAAATAGCAGTTAATCAAAATAATATACAATTTCATGAAGGTTCAAGCATACCAACTTGAGGCTTACATACCTCTTCCTGACTAATCAAGCAAAAGAAAGTTCACCAAATCACAAGTCATTCAATATTCATTTGCAGGCACAACACATTTATGTCCTAGATAGATGCAATGCAATCATGCCTTAACCTAAATAGGTTTAGTTGTATATATTTTCATTTTAGTTGTATGAATACATGTTAGATGCTATCCATCATCAACATGTATCATCAGAGATAATTTATATTCAGTTGTATATACTTATATAACTATGTATATTTACATGGTACCAATACCTACAACACCTTTGTACCCAACATATGTTGTCCTAGACAATGCAAGATAAATCATAATATTTGAACACACCCTTATTGGGTCATGTTTTAGCCCCTTAGCTAACGACAGTCAGGATCTCCGTCCTCTGTTGCTTGACTCTTTATGCTGGAGGTCAGATTGGGAGTGTATATTCAGGTCATCTACTTATATCAAGTCAACACCATTGGGTTTCTTCATCCAATGGGTGTCCACCCCCTAAGGGTTGGCATCCTTAGGCTTTCTACTACCTAAGGAGCACCTAATATGTATGATACATGACACTAAGTGTTGTTCAATCATAAAGTTAATGTGATTTATGTTAGGGAATTCCACAGGGTCAGACAACGGAAACACATAGGATTCCTATGAAATTTGCAAAACAAAGTGCTTTAAAGCATTACATAAAAAAACTATGAATTTATGTTTTAAGATTTACCTCATGTAGACGTGAGATTAGTTCTTCTATCGAAGCAATCTTAGCTTCGCCCTTTAGGAGTCCACACGAGCACTCCCATCAAAATCTGAAACTCCGAATGCTACTTCAAAATTTCAGCCCTTACCACAGTTACGAGAATGTGATAATTTTCTATTAGTAGCAGCTATAAGCATCCCATGCTTTATATATAGGCCAAGGTCTGACTTGATGAGCTCTCCATAGAGATTGAGCTCCTAACTCATTCAGAATGAGTTAGGCTCAATAGCTTTATTTTAACTAAAATAAAACTATCTTCTGGTGGGCTTACTTTATGCGTCTATAGGTAAAATATCTGGTAATATTAATAATAAATTATTTTATTATTAATATAAAATAAGAGTGGCATCTAGCAGTGCATCATTATGTATGAATATTATTTATTATCAATATAACCTATAAGTGATAATTACTTTATACATTCATTTCTTTTATTATGATATCCAATTGAGCTCAAGGCATGGTTGTCGTAATCCTTGTATGGCCCAATTCATTTTACTTGGTACCAGAGTAGATTTTACTGAATAAATATCCAATATTTATTCTTCCTAGCATGGTTATACATTTCATTAGTATCACTCCATCAAGCGGCCCATATATATCACTTTTGTCACATAAGAGAAACAAATCACATTTACATCACTTACCATCTACATAATTTGTTCATTGTCTAATGACAAACTTTATGGTAATCTTATTACAAATGATATTTGATTTTATTAAAACAACAATCTCCGCATGTAGGAATGGTAGTGACTTCAGGTCGAAGGACTACATATACCATTATCACATTGAGAACTTTTTATGACACCCATGTCACGATTCATGCAACGTTCTCATGATGAGTCTGCCTAATATAACATTATTCTTAATGTGTACCCGTGGGAAGACTTGATATCTTTTATATCCATGATTTATTAGATCAGATCATCAGTACATTTACACACTAGTCTTAATGTATTTACATGTCTCCATGTAAATACTTGACTAGGGACATTTTAGAAATAGTTCTCATATGTCCTACTATTTCAAGGATAAATAGATTTAAAATAATTTTAAAACTAAAAGGACTTATTTTATTGATAACTTAAAAATGATACATTAATAGCTTGTAGTGCATACACTAACAATTTACAACAAATCTCGTCTATTCACTTGCTACTAAACTTAAAGCAGTCCATACATCATTCACAAATCCAATATGGGTCGAATAACGTCTCGAGAGGGCATTCATCAATTTTAGAGGAAAAAAACTCCTTGAGCATCAGGGGTACAAGGTTCAAATATTATATTTCTAGGGTGATCAACATTCTACCCCAACTTTAGTTTAAAAGTAAAGATCCAAAGCTTTAAATCGAAGAAAATTCAAGTCATTATCAATAAGTTCAATGAATAAAAATAAAACTTAAGAAAACAAAGGCAAAAGAAAAACTTAGACTCATTGAAAATCTCAAATAATAAGAGAATAATAAGGTTGACTGACTCAAAAGCTAAATTCTTAAAAAGTTTGTTATTACAAGGCTAAGCGCCAAGGCTCACACAATATAATGCATTAAAACCATTTCCACGTATAAATTCAAAATATAAATCCATTTTGTTAATGTAAACTCACTTCTCTTAAACATCAAGGCTAATACTCACAAAATGTCTTCCAAAATTTTGAGAAAAGTTTCATAAACCTTAATGTTCAAGTAAGTGAATAAGTTCTTATATTTAACAAAGTTGAAAACTACCCTTATTCAACATCAACTTCATTTTATCATTTTCCAAACTGGTTTCTAAGGAAACTTGATGGGCACCTGGCCCAGCAGGAAGAAAAGCTCAAGAGATGCAAAAAAGCTCCTTTTTGGATGAAGGATTTTATTTAATTATTGTTGGTTAGTTTTAGTTTTTGTGCTGGCCCAATTGTTTGGCCCTTATTATTTTCTAAATTCAGCAAGTATTTAAAGTTTTGTAAAACTTATGGAAAGGATTGAATATGATATTCTGAATTTTATTATCTTCTTAGCTGAGTAGTAGTTAGCCAAACCCTAGCACTCTATCACTGGTGCTTTCATTCACCTTCTCTATGCCTCCCAAACCCCTCACTTCTAAAGATGTGGAGGAAGCTCTCCAGGCTCTTACAGATAGAATGGGGACCTTGCAATCCCAGTTGGATTCTCAACTCACTAAGAAATTAGCTGTTCTGGAAACACAGCTCCATGATCAACACCAGGTCCATGCCTCTCGCCACAACAACTTGGAACAGATGCTTGACCGTCGCATCGAGGCTCTAGCGGCACTTTTGGGACAAACTGCAGGAGCTCACTCTTTCCAACCAGAGGTCTCTTTAGGATCCTCCTCAGGTATGGCCCAAGATACTACCCACTCCCCTACTGCTTTTATTTTCTGCAGAACTCCAGCTTCCCCATCACCCCACAATACCACTATCCCCACTGTACCCATTGTGACACCTACACTTCCCTCCCCTCCCTCCATTCAATTTGGCCATGTACCACCTTTATCTAACCCTTTTTCCTCCTACGTACCTAATTTTTAGCCAACCCAACCCTTCAGACCCCTCACTATACCTTATTTTCCTTTAAATCCCCAATTTACCCTCCATCAAACACCTACCCCACCAAACCAACTTAATGCCACCCCCCTAAAGTTACCCTTAATGCCTTTGATGGGTCCGAACCCCTGGACTGGATTTTCCAAGAAGAACACTTCTTTCTGGTTTATCAAGTTCCAATGGAACAACGCCTAGCTTGGGTTACTTTCTACATGAAAGGAGATGCCCTAAGTTGGTATAAATGGATGTACCAGAACAACCTTCTTTCAGATTGGGGATCTTTCACTAGGGCTTTAGCTTTAAGATTTGGACCTTCCACCTATATTAACCACCAAGCTGAACTTTTCAAGTTAAGACAATTTGGCCCCGTCTCAAATTACCAAGCTAAATTTGAGAAGTTATCTAACATGGTTTTTGGCCTAAATCAGGAAACCTTATTGAATTGTTTCATCTCAGGTTTGCTTCCTGAAATCAAGAGGGAATTAGCCATCCTCAACCCCCTATCTCTGCATCAGGCAATCCATCTTGCTAAACTGGTGGAGGATAAACTTAAGGACTCCAAACCCAAACAGCCTCGTTTTTCATTCCCACACCGTACAGCACCTTCCCAGAACCCCACTAGCCTACCCCTTCCATCCATCCATTCCAATAAAGCTTCCACATCTACATTACCCATAAAAAAATTAACACCAGCCCAAATGCAAGAACGGCGTGCCCAAGGCCTATGCTATAATTGTGATGAAAAATTTATGTTTGGCCATAAGTGCACCACTAGTCGTTTTCTACTTCTCCTGGATACTGAAGCTGAACCTGAGTCACCTGCTACCCGAATTCCCTTGGAGCCCTCACCTAATACTCACCAACTTGAACCTGAGCTTTCCCAAGATGCTATCCATTTCCATTGTCCCTTCAAGCCCTCACTAGTCATCCCTCCTCCCGCACCCTTAAATTTATAGGCTACATCTCGGGCCTCCCTGTTATGATTTTAGTTGATACTGGTAGTTCCCATAACATTATCCAAACAAGGCTTGCTGCCCATCTCAAACTGCCAACTCAACCTGCCCCTAAGTTTTCAGTTCTAGTGGGTAATGGGGCCCAAATTCATTGCACTGGATTTTGTCCTGAAGTCCCTATTTCCATTCAAAACCACTCATTCCATATTCCTTTTTATCTCCTACCCATTGAGGGTGCAGATGTTGTGTTGGGTATGGAATGGTTGTGTACCCTGGGGCCTATAAGTTCAAATTTTGCCATTCCAAGCTTATCCTTTACTCATGAACAACAACCTATTACCCTTACTGGAGACATAGAGATAGCTCCCTCACCCACAACTTACCATCAACTCTCTCATCTTCTTCATACCAACTCTGTTGCATCCTTCCATTTATTATCTTTACAACCTATTCTCTCATCCACCACCCTCCCCTCAAATAACATGGCCTCCCTGCCTCCAGAACTCAAAACCCTCCTAGATAAACATCAAAATGTTTTTCAGGAACCACATGGCTTGCCCCCTACTAGACCTCATGACCATCACATTCCCCTCCTCCCTAATACATCCCCTATTACTGTCAAACCTTACCGCTACCCCCACTCCCAAAAAGAAGCCATGACCCATATCATTAATCAAATGCTCCAACAAGGCATCATTGTCCCTAGCACTAGCTCCTTCTCCTCCCCAGTTCTACTGGTCAAAAAAAAGATTGGACTTGGCATTTTTGTGTGGATTACAGGGCACATAATACAGTCACTATCCCAGATAAATTCCCTATTCCCACTATTGATGAGTTGCTAGATGAGTTAGGCTCAGCTACTATCTTTTCTAAGATAGACCTAAAATCAGGATATCATCAAATTCGGGTCACACCCACAGATACACATAAAACAACGTTTCATATTTTTGATGGTCACTATAAGTTCCTAGTTATGCCTTTCGGCCTAACAAACGCGCCCTCCACGTTTTAATCTGCGATGAATGATCTCCTACGTCCCTATCTCAGGCGCTTTGTTTCAGTTTTCTTTGATGATATACTTGTTTATAGCCCTACATTTTCTACTTATTTGGATCACTTGAGTCAGGTTTTAGAGTTACTTTCTTCTAACAGATTTTGTGCTAATCTTTCTAAATGTATTTTTGGTGTCTCTACTGTTAGCTACTTAGGACATTAGATTTCAAGTAGAGGGGTTGCCCCTGATTCAGACAAAGTCCAGGCTATTATGGAGTGGCCAGAACCACGATCATTCACGGCACTCCGTGGATTTTTAGGCCTCACCGGGTTTTATAGAAAATTTGTTCGTAATTACGCCTCACTCGCCGCTCCCCTCACCAATTTATTGCGTTCCACTACATTCTCTTGGCATACAGAAGCCTCTAAGGCTTTTACAAATTTAAAGGAAATCATGACAACTATGCCTGTGCTTACTTTGCCTAATTTTGATAAATTATTTGTTGTGGAGACAGATGCTTCTGGGGTTGCCATCGGTGTAGTTCTTTCCCAAGATAAGCACCCTATAGCCTTCTTCAGCAAGCGAATGTGCCCCCGGATGCAAGCTTCTTCAGTTTATGTCCGGGAAATGTATGCCATTATTGAATCAATCAAGAAATGGCGTCAGTATCTCATAGGCAAACACTTTCACATTTACACAGATCAGCAGAGTTTAAAACACCTAGTTTCTCAGACATTTCAAACACCTAAACAACTTAAATGGGCAGTTAAACTACAAGGGTATAGTTTTGACATATTTTACAGACCTGATCGTTCTAACGGTGCTGCTGACGCCTTATCACGCAAGTCCATGGAAGACCCACCACTGCTTTTGGCTCTATCATCACCCATTCCAGCTCTTTTGGATGAGTTGAAGACTTATTTCCAGCATGATCTAGTAGGTCAACTTTTTCTTCAAAAGCTCCAGTCGGATCCTACCATGCAAGAGACTTTCTCTTATTCTCAAGGCATCATTTACTTCAAAAATAAAATTTACATTCCAGACTTACCTCGTTTGTGACAGAAGCTAATCATGGAATTTCACTCCACCCCCTCCGCTGGCCACTAGGGGTGTAAACCCACTGTTGCTCGTTTGGTAGCCACTTTCTATTGGTCGGGTCTCTACAAAGCTATGAAGGATTTTGTAAAACATTGTTCTACCTGCCAAATGAACAAGTACATACCACAAAAAAAACAGGGACTGTTACAACCACTACCAATTCCTACTCAAGTCTGGGAAGATCTTTCAATGGATTTTATCACTCACCTTCCAACTTTTTTCGGACATACCGTTATTTGGGTGATCTGTGATCGCCTTACAAAGTTTGTCCACTTGTTGGCTCCGCCCACTCGGTTCACTGCTCCAGTGTTGGCCTCCTGATTCATGTCTGAGATTTGTAAGTTGCATGGGTTTCCGAAGTCTATAGTCTCAGATCGCGAGCCCTTGTTCCTGAGTATGTTTTGGAAGGAGTTATTCCGGTTGCAAGGAACTACCCTTCAATATAGCTCCTCCTACCACCCTGAAACCGACGGGCAAATGGAGGTTACTAACCGTTGCCTTGAAGCATACCTCCGTTGTTTCACCAGTGATCACCCAAAACTGTGGTTTAAGTTTCTCCACCTTGCTGAGTATTGGTTCAACACTTCTTTTCATTCCGCTATCGGAATGACCCCCTTTCAGGCACTGTATGGTCGTCTTCCCCCTTCACTGCTGGATTATGCCCCAAACTCCACTTCTGTTATTCCACTAGACGTGTCCCTGCAACAAAGGAAATAATTTTTAGCAACTTTAAAAGAAAACCTCCAGAAAACAAGGCAACAGATGCTCAACCAGGCTAATCAACATAGAAGGGACATTACCTTTGAGGTCGGAGAGTGGGTTCTTCTCCGTTTGCAACCGTATCGGCAGATCTCTGTCTCCCGACGTGTCTCCCAAAAACTGAGCAAACGTTTTTATAGGCCCTTCCAAGTCCTCCGTCGAATTGGATCGGTCACGTACGAGCTCGCACTTCCCCCTTCTGCTTGAATCCATCCGGTGTTTCACATCTCCCTCCTCCGTCAATACCATGGTGATACCCCAGAATCCCATTTTACTCCCCTACCGGTGTTTCCCTCGGATTCCCTTTTTACAGACGAGCACCACCACCCCACTTCGATAGAGGTCGAACCTTTGGGTTCCCAACACAAACACCCCACATCAAAAGGACAAAGCGAAACTGAGTTACGTGATTTGGGCACCTTATCACTTCCATCTAACTCCCTCTCTCCTAAAACGCGTACCCCATCTAGACCGTTTGATCAAACCGCATCTGCCACGACCGGATCTACACCATCCGTGATCCATTCCATCCATGCACCCCCTACACATGACTCACCCACGGTTAACCACCAACCGTTGGATCACCAACGCCCCACATCTGGGCCTTCCATTCAAATTGAACACTGTCAGGCCCCTAGACCATCGGATTTCCTCACGAAATCTCCTCCCTTGATTTTGGCTTCGAAGTCCGAGAACTCCAACACTCCCAATGTCGTGATTCTCGCGCCTGTCTCCAATATTCACGTGCCTGGATCCTCGATAGGCGTGAAAGCTATGGGTTCCCTTGTTGGTGTATGCACTATGAGCTTTTATGATTTTTCATTTGTATCATTTTTCTACTTATCAATAGAATAAATATTTCAGTTTAAAATTGTTTTAAAACATATTTATCCTTGGAGTAATAGGTCATATAAAAATTATTCCTAAAATGTCCTTAGTCAAGTATTTACATGGGGACATGTAAATACACTGAGACTAGTGTGTGAGTGTACTGATGACCTGATCTCACAGATCATAGATATATATGTATCGAGTCTTCACACGGGTACACATTAAGAGTAATGATGTACTGGACAGACCTACCATGAGAACGTTGCATGGATCGTTACATGATTGTCATAAACGATTCTCAATGTGATAATGGTATATGTAGTCCTTCGACCTGAAGTCACTACGATTCCTACATGAGGAGTTTATTGTTTTAATACAATTAAACATCTTCTGTAACAAGAGGACTATAAAGGTTGTGATTAGGCAATGAACAAATTATGCAGAGGGATGTGAGTGATGTAGATGGGATTTGTCTCTCCTATGTGACAGGAGTGATATCCATAGGCCACTTGATGGAGTAAGACTAAGAAAACGCATGGCCATGCTAGAAAGAATAAATATTAGATATTTATTCGGATCTAGTCTACTCGGGTATCAAGTAAAATAAATTGGGCCGTACAAGGATGACGCGACCATGCCTTGGGCCCAATTAGGATATCGTGACAAAAGGAATAAACATATTAAATAATTGTCACTTATAGGTTATGTTGATAATATTCGGACATAATGATGCATTGCTAGATGCCGCTCTTATTTTATATTAATAATAAAATAGTTTATTATTAATATGACCGGGTATTTTACCTATAGGGTCACACACATAGAGTAAGCCCATCAGAAAATGTTGTCTTATTTTAGTTGGACTAAAATAAAGCTATTGGGCCTAACTCATTTGGAATGAGTAAGGAGCCCACTTTTAGAGAGAACAAATTAGGTCAAACCTAAGCCTATAAATAGAGCATAAGATGCTCATAGGCCGTTCACTCAAGTGAGACACAAATTCGTAAAAGTTGCAAGAGCTACACGCCGTCAAACTAGCAGTTGGCAAGTGTTGCGATTCTGGTGGGAGTGCTCGTGTGGACTCCTAAAGGACGAGGCTACGACTGCTTCGGAGTTCTTCAAGAGGTAATCCAAAATGAATTTCGAAATTGTTTTGTGCTTTGAAACACGGAACCTTGCAAATCCTATGGAATCCCTTTTATTTTTCCGCTGCTCATGCTTAGGGATTTCTAACATCCCTGCCCACTTCTTCACCGTTAGATGCACATGGGTTTTCCATCAGCTCTTCTCCACCGAGTAAAAGAAGCACAATCTGTGCCAAGGCCTTTCAACCACTCACTTCGTGACACCTCAGCACTACAGTCTCTTCTAACCTTGTGGACAAGGTTCTTACCCGACCCGACAGCAATGATGGGCACCTGGCCTAGCAGGAAGAAAAGCCCAAGAGATGCAAAAAAGCTCCTTTTTGGATGAAGGATTATATTTAATTATTGTTGGTTAGTTTTAGTTTTTGTGCTGGCCCAATTGTTTTGCCCTTATTATTTTCTAAATTCAGCAAGTATTTAAAGTTTTGTAAAACTTATGGAAAGGATTGAATATGATATTCTGAATTTTATTGTCTTCTTAGCTGAGTAGTAGTTAGCCAAACCCTAGCACTCTATCAAAACTCCATATAAATAATTGACCTACGTTAGTGTCATCATTTACCACACACCCAGTTAGGTCTTGCCATAGTTTGGATTTAAATTAATCAATCTCGCTCCACACCATAAAGCTAACATGAATAGGGGATATCACAACTCTTAGCCATCTTAATCCATCCTCATTCATATGCATCAATGTCACCAAATGTCAATTCTTAGCACAATTCAATTCATCAAATCACAATTAGAACAACACTTTAACAATTAACTTGTGCCATTTCTATGCAAGATTATCACCATATAATTCATAAAGCATCATACAAATCATGGTGGCTTCACAATATATATCACATCTAGCTCAATACTATAGCCTCACCAAATGCATCATAACACTTGAAATTCATGACCACCAACAATTATTTTCATAGTGCAACTTGGTTAAATACTTGCAAACAAGCATGAAGTTTCATGGACTCAAATAAATAAAACTTTATTAGATATAAATTGGGTTTTAAAGATGAGCTTAAAGCTAAGTTGGTGCAACCTTTCTAGAAGGCTTTGGACATCCATATATAATATTCATAAAAATATATAAATTATGACCTAAATAAATATATGACTAAACACAACACACATACTAGTGATGTGGACTTGCGCTACACTTGACTTGACAAATATTTAGATAAAGTAATTTTGTTAGATTTTCACTACTTTAAAACATGATATAGTACTACTTTTAGAGATTTTTGTTGTAATTTGTGAAAGTTGGATATCAAAAATTAAAGTTATTATTTAATATAATAATTATAAAAATAGTGACAGTAGATATGTATGGACATATGAACTAAAGTTAGAAAAAATGTAATATATCAAGTACAAACATGATAGAAAGTCTAAGGTAATTTTTAAATAAACATAAATTTATTTTAATGATAAATGCTGCATTTAAATATTGTCAAAACTTCATTGAAGACCATATTTTTGTGTGGGGCTACTTTTTTAATATTGTATTGGGTCTTTTAAATGATAAATTGAGCATTATTTTAAGGCTTTTAAAACTAATTAAGGAATCAATCATAAATTTTATTTAGAGATTTTTAAAAAACATCAAAAATATTTAATAACATTAATCTGTATCTAATTTCCCATTTAAAAAGTCAAAAAGATGAAAAAATATCAAAATATATTTTCATTAAATAAAAAAACGTGTGACAAATTTATAATAATAATATTGTGTGATGAAATTTGATTGCATCAAAATAGTATAAACGTTTTAAAGGGGAGTAAGTGCCTATATTATATAGAATGAGATAATTGATTTAATATAATTGAATGGAGAGGGATAATTGATTTCATATAATTGAATGATGTGACTATTTAATAGAATTAATATTAAATATTGATTTAATAGAATTGAATTAAATAATTCATTCAATATAATTGAATGAGATGGTTGATTTAATATAATTTGATATTGATTTTGTATTTTCGACCGTCGTAAATATTATTACCAATTTTGTTTATATTTATATAATTTATTTAATATGAATTAATGAAATAATTACTAATAACTTTTAAAAAATACTCAATTAAGATATATTACTATAGAATGAAAACTTTAATTTTATATCAATAAAATAACATTTTATTTAATTGGATAATTTTTCTACACATACTCTTACATTAAAATTATTAAAACCAAATCCACTAAATAAGATCCTAAAAATCTTTTTTTCTCTTTCTTGATATTCTTAATCATAACACGACTAAAAGTGTTACTAGTAGATGAAACAATTCTATCCCCAAGACTTATATCAACAACATCATGAGTATCTACAAGATTATGTAACACAGGCTACAAGAAATAAACAAATGAATGAAGATAATATTGAAGTTTTAATACAAATGAAAAACTTTGTTTTTTTAAATTATAAACTATTATATTTAATGAAGTTGTTTGCAACATCACACTCCTAAAAGAAGTGTTATTATTGGGATCATCCTCTATTTGAGGCAGTTTCAATGAAATAAGTGATAAGAAACACAATAATAAAGTTAAGTTTGAGTAACATTACATCATTTGCAGTCATTTCCAACATGGAAATAATAAGAGGGTTATTTGGAGTATGAATACAATTCAATTCCTTCGTATCATTGCTAAAAAAATTGTTAGAAGGTTAATATGAAAGCTAACGTACGATAATATATTTTCTAATGAAAATAACCTTGAGTCTCTAATGAAGAATAATATAACTTCATTCTCATGATAAAACAATTTCTTCATCTAAACAATGTTTTGATAAACACAATTTCAAACAAAAAATACAAACAATGTGTGTGACGTCCCCAATTTTTTGACTTTATTTTAAAATCGTTTAATTAATTACTTAATAATTCAATATTTATAAAGATATTCATTTTCTGTAAACAGTTCTAGAATACCATTTATATAGCAATGGAAAACCCCAAAATACCAACCAGAATGCAAAAACATCATTTTTGGGAAACAGAGGCCTGACGCTACGCGTGAGGCCAAGAACACAACCTTGATGCTACGTGTCAGGCTGGTGCCCTGCGTCAGCGTATCAGAAGCAGTACCTGATACTGTTATGCATTTTAGGCCATTCGGCCAACTTCTAACCTACCCAATTGGCACGTTTCAGGTCTGATTGCCATGAAACATCACAAGCCACTGGTTTTCCCTATTCTAGGATTGTTGGCGCTGTTCGTTGGCCAAAATTCCATCATATGCGCATGTTATGTGCAAAAATGCATTTAAACTATTTATATACAAAACCTATGCACTAAACCACCTAAATGGGCTCCAAATTTCCCAAGGCCTATATGCACAGTTTCTAAATGTCCTAGGGAACCTATTGGTCCCTTCCAAGGGTCCCAAAACCCGTCGGATCTCAAAATCACCTATTTAGTTCCTATTTTTCACATAATTGCTTAATTCCATTATATGCATAATCCACATTAAACAACCAATACACCTAATAATTCCTCAATCACATTACACAACCATCACAAACACATACAAGACCTGCTCATTGCAATAATCAACTACATACATCTTGCCTCCATGCTAACAATTCACATTTATTATCAAATTCAATATAACCATAAATAAAATCACTACTTTCGCTACTTCATCGCATAATCTCATGACCACGTAATTTAATATTAAACATCAAAGTATATGATAAATATTATCAAAATGCAGTTTATTACTAAGCTATTACACTAATTCATAATTCCGTATTCTCCCTCGTATCGGCTACCCGCTTGGCCCACCCTCCGAGGCATTGGTACCCTCCTTGTCACTGGTCACTAAAATGGATAAAACCACAGCAAGGGTGAGTGTTAGATATTGTAATTAATATAGAATGGTAAATAGAAAATATACCTAAGTACTATCTATTATCCTTAATATTGATTAACTTATACGTTTCATGTATTTCTACTTTACCTTATTCTATTCATGACCATTCTCATTTACCTATATCTTAATATGATTTCCAAACAACATAAAGTCCATACACATTGCATCAAATATTCATCATCATCCATATTCCATATTATAATCACAATCAATCCATAATTCATCATAAATCATTCAACAACATCAAGTCACATATAATACCACTGGCTCACATCCATATTGACTCCTAGTATCCAGATACTGAAGGATCGACCTTCAGTTAAGGATCCTACTGAACACCCCGTGAACCCTGCTTAGTCCACCGAGTCTTACTTGACTCTCCACCTCAACCACTGGGTCCTGCTTGACCACCGGGTAGCTCAACTGGGCCTAAAAACCACGGGAGCTAAAAAGTAAGGGGTAACATATACCGTTGATAGTTCTCATGTTATTGTTATTTTCATAATAAAAATCATGTGAAAAATTAATACAAATTAGTTTAAATAGTAATAAATTTAGGTTTTATTTAAAATGAATGGAAGCTATTAAATGTGACTTGGCATGACTCATTTCTTCCATTTTTGTAGTAAAAAGCTGAGGTTTAAAGGTGAAAATTTATTCAAAGTAGAAGGGCTGACGCGTAGCATCAACTCCACGCTCAGCGTCAGGATTTTGGTGCTGACATTACGCGTCAGGCCCACATGTAGCGTCAGGTGCTACGTGTAATCCACTGACAGGTGGAATTACACTCTAAAGTGGACCAATTAAATAATGAAAATGGACAATCCACTTCCAAATAAGGTCTAAAACATAGTGGGTAACATGTCTGCTAATTATTGGAGCATAATGGAAGATCAATGGTTGAAAATCAATTAGATTAATGAAAGCCAAGTCAGAGGTCTGATGCATAGTGTCAGGACCTCTGCTCAGCCCTATAAAAAGGGCCATTTGCCATGGGTTTTACACATCCCTTTTCTTCATTCTCTCTGCCTATCCCATGAATTCAGAGTCCCTTTTTGAGTTTGCACTATATAATAGCTTCCATATACTTGAGAGTGTGTTATATCGTGTTCTTTTCATATCGTGAAGTGTGATCAAGTGTTCGTAATGTCATCAATTGTAAGTTGTGTTTTTACTTTCACCATGTGTATATAATTAGTTTATGTTGGAATTGGTGAACCAATCTATGAATATGATGTTGTGATAATGACCTCTGCATGTTTATGATTCAAGTTCCATGTTAGTATTTTAATCTTTTATTAATATGAACTTCAAACGGGAGAATAATTTTCATGCGTGTTAAAATTACTTTAACGAAAGCAAAAGTTGAAATACCCTTAATATACCAATTACTAGGGATAGAGTTGGTAATTATTGTTGTGTTAAGGCCAGGACTTAAAGCAAGTTTTTACTGAGAAAACATCTAAGGATTAGACTTTACGGTAACTATTTAGAATTTATTCACCGAGGGATCGGGTTTAATGATTTTAAGCTGCAAAGACATGAAATTGATGATTAAATATGCATGTTTATAATTATTTCATTATGTTCTAGTGTAGGGATCCTAATTCTGACATAGTTTGTTAATCTGTGTTTTAATATCAAGTATTGGATTTACTCTAAAGTGCTACTCGAAGTTATTTTCTAGAAAGTTTTATAATTAACCATCTTTTACCCAATGTATAAATCAATCTCTAAATCTGTGAATATTGTACAAATTGTGTATTTAACATTCTTTTGTTAATAAGTGTTAACACATTTTACCATAGTAAATAAGAATTACTGTTTTACACTGAAAACAATCAATCCATGAGGCAACGATATCTAATTGAAAACTGCAACAATACATTGGTGCGCTTGCCAAAAAGCCAACAATATTTAGGCACTAACAAGTTTTCTAGCGCCATCACCGGGGATTGAATTGATTTTAGTAAAACAGTAATTTTTTATTACCGTGGTAAAATTTATTTACTTTTTAACTTAGGTCAATTTTCACTCAGTTATTCTTTTTCACTTATTCTTTAATTACTTTTGTTACACTAATTCTCTTTGGTTAGTTTGTGTATGAAAACTCGATCTTCTGCAGGAATGATGTATTTTGACCCTGAGACCGAAAAATTTGTTAAAAGACTTAAATCTTTAAAATAAAAAACACAAACTACCTTTTCTTCTTCTTCTTCTTCTTCTTCTTCTTCAACTTCATCTTCTTTTTAAAACTCTAAAAATTCTAAAATGGCTAGGGAACAACAAAGACAAACATTGGGACAGTTTACTGCTATCAATGGACCACCCTGTGTATTAGGGATGTTTCAAGGACCTATGGATGCGGTGGAAATTAAACCTGCTACATTGAATATAATTAAAAATAATCAGTTTTTTGGTTTAAATCATGAAGAACTGTATGGACATCTAATTGTTTTTTATGAATTATGCAGCACTATTGGTTTTGAAACCAATCAAGAAGAATCTATGTACATGAGACTATTTCTTTTTTCTTTGGTAGGGAAGGCTAAAGAATGGTTTAAATCTTGTCCACATGGTCCTATCCTAAAAGAAAATTTTGGGAAAGGTTTTATTCCCCTTCTAAATATTTGAAGCTATGATAACTATTCATTCATTTTCATAAAATAATGATGAGTCATCAGGAGAAGCATGGGAAAGATTCAAAGCATTATTAAGAAAATGTCCAAATCACAATTTGGATGATGGTGGTAAGGTAAGAATTGTATCATGGTTTATTGCCTTAGTTTAAGATGATGTTAGATGCCTGTGCAGGTGGTTTATTAATGGACAAGACAATAGATGAGGCAATAGCTATAATGGAGTCCATGTCTAGCAGTGACAAACAGGCAAAACATAAAAGAGGTAATGTTTCCAGAAAACCAGGTATGCTTGAGTTAGGAGTAAATGATGCAGTTTTAGCTTAACAAAAATTATTGACATAACAAATTGAGGCAATGAGCAAGCAATTGTAGAAACTTCAAATTGACCAAATATCTTCACCACTGTTAACCCGGCGATAGCATCTCAACAGTTCGTTTCCACCACCGGGTTGTTAATTGGCAAGCGCACCAATCGTTTGTAGTTTTCAAAATTTAGATATCGTTCCACTGGGATTGAAAATCCAATAACAACAGTAATTTTCTATTTACTATGGTAAATGTGAAGGAAGTTATAGACAAAAGAATGATTTATATACAATTTATACAATATTCACAGGATAGCATGATTGAGTGGTTCATAAGATAAAAAGAAAATAAAATCTAAAAAGTTGAGTTGCAATCTAGAATAGGTAAGATACTTGAGATAAACACAGATAAACAAATTATGTTGGAAATTGGATCCCTAATCTAGAATAACAATGAGGAACTCAAGACATGCATATTTAATCATCAAGTTTCATGTCATTGCAGCTTAAAATCATTATATCCGATCCCTCGTGATATAAATTCTAAGAATTCACCGTAAAGTCCGATCCCTCGTGAGCTTTCTCAGTAAAAACTTGCATTAAGACCTGGCCTTATGGCAACAATGGTTAACAACCCCTATAGAATTGAGATACCAAGGGTATTCCAACTTTTACTTTCGTCAAAACAAGTTTCAATACGGCATGAACAATCATTCTCCCGTTTGACGTTCATATTAATAAAAGGTTGAAATACTAACATGGACTTGAATCATAAACATGCAGAGGTCGAATTCACAATATTATACTCAATAGATTAGTTCACCAATTCCAACATAAACAAATTAGTTACATATGGTGAAAGTAAAAACAACACTTACAGAGTTTGACATTACGAAGACGATGGGAACCTCACGATACAACGATCACAATACACTGAAACACACTCAAGTATCTAGAAAACTATTCTAGAACTACAACTCACAAAAGAAGTACTCAAAGTCGAGCACAAGAGAGAAAAGAAGAGAATGGGATGCTATGGGATGGGATAGAATGGTGTTGGATGGCCCTATTTATAGGGTTGAGCAAGGGTGCTGACGCTACGCGTCAGTGTGACACTATGCGTTAGACCCCTGACTCAGCCTCCATTAAACACTTGATAATGGCCACTTCAAATTATTAAATTTGATCATGCCTGGCCACATGAACATGTTTCCATCGAGTTTTGGCCTTTCATGCTGAGTGGGATGCCCATTGGTGCTGAGTGGAGTGCCCATTATTGGGTCTAAGTGGAGTGGTTGGCCAAAGTGGAGGTGGAGACCACGCAGCACTGACGCTACGCGTGGCTGTGACGCGTAGTGTCAGCATCAAAAATAGCTGTTGATGCTACGCGTGGGGTGAGGCTACGCGTCAACTCCTCCAGTGTAATTTTCTCTTGATTTCTTAACTTTTTCACTGCAAAACTTAGAGAAAATTGATCAAGGGCAGATTTTTTCCAACAACATCCATTTATTGAATTTAAATCCTAATTTTCTAACAAATTAAACTAATTTTTGTAAATTTTATGAAATTTTTATTAAAGCTTTTATTGAAAATTTGAGGACTAACAAATACCCCCAACTTGAGACATTGCTCGTCCTCGAGCAATAGAGAAAAATAAGAAAAATAAAAATTTGGAATCAAATTTTTGAGTTAGTCCGAGAATTTACAACAAAAAGTAATTTTCACAATTTAACTAATTTTGTAATAATCAAAAATTGGTATCAAGTATAATAAAGGTTTAATGATAAAATTTATTTACAATATTCTATTAACAATCAAGCAGAATTTCAGGCTTACCTCACAGGTGTTTATCTCTATGTAATAGGTAACCTGTTTCACTCAATCAATCATAAGATCAAACGAATTTAACTTTGTTTGTCATCTAATCAATGGTTATTTATACAGAATTAGTTCAGAAATCACAAGGTCCTTTCACGGGTTGTAATGAGGCTTGGCTTACAAGAATCAATGGTTTTTCTTGGAATTCAAAAACCTGAAATCATAAAAGAGCATTTTATAATAATTTTTTTTTTAGGCTTTCTCTTGACCCAAACTCTCATTTCTTTTGTTGATGAAAAATAAATACCCCCAACTTGATTCTTTTCACTATTTTTGACTTTTCTTTTCCATACTTTATTTTTTTTTGAAAAGAATCAAGTTACTTATTTTCACTCCCCATTTTTGTGAGAACACTCAAAATATTTTTCATTTATTTCAACTGCTCTTTTAATCAATCAAGTATAGGGAATGGTAAAAATAGATTTAGTTTTAAGGGTACCAAGGAATTTTATTTTAGGCTCAAATTGGCTTGCAAAGGATAAAAGAATTTTTACCAAGGTAAGCTGTTTGGCCCAAGGTTTTTTTTTTCACCAAAAATGTGCCTTGATCATTTTCCTGAATTTTCTGTACAACAACACAAATCAGAGATTAAAGCAAAATCAATTCGAATTGAAAATATGTCGATTAAACCCTCAAGTATAAAAAGATATCTCTCTGCTCACCGGGCTGTCGAAATTTGCTTGATGGTTAATAAACCTATTGTAATTAAATTTATCAAAATTCCTAAGTTATAAAGAACTAATAATTGATTTTACAAAATTAAGTTTCATTGTGTAAAAACTCTAAGTGTATTTACTAACAAAAATTTGATTGATTTATTAAAAGATAAATTTTATTTTTGGATTTTTGGATTATTTTTCGAATAGAATATGCAAAAACAAATAATTACGTAAAAACACACCACACAATAATAAAATACCATAATATAAAGTGTAAATGTAAATGTAAATATAAACTAAAAATAACTGTACTCAAAGTAAATGCAAGAAATAAGATGGCATCATCAATCCTCCATCTGATCATCCTGCTCCTCCTCCTCATCATCGCCGTCAGAGTCAGCCTGTGTGCCAGATGATCCACCAGTCTCAGGGTAGGTAGGTAAATCACCGGGCCAAGCTACATATGCTGCAAACTCGGCCGGGGTAACATAAGGTGCTCCCTCTCCCTGTAACCTGTACTAATAAAATTCATCGTGAAGATGAATATAAGCTCTATGAGTGGTAGCCATCATCTGCATCATATGCTGATGCTCAAGTGATATCCGGGCAAAGCCCTGTGTGACAGCATCAGTAGATGAAGGCTGCACTGGTGGTCTCCTCCTCCTAGGTCTGGGCTGAGCCTCCTGCTCTAGTGGTGGAAGCTTGCACTGCTGGACGAAATAATCTCTGTTCACTAAAACTTTGGGGACTCTCCCCGAAGAACTAGTGAACTCAGGTGAAGGTACGACGACTCCCTGCCTCCTCAGTAAGGCAGATATAATGAGAGGAAATGGAATGGGGCGGTTCACTTTATACCTAAGGGCATACAAGTGAATCTGCTCAGATATAAGCTCAGCTATGTCAATGGTATGACCCTGGAGGATAGAAAATAGAAGGCAACAACGCTCAACTGGAAGAGATGAAAGATGGGTGACAGGAGTGATGTTATGAAGCATGAGGTGGGACCACGCCTGGGCTATAGGGGTAAGCTAGGTCTTTAGGAGGTTAGATGGACTCCTTCCAACCTTACTCAGGTTGAAAAAGATTCTATCTTTGCTCAAGAAGTGAGCAACCTCCTCGAGGGAGTATCCTAACTCTCCTCGGCAATAATCTTGTTTTTGTTTTCCTTCCAAAAACAAGTGTCATCCTCGGGAGTAGGCTCCCAAGGATTACCCAATAGGGTACTGATAGTGTCCCGGTCATATGAAATATGCCGGCCCCTCACCCAACTCATCCGCTGCTGTCCTATAATCGGTGTGTCCTGGCGAGTCCTGAAGGCATTCGCATAAAACTCCATTACTAAGATGGGATCCCCCTCAGTAGGTAGAGAGAATAGAGGTCCCCATCTCCTCTGCTGAACTCCATCCTGAAGCTCAGAGTAATCTCCTGCACTCAAATCAAGGACCCTCTCCTAGATAAGTCTCTGGCCTTTGATTTGATGAAACCGTGTCCACTTCGCATCAGTACAAAATCTGATAGGATCCCTCGGTCCTAACACCTCCTGTCCCTGAAGATCAGGATCCTCAGAGGTGGTGTCAGTATCCGTGGCCTTCCTCTGTCTTTTAGAGGGACCAGTAGTGGGAATGGATTTCCTTGGTGCCATCTGCAAAAAGTAAAAATTTTAAAATTAAACACATGTTAAAAAGTAAATCACACATTATCAATCCTAAACAATCAACCAAATATTTACACAAAATTTGAAACATAAATATTTTTGGTTTTTCTAAAAATGAAATTCACACAACAACATATTTTTGTATTTTTGTGATTTATAAAGAAAGTTAACATACATATTTTTAAGTAATTTTGAATCAAATTTTCAAAATAAAATTCATACAATTTATTCAAAATTTATACAAATTTATTTTTATGCAAGAAAGTATAACAAATATTAAATATGAGAATTTATTAATTTTAAAAAGAACACACAGCATGTTAAATAAATTAACAAAAAATAAAATAAGAAACAAAAATTAACAAAAATTAAAAACAGAGGCTGACGCTACGCAATGTGGGACGCTACGCGTAAGCCAGTTCTGCCCACGCTACGCGTCTGTGGGACGCTACGCATGAGCTGCATAGAACAGAAAAAAAAATAGGGGTTGCACAGCAGCAACCCCTTTCAAACCACATTATATCCATTCAATTTCCTAATTCTAACAGCAATCAATTCCAATGGTCTTCTAATCCTAATCCTAACCACATTTATTTTTAAGAATCGAAAATTAAAAATAAAACTAAAGAGAAAGGATTAGAACACTTACATGTGATTCCTTGAGCAAATAGGATTGAGAAGGTTTGGAAGAGAGAAAAGGAGGTTTCGAAAATTAGGTTTTGAAAACTTAAGTGAGGCAGAGAGGAGATCTTAGGTTTTAAACCCTAAGATGGGCCTCTCTGGTTCAGTTTTTAAAAACTGAACGTGGGCTCTGACGCTACACGTGGATGGGACGCTACGCGTCAGGTCCAAAATTCAGAGTCCATGCTACGCGTCACGGTGGCGCTACGCGTGGGCTTCTGTTTTTGATTTTTCAAAATTTTGATTTTCAAAAACCTTTTCTTTTTAAATTAATTAAATTTTTTTTATTTGAAAATAACAAGAAAAGAATGGGTTGCCTCCCATTGAGCGCTAGATTTAATGTCTCCAGCCAGACATTACCTCTGATTAATCAGGTGGTCTCCCAATATTCGTTGAGGAATCACCTGTCTTTTTCTTCCTCCTTCTTCTTTTCCGATGCTTAATTACCTGTTTTTCATCTTTCAAGGCATCGGTTAATTTAAAACAATTTAATTAATTGGGAAGAGATATACCTGGTTCGATTGAAGGGTAAACTTTTTCCTCATTACTTGTCCTGAGGTGTTCATGAGCACTGAAGCTTACCTCTTCTTCATAACCCTTGACTGCAACCATACTTAGATCAACATCTACTTTGATCCTTGCAGTTTTCATGAAAGGTCTTCCTAGGATCAGGGGGATCTCAGTATCCTCCTTCATATCCAGTACCACAAAGTCAACTCTGAAGTGGTACTTATCAACCTTTACCAGTACATCTTCCACAATCCCAAAAGGCTTTTTGACAGAGTGATCTGCAAACTGTAATTCTGTCTTTGCTTCTTTTAGCTCATATTCACTAATGCGCTTTATTAATTCTAAGGGCATCAAGTTGATGTTAGCCCCTAAATCTAATAACGCATTCCTGATGTTGATATTTCCAATTGTTACAGGAATGGTGAAACTCCCCAGATCTTTACATTTTTTTGGGGTTATACAGTTTGTTTCTTGCTCTGTATTTACTTGCACATTTTTTTCTTTTTCATTTTTTTATTTTTTTTATTTTTTCACTTTCTTTTTCTTCTTCTTCTTTCTTTTTCTCACTCTTTTCTTTACAATCAATTTTTACAATATCAGAAGAAACAACATTACATTGTTCCCTTGGGTTTTGAGTGTTTGCAGTAAACCCAGAACTCTTTAATTCGGCTATTTCTTTTGCAAGCTGTCCCATTTGTATGTCTGATGCTTTTCGGGCAGCTTCATTTGTTTCCACAAACTGCAATAACTGTTGAATAGATTCCTCTATCCTTGTCAATCTTGCATTGTCAGTTTGTTGTTGCTTAAACTGATTGTTAGGAGGTCTATTGGAAGGTCCAGTGTCCTGTCTCCAGCCAATATTCTGATTTTGCCAACCCTGCAGGTAATTGTTAGGAAAAGAATTTCCATGATTGAAAGGAAAATTACCTAAGGGTGCTCTTTGATGGTTCATGAAATTGGCTTGCTCTTGCTCATTTCCACAGTAACCACATGGTTGTTCTCCCATGCAGTGCATACATTGTTTAAGTTGAGCAGGGGGTGGTGATGCTACTTGAGCAATTTGGAGTTTTTCCAATTGCTTGCTCATAACTTCAATTTGTTGGGTCAGTAATTTTTACTGAGCCAACACCGCATCATTTACTCCCAATTCGAGCATTCCCGGCTTCCTCTGTACATTACCTCTTTCATGCTTTGCTTGGCGGTCACTGATAGCCATTGATTCCAATATTTCTATGGCTTCCTCCACAGTTTTGTTCATTAAAGAACCACCTACACAAGCATCTAACATCATCTTGAACTGAGGCAATAAACCATGGTAAATGATTCTTACCTTTTCGGTATCATTCAGGTTGTGGTTTGGACACTTTCTCAAAAGTGCCTTGAATCGTTCCCATGTCTCTCCTAGTGATTCATCATTATTTTGAGAAAAAGAGTGTATGGCTGTCATTGCTTCAAAATATTTCGAAGAAGAATAAAATCTTTCCAAAAATTTTCTTTCAACATCGGACCAGTTTGCAAAACTACCGGGTGGACAAGATTTAAACCATTCTTTTGCTTTACCAATCAATGAAAAAGGAAAAAGTCTCATGTAAACAGACTCTTCTTGATTGGGTTCAAAACCAATTATGCTGCATAACTCATAAAAAATAGTTAAATGTTCATATGGTTCTTCATGATTTAAACCAGCAAATTGATTGTTTTGAATAATATTTAAAGTAGCAGGTTTAATCTCCACTAGTACAACAGGTCCTTGAAACATACCCGAAACTTGGGGTGGACCATTAATAGCAGCAAACTGTCCCAATGTTCTCCTTTCAGCAGCCATATTTGAATTTTCAAAATTAGAAGTAGAAGAAGATTTAGTTTGTGTTTTAGATTTCAAAGACTTGATTTTCTTTACAAACTTTTCTATCTCAGGATCAAAATAAATTTTACCTGCGGTAGATCGAGTTTGCATACACAAACTAGACAAAGAAAGTTAGTGTAACAATAAGTAAAAATAAATAAAAAAATTTTAACTAAGGTAAAAAAATATTTACCACGGTAATTAAAAATTTACTGTTTCACTGAAACAATTCAATCCCCGACGACGGCGCCAGAAAACTTGTTAACCTGGCGATAGAGTCTCAACAGTTTGTTTCCACCACCAGGTTGTTAATTGGCAAGCGCACCAATCGTTTGTAGTTTTCAAAATTTAGATATCGTTACACTGGGATTGAAAGTCCAATAACAACAGTAATTTTCTATTTACTATGGTAAATGTGAAGGAAGTTATAGACAAAAGAATGATTTATATACAATTTATACAATATTCACAGGATAGCATGATTGAGTGGTTCATAAGATAAAAAGAAAATAAAATCTAAAAAGTTGAGTTGCAATCTAGAATAGGTAAGATACTTGAGATAAACACAGATAAACAAATTATGTTGGAAATTGGATCCCTAATCTAGAATAACAATGAGGAACTCAAGACATGCATATTTAATCATCAAGTTTCATGTCATTGCAGCTTAAAATCATTATATCCGATCCCTCGTGATATAAATTCTAAGAATTCACCGTAAAGTCCGATCCCTCGTGAGCTTTCTCAGTAAAAACTTGCATTAAGACCTGGCTTTATGGCAACAATGGTTAACAACCCCTATAGAATTGAGATACCAAGGGTATTCCAACTTTTACTTTCGTCAAAACAAGTTTCAATACGGCATGAACAATCATTCTCCCGTTTGACATTCATACTAATAAAACAAGTTTCAATACACATGAAAATCATTCTCCCGTTTGACGTTCATATTAATAAAAGGTTGAAATACTAACATGGACTTGAATCATAAACATGTAGAGGTCGAATTCACAACATTATACTCAATAGATTAGTTCACCAATTCCAACATAAACAAATTAGTTACACATGGTGAAAGTAAAAATAACACTTACAGAGTTTGACATTACGAAGATGATGGGAACCTCACGATACAACGATCATAATACACCGAAACACACTCAAGTATCTAGAAAACTCTTCTAGAACTACAACTCACAAAAGAAGTACTCAAAGTCGAGCACAAGAGAGAAAAGAAGAGAATAGGATGCTATGGGATGGGATAGAATGGTGTTGGATGGCCCTATTTATAGGGCTGAGCAAGGGTGCTGACGCTACGCGTCAGACCCCTGACTCAGCCTCCATTAAACACTTGATAATGGCCACTTCAAATTATTAAATTTGATCATGCCTGGCCACATGAACATGTTTCCATCGAGTTTTGGCCTTTCATGCTGAGTGGGATGCCCATTGGTGCTGAGTGGAGTGCCCATTATTGGGTCTAAGTGGAGTGGTTGGCCAAAGTGGAGGTGGAGACCACGCAGCACTGACGCTACGCGTGGCTGTGACGCGTAGTGTCAGCATCAAAAATAGCTGTTGATGCTACGCGTGGGGTGAGGCTACGCGTCAACTCCTCCAGTGTAATTTTCTCTTGATTTCTTAACTTTTTCACTGCAAAACTTAGAGAAAATTGATCAAGGGCAGATTTTTTCCAACAACATCCATTTATTGAATTTAAATCCTAATTTTCTAACAAATTAAACTAATTTTTGTAATTTTTATGAAATTTTTATTAAAGCTTTTATTGAAAATTTGAGGACTAACAACCACCTACTGCTCAGTTAAAATAATACATTATTGTATAGGTGAACAACCTTGTGGCTACTGTTCATTAGATGGAACTGAACAAGAGCAAGCCAATTTTCTGCTCCACTAAAGAATACCTGTAGGTAATTTACCTTTCAATATTGGTAATCTTTTTCCTAAAAATTACCCACAGGGATGGCAGAATCAGAACTTTAACTAGAAACAAGATGCTGGACTCTCTAATAGACCTCGTAACAAACAGTTTCAACAATAACCAATATCTAATCGAAATGCTAGACTGACAAGGATAGAAGATTATATCCAACAATTGTTGCAATATATGCAAACGAATGAAGCTGCATGGAAAGTGTCAGATTTGCAATTGGGACAGCTAGCAAAGAAAGTAGCTGAAATAAAGAGTTCTAGTTTTTCTGCCAATACCCAGAACCCAAGGGAACAATGTAAAGCTATTTTTACTAGAAGTGGTAAATTTATAGGAACTAATTGTAAAGAGAGTGAAAAGAGTGAAAAAGAAAAAAATGAAAAAGAAGAGAATGACAGAGAAAAGAAAGAAGAAAAGAAAGAAAAAGAGAGTGATGAAAAAGAAAACAAAGAAGAAGAAAATAAAGAAAAACAAGAAAAAAAAGAAGAAAAAGATAAAGAAAAACAAAAAAATCAAAAAACCAAAAAATAAAAGAATCAGTACTTGGGTTAGACTCTTTCTGTCAAGGATCTGCCTTATCCTTATGCACCATCAAGAGAGGATTAGGAGAGATAATACAAGAGATTCCTTGAGATTTTTAAGCAGTTACAAATAAACATTCCATTCTGAGGCATTAAAACAAATGCCAACATATGCAAAGTTTATGAAAGAACTGCACACTAAAAAGAAGAGGTATAATGAAGAAATTGTGGAGCTTGAAGCTGGTTGTAATGCTATCTTGCAATACAACATGCCAAAAAAGTCGAAAGATTCAGGAAGTTTCACCATTCTCATCTCAATTGGAGGTGTAAATATTGGGAAGGCTTTATTAGATTTAGAGGCAAGCATTAATTTAATGCTCTTAAGTATAATGAAGCCTATGGTGATCTTGATTCTTAAAGGATGAAGATGACTCTACAACTGGCAGACCGCTCAATCAAAAGACCCTATTGAATTATGGAAGATGTACTTGTGAAAGTGGACAAGTTCTACTTCCTTATTGACTTTGTAGTATTAGACATGGAGGAGGATATTGAAGTCCCCCTAATTCTCGAAAGACCATTCATAAAGACTGCTAGAGTGTTGATTGATCTGGACAATGGAAAACTGGCAGTCAGAGTGCATGATGAAGAGGTAAATTTTGATGTTTTCAAAGCAATTAAACATCTTAACCCAAAATAAGATTGGTTTAGAGTGGATGCCTTGATGAAGTTTGCCATTCCGTATCAAAAGGTATATTTATTTTTGACCCTCAAAATAAATTATTGATTAACTCTGTTGAATGTTTAAATGACAAAGAGGAAAGATAGATAGACAAGTGTTTGGAAGAACTTGAAAGAGGGAAAGACATTTCCCCTGAATCCAAAAAGATTGAAGAACTCCAAGAAACACCTGTTGAACAAATCTAGAGACCTGAGCTCAAAGTTTTACCTTCACACCTCAAGTATATCTTTCTAAAAGAAGGTAATCTTAAACCTGTTATCATTAGTAATTCACTAACTGAAATAGAGGAAGTAAAACTTGTAGAGGTGCTGAAAAAGAATCAAGAAGCAATCGGATGGACACTTGAAGATTTGAAAGGTATAAGCCCATCTTATTGCATGCATATGATTTTATTAGAAGATGATTTCAAGCATGTAGCCCAACCTCAAAGACGCCTCAATCCCACAATGAAAGAGGTAACAAAGAAGAAGGTTCTAAAATTGCTTAAAGCAAGTATCATCTATCCTATTTCTGACAATGCATGGATAAGTCCTGTTCAAGTGGTACCTAAAAAGGGTGGTATGCCAGTAATTGTAAATGATAAAAATGAATTAATCCCAGCAAGAACTGTCACAAGCTGGAGAATATGCATTGATTATAGAAAATTGAACCAAGCAACAAGAAAAGATCATTTTCCTCTCCCCTTTATGGACCAAATGCTTGAAAGATTATCTGGACAGGCTTATTATTGCTTTCTTGATGGTTATTTTGGATATAACCAAATTGCTGTGGATCCTATTGACCAAGAAAAGACTGCTTTTACATGTCCTTTTGGTATCTTTGCTTATAAAAAAATACCATTTGGATTGTGTAATGCACCTGCTACTTTTCAACGATATATGTTTGCTATTTTTGCAGATTTAGTTGAAAATAGTATAGAAATTTTCATGGATGACTTCTCAATCTTTGGGAACTCTTTTGATACATGTATATCAAACTTGGACACCGTACTGAAGTGGTGTATTGATACAAATCTAGTCTTGAATTGGGAGAAGTGTCAATTTATGGTGACTGAAGGTATTGAACTTGGTCAACAAATCTCTGCAAAAGGTATTGAAGTAGACCAAGCAAAAATTGAGGTGATATCTAAACTCCCACCCCCTGTAAATGTGAAAGGGATTAGAAGTTTTCTAGGACATGTTGGGTTTTATAGAAGGTTCATTAAAGATTTTTCAAAAATTGTTAAACCTTTGACAAACCTTTTAAAGAAAGATGTTGAATTCAAATTTGATGAAGCATGTCTTAAAGCATTTAATTCTTTAAAAGAAAAATTAATTTCTGCTTCCATTATTATTGCCCCTAACTGGAATTTACCCTTTGAGCTCATGTGTGATTCAAGTGATTATGCTGTAGGAGCTGTTTTAGGACAAAGGCATGAAAAGATTTTTCAAGTTATACATTATGCTAGTAAAGTTTTGAATGAAAATCAAGTGAATTATGACACTACTGAGAAAGAGTTACTAGCCATAGTGTATGCCTTGGAAAAATTCAGATCATATTTGATTGGCTCTAAAATAATTGTTTTTACTGATCATGCAGCCATCAAATATCTCTTGACTAAAACAAATTCTAAACCTTGGTTAATCCGATGGATTTTACTCCTACAAGAATGTGATATTGAAATCAAAGATAAAAAGGGTAGTGAAAATGTGGTTGTTGATCATTTTTCTAGATTAATGAATGATGAGGTCACTGCTAAGGAAAATGAAATTTTGGAGGAATTTCCCGACGAGAAATTGTTTAAAATAACAAAACGGCCATGGTTTACTGATATGACCAATTTTAAAGCAGCTGGAATTCTTCCAAATGATTTAACCTGGCAGCAAAGAAAAAATTTTACACAGATGCCAAATATTTAGTTTGGGATGACCCTCATCTATTTAAAATTGGTGTGGATGATTTGTTGCAATATTGTGTACCTGATTGGGAGATTAATGATGTGTTATAGAACTTCCATAAATCCCTTTATGGTGGTCATTTTAATGGAGAAAGGACTGTTGTAAAGGTCCTTCAATCAGGTTTGTACTGGCCCTTTATTTTTAAAGATGTCCATTCATTTGTACAGTCTTTTGACAACTGCCAAAGAACAGGGAACATAACTAGAAGGCAAGAAATGCCTCTCACAAATATACAAGAGGTAAAGGTATTTGATTGTTGGGGAATCGACTTCATAGGACCCTTTCCCAACTCTCAATCTAACCAATTTATTCTTTTGACAGTGGATTATGTTTCTAAATGAGTGAAAGCAATTGCTTCACCTAATGCTGACTCTAAAATTGTGGTAAATTTCTTAAAGAAAAATATTTTTTACAGGTTTGGGACACCAAAAACTCTGATTAGTGATAGAGGTTCACATATTTGTAACAAAATTCTTCAAAAGGTGTTACAGCATTATGATGTAAGACATAAAGTGGTCACAACTTATCATCCACAAACCAATGGTCAAGATGAAATTTCAAATAGGGAATTGAAAATGATCTTGGAAAAGATAGTATCTTCTTTAAGAAAAGACTAGTCACAGAAACTTGATGATGCACTCTGGGCTTATAGAACTGCATTTGAAACTCTAATTGGCCTTTCTCCTTTATAGATGGTTTATGAAAAATCTTGTCATCTCCTAGTAGAAATGGAATATAAAGCATACTGGGCATTAAAATTCCTCAACTTTGATCAAACTGCTGCAGCTGTCAAAAGGAAGTTACAATTATTTCAGTTAGAGAAAATACAGAATCATGTCTATGAATCATCTAGATATTACAAGAACAAGGTGAAAGCTTACCATGATAAGAAATTGAAGAAAAGAAATTTCATACCAGGTCAGTAAGTTTTATTGTTTAATTCAAGATTAAAATTATTTCTTGGTAAATTGAAATCAAAATGGTCAGGCCCATTTGTGATTAAAGAAGTTAAGCCATATAAAGCAGTGGAAATTAAGGATCCAACTAAGTTGGATGGTAAATGGACACAGGTTAAAACCTTATCTGGGTGGTGAGATCAACAGACTCACCACCATTTGTTACTTAACAGATTTGTGATTTGTAGGATGTCGAGCTAGAGACAGTAAATCAAACGCCCAATGGGAGGTAACTCATTATTTGATTATTTGTTTTTAATTTTATAATATATATATATAAAGTGTTTTTAATTAATTTTTTTGTTAATGTTATAATTTTAGGAATAAAAAGGGGTTTAAATTACATGAATTTGGGTTTTTAAATTAAAAATTGAAATTGGACACCCACGCATAGCGTGGGGTTAAAATTTTAGACCTGACATGTAGCGTCAGAGCCACGCATAGCGTCAGGTCCTACGTTCAATTTTTAAAAATAGAACCCCCTACACAGAGAGGCCCATTGACCTAAATTGCCTCTTTGTGCCTCCTTTCTTTCAAAAACCTAGTTTCTCAAAATTCTAAAACATCTACCAATCCATATTTCCCCTTTCTTGCATCATCATCATCCAAGTAAATATTCTACTTTCTTTTTCTTTTTAAATTTTCATTTTTCAATTCATAGATTGCATGAGGTTAGGTTAGTTTTAGAAAAATTAGTGACCCATAAGACTGATTGGATGATGTTTTTGATTGAATGGTTTGGAATGGGGTTGCTGTTACGCAACCCCTAATTTGAAGAATGTTGTCACTGCACCCTGACGCGTAGCATGGGAGAACAGGGTCGACGCTACGTGTCCCCCTGACGCTAAATGTCAGACCCCTATTCTAGTTTTCCTATCTTGTATATTTTAATCGATTTTTGTTGTTTTAAGTTTTAATTTGTATAATATATTGTATGATTGTTAATTTTGTCTAAAATATGTTTTGTTTCTAATTTTTGAAATTTGAATTTTAAATTAGTTTGGTTTGTGTTTTATTTTTGTTAATGTGTATGTATGTAATTTTTATTAAAATTATTTGTTTTTATCTTTGTAGTATAAGTTGTGATTGAAATATCTTAAAAATCAAATTAAATTTGTTGTGTAAAGCATGTTGGTATATTTGTGGTGTGAATTTTGTTTTTAAGTGTATAATTTGTATATTATCTAAATATATGTTTGAATGTTTTCTTTTATGTTAAAATGTGTGATTATTTATATTGGGTATTGTTTGTAATTTTAAAATTTTCTTGCAGGTAGCCCTAAAGAAATACATTCCTACTACTGGTCCTAAAAGAAGAAGAACTATTGATACTGCTTCTTCTGAGGATCCCGACATTCAGATTGAGGAGGAGCATCTTGGACCTCTTGATCCTACCAGGTTTAAGACTGATGCTAAGTGGACCAGGTTCCACCAGATCAAGGGATTCAAATTGATCTGGGAGAGAGTGTTAGATCTGGGAGTAGTTGACTACCCAGAGCTGCTGGGAGAGATCCAGAGGAGGAGGTGGGGAACACTGTTGGCCCTCTACCTACTGAGGGAAATCCCATCTTGGTAATGGAATTTTATACGAACGCCTATAGGACTCACCAGGACTCACCCAACATTGGGTAGATGAGGACCAGCTGGGTGAGGGGCCGACACTTCACCTATGACAGAGATACCATCAGTTACCTTCTGGGTAACCCTTGGGAGCCCACTCCCGAGGGTGATACTTGTTTCTAGATGGAGAACAGAAATAAGGTTGCTACAGTGGATTCCTAGATCAGATTACTCATTTCTTGAGCAAGGATGGAGCCTATTTTAACCTTAGCAAGGTTAATAAAGCTCCCTACAATCTACAGAAGACCCAGATGACCCCGATAGCTTAGGCGTGGATATATTTGATGCTTCACAACATCACACCAATTTCTTACCTCTCTACTCTACCTGTTGATCATTACTACTTACTGTATTCTATTCTGCAGGGCCACACTATTGACATCGCCGCTCTTATACCTGAGCAGATTCACTATTATGCCCTTAGGTAGCAAGTGAATCACCCTGTACCCTTCCCACTCACTATATCTGCTTTACTGAGGAGGCAGGGGGTGTGGGTGCCTTCACCTAAGTTTACTAGTTCCTCGGGGTAAATACCCAAAGTTCTAGTAAATAGAGATTACTTTGTGCAGTAATGTAAGCTTCCATCTCTTAAGCAGGAAGCTCAGCCCAGATAGAGAAGAAGGAGACCACCACAGCCAGCGTCTGCTGACGCTATTACCTAAGGGTTTGCCAGGATGAGTATTGAGCATCAACATATGATGTAGATGATGGGTGCTTCTCATCGGGCATATGTACACTTACATGATTCATTTTATCAATACAGGACCCAAGGGGCAGATGCACCATACATGACACCAGTTGAGTTTGCATCTCATATAGCCTGGCCAGGTGACCAGCCTACATACCCTGAGGTAGGAGGACTATCTAGAGCTTAGAATGACACTGCTGATACTGAGGGTGATGCTAATAAGGAGGAGGAGGATGAGGATCAGATGAAGAATGACGATTGAGGACCATCTCATTTATTTTTCTACATTTTATTACTGCATTTACATTAGATTACTTTTATATTTACTTTGATATTTTTGTTATTTAGTTTAGATTTTTATATCTGTGGTTTGATTTTATTTTGTGTGATGTAATTTTATAATTATTTTTCTTTTCTTAAAATAAAAAAATCAAAAACAAGTGTGATTTTTTAAAATAAAATAATCAAACTTTCAAAAATTGAAAATTTAATACACTTGAAGTTTTACATAATAAGCCATTTTTAATAATCAAATATTGATCCTTTTGTAATTAAAGTATTTTGATAAAACAAATTACAATGTTCTTATTAATAATCAAGCTAATTTCAAAAACCCGATAAACTGAGAGATCTTTAAACACTTGAGGGTTTCTACATAATTTCTTTCAAATTGATTTTGCTTGATTCTTTAATTTGTGTTGTTATACAGAGGATCCAAGAGCATGATCAAGGCACATTTTTTGGTAAACACAAGAACTTAGGGCTAAAAGGCTTACCATGGTAAAAATTATTTATCCTTTGATAACCATTTTTAGCCTTAAAAATAATTTCTTTGGCACCCATAGCCGATAAATATTTTTAACCATTCCCTTTATCTAATTGAGTAAAAAGAGCATTGTAATCAAAATAAAAAATATTTTGAGTGTTCTTACAAAAGGGGAGTAAAATTTTAAATATAGTTCTTTTTAAAACTATCAGTTATGCATGTATATGAAAAATGAAAAATAAAAAGAAAAAATATATGCAAAATCAGAAAAGAAACAATGAAAAGGATTAAGTTAGGGGTATTTACCAAAAAGGGAAGTGAGATATTGGGTCAAGAAAAACACCCTAAAATTATGCTCCTTTATGATTTCAGGTGTTTGCTTTCCAAGAAAAACCATGAATTCTTGTAACCAAGCCTTATTACAACCCTTGAAAAGACCTTGTGACTATTGTTTGATTCTGTATGAATGACAATTGATAAGAAGAAAATCAAAATTAAATTTATTTGATTTTATGATCGATTGAGCTAACATGTTACCACTTTATAGAGATAAACACTTGTGAGGTAAGCCTTGAAATAAGCTTGATTTATTGACATGACATTGTGTAAGTGTTATATTTAAGCCTCTTTTGCACAAGTCATCTATATTAATCATTTTAAATGGCAAAGTTGTGAATTACTTCTTATGATAAAATTTTCAAACTTTTCAAAAATTTGATTGGATTTAAGTTTTAGTTTATTTTGCTTGAGGGCGAGCAATTTCCTAAGTTGGGAGTAGTTGTTAGTTCTCATATTATTGTTATTTTCATAATAAAAATCATGTGAAAAAGTAATAAAAATTAGTTTAAATAGTAACAAATTTAGGTTTTATTTGAAATATATAGAAGCTATTAAATGTGACTTGGCATGACTCATTTCTTCCATTTTTGTAGTAAAAAACTAAGGTTTGAAGGTGAAAATTTATTCAAAGCAGAACGGCTAACGCATAGCATCAACCCCACGCTCAACGTCAGGATTTTGGTTCTGACGCTACACGTCAGACCCATGTGTAGCGTCAGGTGCTACGTGTAATCCACTGACAGGTGGAATTACACTCTGAAGTAGAGCAATTAAATAATGAAAATGGCCAATCCACTTCTAACTAAGGTCCAAAACGTAGTGGGAAACAAGTCTGCTGATTATTGGGAGCATAATGGAAGATCAATGGCTGAAAATCAATCAGATTAATGGAAGCTGAGTTAGAGGTCTGACGCGTAGTGTCAGTCTCACGCGTAGCGTCAGGACCTTGCTCAGTCCTATAAAAAGGGCCATTTGCCATGGGTTTTACACATTCCTTTTCTTCATTCTCTCTACCTATCCCACGAATTTAGAGTCCTTTTCTGAGTCTGCATTATAGAATAGATTCCATATAATTGAGAGTGTTATGTTGTATCATGTTCTTTTTGTATCGTGAAGTGTGATCAAGTGTTCGTGATGCCATCAATTGTAAGTTGTGTTTTTACTTTCACCATGTGTAACTAATCTGTTTATGTTGGAATTGGTGAACAAATCTTTGAATATGATGTTTTGATTATGACCTCTGCATGTTTATGATTCAAGTTTCATGTTAGTATTTCAATCTTTTATTAGTATGAACTTCAAGCGGGAGAATGATTTTCATGCGTGTTAAAATTACTTTAACGAAAGCAAAAGTTGAAATACCCTTAATATACCAATTACTAGGGATAGAGTTGGTAATTATTGTTGTGTTAAGGCTAAGACTTAAAACAAGTTTTTACTGAGAAAGCATCTGAGGGATAAGACTTTATGGTAACTATTTAGAATTTATTCACTAAGGGATCAAGTTTAATGATTTTAAGCTGCAATGACATAAAATTGATGATTAAATATGCATGTTTATAATTATTTCATTATGTTATAGTGTTAGAATCTGAATTCCATCATAGTTTGTTAATCTGTGTTTTAATCTCAAGTATTGGATTTACTCTAAAGTGCTACTCTAAGTTATTTTCTAGGAAGTTTTATAATTTACCATCTTCTACCCAATGTTAAATCAATCTCTAAATCTGTGAATATTGTACAAATTGTGTATAAAACATTCTTTTGTTAATAAGTTTTAACACTTTTTACCATAGTAAATAAGAATTACTGTTTTACACTGAAAACAATCAATCTTTGAGGGAGCGATATCTAATTGAAAACTGCAACAATACATTGGTGCGCTTGCCAAAAAGCCAACAACATTCAAGCACTAACAATCGTCAGTCATCCCACACCACATAATTCACATACATAAATATATCATTCATGGCTCAACATCATTAATCTCATGCATAATTGTTAGAAGCTGGAATTTCACAATCACGCAAGGCGTTCATACAGACCCGGCCCCTAATCATCACTTTACAATGTCCCAACAATTATTATTTCATCAATTCACAAGTTAACCCATCATCGTAATATCATCCATTACAATAAGCATTATCCCTTTTTATCTCAAATTTACAATTCATACAAGAAACATATATTTACAATTTCTACGACTCATTTTATCGACTTCTTATCAATTATTTAACCATTACACCATACTTTCTCAAACGTTTAACCAATCAATCATGCATACAATACACATACAATTATATAATTAATATCCAGCTATTCTATATACTTCCTAGCAATACCTAATTAATTTCTAACCAATCCTAATTAATTAGACCTGAACACCCTTTTGCCTTGATTCCAAGCTTCCTCGAGTTGCTCTTATTGTCAGTTATGTCCTCCGATCACTTGATTCACAGTTCCTCTTCCAAACTCGATACCCGCTTCGCCAATCGCTCATATGACGCCCGTTCCGGTACCTATAGTCATCGAAACGCAAACCCCATTAGTACATTACCTTCCTTACCCTTCTAAATTCAAAACCCAAGCCTCCCAAGTCCATAAAACATAGAATCCAAACCCTTCTCAACACATGCAATCTTGGTTTTAGAGAGGAAAGAGGAAGAGAGGAAGAAAGCTTGAGATTAGGGGTTCCCACATGCACTACCTTAGCTTCCAAGGCCCAAAAATGCAAGAAATCACAAGTCCCCCCCAAGTTCTAGTCCCAAATTGCAAGGAGGAAGAAAAGAGAGGAAGAGAGAAGTTTTCTTGTTCTGTTTTGCATGCCTCTCATTTAATCAGATCACGACGCTGATGCTACGCATCAGAATGGCACTAAGCATCATGTCACTAATTACACCCTGACACTACGCGTGCATCCCACGCTACGCATCAAGTCCTAATCCTCCATTCCCTTTAAAATTTCTTTTAAAATCCAATAATTCACTTCATATCACTTGATTCTTATTATTGTAAATCAAATACATTTATTTATTTACTCCAATTATTAAAACACCAGGGATGTTACAATATGGGTGAAAAGTAGTATGAAACTTTCTAGTGTTTTTTTCATCTCGAAAATAAGTCACATTGAAAGTTCCATTCTCTTAAATTTGGGATTGAAACTTGTAAACAAGTGTTTTTGCAATTGTATCATGGATTTTGTTACCTTGAAGTAAAGTTTGTAAAAGAAACCTATTAAAATTTAAAAAAGAATTTGATAAAAACAACTTATCGCAACCGTCTCCGTTGAAAAGACACCTTTGATCCTACAAGCTTTCATAATCAGAATACACAAACATCACACTTAATCAATTAAGAATCTTAGTAATGATTGAGATTGATTGAATAGTATGAGCCATATATAGTTATTATGAAAAATAAGAAAAGTTACTATATGAGAGTATGAAGAAATATTACATGTGTAATAAAGATGGAGAACCTCATTATATATTGTCAATGATCCATAAATAAATATAAATAAAATAAATTAATTGAAGATAACAATTCGTATGAATGATAATCCTCTAAATGAATACCGATATATTGTATTATTCTGTATATTATATTATTATATATAAGTATATATATATATAGTTTTCATTTACCTTTTCCTTAATTATGATTATATATTAAAATAAGTAAAAGATTATAATATATTTAATTTTCTATCATATATTAAAATTTTAAAAAACCTTTTATTAATGATTATAATGGTTTAAGTAAATGATTATAATTGTTTATATATTAAATTTAAATATTCGCTAATATATTATAATCTTTTACTTATTTTTATTTTGTCTATATATTATTATATTATTATATATATTATCATATTATATTATATAAGTAAAAGTATATATATTTATATTTAATTTTAGTTTATATATTAGAATTTAAAAAACCTTTTGTTAATGATTATAATGACTATGAGTAAATGATTATAACCGGTTAAAATTTAACTTTCGTTGATATATTATAATCTTTTATTTATATTTGTTACAATCTTTTACTTATTTATATATTGTTTACATATAAGTACATAACGGAATGTGTGTATATATATACAACTTTACTTTTTTCTTAAATTATGATTATATATTAAAATAAGTAAAGATTTTAATATATTTAAATTTGATAGGTTTGGTAGATCATGGATATATTATATTATATACTATTTTAATATAGGCGTAAATATATATTATATTATATTACTACTGGTCAAGACTGATATATTGTACACAATATAATGAAATTTTTTTGTATATAGTTAATTATATCAGTAAGTTAATCGTGCCTTAGTTAACAAAATTTGAATTAATTTTAACTAAAAAAACCACCATATATGTATTAGAGCATTTCATAGTTTAAACATCCTATATATAAAGACAATGTGTAGACCCTTGTATAGAGTCTAGGAATGATGTAACACATTATTTTTGCTACACATGTAAATAAAATTCAAAGTGAGACTCTTTTTCTATCTTTTGATAAAAAGAACTAGAGATTACCTATAATTTTATCTTTGATTGTGAACACCTATTTCGGTCCGGCCAGTTTCTATGAAATGAACACTGCTACAACTGGTACGGTCCATAAAAAGGGGACATCGTCCCTAACACTGTCCCATTCGAATGAAATGTCGTCCCGCTCCAGATCTGATGTCGAAGTGTGATGAAGTAGTAAGATAGACATCGTCACTAACACAGGTGATGTGCTACTGGAGGACATCATTCAAAAAAGCCGATGTCTAAGCAATACAATAAGTTGGACCGGTGTCCCATACTGTCCGATGTTAAGGGTTTAATGAGCCCAACATCGGATACTTAGACCATCTCTTGTAATACCGTCCACAGAGTTTGGTTGCCCATGCCATGACCTGGAAACACACTACCAGATTCGACCCTGAAATCCAGGAAATGGAAGACAGGGAATGAGAGAGGAAAACAATAAAAAACTCTCCACCTGCCGCTGTTCCCCACAACTGCTAGTGGTCAGGCTGTCCCTCCACTACGCGCATGGGTTGAGTGGAAACCTGAGCTGTCCAAGCACTCAGCATGTAGGAGAAACTCCAGGGAGCCTCTATAAATACCTCAATTGAAGAGGTCCAAGGGTCCGCTTCTTGAACCTGAAATCCTTGAAAAAAACTGGTCCAAACTTTGAAATCCAGGAGCCCCCTAAGAGGATTGGTCTGATCCCTGAAATCTTTGATCCCATTGAAATGGAGAATTGGCCCAAACTTCTGAATCCGATCCTTGAAGAGAGTTGGTCCTAATCCCATTCTTTGAATTTCCTAGGGAAAATCTTCTTCCGTTACCTTGACTCCGTCAAGAACTCCCCAAAATTCCCTCTGCATCCCACTTTCCTAAAAGGGTCTTATATTCACCAATCCCACCGGATCCTCATAGAACTCCACATCGGCTCCATACTGAATTCCCACCTTGGATTCATACTGAATTCTACATCGGTTCCCCACTGAACTGTACACCGGTTCCCTACTAAACTCCATCGGTTCTCGCAACTGTTCGGTCCACTTTTGCCATCACTCCGGGCGCTGCTGTTCCAACCCACACCGGCTCGTACCTGTAGTCCGGTTCTTTCCAGTGCCCACTCTACACCGGTTACGATCTTTTCTCTATTCTTTTATTGTTTTTTATATATCAGTTTGTTTCACATTGTTTGTTCTTTTGCCAAATTTGTCATTTTTGTTAAGTCTGTTCTCTTGCTTGAATTAGTTTTGTTGTTAAATTTTCTTTTATTCTGATTCATAACAAATAATAACCAAAAATAAGTATTTTCCGCGTTCATTTTGATCAATGTAGAAGTTATTTTCAGCTAGTGTCGTGCAGAAGTACTTCTGCCTACACCTCCTTTTGGGCCCATACACATGCGACGAATGTTCGCTTTGTATGTTTCCCTTCCACCGATTTACCTCATCGCCCAATTTATAACTTCATTTTTCTTAAAAAAAATACCTCTTAAAGAACTACGTAACCCTGATTTCTTGAAAACTTGAGAATACGTAGGAGCAGGACTTAGCTCCTATCGGGCCCACTTCCTTTCCTTTCTCGTTCCTCTTTGAAAATTAATTCCATTACTGTCACTTTCTTGGAAGTCAATTTAGACGTGATGTCTTGTTGACTTTCTTCCACTTTTACTTGGCCGCTATCATTTTTTCACAAAGATTGGTATAATTTGGACGAGATGTCCTGTTTATCCCCTTCGACTTCCAACCCGACACCTGGATGAGAGGATGATTAATTTGGACGGGACGTCCTGTTAGCATTATTTCTCCCATATACATCCACACTAAGAGGCCAGGGTTAATTTGGACATGACGTCCTGTTAATCCCTCCTTTTCCCTTCCCGATCTGGTATCTTAACGAAAAGATGACTAATTTAGATGAGACATCTTGTTAGTTACCTTTCCTCATTTTCCTGTTTTCCCCCAATTAAAGCCAGGGTTAATTTGGATGAGGCGTCCTATTGATCTTAATCCGAGCTTTCTTTTATTTCACCTATCTTCTTTATTTTCAAGAAAAAAAGAAATAGAAACAATTTTAAGGCTATTCATGATGCGCATTTTCAACTTTGGTACTATTTTTAACAGGCGATGTGGGATACTAATACCTTCCCCACTCGCAACCGACTCCCGAACTTGAATCTCACTTTTTTTTAACCAGTGCTTTGTTAAAGGTTTTTTCCAATATTTTTCCTATGGATAAAAACGTTGGTGGCGACTCCCTGTTCTGAGTTACGTCATTTTCGAGGATCGGCCGCGCCGCCGCGATCCTGGTCGCGACATTGATCATATAATTTTATATTTAATATGATGACGTGTTGTTTAAACTAAGTCAGATTGCCAGTCGAACCCATTAAACCGAAAATAGAAATTATATGACTCGGTCTCTTTTTATTGAACCATCGAGTTAAATAGGTATTAGTTAAAAATTTTGAAGTAATTTTAACTATAAAAAAGAAAGGTCATCATATATGCTCTTGGATATTTTATAGTTTAAATAAATCATATGTAAACACAATGAGTAGACCCTTATATAGAGTCTTTCATCCATATGAGTAATATATTTGATGTGGGAATTAAAAAATTAATTTCCTACTCTTATAAAAAGTCTTTCATTTGTTCCTATGAGTATTCTACTTAATATAGGACTTTGTTTCTAACAACCTATGTTATATTTTGATTGAAAAGTACCTATATATAAAACTTATCATTAACCGACACGAGGATATTTTTCAATATGAGACTTCAACATCATATATGAACTTAGGTGTTTTATAGTTTAAACAACCTATATATAAACACAATGTCTAGACTCTTATATAAAGTCAAACAAATTTTTCACTTTTATAAAGAGTCTTTCATTTGTCCTCATGAGTAATCCACTCGATATGAGACTTTGTCTCCAATAATCAATGTTATATTTTGAGTAAAAAGTATCTATATAAAAAATTTATCATCAACCCACATATGTATATTTTTTGATAGAGGCTTCAACATCATTTAAGTAGTATATCAATTAAAGAATACACAAACATTCCAATTAAAAGATTGACATTATAATAGTCTCACTTGCCTAATGTTGGGAAAACATGGGTTCTATTCACACAAACATTATTTTTTTACAACTTTTTCTTAAAAATGATATAAGATGAGTTTCTAAAGTAGTGAATTTTGGAAGAAAATGTTATGAAAGTGACACTTGACTCAAAATAAGGATGATTCTCGCAAGCATTATTTTGTTGTTGCACATATAAGTAAAATTCAAAGTGGAACTCTTTTTCTATCTTCTGATAAAAAGAATTAGAGGTTACCTAGAATTTTATCTTTAATCATATGATTTTACATTTGAATTGTCTGATATAAGGAGGTTTTGGATCGTCTGGTTATCTAAAACCTTAGGTCTCTCTATTTTCAATTTTACACTAGTCTAGTGGGATCCAACATTATATGTCTTTGAGTCTAGTAGAGAGCTCAAGGTCTTTGATCTGGTCTCCTAGATTCACATTGCTGGGTAAATGTGAGTGTTACTTGTAAGGACATTTCGAAACTTAAGTTCGTGAAAGTTCAATATTGGAGCACTATGGGTATTAAAATGTTGTACCTTGTGTATATCCCAAAATTTTAGATATAAATTATAAATACGATAATGGTTAGTTATTTGACACCCAAAATATGTAGGATAATTAATTAAATACGAATTGTGAATTATCGGTAAAATAAATTTACTGAACCTAAATAATTTAACTGATGATGTGAGACCTATTAAATTATCATTAGGCATTATGTAACACCCTAATTTTAAAATAAAGGATTAATTAGGGAGATAAATATTAAGTAATTATAGTTGGGTTATTTAATGTTCCAAAATATTGGGAATAAATAAATTAAGATTTTTGGGAACTGTTTATAATTTATTGGAACCGGATAAGCTGAAAATGAGCCCGGTTAAAATATGGGTGTCGAACCAAGTATCTCTGATTGGGATAATATTGGTCAAGGCTGTTAAGGATATTATTGGGAATCCGAATATGTATTCGGAATAATTTTTGGATAGAGTATTGAGCCCAAACTGAGATCCTGTTTGTCATAAAACGATGAATCTTTAATAGGGAATTAAAAATAAAGCCAAATAACCCATTTTCCCCTTCTTATTCCCGTGGGCTCCTTGGTCTCATTTGATTAAACATTTTACTCCTTTTTCTCTACTCTTCTCCTTCATTTCCTCTTCTTCTTCTCTCCTAAAACCCTAAGCAAAGTGGTGTGCCATCTTTCCTCTTCCATTTTCGTTTGAAGCTTAGAATAGTTTGGAGCTTGAAGTCTCACCCTCCTTTCTCCTCATTTTCGTGTGGTTTTCCCTCTTTTGGAAAACTCTCTCATTCCTTCTCTTGAGGTAAGCTCTTGCTATTTCTCAAGAGTATGAACTATGGGTTTTTAGGTTTTGATGTTGGGAATGTGATTTAATGAGTGTTGTTGGGTTTTAGAGAAACCCTAACCCTATGATTTGGGTGAAATGCAAAATATGAGTGGAGAAACATTTATTGTGTTAAATAATTGTTATTAGTGAGGTGAAATGATGTTATTAATGGTGAATGACCATTAATGAAGCTTAATGGTTGTTGGGAACCATTAATGTGGGAACCCATTAATGGGTTTGGCATTAAATGTGCATAGTAATAAGCGCAGACGCCTAAACCGTGGTGGTTGTGGTAGAATGAGTGAAATAAATGGGACTTAAGAGGTAAGATGCTAGAAGACATCGAGTAAATGGATGTGATCGTTAAACCGAGGTGGTTGAATAAAAAATAATTATGTGAAATATTGTGATGTAGGAAATAACCCCATCGACGAGGCGGAACCATCTGACCGCGGTGACTACTACTTCTCTTGAAGTAGGAGGGGGTAACTATTCTAAATGCATGATTTCATCCATTGATGATGTGAAAATATGTGTATATGATTATGCTTAACGATTGCTTGTATGGACGATGTATTGATTTCATGAATTGAATGCATTTAGAATGATTGATGTTATGTGGCATGTGTTTGGAATGATGAATATTATGTTAAACTGGTCTGAGCCAGAGTCAACAATCCGGTGTGGGACCATCCACGAGAATCAATAGATGACTCAGGTTTTAGACTGGTACTGTATGTATCCGGTATGATTATCCGGTATCCTAATGAGAGGACCGATCTAAATGCCCGATGTTTTACATGCTAAGACTGTATTGCATACAGAACGGATGAAGTGATATCCGTACTTGGTTTCGGTATCGAGACCAGATCCGCTATTATGTTGAATATGTTGATGAAATATGTCATGATGGTTTGAGACCATGTTTTGAATTAAAATTAATGATGTGAAATATCTTAAATGTGTATATGCGAATTGATGAATGTGATCGCCACTAACTATCGATATGTATAAGTTCTAATGAGGATTGGTAAAGATTGAGAATACTGAAATCCATTAAGTGGTAATTATGAATGGACGATTGATTGAGTGGCATTTAGGATGCACAGTGTGAGAATGCATTGATTGGCATTTGCATCCATGGCATATCATTCGTTGCTTATATGGAATGTTAGGGGTTCCAATAAGCAGGCCCAGTGGGAGGGCAGCCCAGTGCACGGGTATACAGTTATTGCTCCCTAGTGATTCGGGGAATCACGAAGCTGCCCTTAGTTCGGTGACGAGGCACCCTATGTGGCAGGCCCTGTGGGAGGGCGGCTCTGTGATGAGCAATTGACCTCGGTGTCCGACGTGGCAAGGCTCCTTCGATGTGTGTTCGGGGGAGGCCCGTAGCACTTTGGCAAGTAAGGCCATAATAATGATCCACAGTCACGGGGTGACTAGTGCTACAGATAGGCGGGAGTGGTTTGGTACCAGCAAAATATGTTATTAAGCATGCATAAAATTGGATATAAGTGTACACATTTTACTACTGCAGTAGGGGAATAGTAGCACACCTATGCTTGTCCCGCATTTGATATGTTGATGTTTTCCCATAGTCGAATCCGCACTTGAAAATGATTCCGTTGTGCATATGCATTAGCTTTAAGAGCATTTGCATATAGCCGGAGATATGCCTAGTTGATAGCCCGTGGTGGCGATGGATGATTGTTAAATAGAGAGAAAGTAAGCCAAAGTACTAACATTAAAAGTGTGATGATTGTTGAGAATGTTAAAGACATGTTATATATAATATTGCCTTATGAATAAACTTATTTGGTTATGTAATGTACTGAGATGAAATGATGTATCATGTGTGTGAAACTTGTGATGTTTCCTTGAAAAATGAATGTAATGCACACATGTATAAATATCATCATAATGTATGACTTTGATTCATTTGGATTATGTTACTCACCTCCTTGTTGCCATTTTTAAGTTTGATGTAGGTATGAAGTAAAACCCTACCCTTTTTTGGAGGTCGAGTATTGGAGAAGGTAAATATGAAAGGAATGTGGGTGAGCGTTGGCCGACGTATATCTTCATTTTATATAGCATATGGTGTGTATATGCTTATTTTGAAATTAACTTGATAACGGTTAATTTTGGAGGTCATGTAGGAAAATTAGACTGGATGTGTATGGCTAATTTTCATTAATGACCGGGATAATGTATGAATGATAATATTATTATTGTGAAAATATATTTTTATTGCTTCAACAAATCGATGAGGCATCTTTCATCCTCGTGACGGCCTCAAGTTCGGTCGTAAATTTGATTACATCTTTTAATTACATCTTTTAATAACTCATAAATTTAATTACATCTTTCGCTTTTTCCCTTGTGACGGCCTCAAGTTCGGTCGTCTGAGGTGCACTCTGATACCTTTCTCATATCTCCATATATGAGATTGGTATTTAAATGATCCGGGGTAATTGCTTGGCTATATATATATATATATATATATATATATATATATAGAATATCTTCTACTTACTATTATTTTTAAATCATGAAAAATTTACCCCTATTTTCAGACCGGGGTGTTACATATTAGATGGCTAGAAATAATAATATAATTATGATGAGTATGAGGGTATATTAAGATTAAATTTTAAGGTTGAGGAAGAATTTATACGGGCACATAATGTGGTTATAGTCGATGAAAAAACAAGTGACCATAGCATTAAGAAAATGTAAAATTCTTCCATTTTTCTATGTGAAGTGTCGTGACAAATGCTTCTCCACCTTTTCATTCTATTACATATTTGGGTAAAAGCAATTGTTGGACCATTGGACAAAGGCACATTGCTTGAGGACCATTAGATTGAACAAATGGCTAGGATTAGGAGAGAGGAAAACTACTTTTTCCTTCTCCTTTCTCTTTCCCTGTCATAACAATTCCACTCTTTCTTCCATCTCCATTTTTTTCTCATTTTCTCCTCCTTTTCTATAGCAAAAATCATGTGGCATTCTTGCGTGTTCCTTTCTCCAAGTTTGTTAGAATTTCTTGCTCCATGAAACTTTAATTTGACTTTAGGGCTTATTCTCACTTATTTACTCATCTCCTGCATCCATTGTTCATCTCTATTTTCTTCTTTAAGCTTTGGTACAAGGTAAGACACTTTGCCATTTTTATTGTTTCCATTCATTGTTTTGGAGCCCTGAAGCATAAAAATGGTGGTATTGTTGTTGTTGTGTAGAAAACTAAGAATAGGTCTTGAAAACCCTAGGTTAGATGACAATGGAAAATGGATTTTGTGGTGAGCATGTGGTACACGAATTTGTGGCTTAAAATATGCATGAGATGATGAATGAAAATTGATAGAATTTGTTGGTGGCGATTTGGTTGCAAACCTTAGCCAATGTTTAGATTATGGAAAATTAGAGAAAATGTGATTGATTGCTATGAGAATAATTAGTAATTATAGAAATAAATTATTGAAGATGTGGATATATTTATGGATGATGAAAATATAAATCATGGTGAACTAAGGTGATTTTAGCATGAAAATCCCTAGTGGTCATGTGGAATTAAGTGATACCGGTGTGGAAAAATTATAGAAAACATATACAAAGCTTTGTAGAGCTATAATAATATTTATTAGATTTATGGCAAGCCTTGGACTTGGGTCTTGACCATTAATATATTAGAAAATGATGTTTATGGGAAAGGAATTCCTAAAACCTAAAGTAAAAATGAAAGATATGTCTAGAAATATTTATAAAAATATTAGAGACCAAGTTTATATTTATTTATGAATTTAGGTATTGAAATCTTGGTATTCTAGACAATAATAATTATGGTTCTACATTTATTAATGTAGGAACTGCCCTTGTTGACAAAGCGAGACCTTCAAACCGCTCTAACTACTTCTCTTGAGGTAGAAGGGGGTAACATATTCTAAATACATGATATTTATACATTTGATGGTTTATGTATGTGATGTGATATGGCATATTTTCTTGTATGGATGTGTGTGCCATGATAATACACTTGATATATGTGTATGATATGGCCAATATGCTTTTGAGTGCATTTAGAAGTATATGGTGTATTTGTGGTTGATAAATAACATTGGTGGCATTGATAATCATGTGTAATGATTATGATAGCCTTATGTGAATGGCTTGAGGTTGCTACCATGTATATGATGATGATAAATGGGGTTGCGATATATACACCATGAAATGTGAAATGATATGATTGGGCCTTGAGAGGCTTGTTGATTATATGATTGGGATGATGTTAAATGCCACTAATAATATATGTGATTATATGATTGAAATCCACTAAGAATGGGTGGTGTTGAATATGTGGTGATGAGATTAAAATCCATTGGGTGATGATGGTAAAGTAATGGAATGGATAAGTGGCATTATAGGATTCATAGTGTGAGAAGGTATTTGATCTGTATTGCATCCATGGCATATCATAGCTGTCTGTTTCAGAATGTTAGAGGTTCATACTGACGGGCCCAACGGGAGAGAGGCTCAGTGTATAGGCATTGTTGTTTTACCGTAGTGATCCAGTGTTGGAATCACAAAGCTGCTTATAGTTGATGACAAGACATCCTATGTAGTGGGCCTTAGTGGGGGGCTCTATGATGAGTAAGTGCCCCGATGATTCCTATGGAACATAGCTCTCCCGATGTGTGTTCGGGAGGGGCCCGTAACACATTTGGCAAGTGAGGCCATATTGAGTTATACCGCAACGTCACCTGGGGTGACTAATGTTGTGTATGGGGGAAGCGGTTTGGTACCTCTAAAAGGATATATAGATACATGTATATACTGAGATAAGTGTACATATTTTACTACTGTAGTAGAGATATAGTAACAAACCTATGCTTGATGTCACACCCTAATTTCCCAGACTCGAATCCCAATGTAATCAAGATAATAGTTAATAAAAATACGGGTAAATTTTTCATGATTAAAAGAATTCCAAAACACCCCAACAATTACATCAAGACCCAAACCACAGAAAACCGAAGAGTGAGATATATGAAATTTACAACTGGATCGCAAGATAAATCGCCCATAAGTGTATAAAAAAATAATAGAGTTTACAGCGGAAGAAGAATCTGTATACAGGTGATGGTTTGTTTTTGATATATTAGAATGAAGAGTTCAATGAAAGAGAATCAGGTTTGTAGAATATGAACTCAATGTAATGCTTGTGCCAAGTTTAAACACAGAAGTTGTAATACAGTATAGTTGTCGTTCCACTAGGGAGGTGTTAGAATGAAGATCTTAGTTTTGAATTGATTAGGCAGAAGGTTTTTAGTTTGTTTTGTGGTGAATGATGTTGAATGAAAAAGTAATAAATAACAGAGAGTGAAATTTTGCAAAAGATAACAGTGAATGGTTCTTGAGAGAAATCAATTTTGTAAAACAGGGATTGGCTTCATCACATCTTCACCTTCTGTAAGCTGCATAAGTTTTTATATAAGTAAATCGAAAAGATAATTTCTACGTCACAATCATAGTCATTTGTATCGATCCCTCGACTACAAAATTCATAAGAATGATTTCAAACCGCTGATCCCTCAGTCACTTTGAAATCATCCCAGCATTATCGATCGATTGTTTTGACGTTTATTGCATTAGACGCCATCCCTGGCTACCTACTCACAATAAGTATTTCTTTCAGATCTGCTTCCAAAAGTCACTTCCCAGCATACTTGAGAAAACTTAAAACAAGAAAATAGTGATCAAGTACTTTCAGGCATTAAACGCAGAAGGAAATACAGAAACTTATCAAATCTCATTACTAAATAAAAACTTACAACAGCATTACTTCAGTGTTGAATGGATTACAGCCAATCCCATAAGGGAGTTTAGTTACTCATGCTTTGCATTTTCACCCTCAAAATATAAATACAAAAGATAATGGGAAAGGTTGGATTGTGAGGGAAATACAGGGGATTACAGGGATGATCCTGATGATGTTGTTTGCAGCTTGATTTATAGGAGTCAAGGTTCAGCTTCCCTTTCCCACTTGCGTAGAACCCATGCAGCATCTTTTAGAGACTTGTAGAAACACAAGAAAGTGGGTGAGTTGGCATCCCACCATTGGTGAATATTAAATTGAAAAATCCCATACTGCATGAGTCACGCTTGAGCTTAGTGGTTACGCTCAAGCGTGAAGGGTACTGATGTTCACTGGTTGTCTTGCGCTTGAGCTTCCTTAACCACGCTTAAGCGTGGTTCCTCTGTTTAGCATACGCTTGATCCACGCTTACTTCACGCTCAGGCGTACTCGGGTTCACGCTTGAGCGCCTCCTTGTCTCGCTCAAGCGTGAGACATTTCCTGATACTCTTTCATCTTCGCCCAAGCTAAATCTGTCACGCTTAAGCGAGCACTTTTATTTCAACATATATGTTCCACGCTCAAGCCACGCTCAAGCGGGGTCGAGGTTGCGCTTGAGCTTCTTATGCTTACGCTCGAGCGGGAGGAGGGACCTGATGCTGTTCTTCTTTCAATTGAGTCACGCTTGAGCTCCATATAGTCACGCTCAAGCGCCAGTCATGCCTGGGCTCACGCTTAAGCGAGCTCGGTCTCACGCTCAAGCGTGAGAGGCTGTTGATGTGTTCTTCATTTTCGCTTGAGTGCATGGGCAGCGCAGGCTTTTTTTTTGTTTCTTTCCACGCTTAAGCGTGCAGTGTGCCACGCTCAAGCGTCCTTGCTTGATGTTCTGTTGCTCCTTTGTTCCTTCAAGGTTTTTGATAACTTCTTCACTGATTTTTACAATTCAAGCTTCTTTATTTTAACACATTATTTATAATCAAAATCATGCTCAATTATTTATCAATTTAGTTAATTTATTCAGAAAATGGGTCCAATTGAGTCATGCATTTAATCATAAAATAAGCACTTATCAAACTCTTCCCAACCTAGATTTTTGCTTGTCCTCAAGTAAAAAGAAGTTTTGGAAAGGGAATCAAGCATTCAATAATCTGAGTCAGTTGCAGACAAAATTTTGAAAGACAATAATCTCAATTTAACTTAAGGCAAATAACATCCTTAATACCAATCCTTTGAATTCCAATGCACCACTCAATTTTTCACAAGGCAAGTAACCAATTAAGAATAAGGAACTCTCATTATTTCTCACCAGGTGTGTCGTACATTCATCATAAGAACTGCCTAATTAACATTGTCAGTCATTTCTAATCAAAATCAAATCATAAGAGCAGTAAGGATCAAAAGGTCTTTTAAGGTTGTAATGAGGCTGGGCTAAACAAGAATTCTTGGTTTTTCTTTGAGTTCAAAATACATGCATAAGGAAGAGCATAAATTATGAAACTTTTCAAAATTTATGAGGTTTCTTCCTTTTTGAGCTACAGAATTCTTTCTTTTTCTAGTTCTCTAATTCTGTTTGAATCTCTGGAGAACTTACTGTTTTTTAGCATTTTCTTTTTCTGCCTCTGTTTCTTTCATGACCCTTTTGGACAAAACTATTTTATGCTCTTATCAAATTTAAGCATGTTGATAAGGTAGGATTTTTATTTCTCATGCTTAGGTTAGGGTGTTTTTATAGAATAAAATTTTTTTTTTGGCTCAAAAGTGGGCTACCAAGGAATAGGGCATACTTTAGGGTAGATTTTTGGCTCTGAGTTTGTTTTATTTTCAAAATTTGCCTTTATCATTTCCTTGCTTAATCTCTAAAAGAAATGTTAATCAGAAAATCAGGCAATGCTTATTTGACGAATTCTCATGAGACTCTCAGTGTTTAGATTTCTCACTTCTCACCAGGATATAAGGCTTACTTCCTTATTCTAACAGAAAAGGGTTCAAGCATGTAAACAATCAAAAATACATTCATTCTAATTCCTTGGTTCTTAATTCAGCCATTTTACCCTTTTAAAAATCAGAGTCATTGCCTAAAAACATTTTGCTGCTTAGAAACTTTTCTTGTTCAAAAAGTAAAATCTTTGGTTGGGTTTTTCAAAAATGTTTAAAGCTTTAAGCAAAACAAAAATTAATCACAAGCAATTCCAAAGCATGCTACAGTAATATCAACTAAAAAAAAAAAATTTCAAAGAATTGTCAATTTGAAATAAAACTTAAAGTAGCAATTTAAACTCAAGATAAAAATGAAAGCATTAAAATTTGTCACTCATCCTCAGATAAATCCTCTTCTGTTCCCTGGTCTCTTTCTGGAGGTCCCTGTGTTGAAGTTCCTGGCCTATCCTGTGTAGTCTCACCTCCTCCCACAAAAGGAGGTCTGTCCCCAGGCCAAGCAATTAGAGCCTCAAACTGGGCAGGGTGCATCCAAGGATTGTGTTGACCTGCAGGAATGCTGTGATAAAGGCCACTGTGAATATGCAACAAACCTCTATGTTTAGCGTTTTGCTGTGCCAGGATGTGGCTATTTTGAATTTTCACGAGGTGAATGCCTTGTAAAATCATGGTGGCTTCTGTGCTGAGAGGAGCATGGGCAGGTGCTGAGTTGGATGCTTGCTGTGCTGCTTGAGAGGCAGGTGGAAGGGGTACATCAGATGCAGTAGGTGCTAGATTACTGCAGTAATGCTCAATGAAGCGTTTGTCTATGGAAGGCCTAATTGGTTTGAGGTCTTGTACCTTAACACCATGAGCTGCACAAAAATCAGTGATAAAGGCAGGAAAACCGAGACTCCCTTTTACCTTCTGACCTGCCTGGGAATACTTCTGGTCAGCAATCACAAATTTGTGGATTTCATCAGAGAGTATTTGGGCTAGATCAATGGAAATGTCCTCTCTTAGGATGCAGTATAGTAAATAACACCTACTAAAAATTAAATCAGAGACATGAGCGTTAGGTGCTATGTTAGCTAACAAAAAGGAAGTCCAAACTTGAGAGATAGAAGTCATGTCTTTTCTTAAAATTCTCAGTGGGTTCTCTCCTTGCCCCATTTGAAAGTGGTGTCCTGGAACACATATGGCTGCTTCAAGGTCACTGGTGGTGATGAATTGGTTCCTTGCAACCATGGCAGCATATTCGCATATCTCCCCTTCTCCTAGGGTCATAATGTTCCCCAAGTAAAAATTAATTGTGTCTCTGTCATAGGAGAGCCAGGTTCCGCTCACATAAGTTTTTCTTTCTCCTCCTCGATCTCTTGTCCAAGCATTCGCATAGAACTCTCTGACAACTTCGGGGTCATACTTCTCTCTTGGGTAACATATCTTTAACCAATTTCTCCTCCTTATGATTTGCAGGAAGGCATCACAATCTCCCAAGGCCAAGTCTACTTTTCGTTCGGGTATAAATGTCCAGTTGGAGATGTCCTCATACCGCTTGCTCTTATCTTTATTCCTGAATCTTGGAGCATTATCTTCGTCATTGGTGTGTGGTCTTTTGCCTTTATTTCTTTTGGAACTTCTTGCTGGTGAAGTAGTGACAGGGGGGTTTGGTGCAGTTTTCTTTGTTCTGGCCATCTGCAAGTCATTCAGTGGTCATCATATAAACTGGTAAAGGAAATTGTTAGCAATTTCAATGATCTCTTTAATTTGGCCAGGCAAGCTATGTTTATTAAAGCAGTTATCAGTGATGTGGGCATAAAAGAATCCTTTGGCATATGTGACCTATATTTTTTTATTCGTCAGTTGGCATTAAGACTGAATTACATACAAGGTTAAGAGCCAACTTTAGTGAGAAATTCATCAAGGAATACCATACAATGCAAAGCAGAGTGAAGTAAAACATGTTTTCTTTCTTCTCACTAGGACAATTTGATTCTATGGTAATCATGAAGGAAAGCTTTTTCATATTAACAAAAGATCTATTTTCCAGGATTTTTTTCAAACACTTAGCATGCATTACACAGAATGTGAAACATAAAGGTGACATGCATTACAAAAAAAAAGAAACATAAGAGCAGAGCATTGACCCCCTTTTTCTAAACAACCCAGAAAACAACCAAGCATAGATCATGGTATTCATTAGAAACAGGAAGAAGGTGGTTAAAGACTTCAATGCATGCAAAAGGAAAGGTATCAATTCTCCCTAACACAGTAACCATATGCTGTAATTCAAAAGAGGATAGTCTAGTAGTTACCTGGAAGGATCCGAGAGTGATAGAGAGAAGAGAGGATAATGACTTTCAATGAAATACAGGAAAGTATGACTTATGAGATGAGAGTGTAGAGAACAAATATTTGAGAAGAATTGGGCGGTTACAAAACTTGGAGATTCAGAGGATTAATAGACGGTTATTTGAGTGAGAGACTTAGTGGGTAGTTTCAAAATATTCTATTTATTAGCATCAGGGCAATTTTAAATTTTCTCGCTCAGGCGTGGGGAGATGTCACTTGGGCGTGGTTGATTTGTGGAGTTTCCCTTTTGGAAATGAAACTGTCGCTTGGTGCTGGGATAAATCACGCTTAAGCGTGAGTGAATAAAACGTAAGCGCTTAAACGAATCATCATTCGCCCAAGCGAATCTCAATCAGAGGCAATTCAATTGCTGCTCGCCTAAGCGTGTATCTGTCATGCTTGAGTGTGATACACAAATTTTGATACCTGATGCTTTAATCAACTTCTCGCTTGAGTGAGGAGGATTCTTGCTTTAAGCGTGGCAGCCTCTGTTTGATTTTCCATGTCCTCTCGCTTAAGCGCAAAAGATCACGCTTAAGCGTGATCAGGTTTATTTTGAAAATTTCTTTTGCAGTGGTGCCACGCTCAAGGCTTGATTCCTTCGCTTAAGCTTGATGTGGATAGTGTATGACTCACCTTGGCTCGCTTGGGCGAGTATATCCAGCGCTTGAGCGTGAATCATATTAGACATGACTTTCTTTGCCTCGCTTAAGCGGGGGTCTTCACGCTTGGGCGAGACGAATCTTTCCTTGTTGCTCTCCTAATTCAATTTTCAGCTCCAGTTTTGTTTGTCTTTGTTTGAAACTTTTATTTGGACTTCTCTTGATGAGTGACCTTCAAAATAAACAGAAACTTTACTAATATTAAAAGAAATAAAATTTTTATGGAAAGAAAACATAAAAGATTGGGTTGCCTCCCAATGAGCGCTTGTTTATCGTCTTTAGCTTGACGCCTGATTTTTTCAAGTTGGGTCATGGAGTTGGTGGATAAGAGTATTGAGTTTTTCCACCTCCTTTCCTAAGTCAGGCCTTGACTTTTTTCCATTCGGATTTTCAAGTGCACCTTCTGAGTATTTATTTGTTTCATCAATAACAAAGTTGGCTTCTTCTTTCTGCACTCGAATTTTTACTCTTCTGTCATCCACATCTACGATGACTTTGGCTGCTTTCAAGAATGGTCTCCCCAGTATTAGAGGGACTTCAGAATCTTCCTCCATATCTATGACAACAAAGTTCTCATGAAATTCAAATTTATCAACTTTGACCTCAACATTTTCAGCAATACCATAAGGGGTTTTTATTGATTGATCTGCCATTTTTAAAGTCATGTTTGTTGGCTTTACAGAAAAATCCCCTATAGTTTTAAGTATGGATAATGGCATCAAATTTACATTAGCACCAAGATCTAATAAAGCTTTACTTTTTAAAAGATTTCCAATAGTGACAGGAATAGAAAAACTCCCTGGATCTTTGGTGTTATAAGGTACTGCTTCAGGTGTGATAGCATCATGTCCATCTTCTTCCTCAGTTATTTCCTCAGTCAGTGTGGTCACAGCCTTGCAATGCTCTATTGGATTTGTTTCAGTGTTTGCTCCATACTGAGGCTTCTGTTTCTCAGCAAGTTGTCGGGCTAGTTGTCCCAATTGTGTTTCCAAGTTCCTAAGTGATGCCTCATTGTTCTTTTGACTTGCTAAAGAAGTTTGCATAAATTTTTCCAAGGTGTCCTCTAATCTAGAAGTTCTCTCCACCAAAGAAGGACCATTATTTTGATATAGTTTAGAAGAGCTGGGCTCTTGCTTCCATCCTTGGCCTTGGTTTTGGTTACTTCTCCATCCCTGAAATGGTTGGTTAGAAAAATTTGAATTGAAATTACCAGACCTTCCTTGGTTGTTCATGAAGTATACAGTTGCTTCTTGTGAGCCACAGTTCTCATTGAGATGATCTCCTCCACAAAAGTTACATGTTACAGGCATTTGTTGTTGCCTTGGTTATGATGATTGTACTGCATGTAACTGTTGTGGAAGATTGGATATCTTTTTGGTCAATGCTTCTAATTGTTGGGTCAGAATTTTGTTCTGTGCTAAAATGGCATCTGTGGTGTTTAAGTCAAGGACTCCTTTCCTTTGAACTTGCTGACGATCATGTTGAGCTTGGTAGTCTGTTGAGGATAAAGCTTCTATTATCCTTGTGGCTTGGTCAGCATCCACTGTCATCATTGTTCCTCCTGCTGCTGCATCTAAAATCATTTTAGTGTCAGCCCTTAAACCACTATAAAAAATATTAAGTTGTGCAATATCTTCAAGTCCATGGTTTGGGCATTTTCTAAGCAGTGATTTAAAGCGTTCCCATGCCTCACAAAAAGGTTCATCTTGGCCTTGTCTAAATGTTGTAATATCTAATTTGGCCTTGATGAATCTAGATGGAGGAAAGAACCTTTGTAGAAATTTTTCTTCAACTATATTCCAGCTATTCAAACTTTGATTTGGATGAGATTGTAACCACTCCTTTGCTTTTCCTGCTAAAGAGAAAGGAAATAGTCTTAAATATGCAGCATCAATAACATCTTCGTTAAATCCCATGGTTCCAACCAATTCATAGAATGTGGCTAAGTGAGTATACGGATCTTCACTTGACATTCCAGTAAATTGGTGTGAACTAATCAAACTAAGAAATGCTGGTTTCATTTCTAGTGCTCTGACAGTGTTTGGAACTGCAATGCTTGAGAAATGTCTTGGCCCTTGTTGTAAAGCATAGTCTCCAAGTGTTCTCCTTGGTGGGTTTTGATTGTTGCTGTTGACATCCATTGTATCAGAGGAAGTTTGTCCTATGTTGAGGAACCTGTCTATCTCTGGATCAAATGCAAGTTGTTCTTTTGTACCCTGTCCTCTCAAGATCATAAATCAAGTACTCAAAGTAGCAAGGTTACTAAAAAAAAATAAAAATAAAATTGAAAACAAATTTATTTACACTGTCTTGTCAATTCAATGCTAAAATATTCAAACTTAAATCACCTCCCCGGCTGCGGCGCCAAAACTTGATGAATTGTTTTTGATATATTAGAATGAAGAGTTCAATGAAAGAGAATCAGGTTTGTAGAATATGAACTCAATGTAATGCTTGTGCCAAGTTTAAACACAGAAGTTGTAATACAGTATAGTTGTCGTTCCACTAGGGAGGTGTTAGAATGAAGATCTTAGTTTTGAATTGATTAGGCAGAAGGTTTTTAGTTTGTTTTGTGGTGAATGATGTTGAATGAAAAAGTAATAAATAACAAAGAGTGAAATTTTGCAAAAGATAACAGTGAATGGTTTTTGAGAGAAATCAATTTTGTAAAACAGGGATTGGCTTCATCACATCTTCACCTTCTGTAAGCTGCATAAGTTTTTATATAAGTAAATCGAAAAGATAATTTCTACGTCACAATCATAGTCATTTGTATCGATCCCTCGACTACAAAATTCATAAGAATGATTTCAAACCGCTGATCCCTCAGTCACTTTGAAATCATCCCATCATTATCGATCGATTGTTTTGACGTTTATTGCGTTAGACGCCATCCCTGGCTACCTACTCACAATAAGTATTTCTTTCAGATCTGCTTCCAAAAGTCACTTCCCAGCATACTTGAGAAAACTTAAAACAAGAAAATAGTGATCAAGTACTTTCAGGCATTAAACGCAGAAGGAAATACAGAAACTTATCAAATCTAATTACTAAATAAAAACTTACAACAGCATTACTTCAGTGTTGAATGGATTACAGCCAATCCCATAAGGGAGTTTAGTTACTCATGCTTTGCATTTTCACCCTCAAAATATAAATACAAAAGATAATGGAAAAGGTTGGATTGTGAGGGAAATACAGGGGATTACAGGGATGATCCTGATGATGTTGTTTGCAGCTTGATTTATAGGAGTCAAGGTTCAGCTTCCCTTTCCCACTTGCGTAGAACCCATGCAGCATCTTTTAGAGACTTGTAGAAACACAAGAAAGTGGGTGAGTTGGCATCCCACCATTGGTGAATATTAAATTGAAAAATCCCATACTGCATGAGTCACGCTTGAGCTTAGTGGTTACGCTCAAGCGTGAAGGGTACTGATGTTCACTGGTTGTCTTGCGCTTGAGCTTCCTTAACCACGCTTAAGCGTGGTTCCTCTGTTTAGTATACGCTTGATCCACGCTTACTTCACGCTCAGGCGTACTCGGGTTCACGCTTGAGCGCCTCCTTGTCTCGCTCAAGCGTGAGACATTTCCTGATACTCTTTCATCTTCGCCCAAGCTAAATCTGTCACGCTTAAGCGAGCACTTTTATTTCAACATATATGTTCCACGCTCAAGCCACGCTCAAGCGGGGTCGAGGTTGCGCTTGAGCTTCTTATGCTTACGCTCGAGCGGGAGGAGGGACCTGATGCTGTTCTTCTTTCAATTGAGTCACGCTTGAGCTCCATATAGTCACGCTCAAGCGCCAGTCATGCCTGGGGTCACGCTTAAGCGAGCTCGGTCTCACGCTCAAGCGTGAGAGGCTGTTGATGTGTTCTTCTTTTTCACTTGAGCGCATGGGCAGCGCAGGCTTTTTTTTTGTTTCTTTCCACGCTTAAGCGTGCAGTGTGCCATGCTCAAGCGTCCTTGCTTGATGTTCTGTTGCTCCTTTGTTTCTTCAAGGTTTTTGATAACTTCTTCACTGATTTTTACAATTCAAGCTTCTTTATTTTAACACATTATTTATAATCAAAATCATGCTCAATTATTTATTAATTTAGTTAATTTATTCAGAAAATGGGTCCAATTGAGTCATGCATTTAATCATAAAATAAGCACTTATCAACAGGGCACACGCCTAGTCCCATATATGAAGATATGAGAAAAGACTCGGCAAAGCATGCAAATACATAACATAAGCCTAATAGGCCATAATCAATCTTACACATAAGTCACAAACATGCAATGCCTAGAATATATATATATATATATATATATATATATATGGTCATGCAACCCCCATCTCTAACATCCCTATTCCACAATTGACCACGCTCAATTCAACCTCCAAATGATGTATCATCAACACTTATACATGCCTAAAAGGATCACATATCCAACGTTTATATTCATCAAATGGGAATGAATTTCAATACCCTAAATATCAATATATCATTCACATATATAGCCGTTTACGATACATCCACCAATATCAATAATTATTAACAATATCATGTACTTTTATTCACAATATAATAAATTACAATTGCTGCCGGCCAAGGCATTCCATTACCGCTATTTACCCTCTCCAAGCTTTACTTTAAAACACTTCCTCATCCCATGATATTCCTGCATCAATGCTAAAAATGGACAACATAGGAGAATGAGTTATACATTTCAAATGACAAATATGAATACAATTGAGATTATTTACATATGCATATCAACGTCATGTGTACTTTGCTTAAATCATCAATAGTCATCATAAATTCTCATTTCAACAATATATATATATACGTATATCATATTCATCAATCAACTCTAAGAAAAGCAAGCACATATACACATCATTTCTTAATGTCACAATGGACCAACACCATTATCATCAACCACACACAAATAAGCCCTTCATCATATTAGGCCAACACACACATCATCATCATATATAATATCTTTTCATTGTATTCATATTTTACATGTTGTCTTTAGGTATTCATTTACCCATCTTATCATCATTATATCTCAATCTCAACCATCATCATATATCAATATCAATCGTCATCATGTTACATCACCTTTGGCATATCTCCTTGTTATATGCAAATCTTAGGCTAATGCATATGCACAATGGAATTATCAACAAATACAGATCCGACTGTGGGAATAAACACCAAATGTGGGTTCAAGCATGATCATATGACCATACCCCTACTGTAGTAGTATAATGTGTACACATATCTCTTAATGCATGCATATCACCAATTTTTACTGGTACCAAACCACATCGCCCATTTTGCAACACCGGTCATTTTCACCATGACCGCAGTAAAAAAACGTAATCATCAATATAAGGTGTTGCGGGACAACGATGAATTATATCATGGCAGCTGTGATCCCAAGGACCACCGGGAACACCTGCTTCTTAAGAGCCACCCCCACAGGGTCAACCACATGCAGCTCCCCGTAGCTAAGCATGGGCAGCTTTGTGACTTACACACTGAGTCACAGAGGAACAACAAAAATGCTCATGCACAGAGCCACCCTCCCACTAGGCCAACCGGGGGAATCCTCTAACATTCCTTACTGGCAGCGTATGATATGTCATGGATATAATGCAATGCAATTCAAATACATGCTCACACTATGCATCCTATCATGCCACTCATCAATCATCATCATCACCAACACCATCATATAATTCTTAGTGGATTTTACTATCGTTGGTTATTTCCATTGTTTCAAGTTTTTAAGTGTGGCATTTCATATCAACATTCTTTATATCATACACAAGTCAATACTTGCATCATTCACAATGGCATCTCAATCATCAACAACATTCATCAATCTTTCAACAACATATAAGGTATGCTTAGCACCCTCATTCAACTTTATTCATCATCCACACAACCACATAATTTCTAGTGGATTTTCATTTCACTAATCATTACCATTGTTCCATATTTTAGTGTGGCATTCACACCATCTCACCAATACAATTCAAACCACACATACAAGATTACCCTTGTGTCAATCACAATGGCATCAACAATCATCAATAATAATAATCATCTTCCATTCAAGGAAATGACCAATAACATCATCCGTTATTATTCATTATCGACATCATCTCCGATTCATCGATTAACCATAAACACATTGTCATTTAATTGTCCCCTCATAGTTTCATCATCTTACAAGGTGTGACATATAACCACATCATTTACTTTTCATAATCAAATCATTATATCATATCATTAGTGGTGGAACATTCATGTTTTCATGACATATCTTAGGCACATATACATTTTGCCAATCTCTTAAATCAATCTCAAACACCACTAAGACACACCACAATCATATAATCTTAACACAATCATATGTCATTGCATGATGAAACAAAATTTGAATGATGACAAGCTCAAGACAAAATTCAACATCAAGGTACATGAGGGACAGGGCAATGTCATCATGTTTCGATTGCTAAATCGTGTTTAAAATGTATGCAATCAAATGCAAAAACATGCCATGACTCAACCACGCCAAACAACATCAAAACATAGTGAAAATTGGCCAAAAACACACCATGAATCGATTAATGCGTTGATGGAATCCTAACAGCATAGAAACATATCCATAAATCTATTCCCACATACCAGGAATTGATTCCTACATTTCCAAGGGACCATGAATTGATTCCCACATCTTGGGAATCGATTCCCACGGTTCTGGAACACAATGATGAGTGCCTATTTTATGATTAAATTCATGGCTCAATTAGAACCATTTTTTGAATAACTTAACAAAATTGATAAATAATTGAGCATGATTTTGATCATAAAGGGAGTATTAAGAAAAGAAGCTTGAAATTTGAAAATCAGTGAACAAAGTGACAAAAGCCTTGAAGAAACAAAGAGCATCAAGCAAAGGACACTCGAGCGTGGTACACTACACGCCTGAGCGTGAAGGAAACAAAAGCCTACGTTGCCCATGCACCCAAGTGAAACAATGAGGAACACACCAACAGCCCCTCACGCTTGAGCGTGAGCCCGAGCTCGCTCAAGCGTGACTTCATGCATGACTGGCGCTCAAGCGTGGAACCATGGAGCTCAAAGCGTGACTGAATTGAATTAAGGAACAGCATCAGGGGCATCTCACGCTCAAGCGTGATAAGGAGCCGCTTGGGCGTGACCTCGATCCCGCTTGAGCGTGGCTTGAGCGTGGAACACATCTGTGGGGATAGAGAAGCTCGCTTAAAGCGTAACATGCCCAGCTTGAAGCGAAGGATCAAGCATATGCTGAACAAAGGAACCACGCTTAAGCGTGGACAAGGAAGCTCAAGCGCAAGACTATTAAAAAGCTTCAGAGCCCTTCACGCTTGAGCGTGACCATCAAGCTCAAGCGTGACTCACACAGCGTGGGCTTCTTAATTCTTTATTCACCCGTAATGCGATGCAAACTCATCCACTTTCTGCTGTTTCCACCAGTCTCTGAAAGATGCCGCATGGGTTCTACGCAAGTGGGTAAGAGAAGCTGAGCCAAAAACTCCTATAAAGCAAGCTGCAAACAGGGCATCATCATCATCAATCTATGACCCAACATCATCTGATACATCATTTCATCCTCTGTATTTTTCATTTCACACTTTCCATTTTCTGTATTCATTTCTTTGATGGTGAAAATGCAAGGCATGAGTAACTAATCTCCCTTATGGGATTGGCTGTAATCCATTCAACACTGAAGTAATGCTGTCGTAAGTTTTCATTGAGTAATGAGATTTGATAAAGTTTCTGTATTTCCTTCTGCGTTTAATGCCTGAAAGTACTTGATCACTATTTTCTTGTTCTAAGTTTTCTTGAGTATGCTGGGAAGTGACTTTTGAAAGCAGACCCTGAAAGAAATGCTTGTTGTGAGTAGGTAGCCAGGGATGGCGTCTAACGCAACAAACGTCAAAACAATCGATCGATAATGCTGGAATGGTTTCCAAAGTGACTGAGGGATCAGCGGTTTGGAAATCATTCTTATGAATTGGGTAGTCGAGGGATCGATGCAAATGACTTTGATTGTGACGTAGAACTTATCTTTTCGATTTACTTATATGGAAACTTATGCAGCTTACAGAGGTGAAGATGTGATGAAGCCAATCCCTGTTTTACAAAAACTGATTTTTCCAACCTCATTTACTGTTATATTTTGCAAAGTGCTATCCTCTGTTATTTTGTTACTTACTGCTTTTCATTCAGCAACATTCACAACAAATCAAAACTAAAACTTTCTGCCTAATCAATTCAAACTAAGATCTTCATTCTAGCACCTCCTCAGTGGAACGACAACTATACTATATTACAACTTCTGTGTTTAAACTTGGCACATCCATTTCATTGAGTTCATATTATACAAACTTGATTCTCTTTCAGCAAACTCAATATAAGCAAAACACTTATCACACAACCAGGGAGAAACAACAACCTGTGAATCAATTTCCAGAGGCTTGTGAATTGATTCAAGAGCAAGGAAAGTCATCAAACATCATTTTCAACTTAGAAACATCATCCCATACTCCTCTTTCATTAAACCCAACATCAATCATGCCTAAAACATGCATTCACATGAAATCTTAACTCAACAAATCATCTATCCATGTACACATATCCACATACTCCATTTCATCATGGATTATTCACCAACACATGCATCATTCCCTTCAAGGGATTCTAAAACTCATATTGTCATCTCATATACATATTTACATAATTTCCAAAGCCAATAAGTTGTCAATCACTTCATTCAATAAACTATCATTCATCTCATCATTTTAACAAAGTCATGGCAAGGTAAGCATGAGTATAATCATATACATTAATCACAAATCATTCAACTCATGCAATTGAAATGTAAACTCCTCTCCTACCTCAAGAGAAGAACATGATTTGAATGCTCCAATTGCTCCGCCGTGTTGCCCAGAATATAATCTACACAATACACACACATACATTCATTCAATTAATGAGCCATCTCAAGGCATCATTACAATTCTAAACAATTGTTAACATCATATGAGGTTTAGTATCAAGTCCTAAACTTGTCAAAACACCAATTCACACCATTGTGTTAGGTTTTGGGAATTCCTTTCCCAAAACCAAGATTCTCTAGATCTCACAGGGGTCAACCATACCCAACAACAACAATACCACATCTCTTATCCATAATGCATCCAATCATCATATGAATCATCTAATTACCATTATTATCATCCAAATTCATCATAAGCCTTTTAGCTTCTTTTAAACCATTATCAATCAACAAATTCATATGTCATATATCATGGCCTAATAAAAAATTAACTTAAAATGTCCATTTTATTAATCCATCACTTATGGTCATCTACCATTTCTATCCTCATCATAAATAATAACACCCCACTTTAAACATCACATATTCATTCTTAAACTTAACCATTCTAACCACAATATATATAGTCCCAAATCTTAAGATTAGGATCCCATCAAAATCCAATAACCATTATTTTCTCATATACCTCATCCTAATATCGCTTATGATAATACAATACTCTAACATCAATCAACAACCTCAATTACCAACACTTAAATATTATACCACAACTCATCAACAACAATAAGCAATGCCCATCATTCCAAACATTATTTCTACACACCAAAGTCATTCCTATGACAATAAATCATCAATTCCCCAATTTTTTTTTTGCCAAAAGCCCCAATTTACCAATTTTAGGGTTTTTCATAAAATCCATTAATAACCAATTCTAACTATCTCCTCACATTATTCAAGCATCTTCAAGGAAACAATACCATGTTCATATCATCATCATCAACAACAACAAAAATCCTCAATGGTCATCTAACCTAGGGTTGGGTTCCACATGTATTTTCCATCAAAACAATAATCAATAATCACTTATAATGACTCAATAACTTCAAAACCACTAAGCTAATGCCATAGGTATGATGAAATCTTACCTTTCTCTCCAAGCACAAAGCCAACACAAAAATAAAGGGAAGAGGAGAGGAGATAAGTTGAGCTTTACATCAATGTCCCATTATTCCATCATGAATCCAAGCTTAGATTTGATTTTGGCAAGAAAATGGAACAATGGGGGGTGCACACGGTTTTGGGCAAGGAGAAGTGAAGAAGAAGAAAATCAAATATGGAGGGAGAGTTGAGAGATGCTGCCAAAAATTGAAGGGAAAAGGGAAAGAAAAATGTAAAATTGGTTACTAACCAATGGTCCAAAGGGTGCATCATTTTTATTTTTTCCAATAGGTAATAATTCCCATTATCTAATGGACAAAAGTGGGTAAGGAGAGAGAGAGAGGAAAAGTGGACGGTCAAATGAGGTGAAGAAAAGAGATCTTACATTTTCTTTTAATTCCATTTGGCTCGTATTTCCCCATTTATTATACGTTGTGTCTGCATAATTATCTTCTCAACATCAAAAATTATTTTAACCATACCACCATAACCACACTAATTTTCTAAGTATTCTAGACCCATCAAATATTTGATTTGACTAAGTAGGTCCCACATTCTGTTAAATCATCCAGTTCCAATAAATTTTAATTTAATAATAATTCACCTCTAGTGTCTAATTAATTTTCCTATATATATTGGGTCACAAATAATTAATTATCATTATCTAATAAATTTATTTTCTTTAAAATTTGGGATGTTACACTTGAGAACCACATGATTATGTTATGTATATTTCCCAAATCATATCCGTAATTATTAGATAACTCTTTGTGCATATGCATTATCTGTAAGAGTATTTCCATATAGTCGGTGATATGCTAATGTTAGGAGCCCATGGTGACAATAGATGGTTGATGAAGAATTGAGTGAAATGAAATGCTAATGTTGATTATGATATTTAATTATAATAAAGAATAGATGATTGTTTGGCAATGAGCCATATGTTTTGGAAATGACAATTGTGATAATATATGGATATGATGAGTTATACATGTGCTAGTTATATTGAAACGTCGATAACATGACTATATAGTGATATATTGATATGTTTATTGGATATGATTCCATTGAGGAATATGTTGATATGCATATGTGTGTATATATATATATATATATATTGTCACAATGTATGGTATTTATTCATTTAGTATATGTTACTCACCTCCTCGTTGCTATTTTCAAAAGGTTGTGATGTAGTGCTATTATGAGGCCTATGCTATTTTGGAGGTTGAGCATATTGGAAGAAGGTAATAGTGGAATGGGGTGTGAAATTCCTTAGTCGACAATCTTTTTGAATCATTTTGTAGTTAATGTATATGATGGCATACTTGTGTAAAGGCAAATGTATGAGCGTTGTATTTAAAGTGCTATAACAAATGCTTGTGATGATATTGGTTATGAGGTCATGTTTAAAATTTATGCTAATATGGCGTTAAAAGGCTAATTTTTATATGTGATCTTAAATATGACTTAAACTAATTCCATTATATATTATTGATATTATCTTGATGAATTCATGAAGGGAAATATGACAGAATTGATGAATGACAAGTATATGTATGAAAATATGCTTGAAAATAAGTGAAAATGCCATGGTGAATGGCTAAGAGGTTGCATGTTTTGACTATGGTCTTGTGAATCTTGACATTAGCATGATGGCGGTGAATATAATGAGTATTGGAAGTCTAATTCAATGGGAATTGGTATTGGTATGGAAAATTACATTTGATTTACATTATATATATATATATTAAATATGCTATATATAAAATTGGATAGGTCATATTTTTGTATAATGAACTAAACCTCATCAAGAGCTTGTTGCAAGTCCTAATATATGTATGAATTTTGTGTGAATGGTTGATTGTGGCCAAATGGGCCTAATTTGCAATTTGGTATACCTAGTTTTAACTAAAAATGGTTGAAATGTTATTTTGAACATACCTTGGTCTAGCAAATGAATTTTAGGGTGAGACTTGTTAGAGCAAGTCACAAATGATATGATTTTGGTTGTGTCAAAATTTCATAATGTTTGGAGGTCCTTTGCTATGTTTTCATGTTTGAGTTGTAAAGGTTCCATTTTTCATTTTGCATTAAATGCTGTCAGACTTTTCTACACTTGTAGAATCCTTGCAGGCGTGAAAACAGGTATGAAAAACTAATATTACACAAGTATGAATTTCACAGGTGTAAAGGGGTCTCACAGGTGTGAAACCCCCTTATACCCAAACACTATATTTTGCCTACTTTCAAGAAGTTGTAAGCATATGTTCATATTCTCTTAACTCTAATCAATCCTTTTTAATATACGCCTTAATCACTTACAATATTCTAAGTTAATTATGGGAATTTGCACTTCATGAATGATCATACTCTTATTTTCTTTTCTGTTACGTTGTGTTAATATTGTTATCCCTCTTCATATCTTCATATATTATGGCATCCTGAATTGTTATGGGGTTTTATAACTTTATGAAAACAAAAAACAATTACTTTCAATTTTAATAATATTAAAACTTATTCATTATATAATTCGGGGTATCACACCCTGTATGTATTAGATACAGGTATTTATATGTATCTCTTGGGGGACAGACCTTCATATGACGTCTATCATTACCAGTCCACTTGGTACGAAAAAGATTTGTCATGCTCAGTCCTTTTTGCCACGCTTGCAACTTTTAGGTCTAGTATGTCCCTATCAATCTTAGGTAACTCTCTGACATTGGTCATTAATGACGTGGATGGGAAAGGGTCGAATTATCATGCTTGAAGGTCATACCGGATACTACATACTACCGATGTTATGTCTTAGGATTAGGGCCGGTATCAGGCCTAGATCATTTTCCCCTTAGCCTGTTAAAGTGACTGTGTTAGTTTGATGGGCTATTTTATTCTAGTGTTCCATTGTTTGAAGCTATTGTGTAAAGCGTGGAACACATTTTTGAATTATTAAGATAAGTAGACTGTTATGTAAGTTATGGTATAACATGTCTATCAAACATCAGGAAAATAGATATTTAGCCAATGTGGGTGACGTTTTTGTAATGAAAACTTGCACATGACACGTGGCGCATGCTGGTTGGATGCATCGCTTCATCTTCTGGTGTACCTTTACGTCTTTGTATTTTGGGCCAAAACGGCACATTGCTAGTTGCGTATTGGGTCATGTTTATCCACTTTCCGACCTGTTACCCCCAGGTTTCCCTATAAATAGAAGGCCAATGCTGAGGGGTAGGTTGCTTGAAATTTTGACCGTGATAGCTTTGTTCTTCTATTTTTAGCAACTAACATCTTCCCTAGCTTGTACCTTTACGCCTCTATATTTTGGGCCAAAATGGCACTCGTTAGTTGTGTATTGGGTCGTGTCTATTCACCTTCCATCCCATTGCCCCTAAGTTTCCCTATAAATAGAAGGCCAAGGATGGAGAGTAAGTTGCTTGAAATTTTAACTGTGGTAGCTCCATCTTTATAGTGTTAGCAACTGACATCGTCCCTAGCTCGTATTAAGAAAACCACTCATAAATAACCCTAAGGTAGTCTCTCTATCCCAACCTTTTCTTAGATTATGCACTTTGTTTTATTTTGTTACGATGTCAAATTGGGATAAGGGAGACAACCACACGAGTGAGAAATTAATAAAGATCCTCTCTGAGCCACCGTTGTGGCCGTCTATGGGAACTTGGTAGAAACCATGGTTTTTGCGAGTGGACATACATAGGTGGGTTAGGAATAGTCCTAGGGAAGCCACATTTCCTATGCCGAGGCCTTTTACTACTAGGGTGACCCCATTTCCTAGGATGAAGGGATCTTAAAAGGAGTAGCTACGACGACACCTAGAGACGATGTTTTTCTGAGTCAGACTCATTAGTTTTCACTCCTTTGATTACAAGATCACTCGTGGCAACGTCATCTTACTCCCAAGAAAGAGATTCTAACGTCATTTATTACCATGCTGATGACACTGTTTTTTACTAGTCCGTGCCTTTCTTAAAACATGTAGTATAGATAATGACCGTTGAAGACTTACAATCTGAGGTGGAGAGTCACCATGTCCTAACTGATCCTATGAATACCACCATGATTGAAAATTTTAGTGCCCTTAATCTAATAAATAACATTAATAATATTATAATTAGATAAAAAATTAAAATAAGTTTTTCACGTTTAATAATTTTGTTGGACAAAGAACACCACAATAAAAATTTTAACTATTAATCCTAGATTTATTTAAAGACCTATCTCATATATGATGATATGAGAAGATATATAAACTTAAAACAACATCTACTCCTTACTTTATGAGTGTATGACTAAAACTCAACACCCACTTAAAATAATTTAATTAAACAATTTCGAGGCATATATATATATATATATATATATATGTTAGAACCAAGTTTATTTTATAAAGACTCTGATGTTGATGGCTCTTATCCTAGGATTTTTTTAATAGCACACATTAAGGAATTTGATTAAATAAAGTCTACCTACGTGTTATCTGACTCGTCTAATTAAGTGTTTCAGGTTAAAAGTCCTTAAGGCATAAGCTATAAATGAAATGGGGCTTATCATAAAAAGACTGATCCCACTTGCACCATCAGGGTCTGATCTATTAACCTTTATCTTAGATGGAACATATTATGTTCTTCTAACTCAAGACTCAAGACTTCCAAATATATAAAGATGTTATTTTTGTTTTGATATCAAAGCTTAAAAAGTCTTCCTTGAAGATAATTCAGAACTGATCTTTTCTCTAAAGATTGCTCGTATCACCAAAAGAGATAAGAAGACAAGTATTTACTCAAGAACCAAAGCATACAACAAAAAAAGATCAAAGTTTATTTTGATGATGCTCTGATCTATGTGCGTATCAAGAAAAACTACACTTATCATCAAAAAAAGAAAACAGAAAAACAATGCAAAAGCCAAAGCTCTTATGGGAAGAAACCAATAAAGTTGTTCTGCACATTTCAGATATTCAGTATGCATGTCAGAATGCTTTTAAAAGGTCAACCTTTTTTGCCCTTCACGTTTTATGTTGAAAGAAGAAAGCCTACAGAAAGACTTTTATTCTGAAACTCTTAAAGAACACCATTTTAGTGCAAAGCTCTGATGTTCCTTCACACCAGACCTTTTATCCTTTCTTTACTCCTTAAGGTGTAATGCTCTTAACGACTAAAACCCTCTCAATGGATTCACAATGACTATGTCTCTTCATCAGATCATCAAACGGTCACTTAGAAGTGAACTATAAATATGAAGAGATTCAAAAATTTGGAAGAGAACCTTTAAGACCTTTGAAGAAATTCTTGCAATCAGTTCACAAAGCACTCTTCTTCATCCTTAGCTTTTGTCTCAAAAGCAAAGACCTTCTTTATTGTTCTACCTCTAGCAACCTTGGTCTTTGTTTTTCTTACTTAGTATATCTGTTCATATCTTGTATCTTTCATACATTAAGTTCTCAGAAACACCAAAAATAATCTATCATTTAAACTTGTATTTGTGTAGATATAGGGTGTGTTACCAACCTTTAGTTTCTGTTGGGAAACAGTTTATGGCCTGGAGAGACTTTTGAAAGAATACTTGGGATTGAGCCAGGAGTGGCTTGTTGAAACAATACTTGGGTTTAAGCTAGAAGTGGCTAGAGTCAAAAATACTTATGGCACGGTCTGATGTTGAGATTGTAAAAGGAGTTTTTATAATAATGGAAATTCTTTAAGTTTGAAGGAACTGGACGTAGCTTGAGTTAAAAGTGAACCGATATAAATTCTATGCTCATTCTCTTTTTCTCTGCTTTTAATAATCTTATACAAAAGTATGATTGCTTATGCTTAGAAAGTTTTTAATTTTCACAAAAAGAGTCTGAGGCTTATTCAACCCCCTTCTAAGTCTGACTCTAAACCATCAATTGGTATTAGAGCTTGTCCTTTTGGGTTGATCACTTTAACGAGTGAAAAGGAACAAGATCCATGGCAGCTCTATAGGATAACTAGCTTATAGTAGAAGGATCCTCTATCAATAAACTGCCAGCTTTCTTTGGTGAGGGTAACCCATATTGGAAGGACATAATGAAGATGTTCATTAAGTCCACTCAATATGGCTTGTAGGGAGTCATCACCAATGGTGACTATCCAATTCCTGTTGATGAAGATGGAAAGCCCAAACCAGAAGATCAATGGATAGTGTTTGAATTAAAGAGGATGGAGACCAATGCCAAAGCCAAATTTCTCCTTACCTGTGCTCTAAGTAAATCAGAGTACAATAAGGTTTTTAGCTACAAATTAACTAAAGAAGTTTGGGATTCCCTATAACATAATTATGAAGGCACCTCCAATGTGAAGAGATCTAAAAGGTACTGTTGACAAAATAGTATGATACAAAATAGAAGATCATGAGACCATGGATGAGATGTTTGGAATATTCCAAACCTTGCTGAATGAGCTTCAAGCCTTAGGGACAACTCTATCCATCGAGGATATAAATGTCAAGCTTCTTGGAAGTCTGCTGATAAGTGCTTTATAACACAATAAAACAGATCTAGTTTGCTTAGGATTTTAATCATTATCCACTGTATTTTCTTTATTTATTGTGATTTTTGCTTTCTTTCCACTATATTCTACTTGGGTATGTTATTTTGCAGAAATTAAGGTAATAAAGGGTCAATAACATGAGAAAAACGACCATAAAATGATAAAGAAACAAGAAGAACAAGCCCAAAGTAGAAAGAACTCTCTTTTTATGCTGAATTCTGACTTAGAATGCTGAATTCCGACTCAGAATGTTGAAATCCGACTCAAAATGACCAAATCCGAGTAGGATGACTCAGAAAGGACCCAATCCGAGTGGAATGACTCAGAATGGAGCTTTTCTGAGTGGAACATTCACTGTTGGAGCAGAATCCAAGTGGAAAGTTCCCTGTCAAAGCCATTCCGAGTGATAAATGGCTGACTGTTGGAGGTTCAATGCTGAAATGGAATAAGTCTCGGTTGGAGGTGATTCCGAGTGGAAGCTTCCCCGACTGCGTCCATTCTGAGTGAAAAAAGGGGGACTGACGTTGAATAGATGCTGTCCAAAGCTATTCTCCGAGTGAAAGGATTACTGATTGAAGTGAATCCGAGTGGGAGTTTTCTAATTACAAATAATCCGAGTGAAGAAATGCTGATTGAAACAAGTCTGAACTGTTTTTCTGAGCAAAAAGCTCTTCCGAGTGAATGGATTCCGAGCAGAAGAAGCCACAGAATGAATAAACTATTGAATAAGGAGGTTTCCGAGTGGTTTCATTCGGAGAAGATGGCATTCTCAAGCAGAACAAGGCATTTCTGAGTAGAGTCTTATCAAGCAATGAAAGATCCGACTGGGAATCAATCACATTCGGGTAGACTCTCAAAGTTTCACACTAATCCCGAGTGAGATGTCTCCAAGGAAGACTACCGAGTGAGTTGGGGCAGAAACCTATATTTCCGAGCAAAGCAAGGCTCGGACATGAGAAGAAATTCAATCAGCCAGATTCCAGACTCTCAAAGTTTCTGAGTGAAAGTGAAGGCCATTCCGAGTGAGAAGCATGAAGGCACTTCCGAGTGAATGTGTCCGAATGAATTTGTCCGAATGAATCCAAAGCAAAATTCGAGCGAAGTTTTAACCGAGTGGTTCAAATTCAGAGACAGCCGAGTGAAATAGTTTGGGAACCGATTGAATAAATTCCGATCCTGAGTGAGTCTTCAATCAGTTCTGAATGAACTCCTCTATCAGTTCCGAGTGAATCATCTTTCAATCGGTTCCGAGTCACTCTTTACTCGGTTCCGATTGAATGTTTCAATCATTCGTCCAGCTCTCTTCACAACCACAACATCAACACCGACTCCTTCCATCTCTTCACCGGATCACTCCAACACCGGATCAGATGCACACCGGATCAACTCCAACTCTCCAGCAACCCAAACACCATCCCTTCAAACCAATACCGACCGACTTTCTCCTAAACACCGTCCCATTCCCTCTCATCTATCCGCTGTCCCTTTCCTCTCCATTAATTCTACACCGTCAAGCCCACAACGTCCAGTCTCTTCACCACCAGCACACACCGACTCTCCATCAACACTCTCTTCTCCACACCGTCCCAAACCAACACCGTCCCATCTACTTTGAACACCGGCTCCATCCACCACACCGTCTAGAAACTCCACTGTCCCTCAAACCACAACACCGGCTCCCTCAAATCAACACCGCCCAGCAACCTACTCAACACAACACCGTCCAGATCTCCATCCAGCAGCAAGCCACAAAACTGTCCAACCTCCCAGCAAGCTGTCACTCGGTTTTGTGGAATTCCAGCACCTTTCCACTCAGAATTTGTCCAGCTGAATAAATCCAAGCACCGAATTATTAGAAATATTAAAATAATGCAATTTGGGACAGTTGGAACTCACATGCACCGAAAGTTTCTTCCACTTGCAATTTTAACGCGTTTTCTTAGCTGGATTCATTCATCCATTCGCCTATAAAAGGGAGAGCAACACAGCATCAATATCCATCAGCGAAATCAATTAGCATTACTTCAATTCAATTTCTTTTCTTTCTTTTCTCTCTTTCGTTTTCTTTCTTTTTACGTTCCTTCTTTTCTTTCTTTCTTTTTTCTTTATTTCTTTCTTCGTTCTTTTTCTTTCTTTTTCGTTTTGTTTCTCTTTTTATTTTCTTTTTCTTTATTTTATTTTAAGAGTTGTGAATTGTAAAAGTGAGTTATTTAAATTTGTAATTTGTGGAGGAATATTGCAACAAGAAAATACAGTGGTAAATTATTCTGAGCTTTTGGAGAAACCCGTAGGTCTTTATTTTTACCATGTCTTGTATGTTTTATTTTTCCATTATTTATATGAATTTGAATTATTTCATGAGTAGCTAAATTAATTATCTTGGGATGAAAGGGGTATGATAATATTTTATTGTTAATATTATTTTGACTTGGAATTAAATAAATTTCTGTTTTCCATTTAGTTTAAAAAATGCTCAATGCTTTTAGTGATTCCTAACAAGAACCTAAATGATAAAACTGTATACTTACGGGTATATTAGTAAGTTTAGGTAATAAATAGAATCGAGAGATTTATTTTTACCGGAAAGCTTTGAACTAAACCTAAGATTTTTGAGATGCTTTTTGTGACCTCGGTAAAACCGTGAAAGTAATCAAAATTCTTTTGAGGAAATAAAAGGGATTTTCATAAAACGATAATGGGCCTTTCTGAGGATTAAGCAGCGCTTTCCATAGGTTAGGTACATTAATAGGATTCCGAGAGGAACATATTAATTAGCTTTTGGAGAATTCACCTTGGAAAACTTAATTCGATTCTTATTTATGAAAAGTTAAAATTCATTAACATAAAATAGAGTCTTAATCCCCCAAAATCCCAAGATACTCTCAACTCTGATTTTTTTTAAGTGTCAAGTAAATTTTGTTTCTAAATTTAGATTTTTAAATTGTGTTTTATTTTACAAAAACCTTAAAAATCAATTGTGTGGATAATTAAATTTCAATATGCTGGTACTTTGAACACAGTCCCTGTGGAGAACGATAATCTTTTATATTACGCGACATAACCCGTGTGCTTGCGGGCCCTGTCAAGTTTTTGGCGCCGTTGCCGGGGACTGTTGTCCCTCAAATATCGGCAATATTGAAATTCGATTAGATCATACTTGTTAATATTTTTATTTTTAGTTTGTTTTATTTCTAGTTATTTATTTTTATTTTTATTTTCAAAGATCACCCTTGATCTTGGTCTGTTATGGAATTTTTAACAGGTGCTACTGACCTTTATTGTTGTATTTATGGTGATTCAGGACATGCTGCTATAAATTGCTATTTTGCAATATCCTTAAACCACCATGAACAAAAATTTCATCAGTTGGATGCTATTGGGAATTATAACCATAGCAGTGATTTTAGAAGCTTACTAGTATTCCAAAACTATCCTCCACAAAAATCCAAACTTGAAATACTAATGGAAAATTTTGTAAGCACCCAAGAAAAACGAAATGAAGAGTTCTCAAATGCCATAAAAACCTTAGCTTCAAAGGTGGACTCTCTGGCCACCCATAACAAAATTTTGGAAAATCAAATTGTCCAACAAACCTCTTTATCTATGAGAACACCAGAAACATTTCCTATAAAACCTGAGGTGGAACCATCTAACCACACCATGGACATCACTCTTAGGAGTGGTACTCATTATGATGATCCGGTTGGCATAACTAAAGAAGAAGCTAAGGAAGAGAAGAAATTGTATGAATCTCTATCTCATCCGGTAATTGAGGAGAGCAGTATACAGATCCAAAAAAAGGTACTGCCCAAGCTTCAGGATCCAGGTATTTTAGAGGTTATTCCTATCAAGGTAGGAAAATTTTACATACCTGTTAACTTTGTTGTGCTTGAAATAGATTTTATTGACCAAGTGGTAGAGAAAGAGGCAATCCAAAACCTTCCTCTTGATCCACTTGAATCTGTGTTATCTTATGACTTTTCAGGCATTTCAAAAACACACTTCTGTGATTTTTTGGCTAAAAGAGAACTGATCCCTAAGGTAGAATTCAGACCACTAAAACCTGTGTTTAGGTATGAATTGTATAGCTGAAGCTGGTTCAGAAAAGTCTGGCTGAAGACTTAAAACTTAGCACTTGTGGGGAGGTAACCCCATGTCTTTAATAAAATAAAAAAATAAAAACAAAAAAAACAAAAACAAAAACAAAAACAAAAACAACTATGTCAGATGCTGGTTTGGGGTTATTCCAGGTAAGTTTTCTTATCCTTTTATCATCCATTTTTAACATTGAGGACAATGTCAAATTCTGGTTTGGGGTGGTAGGTAAGAAAACTTAACTGTTTTGTTTTTGTTGTGTGATTGTTATATTTTTCATGCATGTGTGTTTTCCTTGTTTGTAATCTTGTAATTTACCATTATTGCATGATAAATTTACTTTGAATACAAGGCTAAAGTATCTAAGGATCCCAAAATTTTGAGTAAAATTTTCAAAATTTGATTGTTTAAATGCCAAATCAATGTCTAAATGAACCTTATGTGATTAAAATTTTCCTTGAAAAGACTTTCCATGGTTAGACTTGAGCCAAAATGGGTTATTTATCAAACAAAATTTCAAAACCCATATTTTCTTGATTGAGTGAATCTCATAGTCATTAATATTCTAGAACTTGTTTTTCAACCGATTCAAAATGGTTTTTGATTATATGCCTTAGGATGATAAAGGCACAATTAGGTCTTATTCTTAAGCCTCAGAATTTTTGCATAATTTGACCCCTAGTTACCCCTTTTGAGCCTAAAAGTGAAAATTTTTCTTTGAAACCTTTCATTGACTGATATTCTCTTAATGGTGAAAAAAATTGGAAATTTAGTGGAGCAAAGAAATAAAAAAGGACTTAAGAAAAATATGTATTGAATGTAAAGAAAAACAAGAAAAAGAAATAAAATAAAAATAAATAAAAATAAAAAAAAGAAAATCAAAAGGATGATATTGAATGAATTCCAAAAAGTCCATAAAAGTTCAAAAATTTGCTCTGTTAAATTTATGATGGTAATTTGAATCATTCATGACTGTTAAAGCCCTTTTGTATTCCATTTTTCTTGAAATTCCTACCTTGACAATACAACCCAAGGCCACGCTACAACCTTTGAAAGACCTTTAGACTTTGACATATTTTCTATCTAAACTGTGGAGTCTCTGGTTTATTAACAAGCTTATGGTAATGTTTTTTGACTATGATGATTTGAGAGATACACAAACCTTGAAACACTTGAGTGAAAATTGTGAGAAGAGTATCTCAAGTCTTGACATTGAAAAATTGATTCACATAAATTAAAATTGGCATTTGAATAAATCTTTTTCTCTATTTTGGATTCCTTAGTTTACTAAGCTTAGTGTTTTCTGTATTTTACCTTGTGAATATGGTGATTGCTTGAGGACAAGCAATGCTTTGGTTTGGGGTATTTTGATAAGTGCTTTATAACACAATAAAACAGATCTAGTTTGCTTAGGATTTTAATCATTATCCACTGTATTTCCTTTATTTATTGTGATTTTTGCTTTCTTTCCACTATATTCTACTTGGGTATGTTATTTTGCAGAAATTAAGGTAATAAAGGGTCAATAACATGAGAAAAACGACCATAAAATGATAAAGAAACAAGAAGAACAAGCCCAAAGTAGAAAGAACTCTCTTTTTATGCTGAATTCCGACTCAGAATGTTGAAATCCAACTCAAAATGACCAAATCCGAGTAGGATGACTCAGAAAGGACCCAATCCGAGTGGAATGACTCAGAATGGAGCTTTTCTGAGTGGAACATTCACTGTTGGAGCAGAATCCGAGTGGAAAGTTCCCTGTCAAAGCCATTCCGAGTGATAAATGGCTGACTGTTGGAGGTTCAATGCTGAAATGGAATAAGTCTCGGTTGGAGGTGATTCCGAGTGGAAGCTTCCCCGACTACGTCCATTCTGAGTGAAAAAAGGGGGACTGACGTTGAATAGATGCTGTCCAAAGCTATTCTCCGAGTGAAAGGATTGCTGATTGAAGTGAATCCGAGTGGGAGTTTTCTAATTACAAATAATCCGAGTGAAGAAATGCTGATTGAAACAAGTCTGAACTGTTTTTCTGAGCAAAAAGCTCTTTCGAGTGAATGGATTCCGAGCAGAAGAAGCCACAGAATGAATAAACTGTTGAATAAGGAGGTTTCCGAGTGGTTTCATTCGGAGAAGATGGCATTCTCAAGCAGAACAAGGCATTTCTGAGTAGAGTCTTATCAAGCAATGAAAGATCCGACTGGGAATCAATCACATTCGGGTAGACTCTCAAAGTTTCACACTAATCCCGAGTGAGATGTCTCCAAGGAAGACTACCGAGTGAGTTGGGGCAGAAACCTATATTTCCGAGCAAAGCAAGGCTCGGACATGAGAAGAAATTCAATCAGCCAGATTCCAGACTCTCAAAGTTTCTGAGTGAAAGTGAAGGCCATTCCGAGTGAGAAGCATGAAGGCACTTCCGAGTGAATGTGTCCGAATGAATTTGTCCGAATGAATCCAAAGCAAAATCCGAGTGAAGTTTTAACCGAGTGGTTCAAATTCAGAGACAGCCGAGTGAAATAGTTTGGGAACCGATTGAATAAATTCCGATCCTGAGTGAGTCTTCAATCAGTTCTGAATGAACTCCTCTATCAGTTCCGAGTGAATCATCTTTTAATCGGTTCCGAGTCACTCTTTACTCGGTTCCGATTGAATGTTTCAATCATTCGTCCAGCTCTCTTCACAACCACAACATCAACACCGACTCCTTCCATCTCTTCACCGGATCACTCCAACACCGGATCAGATGCACACCGGATCAACTCCAACTCTCCAGCAACCCAAACACCATCCCTTCAAACCAATACCGACCCGCTTTCTCCTAAACACCGTCCCATTCCCTCTCTTCTATCCGCTGTCCCTTTCCTCTCCATTAATTCTACACCGTCAAGCCCACAACGTCCAGTCTGTTCACCACCAGCACACACCGACTCTCCATCAACACTCTCTTCTCCACACCGTCCCAAACCAACACCGTCCCATCTACTTTGAACACCGGCTCCATCCACCACACCGTCCAGAAACTCCACTGTCCCTCAAACCACAACACCGGCTCCCTCAAATCAACACCGCCCAGCAACCTACTCAACACAACACCGTCCAGATCTCCATCCAGCAGCAAGCCACAAAACTGTCCAACCTCCCAGCAAGTTGTCACTCGGTTTTGTGGAATTCCAGCACCTTTCCACTCAGAATTTGTCCAGCTGAATAAATCCAAGCACCGAATTATTAGAAATATTAAAATAATGCAATTTGGGACAGTTGGAACTCACATGCACCGAAAGTTTCTTCCACTTGCAATTTTAACGCGTTTTCTTAGCTGGATTCATTCATCCATTCGCCTATAAAAGGGAGAGCAACACAGCATCAATATCCATCAGCGAAATCAATTAGCATTACTTCAATTCAATTCCTTTTCTTTCTTTTCTCTCTTTCATTTTCTTTCTTTTTACGTTCCTTCTTTTCTTTCTTTCTTTTTTCTATATTTCTTTCTCTTTTTATTTTCTTTTTCTTTATTTTATTTTAAGAGTTGTGAATTGTAAAAGTGAGTTATTTAAATTTGTAATTGGTGGAGGAATATTGCAACAAGGAAATACAGTGGTAAATTATTCTGAGCTTTTGGAGAAACCCGTAAGTCTTTATTTTTACCATGTCTTGTATGTTTTATTTTTCCATTATTTATATGAATTTGAATTATTTCATGAGTAGCTAAATTAATTATCTTGGGATGAAAGGGGTATGATAATATTTTATTGTTAATATTATTTTGACTTGGAATTAAATAAATTTCTGTTTTCCATTTAGTTTAAAAAATGCTCAATGCTTCTAGTGATTCCTAAGAAGAACCTAAATGATAAAACTGTATACTTACGGGTATATTAGTAAGTTTAGGTAATAAATAGAATCGAGAGATTTATTTTTACTAAGCTTTGAACTAAACCTAAGATTTTTGAGATGCTTTTTGTGACCTCGGTAAAACCGTGAAAGTAATCAAAATTCTTTTGAGGAAATAAAAGGGATTTTCATAAAACGATAATGGGCCTTTCTGAGGATTAAGCAGCGCTTTCCATAGGTTAGGTACATTAATAGGATTCCGAGAGGAACATATTAATTAGCTTTTGGAGAATTCGCCTTGGAAAACTTAATTCGATTCTTATTTATGAAAAGTTAAAATTCATTAATATAAAATAGAGTCTTAATCCCCCGAAATCCCAAGATACTCTCAACTCTGATTTTTTTTAAGTGTCAAGTAAATTTTGTTTCTAAATTTAGATTTTTAAATTGTGTTTTATTTTACAAAAACCTTAAAAATCAATTGTGTGGATAATTAAATTTCAACATGCTGGTACTTTGAACGCAGTCCCTGTAGAGAACGATAATCTTTTATATTACGTGACATAACCCGTGCGCTTGCGGGCCCTGTCATCTGCTATAGAGATTTGATGCAAAATGCTCAGCTCTTGAAGAGGTTAAAGATCTTAGCACCCTCACTCTTGATGAACTCCTAGGTGTGCTTAAAGTTCATGGATAAAGCTAAAATAGAAGGAAGTGACCAAGCCTTCCTTTTCTAAAGGCATTGCTCTGAAGTCTGAATATTCAAGCAAGAAAACCAAGGCTCTCAAGGTTGTGGAGTCTGCTAGTTCAGACATAGACTCTGATTATAGCAATGCAGATACAAACGAGGAGCTTGCTCTCATAACAAGAAGCTTTCATAGGCTACTGAAGAAAAAGAAAAACAGACCTGCGAAGTTTCAGAGGAAAGACCATAAAGGTAAATCTTAGTTTAAGTTTAATACTGATAAAGCTACCTTGGAATGTTTCAACTGAAGAAAACCAGATCATATGAAGGCAGAATGTCCTCTCTTGAAAAAGGACAGACAATAGAAGAAAAGATTTCCAAAGAAGCAAAATGGATTAATCACTTGGGATGATGAAGGCTCATCGAGCTCTAATATGTTTGAGGAAGAGGCAAAGTCTGCTCAGATCTGTCTTATGGATGATGTTGAACCAAACTCAAAAGATAGCTTAAGTGATTCAGACTCAGAATAAGCTACTCCAAGCTCAAAGAAAATTATGATCTTTTGTTTCATGATTTTTCCAAGTTATTTAAAAATTTTAAGAAATTAAAAATAAAACATGTTGATATGACCATTGATTATGAAAACTAGATTTCAAAACTAAAAGAAGAAGGTTTTGATAAAACTATTAAAAAAGAAATGGAAGAAAATTAAAGAATGCACCTTGAAAAGTTGCGTAAACTTAAATAAGAAAATCTTGTTTTGAAAATCAATTTGGAAAACACCAAAGTATGTTGCAACTCTAAAGCTAATGAAATCATCAAACTACAAAGGCAAGTAAGTTCACTTACTTTATCCCTAGGCAAGTTTGTAAATGAGACTGAAAATTTGAACAAGCTTTTGGGTAAATCTCATGGTGGCCATAGTAGACTAGGTCTGAGTTATGTAGAGATAGATGTTCTCAAGCAATCTTCATCTCTTCCATTTGTTTCAAAAAACCAAAAACATGTTAAATGTAATTATTGCAAAATACATGGTCATGTAATTAATAACTATAAGAAAAGAAAGAAAAGAAATGGAAGAATAGCTAACCATGTAGGACCCAAGACGATTTAGGTGCCAAAATCATTGATTATCCCTATTGCAGATGTGCTTAAGAACAAAGACAAAGCCTCAACACTGGTATCTGGACAATGGATGCTCACATCATATGATGGGAAACAGATCTATGTTCCTAGACCTGGAGCAGTTTAAAGGTAGGACTGTCACCTTTGGAGGGAACCAGATCAATTGAATAATAGGTACTGGTAAAATAGGTAAAATTCCCTTTTATGTCATTGAAAATGTATATTTGGTTGAAGGTCTAAGGCATAATCCATTGAACATTAGTCAATTTTGTGATAGTGGGTATAAGGTCTCTTTAGATAAAGAAAAGTGTACTATCATTAACAATGATGGAACCATACTTTTCTCTACAAATAGACACAACAACCTATACAAGGTTGATCTAGGCGAACTAAATGATCAAAATGTAACATGTTTGTTTTTAAACTCTAAGGAGAGATAGATCTGGCATAAAAAGCTTGAGCATGTTAGTTTAAAACATATTTCAAAACTTTACAGAAAAGGCCTAGTCAAGGGACTGCCAAAAATTTATTTTAACAATTCCCTACTGTGAACACCTATTTTTGTCCGGATAAATAAAAAAATTTTAAAAAAATAGTACCTTCTCCATTTCAATAAATACTCAATCTCTCCTCATTTCCTACCACACTTCTCCCTTCATCAACTTTCTTTCATAATTTTCCTCAAGCAATGGCCAATGGGTGTTGAAGCCAGGAGGAAAGAATAAGGGAGGGAAACCGATGTTTAGTGACTACCTTCTTGCTCCTTGTAGCATGGGTAGTAGTTTATCTTTATGGGGTATTTTATTTATGGCCACATGTGTAATAAATAATTTTAGGATTCTAAAATAATTTATGTTTCCATAAGAGTAAGTGATTACTCAATTGTATTCAAAACATTAAAAAAAATAAAAAAATAAAAAGGCCCAAAAAAATCAAATCAGAAAAAAATGATAATGGGCCAAAAAAAGGTAAAAAAATAAAAAATGGGCTAAAAAACCCAAAAAAACAAAAACACAAAAATAAAAAAATAAAAAAATAAAAAAATAAAGGATGTTCGGTGGTTTATTGAGGTGGGACCTAGTTTGGTTGGATGATTAGAGAAAATTGGGGAAATTCACATCAAATTTGGATAATTTGGAAAAGTAGGAAAATAATGTCATTTTATGAGGAATCCAAGACCAATTTTCTTCTATAAATATAGCATGATGCTAAGGTAAAAGGAGGAGAAGAAGGAAAAAGAGGTAAAAAAGTGTTAAATTTTTGTGAGATTTTTTAGAAGTTTTTGCTTTCTAAAATTATGTTATGGAAATGTTGTTAGGAAAATGAGTGTGTCATTCTAGTACGTCTTAGTACGTAAGCTTTGTGAACCAAAATACCGTCTAAGTCTTGTAACCGATATCCTAAACACCCTCAAATTGGGTCCAAACGAAGTCAAAAAAAGGAAAATCTACAAAGATCGATCTCCCAAATTTTGTTCTTGTACTTCTTTATTTGTTTCTGTACTAAGGTATTTTTTAATTAATACGAGAATATTTATTTATCTTTATTTATTTGTCTTTATTTAATTCTTATTTATTTTTCTACACTTTTATTTTTCTTTATCTATAATCTTGCACTTTATTTTTCCGCATTTTATTTTTCTACAGTTATTTATATGTTTATTCATTTTTCTGTATTTTTATTTTTATTTATTTATTTTTATACTTTTATTCTTATTTATTTCCTTTTCTGCACTTTTATTTTTCTTTATTTATGTTACTGCACTTTATTTTTCCACACTTTATTTTTCTGCAGTTATTTATCTGTTCATTTATTTTTCTACATTTTTATTTTTATTTATTTATTTTTCTACACTTTTATTTTTATTTATTTATTTTTCTACACTTTTATTTTTATTTATTTACTTTTTTACACTATTATTTTTATTTATTTATTCTTCTGCATTTTTATTTTTGTTTATTTATTTTTCTGCACTTTTACTTTTATTTATTTATTTTTCTACACTTTTATTTTTATTTATTTATTTTTCTATACTTTTATTTTTATGTTTCTGCACTTTTATTGTTATTTATTTATTTTACTGCATTTTACTTTTTTTCGATATTTTATTTTCCTGTAGTTATTTATTTGTTTATTTATTTTCTTACACTTATATTTTTATTTTTCTACACTTTTATTTTATTTTTCTATACTTTATTCTTCCATCCTTATTTTTTTATATTTATTTATTTATTCTATAATAATTTTGAAATTATCCTCTACATAATCATTTAAGTTTATGTTTCATATATATATATATATATATATATATATATATATATATATATATAATTTCTTGAGTTTTGTTTTTCTAAATAATTATTTACTTATTATTATTTATCTTTTCATTTCTCTCTCTTATCTACCCATATTATTTTATTTATTTATTTTTGATAATTTTTGAATAATTTTTATATATATACATAATTATCCATTTTATTTATTATCATGACTTCTTATTATTTTCTCTTAGCAACCTTTTGATAATTAAGAAAAATTATTATAAAAATAATAAAGACCAAGACTAATAAATAGTTTGTTATTCATTTATTTATCTTTCTTTTAAGTTTGAAATGAGATTAATTTAGATGAGACATCTTATTAATCTTATTTTTCTAAAAAATAATTGAATAAGGTTCATTTGTTTATTTTAATTAATTAAGTGTATATATTTCTTTATTTTCATATTGATTATTTAGTTCCATTTTTTTCCTTTTTTATGTCTATTCTTTTTTTATCTTTTCATTTATTTATTTGTTTATTTATGAACCATATATTTCCCAATAAGATCAATGGATTGTTTTTTTATTACTAGAAAATAATGAAGACGAGATGTCTCATTGTTTTTTTTATTTATTTTACTATCTTTTAATCACTTGTTTTTTTTTCTTTGGGGTAAAAAATGATGAAAATTTAGGTGATGTGTTTTATCATTTAATTTTGTTTTATTTTTATTTATGTTTTTCAAAATATCCTCATTATTATGTATAATGTCTGTAAATAGCATTTATCATTATTGTTTTTTTTATGAAGGATGAAATATTTAATAATCATTTTTTTGAAAAAATTATACATGATCAATTTGGGTAACCATTTTGGGATGAATAGTGTGGGGTGCTAATACCTTCCCCTCTTGTAATTCGACTCCTGGACTAAACAGAATTTCATTTTAAAAAAATAGTGCGATTTAAAGATTTTTCTAATATTTTCCTTGATAAATATTAGTGGCAACTCTCTGAACCTTTTATTTTTTTGGGCGTCTAAGGGCCTCTTTCCAATATAGTTTCATATTTTTATTGTCTTTAACTAGTCCGCGTCGTGTACCGGGACCCTAGTCACGATAGATGGCGACTCCACTAGGGAGATTTTTGAGAGTCAAGCCCGTTAAATTGATCTTGTGTATTTTATTGATTGTTAATTATTTCATCCTTCATATTTATTTATTATGTTATTCTCGTCGTTCATCTAATCTTCTATTTATTTTAGATTTTATATTGTTTTTTTACTTCTTTATTGCTTTAATTTAGAACCATAGGGTAGAATACACATATATTTATTTTGTCTTGTGTTTGTTCATTGTGAAGAATAGGTAAAAATTTAGGTATGAACGCTCCATACACTTCACATTCACTATAATGCACACACTATTAGAAGGGACCTTATTCCCAGGCCCCACAAAAGACATAGGTTAGGGGAGATTATTAGTGGTGTCATTTAGGACAATACATCTTACCATGATTCGCGTGAAAATCTCAGCCAGGGCGTTATCTTAGTTATGACGTCCGCACTAAGTAGGATTCCCTACTTTTTGCATAAGATTCATAGCTAAAGATCAGAGGTCCGGTGGCCTTCTTAGAATCAATTAGAACAACCACCTTGTGAGGAAACATGATTAAAGAGCCTTAGAGCCAATTAGGTGGTTACCTTGTCTAAGACACAATTGGGTAGACATTCCTTTTTATCTTCTATTCATTCACACAAAGTTTTCCTTTTTAAAAAAAATCATCAAAAAAATGTACATTTTCTAGACTTAAGTCATGATAAATATTATCACACTGTTATGTGAGGATGATATTTATCAAACCTTTTTCTTTGTTAATCTGATTCATTTATTTCTTTTGTTAAAGGTGAAATTTAAATATTGGCAAGTATCACAAAAAATGGAATTTAACATGAGATCAAGTGATCAGGAAGTGAAGGCAACTGGTTTAAAAAATTTGTTACACCTCAAAATCATGAAATTAAATACTAGCAATCTATTATCCTTGGGCAAACGGATGGATATTACTCAGAAAGTGACCTTTGCAAGGAAGTACGGAAAGATCCTGAAATTCTTGGAGGTTGAAGTACAAGAAGGGGCCCTTACTGCTCTAGCCCAGTATTATGATTCCCCTCTCCGCTGTTTTACATTCAAGGACTTCCAATTAGCTCCTACTCTAGGAGAATTTGAGTAGATATTTGGCTTGCCATTGGAGGATTTGAAACCTTATCGACGGATTGAACATCATGCTTCTATTTTTAGTGTAGCTCATGTTCTCAAGATAGATCCTGAAATTCTTAAAAAGGCTCAATTAAATAGGAATCAGATTTCAGGCTTCGTGCTAACCTTCTTTGAGCAGCAACTCCTTAGTCAGGCAGGGAAAGGGGAATAGGACGTCTTTATTGAAACTTTGGCATTAGCCATTTATGGTGTGGTCCTTTTCCCTAGTCTTAATAATTACATTGATTTCAGGGCAATTGATGTTTTCCTGGCTCGAAAGCTTAGAGGAGAAAGTTCCATTACTGCTGTCTTAGCTGACATCTATTATACAATGGATTCTTGTCACAATCGGAATGGGAAGAAGATCGTCTGTTGTCTACCTACCTTGTATCTGTGGCTTACTTCTCATGTCAAGTTAGCAAGATCGAATTTCCTCTCTCTGATTTGAAGCTCCTTCAGCTAACTAAGAAGACTAATAGGGAATGGGCAGGACATCTAGCAGGTTTGTCTGCAAACATGATTCGGTGGTACCCTCAATAGATAAATGTGGATTCCATTATTTACTGCTGCGGGGAATTTCCCAATGTACCTCTTATAGGAACTCAGGGATGCATCAATTACAATCCTGTCATTGTAAAAAGACAGCTTGCTTATCCTATGCTTCAACCTCCGGAAGAAGAAACGGTAGCACCTTTACTTTATTACTATATAGAGGGGAATAGTGCTCCTGTTATCCAAACTGTCATTGAGGCTTGGGCCAAGGTTCATAGGAAGGGAAAAAAGCTGGGTGTCCGAAGTTATGCTGCAAAGGAAAGTTACCACCAATGGATTTCAAATAGGGTAGCTATTATCAAGTTTCCCTTCAAAGATCATAGTGCTCATGTAAGAAATACACTTCCCACTAAAAGAGAAGAGATTAAAAACCTGAAAAGTAAGCTACCTGAAATGACAAAAAAATCAAGCATTAGAGGATGAACTAATCAAGATTCAACAAGACAATGCTTCCCTTAAGAGAAAAAGGTGTGAAGTAGAAACTTCCTTTAAAGATATCAGTAAGAAGCAGCGGATTGAAAGAGAATATATAAAGTAATTGGATCAATACCTCCAAACAGCAAACAACCAATTGAAAACCAAAAAGAAGCAAAAGGATGATATATTGGCTGACAAAGGGCGATTACGAGAAATTTTAGCCAAGACAAAAGAAGAAGCTCAAGTTCAGAAGAACCTTATGCAAGCATGAATTAATGAACTAGAATGACAAGTCAGAGATGTCGTCAATGCTTGCGAGCATGAGAGGAAAAATGGCAAGCCATGGAAGATAAAGATAGATATGAAGAGATTATACGTTTAATGACACTAGAGAGGGTTGAGATGGAAAGTATTGTCTATTCTTAGAGAAACCATTTTTCTAATTTGGCTAGTCTTGCCAATAGAACACTTAGAGATATTCCTCACCTATTGAAGAAGGCCGAAGCAATGATGAATCCACTTTCTACAATAGAAGAAATTGTAACATTCATTCAATACTGTAAGGGGCGATTAGATGAAATGAAGGTCTTGATTGCTAGAGCGAGAGAAAATTGATTTTGATTTGTTGTAACAAATAATGTATCAGAACCTGTTGAACAATGAATAAATCTCATGTTGAATTTCCATTTTGTTTCCTAACTTAGTACTTTAGAAAAAGACATTCTAAAAGAAAGGTTTATCTTTGCTTACCGATGTTTAAAATTCATCACGTATTTACTTTATGTCTCTTTATGTCATTTAACATTATTTGTTTATATGCTAAGGGGGTTTCTTTGTACTTACCCACATCACGAGTACGGAATGTTCAAGGAATCCTTATAGGACTAGACTGCCAGCAAGGCTCATGGTAGAGACGAAACCATCTACTGTGGATGATTTAAGGAATGGGGTCAATCAGCTTAAGGAGTAAATGGTAAAGATTGTCCAGCTTCTAGAGAAAAAGGTCACAGAAAGGGGATCCTCTGCAGCAAGTGGGGATCCTGATGCTACCTTGCAAGATCAGGAGGGGAATCTTATACCCTTGACCATACATGCAAATAACCCTGCTCTATTAATGGAATCTTAACCCGTCCAGCATTCGCCTTATGGTATGCCATTTCCATATTTTGTTTCCCAAGACAGGTATGCTTAGCAAACATATGCATGGCCTCCATACGGTTTACCTCAAGGATATTACACTATGAATCCTAACCCTACTCAGGAAAATCCTTCCGCCACCCAACAAATTCCCAACCCCCATACATCTAACCCTTCAATTACCAATCAAACAACAACCATTCCCCAAAATACTCAAACTCAACCACAAACCACCCCCACAACCTAATATTATATGTCTAACTACGTCATTCAACCCATTCCAACATGCCTACCTACATATGACACACCAACCATCTGTCCATCAAGATCTTACCCAAAATGCTCCCCTCGATACGATGAATCCAAATAATATCACAGCTTCTTTGCCAAGAGGGCAAATAGAGTTGTTGGAAGAAAGGCTCTGAGCTGTGGAAGGAGGAAACAGTCTTGGTACAACAAATGTTATTGAATTGTGCTTGGTGCGAGATGTAGTTATCCCTTCAAAGTGCAAGCTGTCTGAATTTGACAGATACGTAGGTACCACATGTCTGCGCAATCATTTGACAATGTATTATCGGAAGATGGCTGCATATTCTCATGATGAGAAGCTACTAATCCACTTCTTCCAAGATAGTCTTGTTGGGCTGGCTCTTAGCTGGTACACACATCTTGAAAGGACTCGCATTCGATGTTAGAAGGACTTGGCAGATGATTTTCTTAAGCAATATAAGTATAATATGGACATGGCACCGGATAGACTCCAGTTGCAAAATATGTCCAAAAAGGAAAACAAATCCTTCAAGGAATATGCTCAATGGTGGAGAGAATTAGCAGCCCAAGTGGAACCACCTTTGATCAAAAAAGAACTTGTTGCTATATTCATTGATACTCTCCAGGCACCCTTCTATGACAGAATGCTTGGGAGTGTCTTATCAAACTTCTCTGATATAGTAGTGATTGGAGAAAGAATTGAAAATGGGATGAGAACTGGTAAAATTCCCCAAGGAGCATCTGGAACATCCACAGCAAGGAAAATTACAACTAGGGGAGTAAAAAGAAGACGTAGAGAAACAAATTTTGTATACGGCAACCCAAGGCTACCAAATCCCACCATCTACCAACATCCATATGTTTTCCAATCACCCCATCCATATTACAGACCTCATCTATACATAGTTGCTGCTTCTGGAACCCCATCATTTCCATATCCACAGCCTTATCAATCACCACCTAACCGAAATTTCAGAAATCCGTCATCTTCAACACAACAGTAGGTACCTAATCCCAATAAAAATCCCACGTCCAGAAAACCAAACAACGAATGTGCACCCGCATATTTCGACCCAATTCCCATGTCATATACTGAATTGTTACCACTTCTCATCAAGAATACTTTGGTTGTACCTTCCTTAATGAAACCAGTGGAACCACCGTATCCTAAGGGATACGACCCTAAACCCTAATGTGATTATCATGGTGGAGCACCAGGTCATTCAACGGAAAACTGCGTCACCTTTAAATACAAGGTCCAAGACTTGATTAGGGCAAAATGGCTCAATTTTCAAGAGTGAAATCCAAATATCTCTACCAACCCTATACCTAATCATGGGACCTCAGGAGTAAATACAGTCTTGGAGGACAAAGGAATTAGTCGCGTTAAAAGAATAGAGGAAGTGAAAAACTTTTTTCCTTGGATATACACTCAACTTTGCAAGAGAGGAATGATAACCAAAATTCTAAATCTCAATGTTGATCAAGTGTCCACTAATCCTAATTTTCTTGATACCTTGCAAGGATTATTGGACACACATTTGGTAGAGATTTACTGTCGCCCTCATGAAAGTGCAAATATGATCCAAGAAGAACGCGACTCTAGCTCAGTCAGCCTAGGTACATCAAAGCCTCTAGTGCTCTACTACGACAAAGGCGTTTAGCCTGTTGTTTAATATCCATCCTTGACAGTTAGGACCCCATCTCCATTTTTTTACAAAGATACCCATGCAGTACCATGGAAGTATGAGGTAGATGTAATCCCTTAACTCCCAAAAGAATTGTCATCCTCGGTAACCAATATTTCTGGGACGACTGGAATGACTAGGAGCGGATAGATTTATGCTCCTGAAAACTTGAGAAAGGAGGATGTGCCTGTAAGTGAAAAAGAAAGTCGTGGTAAAGACAAAGAACAAGACCCTCCCTAGGGAATAATAGAGGAAGATGCTTGTGAATTCTTGAAATTCATTAAGCAAAGTGAATACCAAGTCCTTGACTAGTTAAATCACACTCCTGTAAAAATATCCTTGTTGTCTCTCTTATTGGATTCAAAACCACATTGTGGAAGGTTATTGAAAATCCTGGATAAAGCACATGTTGCGAAAGATATTTCACCGAAGAAGTTCGAAGGGATAGTGGGGCATATTGCCTCAAATGACTACTTAACTTTCACCGATGAAGAGATACCTGCTGAAGGGAGAGGGCATAACAAGGCATTACATATCTCTGTCAAGTGTTGGGATCATATCCTAGCCAAGGTCCTAGTTGACAATGGCTCCTCTCTGAATATCATGCCAAAGTCCACTTTAAATCAACTCCCTTTTGATAGGACACATGTGAAGCCAAGCTCAATGGTAGTAAGAGCTTTCGACGACACCTGAAGAGAGATCATTGGAGATATTGAGATCCCCATCCAAGTGGGGCCATACACCTTCAACGTCTTGTTTCAAGTGATGGATATCAATCTTGCCTATAGTTTCCTATTGGGGAGGCCTTGGATACATTATGTCAGTGTGATTCCATCTACCCTCCATCAAAGCTAAAATTTATAATAGACAACAAGCTAGTTATCATTTCTGGTGAGGAAGATTTCCTCATTAGTAAGCCTATGTCAACTCCATACATAGAAATGGCCGAAAAGAGTCTTGAGACTTCCTTTGAGTCATTGGAAATTGCTCATACCACCTATATGAGTGAAGGGTCACAGCTAGCTCGTCCTTCCAAAGTTTCTATGATGGTGGCTAAAGTAATGATGAAATCTGGATTCCAGCCAGGGAAAGGGCTTTGGAAGATGCTTGATGGAAGAGTAGAACCGTTGTGGGTGAATGAGAACAAGAATGGCTTTGGGCTAGGATATCACCCCTCGCCAATCGAAAGAGCGAAGGTCTTCGTAGATAAAAGAGAAAAACAACTTGCACGGTTAGAAAATCGGGAATGCCTAACTACAAGGATCCCTATCTGTGACCTTTATCAAAGCTTCAGGAGCGCAGGCTTGACGTCTCCATACTAAGTGGCGGTCATCAATGATGATTCCAAGGGTGAAGAGGACTTGATTTACCCTTTTTCTTCAGATACTGTGCTATGTAATTGGGAAGTCATTGAGTTTCCAGAGATCCTAAATTTCACTTCAAAGTAATTGTTCACTTTGTAGGTTTCTGTTTGAATCCTTTAGCTATGCCTAAAGCCTTAGGACGAATTTTAATAAGGGCAAAACAAGTTTCCTTTATCATTTTAAATAAATGAATATTAAGTTCAATTGTCATTTCCTTATTTTGCCTTTTTATATTAAATAAATTGCAGATTTGAAATTGAATCCCAAAATAATAAAATTGCTTTCTCTCATCATGATTTTGATCCAACAAGTGTGGAGGACGAAGAGTCTGATGAACCTTCCCCTGAATTACTAAGGCTTCTAGATCAGGAAGCTAAAGAAATTTCTCCCCATCTAGAAATCATTGAAGTCATAAATTTGGAGAGTGAAGAAAATAAACAAGAACTCAAGATCGACACCTCTTTGAGTAGTAAACATAGGAGGGAATTAATAGAATTGTTGGTCGAATTCAGTGATGTGTTTGCTTGGTCGTATCAGGATATGCCGGGATTAGATAACTGCATCATTGAACATAAGTTGCCATTGAAACCTGGTTGCATCCCCATAAAGCAGAAGTTAAGAAGAATGAAACCAGAAATACTCTTGAAAATTAAAAAAGAGATAACCAAACAGTTGGATGTTGGGTTCTTGACTGTCTCTAAATACCCTAAATGGGTGGCCAACATTGTTCTGGTCCCGAAGAAGGATGGGAAGGTACAAATGTGTGTTGATTATCGGGATTTGAATAGAGCTAGCCCAAAGGATGACTTTCCATTACCACATATTGATGTTGTTGTTGATAATATGGCCCAACATTCCATTTTCTCATTCATGGATGGATTTTCTGGGTATAACCAAATCAAGATGGCACCCGAAGACATGGAAAAAACTACTTTCATTACTTTGTGGGGAACCTTCTATTACAAAGTAATGTCTTTTAGGTTGAAAAATGCTGGTGCCACTTACCAAAGAGTGATGGTAACTCTGTTTCATTACATAATGCATAAAGAGATAAAGGTCTATGTGGATGATATTATTGCCAAATCCAAATCCAAAGAGAGTCATTTGATTAACCTACGAAAGCTCTTTGAACGCCTGAGAAAATTCAAACTCAAGTTGAATCTGGCTAAATGCACTTTTGGTGCCAAGTCTGGAAAGTTGCTTGGGTTCATTGTCAGTGAGAAAGGAATTAAAGTGGATCCCGATAAAGTAAAGGTGTGAACACCTCTTTTTGTCCGGCCAATTGGTACAGTTCCATTATTTGGGTACTCTATTTTGCGTATGGTTGTCTTAAAAATTCATAACTCCTTCATACGACCTTCGATTTACGCAAACCCAGTCTCAAAATTTCTGTAACAAAATTGTCTATGACTTTTGTGAAGACCTTGAAAGCTATATCCTTACCAATTGGTACAGTTTTAATAATCTTCCCAGACCTGTTCTAGTTTTATGACTACTCTAGACACCTTTAGGAAAAAATTCATATCTCCCACATATGGTACTAAAATGACTTCCTTCTTTTTTCTATGGATCCACATCAAAGAGATCTACAAACTTCATGAAGGGCACAAAAGCTAATTCTCTACCCATTTTGCTCAGTGAATTTATTTTGCTAGCAAATGTATTCCCGTCACACCCTGGAATAGTTTTTGTAGATGAGCCATATCTCCCTTGTTTCTTGATGAAAATTTTTGTGCCTTATATCAAATTAAAGATAAGAGAAAGACCTACAATTCCCATGTTGGGACATTTTTCAAATTTGGCCCATATCAGCCCTCAAATATGCGAGCAAATTTTATTTGATGCATAAAAGGAAGAATGAAAGCCGCCAAACAGCCCCTTTCTTTGTTGTTCACGTGAATTAGTGTCATGTGCATAAGAAATTACCCAAAATTGCAATGGAAAGCATAAAATACAAAAGCATGGAGCCTACTAATTTTGACTAAGTCAAAATTAAACCAAGAAACAAGTATAGCCTTTGCTTTTCACGTGAACAAGTTTGGAATGCAAAGGAAATGATTGAAATATTGAAAGGCTTTGTTAAGATGTCAAAGGCAAGACCCTACCATAATGTTTTAACAAATACTCTCCCTTTCACCCTCTAAATTCACGTTGGAACCCTCCAAAAGACATCCAATGCACCAATTTTATTTTATTTTATTTTAAGCTACACCAAGAGTCCCACTCAACAATATTTTATCATTTCCCTTGGCAATTTTCAGATACAACAACAAAGCCTTCTACCATTAATTTTTTTATTCAATTTCTCCTTTCTCTAATGTTTTTCATGTCAAGCTTATAGCCTCCCATGTGCCCATTATATTTTTTACAACAAGTCCATTCATTCAAGCATGTCATGGTTATATGCCCAAAGTGCCAAATATTTTCTTCAACCCATTCGCCCTTGTTCCATGTACTCTCACGGCAAAATAACTAGGAAAAGGACAAGACCAATGCATTACATCTAAGGTCCCATGTGCCTAAATTCTTTATTTTAAACAAAGCCATCCATTCTCCTTTTTATATCTCACGACCATAATACAACTCCAGTCACCATTTTTTTATAATCCTACTCTTCCTTGTCCAAGACATCTCACGGCTAAGTGGGAATTATTTTGTATTTCAAATGCAAAAATAATACCACTAGAAGAAAGGATGCAATGAACAAAGAATAAGATAAAAAAACAAGAGGAAAGGGAGAGAGAGGTCACAGCTACAAAGAAAAGAAAAGAGAGTTAGTAGGAAAAAAGAAGGAAAACAGAGAAGAGAAGAAGAAATGAGTATAAGGTTTTGAAGAAAAAGAACAAAAGCAGAGAGAGTGCAATGGATTTTTGAGAAGGTTTTCAAGAGCTTCAAGGCCACTAGCAAGAGTGGAGGTCCAACTAGAAGAACCACTCAACTAGTGGTGCCATCCTCTTCATCCTCCATTAAAGCAGTAAATGGAGCTTCTATTTTTGAATTTTATATATAGCAAAGGGGTGTGAACAGACTCTATAAATACCCCGCTGTATAGAAGAAGGAGGAAAGGGGCGGAAAAGGTTTTTTTTAGAGAGGAGACTATCACCTTACTCTTGAGTTTTGGGAGATATTCTTGAAATTTTACAGTGGAATTTCGTAACAACAACAGCAGCAACAACAACAACAGCAACAGCAACAACAGCAACAGCAACAACAGCAGCAACAGCAGAAGTAACAGCAACAGTAATAACAGTAACAGCAAGTACAGCAACCAGAATACAGTGGTGTTGCAAGAATATTACGAAAATACAGTAAGGTAGGGGGATACAGAGCTTGAAATAATGACCCAATCAGTGAGCAAGAATGTTGTTTTCTTTTATTTTCTATGGAAACCAGTGTTTGTTTTCTAAAAGGCAGAATTGTTGTATAATTGGACATTCTCTCTTTTCTCATATTTCTTGTTGTTATTGTGATTTGGGTTTGCAGTAGGAAATTGTAGCCGTGTGTTTGAATCATTGCTTCGTTTCTGTTACTGTTTATGCTTCTGTTACTGTTTCTATTTATTTGTTGTACAAAATAACGCTTGAATCATTGGTGTATGTTTTAATTTCATATGATTTAAATTTTATTGGAGTTGATCGTTACCTTAGTTTTATTGTATGGAATGTCAATCTTGTTATAGGGAAACCGTAGTTTAAATTTCACTTTAGTTTCTAGATATTTCATTTACCGTATAGTTAGAGCGTAATTTTCTTTTAAGATGTCATTTCATTTATTTTTTTAGAAAATAATTAATTTGTACTAAAATTCCATAAATTGAGACAGTTCATAAGTTCACTCAATTTAGTTTTAGTTTTATGTCTTTTCAAAAATATGCTTAGTCAAAAAAATGTTTTCTTCACACTTATATTATTTTAAGAAAACTGTCACAAGTTTTAATCAATTTTAAAAAATTACATTCATTGTTCTTCTTAAAAAAGGATAAAATAAAATGAGGTTAATTAGAGTAGGACATTCTATTAATCTCAAACAAAATTAAATGTTTTTTTAATATTGTTTTCTTTTTTTAAAAGGAAGTTACTTTATTTCACTATCCAATAAAAATGAGATTAATTAGAGTAAGACATTCTATTAATCTTTAACAAAATTAAATGTTTCTAATCTTGTTTTCTTTTTTTTAAGAAGTTACCTTATTTCATTTATCCAATTAAATGTTTTTAATCTTTTTTTTAAAGAAATTACCTTATTTCATTATTCAATAAAAATGAGATTAATTAGAGTACGACATTATATTAATCTTAAACAAAATTAAATGTTTTTAATCTTGTTTTCTTTTTCTAAAGAAGTTACCTTATTTCATTTATCCAATTAAATGTTTTTAATATTGTTTTCTTTTTTTAAAAAAAGAAAGTACCTTATTTCATTTATCCAATGAAAATGAGATTAATTAGAGTAAGACATTCTATTAATCTTAAACAAAATTAAATGTTTTTATTTTTTAAGGAAGTTACCTTATTTCGTTTATCTAATGAAAATGAGATTAATTAGAGTAAGATATTCTATTAATCTCAAACAAAAATTAAATGTTTTTTAATCTTGTCTTTTTTTTTAAAAAGAAGTTACTTTATTTCGTTTGTTATCTCGCTTTAAGAACTCATATGTAATTTTTGTTAATTTTCAAGATTCATACTTTAATAAAAAAATTTCCTTTTTTGTATCATTCTATGAAAGCAGCTTCCCATTTTAATCAAATTTTGAAAATTATATTCGTTGTTTTTCTTAAAAAAGATAAAATAAAATGAAGTTAATTAGAGTAAGACACTCTATATTAATCTCAAATAAAATTAAAATGTTGTTTCTTAACTTTGTTCTTCTTTAAAATTATTCTACTCGTTCATTTTTATGGAATTCACCTACTATTTCGCTTTAGGTTTCTCTTGTAATTTTCCTTTACTTTATTTATTTATTTATTAATTTCCAGAATTCAAGCTTTAATTTAGTTTTGATCTTTTAGGATGATATAACAAATTAATCATAAATAAAAATGCACTTAAATAATTTTGGTACTGTTTTTAAAACAGGCGTTGTGGGGATGCTAATACCTTCCCCACTCGTAACCGACTCCCGAACTAAATTGAATCTCATAACCAGTGTTCTAATGGGTTTTTCCAATGTTTCTCCTAAAAATAAATATTGGTGGCGACTCCTTTTTTTCAAAAGGATTTCGAAACATAGTTTTATCTTAATGGGTCGGCCGTCCTGCCGCGATCCCGGTCGCGACAAGAGGCCATAGTGGAAATGTCTGTTCCTAGTATGGAAAAGGAAGTCTGTGGGTTCTTAGGAAGGTTGAATTACATAGCCCGTTTCATATCTTAATTAACGGCTATATATAAACCAATCTTTAAGTTACTGCATAAGAATCAACTAATGTAGTGGAATGATGAATGTCAAGAAGCTTTTGACAAGATATAGCAATACCTGCAAAATCCACCTATCCCAGTCCCACCAACTCCAGGAAGCCCTCTTCTTTTGTACCTAACAGTGCTAAACGAGTCCATGGGATCAGTACTGGGGCAACATGATGAATCAGGAAAGAAAGAACATGCCATTTACTATCTAAGCAAGAAGTTTACAGAATTTGAAGCCAGATATTCAGATGTGGAACAAACTTGTTGTGCGCTAGCATGGGCAGCCGCTTGCGGCAATATATGTTATGTCACACTACTTTGCTGATATCTAAGATGGATCCTGTAACATCCTGATTTTTAATTAAGTACCAATTAAGGTTAAATCTAAGATTAAGGTTATGGATCGGTTAAGTTAAGGTTGATTAGGGATTAATTGCCAAATTAGGCTAATTATGGAATGATGATAATAATAGTAGGAAAATGGCATTGGTGCCCTTGGTGTGTTAGGAGAGTTCGGTTCTCTCTCTCTCATTGGCATGCTGATGGAATTAAGCCACTAATTAGGGGGTTAATTACAGATTAAGAACTAATGGGAAAATTAAGTTAGTGGCCAGGTTGATTTTACGCATGTGCCCAGGGTGTATAAAGAGGTTCAGCTTCCTCTACCCATTCATTTTTGCGTGACATGTTAGGAATGATTGAGAGAGTGAGAGTGAGAAGTTCTTCTCGAGGAAGACAAAAGCATTGTTCTGTTCCTTCGTCTCTTCTTCTTTTTCCTTCGTCGAGCGTCTAAGTGAAGAAGTTGAGTTGAGAGCTTCTCCTTCGACGACTCAGGGACGACACCCTGTTCCTTCCCTGTTCTTTCATTTCCCTTCGTCGACTTCTCTCCTTCTCCCTCTCTTTGCTCGAAGGTGCCTGAGTCTCAGGGGAGATCGGCACTACAAAGTGCTTCGGGGAGGTTGGAGTGTTCACCAGCGTTGTGATGGAGCTACTCAAGAGAGCGAGCAGAGAGTTGGGTGTCTTGAAGGCTCGAATGACCTCCCTTGTCCTTGCATGCAGATGTACTAAGTGTCTCGGTGGCTGAACTGCTCGAGAGTGTGAGTCCGCCTCCGATTCCTTCAAGCTGTGTAGAATGCGACGATGGGAGCGTTCCGTGAAGGAAAGTGACTGAAGGATCGAGCGGTGAGCAGCCGCTCGGAGCTGTGAGTCAAAGGAGCTCCTGGAATCTTCATTCCAGGTAGGAGGTATCTTATATCTTAAATGCATGGATTATGGACGGGTTCCGGGGGTTGATGATCGTTGTTTCTGTGTTCTGATTGGTGTGTTATGCTTGCATGAAGAGTGTGTGATACCCGGATGTATGATGAATAAGAGTTGAGTAATGCATGTCTAGTCCCGTTCATGAATTGCATGTTAATAGCTTGAAAAGCGTTGAATGGTTGCATGAAAGGAATGTGCTAAAGTACTATTGATGATTACCGAGTGATTGTGTGTCATGCATACTACTATGATTTTAAATGCTGACTGTAGGTGAGGAGAGGTTGATTTATTAAGTTCTGATACTGTCTAATACCGATTGCATAGGATGCATGTGTTATTGTATTAATATATTGAGTTATGATACCGATTGCATGAGATGCATGTGTTGGATTAATTTATTGAGTTCTGAGAATGCCTAATACCGATTGCATGTGATGCATGTATTGCTGAGTGAAAGATTGTGTATATGCACTCTGTGTTGTGTGATGAATCCGCGTGTGGCGCATGGGATGCGTTAATGCTGAGAACATGTAGTGTGGGACACTACCATCGGTTATTAAAGCATGGGACGCTGTTAAATCCTTGAGTGGGACTCAAGGTGGCCTATTGAGTGGGACTCAGGGCTGCCCGTGAACACCACCGTTGACGTTGAGAGCGGTGGTGTCACCTGAGGGCAAACGGTTTGGTACCTGTAAAATGGCCAAATCAGCTGGGAGCTGAATAAAAGGCTGGGAGCCTACGTTGCAACGAATGAAAACCGATTACACACGAATGCAGAACCGAGTGAAATAATCCGTGTACATGTACTGTTGATGTTGATTGAAATCTGATTGCATGAGTATATGTTAATGTTATTGAGATGGTGTGTGCATATAGCTGAGTGATAATTGATGGATTCTAATCGGTTGTGTACATGTACTGTTGATGTGATTGAAATTTGATTACGTGAATGTGCGATAATGCGGTTGAAATGATATGTGCATATGGCCGAATGATAACTGGTGGATTCTGATCGGTAAACGTATTATGTGTGTCCTGATTGATCGATATTGTTCTGACCTTAATTGTTGCTATGTATAATTGTATATATATTATTGCATAACTAAGGAACAATCCGAGTCAGTATCTATCATTTAATATTTAAGATGCTCACCCCTACACCATTTTTTTTAGTATGTGCAGGTCGGACTCGGAAGTGATGATAAGGCCTCAGGTCCGAGTGAGATGCACTCCGACTGTTGAGTGCTCATATTGCATTTATTGTGTTTAGTCAGTTGTAGCCTTGGCCGGCTCTTAATAACAGTGTTGTATAACGAATATAAATTTATATATATATATAAGTAATCTGAGCTATTATGACCCGAGTGCATGTTTATATACGTATATGGTTTACGTTGATAGCCTGTGCTTGCATCGGATAACAGGTGCTGATGAATGAATGATGTTAAGATAATGAGTATTCCGAGTGCATGATTATGTATGTACATATATGTTGTATGCTGGTGACTTGGGTTTGGGTAGACTAAGGGATGATGATGGATAAAATATTGCTAAGTTAATGATTTTCCTAGTAGACATAGTTGTGAGAGCCATCTCCGAGTGAGACTATAAATGTATGTGCCTTCTTTTCCGAGTGGTGATTCTTAAATGGATTCTGAGTAAGATATCTTAGATGAACCTACACTGTGTGGGATCTGATGGGAGAATTTCCCGAGTAATATTAAGAACGATCGTCACCGAGTGAAAAATATAAGTAAACCCCGAGTGATCCTCTTCCGAGGGAAGAGTTGGTGTAATGGTTTAGATTAGGATGAATTCTAAGTGTATGATATCTATAATCCGAGTGAATGAGATAAAATCTGAGTGAGTGAGGATCTGTATCCCGAGTGGTTGAGATTTGATTAAGTCCGAGTGGGACTTAACTTTCTGATTTTCCCCGAGTGAATCTGGCTGGAATATTCCGAGTGATAAATGATTGTGGGACCCCTTCTAAGCGAAGGAGAGTCTACGTGTTCTCCGAGTGAGAAGTGTAAATATGCCGAGTGATGAGTGTGTAAGGGAATTCCGATTGTATCCAAGTTTGATGTATACCGAGTGGGATAACCCTCATTTCCTGAGTGGATTATTGTGTGGCCTTGCGGATAAAAATATAAGGAACTAAGTTATGGGAAGTATGTGTGTTAGGGTTATTTCCGAGCGATTAAAACCCCTGACTCCGAGTGAATGGATGTCTTGATACCGGGTGATGGGAATTACCGAGTGTGTTGCTCGCCCCAGCGACTAAGGTATTCGCTCCAGCGAGTGTGTGTTGCTGGAAGACTTTCGTATTGGCTTCGCTTAAGCGCGTGGTATTTCGCCCGAGCGAGTTGGCCTGCCTCGCTCAAGCGTACTGGATCTCGCTTGAGCGAGTGGACGTTGTCTCGTGGGATTCGCTTAGGCGCTGTTGTGTTTCCGCTGAATCACCCAATGAGTGCTTTACCTTGCTTCCATTCCATATTTCACCCGGCTGTCTTGTGATCCATTAGTTTATTTTTGTGGAAAAATTTTCCCTGTTTTGGGTCGTATCTATTTATTAAATTAGGGTGTTACATTTTGGTATCAGAGCAGACCGAAAGGTCCATGGCCAAGGTTTGCCTACTGTTAGTGGGCGGTTGTTTGCAATATGACCGGTTGTCATCATTGCTTATGGCATTCTGTTGGATTTGATGCATGTTTAACCATGAATTGTGTGATTGTATGCCTGAGTTTTGTGGAGGACAGTAGTGAGGGGTATCATTGTGAAAATGTCGATTTGGGGATAGCGGATTGTCACTATCCTGGTTCGGTTGTTCATTGAATAAGAGGTTGTTCTAGGTGTGGCGTTGAATGAGAGAAAATAGAATGAGAGGTGTTGAAACCTTCAGGTATATTGAAACTGATTAATTGATTTTTGTGAGTTAGTTATAGCTGAGTGAGTTTGGTCGGTGTGGGTGTAAGGCATGCTGCCCGAGACGACTCTACAAACCATAGGTATCGTGGCAGCGTACACGGTGCAGTGACTCTATGTAATTGTTGTAACCCTATAGGAATGAGACGTCATCCTATAAGTTGGATACAACAATTCATGAGTCGGGCAAGTGAGGCTATAACTGCTTATGGTGATGGTGAGTCTATCGGACTGCTTTGAGTGAAGATGAGAGTTGTAATAAGTGAATAATATGTGGTTATATATCAATATATGGATAGAAGGTTTGTTTAACCTTGATGTGTTACCTCCGTGAGGATCAGAGGTTATTGGGTAAGAATTGGCTATTAAAGTAACGATCGATTATTGAAATAGAAGGGAGAAATTGCTAAGGTGGGAATTTGCTCGGAAGGATTAGTATATTCCGAGTGTGAGAAAGTAGAGATAATTCCGAGTGAAAACTTTCTAAAAGAAAGAACTACTGAGTGAAGTCATGATGTTCCGAGTGAAACATCGTTCTAGGGAAGTCATTACCTAGTTGCGGAACTGTGTTCGAATGACACATTTGTGTTAGGCGAAATCCGCGTGAAATATATCCGAGTCGTGTGACTTCCGGGCGGAGTCCGAATGTGGCACTCCTAAGTAGGGGGAAATCTGAGCGAAGTGTGTCTGGTACTGACACTGTGTGGAATGATACGAATAAGACTTAGAATGGGTAAGTTTCGAGTGAATGGTTCCCGAGGGTAATAAATACCCGAGGGGTAAGTTTATTCATAGATGTGTTCGAGTTGATGGTTAGAACTGCTAAGTTGAACTCAGGTTTGTATTTAGAGTAGGCTTGAATTCCGAGTGAATTTGGCAGATGGGAAGTTCTCCGGGTGAGGATTTCTTTCAAAATCCGAGTGACCCTTTTGAATGAGAAGTCCGAGTGATATTCTCAAGGTGTAGGCATGAATTTAACCGAAGGAATGGTTAGAAATCTGAGATCTTAGAACCGAGTGTGATGCCTGTAAAGGATGAATCCAGGCAGTCTGTGCTAATTAGAGCACCTTGAAGCTCTGTTGGGTGTTGGTTTCGGTGTTGCCATGGTACATTATGGTTTAGAGAAAAATTTTATGGTCGGATGTTGAATACTCGAGAGTTTGACCCGAGATTAATCGGACATTGGTGAGTATTTTGTGGGAATCGGTAACGTTGTTTATCAACTAGGTTCTTCCCAACTGGATAATTGGCATCCATGGTATGTCTTATATGACATAATTTTGAACTTATGCTCTGTGTGGGAACTTAAGTGTATCGAATGACTCCTTAGAATTGGGGAAATGACGATAGATGTACACCGATTGGTGTTGTGAGTGTAGGGCCGAGCGGCCAAATAACTAGAGGTACCATCGATTATAGTGAATCGGCAGAGTTGAAAGGGGTAGATTGTACATTTTAAAATCGAAATCCATAAATATATTGAATTATATGAAGAGGTTGTACTTAGGTAGGATCTGATTCTAGTAATTTTGCCGACTGGAATTGTGGAGCGTTCGGTAAACCGCTTGAGAGGAGAGGCTGTACCGAGTAGAATTACGAACCGATCGGTGAATACTTGGAGAGCAGAGACATACAATAGTTGAGGCAGCAATGTTCTGAGCCGATTGTTGAGATAAGTTCCTATTGGAATTTCGAGGACGAAATTCTTTAAAGGAGGGGAGAATTGTAACATCCTCATTTTTAATTAAGTACCAATTAAGGTTAAATACAGGATTAAGGTTATGGATCGGTTAAGTTAAGGTTGATTAGGGATTAATTGCCAAATTAGGCTGATTGTGGAATGATGATAATAATAGTAGGAAAATGGCATTGGTGCCCTTGGTGTGTTAGGAGAGTTCGGTTCTCTCTCTCTCTCATTGGCATGCTGATGGATTTAAGCCACTAATTAGGGGATTAATTACAGATTAAGAAGTAATGGGAAAATTAAGTTAGTGGCCAGGTTGATTTTACGCATGTGCCCAGGGTGTATAAAGAGGTTCAGCTTCCTCTACCCATTCATTTTTGCGTGACATGTTAGGAACGATTGAGAGAGTGAGAGTGAGAAGTTCTCCTCGAGAAAGACAAAAGCATTGTTCTGTTCCTTCGTCTCTTCTTCTTTTTCCTTCGTCGAGCGTCTAAGTGAAGAAGTTGAGTTGAGAGCTTCTCCTTCGACGACTCAGGGACGACACTCTGTTCCTTCCCTGTTCTTTCATTTCCCTTTGTCGACTTCTCTCCTTCTCCCTCTCTTTGCTCGAAGGTGCCTGAGTCTCAGGGGAGATCTGCACTACGAAGTGCTTCGGGGAGGTTGGAGTGTTCACCAGCGTTGTGATGGAGCTGCTCAAGAGAGCGAGCAGAGAGTTGGGTGTCTTGGAGGCTCGAATGACCTCCCCTGTCCTTGCATGCAGATGTACTAAGTGTCTCGGTGGCTGAACTGCTCGAGAGTGTGAGTCAGCCTCCGATTCCTTCAAGCTGTGCAGAATGCAACGATGAGAGCGTTCCGCGAAGGAAAGTGACTGAAGGATCGAGCGGTGAGCAGCCGATCGGAGCTGTGAGTCAAAGGAGCTCCTGGAATCTTCATTCCAGGTAGGGGGTATCTTATATCTTAAATGCATGGATTATGGACGGGTTCCGGGGGTTGATGATCACTGTTTCTGTGTTCTGATTGGTGTGTTATGCTTGCATGAAGAGTGTGTGATACCCGGATGTATGATGAATAAGAGTTGAGTAATGCATGTCTAGTCCCGTTCACGAATTGCATGTTAATAGCTTGAAAAGCGTTGAATGGTTGCATGAAAGGAATGTGCTAAAGTACTGTTGATGATTACCGAGTGATTGTGTGTCATGCATGCTACTATGATTTTAAATGCTGACTGTAGGTGAGGAGAGGTTGATTTATTAAGTTCTGATACTGTCTAATACCGATTGCATGGGATGCATGTGTTATTGTATTAATATATTGAGTTATGATACCGATTGCATGAGATGCATGTGTTGGATTAATTTATTGAGTTCTGAGAATGCCTAATACCGATTGCATGTGATGCATGTATTGCTGAGTGAAAGATTGTGTATATGCACTCTGTGTTGTGTGATGAATCCGCGTGTGGTGCATGGGATGCGTTAATGCTGAGAGCATGTAGTGTGGGACACTACCATCGGTTATTAAAGCATGGGACGCTGTTAAATCCTTGAGTGGGACTCAAGGTGGCCTATTGAGTGGGACTCAGGGCTGCCCGTGAACACCGCCATTGACGCTGAGAGCGTTGGTGTCACCTGAGGGCAAACGGTTTGGTACCTATAAAATGGCCAAATCAGCTGGGAGCTGAATAAAAGGCTGGGAGCCTACGTTGCAACGAATGAAAACCGATTACACACGAATGCGGAACCGAGTGAAATAATCCGTGTACATTTACTGTTGATGTTGATTGAAATCTGATTGCATGAGTATATGTTAATGTTATTGAGATGGTGTGTGCATATAGCCGAGTGATAATTGATGGATTCTAATCGGTTGTGTACATGTACTGTTGATGTGATTGAAATTTGATTACGTGAATGTGCGATAATACGGTTGAAATGATATGTGCATATGGCCGAATGATAACTGGTGGATTCTGATCGGTAAACGTATTATGTGTGTCCTGATTGATCGATATTGTTCTGACCTTAATTGTTGCTATATATAATTGTATATATATTGTTGCATAACTAAGGAACAATCCGAGTCAGTATCTATCATTTAATATTTAAGATGCTCACCCTTACACCATTTTTTTAGTATGTGCAGGTCAGACTCAGAAGTGATGATAAGGCCTCAGGTCCGAGTGAGATGCACTCTGACTGTTGAGTGCTCATATTGCATTTATTGTGTTTAGTCAGTTGTAGCCTTGGCCGGCTCTTAATAACAGTGTTGTATAACGAATATAAATTTATATATATATATATATATATATATAAGTAATCTGAGCTATTATGACCCGAGTGCATGTTTATATACGTATATGGTTTACATTGATAGCTTGTGCTTGCATCGGATAACAGGTGCTGATGAATGAATGATGTTAAGATAATGAGTATTTCGAGTGCATGATTATGTATGTACATATATGTTGTATGCTGGTGACTTGGGTTTGGGTAGACTAAGGGATGATGATGGATAAAATATTGCTAAGTTAATGATTTTCCTAGTAGACATAGTTGTGAGAGCCATCTCCGAGTGAGACTATAAATGGCTATGCCTTCTTTTCCGAGTGGTGATTCTTAAATGGATTCTGAGTAAGATATCTTAGATGAACCTATACTGTGTGGGATCTGATGGGAGAATTTCCCGAGTAATATTAAGAACGATCGTCACCGAGTGAAAAATATAAGTAAACCCCGAGTGATCCTCTTTCGAGGGAAGAGTTGGTGTAATGGTTTAGATTAGGATGAATTCTAAGTGTATGATATCTATAATCCGAGTGAATGAGATAAAATCTGAGTGAGTGAGGATCTGTATCCCGAGTGGTTGAGATTTGATTAAGTCCGAGTGGGACTTAACTTTCTGATTTTCCCCGAGTGAATCTGGCTGGAATATTTTGAGTGATAAATGATTGTGGGACCCCTTCTAAGCGAAGGAGAGTCTACGTGTTCTCCGAGTGAGAAGTGTAAATATGCCGAGTGATGAGTGTGTAAGGGAATTCCAATTGTATCCAAGTTTGATGTATACTGAGTGGGATAACCCTCGTTTCCCGAGTGGATTATTGTGTGGCCTTGCGGATAAAAATATAAGGAACTAAGTTATGGGAAGTATGTGTGTTAGGGTTATTTCCGAGCGATTGAAACCCCTGACTCCGAGTGAATGGATGTCTTGATACCGGATGATGGGAATTACCGAGTGTGTTGCTCGCCCCAGTGACTAAGGTATTCGCTCCAACGAGTGTGTGTTGCTGGAAGGCTTTCGTATTGGCTTCGCTTAAGCGCGTGGTATTTCGCCCGAGCGAGTTGGGCTTCCTCGCTCAAGCGTACTGGATCTCGCTTGAGTGAGTGGACGTTGTCTCGTGGGATTCGCTTAGGCGCTGTTGTGTTTCCGCTGAATCACCCAATGAGTGCTTTACCTTGCTTCCATTCCATATTTCACCCGGCTATCTTGTGATCCATTAGTTTATTTTTGTAGAAAAATTTTCCCTGTTTTGGGTCGTATCTATTTATTAAATTAGGGTGTTACAGATCCCATCAAATACATTTTTGAAAAACCGGCCCTAACTGGGAGAATAGCCCGATGGCAAGTTCTTTTGACTGAATATGATATTGTTCATATCACTCAGAAGGCTATAAAAGGAAGTAACTTGGCAAATTACTTAGCCCACCATCCCCTGAAAGGCTACCAACCAATGTCATTCAAATTTCCTGATGAAAATATTGTGATGCTGTCAGAAGAGAAAGATTATCCTAACGGAACTTGGACTTTGATGTTTGATGGAGCATCAAATGCATTGGGGCATGGTATTGGAGCCATTCTAATCTCACCAGATGACAAGCTTTTCCCATTCACTGCTAGACTTTACTTTGATTGCACCAATAATATTGCAGAATATGAAGCTTGTGCTTTGGGAATTCAGGCAGCACTTGAAGCAAGGGTAAAATCTCTACAAATATATGGAGATTCTGCCTTGGTGATTCATCAATTAAAAGAAGAATGGGGTACTAGAGATGGAAAATTGATTCCTTATCAAGCTCACATAATGGAACTAATCAAAGGGTTTGATGAAGTCTCTTTCCATCATATTCCTCGGGATGATAACCAGTTAGCCTATGCTTTGGCCACGTTGGCTTCCATGTTCAATGTAAGTAGGGACTGAGACATGCCTTTCATTGAGATTGAAAGATGTCTCAAACCTGCATATTCTCATGTGATAGAAGAAGAGCCCGATGGGAAACCATGGTTTCATGACATCAAAAATTACATTTAAAATCAAGAATATCCCCCTGGTGTTTCAGAAAATGATAAAAGAACCCTCAGGCCCCTAGCCATGAATTTCTTTGCGACTAGGGATACACTTTACAAGAGGAATTATGATTCTGTTCTCCTTCGCTGCGTAGACACGATGGAAGCTAACAAAATCATGAAGGATGTTCATGAAGGACCTTTCAGAACACATGCAAGTGGGCATTCAATGGCAAGAAAAATTCTCAGATCTGGATATTATTGGATGACGGTGGAAAATAATTGTCATAACTATCAAGAAATGTCACAAGTGTCAAACCTATGCAGATAACATTCATGCATCACCATCTTCTCTGCACGTTCTAATTGTACCTTGGCCTTTTGCTATGTGGGGCATAGATGTTATTGGTCCCATTGAACCAAAAGCATCGAATTGGCATTGTTTTATTCTTGTGGCCATTGATTACTTCACTAAGTGGGTAGAAGAAGCTTCCTATACCAACATGACAAAAACGTTGTGGTCAAATTCATCAAGAGAGAATTGATTTGCAGATATGGTTTGCTAAGTCAGATCATCACTGATAATGGCACGAACCTGAATAATAAAATGATGGATGAATTATGTGAAGAGTTCAAAATCAAATATCTTAATTCATCTCCGTACAGACCTAAGATGAATGGAACGGTGGAAGTTGCCAACAAAAACATAAAGAAAATCATACAAAAGATGGTTCAAACCTACAAAGACTGGAGTGAGTTGCTTCCTTTTGCTTTACATGGGTATTGTACCTCTGTACGAACTTCGACGGGGGCAACACCTTTCTCATTGGTATATGGTATGGAAGCTGTTTTACCAATAGAAGTGAAAATTCCATCTTTAAAAGTAATCATGGATGCCAAATTAGAAGAAGCTGAATGGGTTCGGTCTCGGTATGATCAACTAAATTTAATTGACAGGAAAAGGTTAACTGCTCTCTGTCATGGGCAGTTATACCAAAAGCGTATGAAGAAGGCATAGGAAAAGAAAGTGCGACCTCGTCAATTTCATGAAAGTGATTTGGTACTAAAGAAGATCTTACCAAATCAAAATGATCACCGAGGCAAATGGAGGCCAAATTATAAGGGATCATTCGTCGTAAAGAAAGCCTTTTTTGGAGGAGCTTTAATTTTGACGAACATGGATAGTGAGGAGTTATCTTTCCCAGTCAATTCAGATGCAGTCAAGAAGTATTATACTTGAGAATACTCTAAAAGGATAGGGTAGTCTTTATGTCCTCCAAAAGTTTGGATTGAAATTATGATGCAAACCTGTAATTTTCCCAAGTAAATAAGTAAAATTCTTGATTTCAGTTCTAATCTTTGTTCTGTTAGGTTTCATTAGCATGCATTTTATGAAAATATTATATTATATTATATTATATTATATTATATTATATTATATTATATTATATTTAAACCATGAAAAACATATTTTCAGTCTCAAACAGCTTGATACTTCCCAATTATACAGACCTTGGTAATCAAAGATATTCCGCTCTGCCATGAGTAATATCAAGTCCCACAAGGATTATGGGTGTCACCTGGGGAAACAAGATCATTAAACTTTGGTTTTCCACTTGATTGTTTTCCATGCAGATTTCTTTTCTTATAATTCTCAAAGGATTTAAGATGTGGTCAAATCTGCTACAAGAAAGTCAGCTAAAGGTTATTCTCATATTTTCTCCAGCTGATAGGTTATAATAAGAACAAATGTTCCCCATGAAAAGTCAAGATCAACAGTTTCAGTCTATCACCTAACCCCAGTAAAGGTGATTTACTAGGATATAAAAAGTTCAAAGATAGGAATCCTTGTATTCACTCGGAACCCCCAGTGAGTCATATGACTAAAAAGTCAGTCTCTTTTATATCTTAGTCCTTCAAAAGTCTCAACCTCAAGAACACGCTCTTCTTGAGTACAAATTTTAAATTTCATACCATTCAATTTCCCCTTGTAAAAACCGAACATATATCCTTCACCGTAAGTCATAGTGTCAGAGACATTTCCCCTAGGTCTTGCTTCATGTCCAAGCCTCAGGCATCCATTCCTAGGCTAAATATATGTCTATAGCAAGTTGTTGTACTTAACTCCTTTGGATGAAATACCACCTTGAGGATTACGTAATTAAAGAAAAAGAAATCCCTGTGTTCTATGACAATACAAGTTCTATAAATCTATCCAAGAATCCCATTAAGCACTCCAAAGCCAAACATATAAAGGTGAAGTATCACTTCATTAGAGATTATGCACAAAAAGGAATTGTAGACATGAAATTTGTTGACAGAGACCATCAATGGGTAGACATTCTTACAAAGTCCTTGGCTGAGGCCAGGTTTGCATTTATTAAGCACAATTTAAATTTAGGAAATGTTGCTTAATTAAGAAGTCTGTTTATGTTCTTTAAACACTACAAGAATTTTTGTTTTTATGGCGTTTTTAATGAGTCTATTGGCGGTTTTAACCGCCATAAAAATCACTTCCGGCGGTTCGTAAACCGCCGCTAAAATTGGCAACGGCAAATATGGCAGTTTACTGCAACTGTCGGAAACAGCGACGGTAACATAACAACAGGTTTTTGGCGTCGTTTTGGAATGTTTCAACTGCCTCTAAGATGGTTGCTCCATTGCAGTTAAAAAATTGGAATAATGATGGGTAACAGCCGCAAAAGTTTAATTATTACCAGCCTTGCAAACCGCCACTAAGTTATGGTATACTTTTGTAAAATCAACCTTTTTACCGGCGGCTGAAACCCCCAGTATATTTATCAGAAAATAAAAAAAATAGTTGCTAATTTAAAATTGAGCCTTTTTGTTTACGGAAAACCTATTCTCATCAATGTGAAACACAAATCAGAAACTGAATTGGTTACTAATTTGAAACTGATCATATAGCAAAAAAATAGTCTATGGAAATTCTAAAGTATTCTTATCAAATGTGATCAGCACAGGGGATTTTAATAGCATATTAACGTATCATTTCATGTTCAAACAAAGACAACAATAGTACTAAAGAATCAAAGAAATTCATGGCTGACACAATTAGGCAAGTTTGAAAGGAAAGCACCCTAAAGAGAGATACATGGTTTCTTGGCAAGAACACTTTGTATCACATGTATATATTTGACTATACTAAACAACTATTAAAGTATATATTAAATAGATACAGGTAACCAATCCCTATTCAACAATTTAATACATGAAAGACTGTTCAAGCAAAACACATGATCTTTATTCCATTCATTAAAAATAGAAGAAAAATCCACTCAAATTAGCCTTTAATAAAGACCATGATCTCATTTTAACTAAAGACTAGTAACTAAAAAGGGTACATTATGATCCTCTGATATGTTGAAAACAAAGTTATTATCCTATAGAGCCAGTGTCCAAACCCCAACAAACTAGATTTAAGACCAATGCAAAAAGGGTTGAAATAATGGTATAAGAGTTGACAAGAAAATACAAGAGAAAGAAAGAGATGAATAGAAGAGGAAAATTGGTCTTGAGAGAGAAAGGTTATATATCAATGCATAGTGTGAGATTCAATCAATGTTATAATCTGTGTGTTGACATGTATATAGATAATGATATCGATGCATTTAATTATAAATTTTGATAATCTTTGAACAGGCAAAACTTCTGGATTATATTTAATAAAGCCTATAATTTTGTGGTGTAGACTTTCAAAATGAAATTCAACCATCAAGAAAGAAGCAAAAAAGAATTATTAATTAGAAAGTTAGCACAGAAGATCTTTGTAAACTTACTGTTCACTATATATTTAATCTGACAAACCAACCTTTTCATCACCAGACATTCTGTGCTTCTTTCTTGTTGTTTAGAGATGTTCTTTTCGGTGTGAAACCAAAGACACCATGCAGTAACTCATTTTCCTAATTTACAAAAGGAGAGGTAAAGAAAATGGTAAAAAGGACCACTATACTAAATTATAAGCTTTTCACAACAACTGGAATCTTGCCAATTAAAGATGCAAGAGAAATCCAACCTGTATATGCTTAACAAGTCCTCCACCAAGAAAGTGTTTGATGAAGTTCAGCTGCAAAAATCTGAATGTCAAAACACTAATATGAACGAGATCGTCGCTAAAAAAGAAGGCAGGCAAGGGAAACCTGTATCATTTCAGGCCATGATGATGTCTACAGGGAATCACCTCTAATCTTCATTGAAATTTTAGGGGAGTAACTACACTAGTATCACAATGTAACATCAGTCCAGAAGCCTCTGCTTCATGAGTAATACACATCATTTATTTAAAGCTAGTAATAGAAAAAAATAACAACATACCTAAAAAAAGTCCAAGATATCTCATAACAAGTTCCTATGACTATTAAGATCTTTCTTAGCAGGACCTTTGCCAGCAGCCTCCGTAGAAAGCTTTTTGCACTAGTTAATCACCTTTCCTTTTAGCCCTTGTAAAAATATGTAACTTTCCAGTGGTTTAATCTCCTCTTGAGTTGTCTCATTTGCACTTTTAGACTCAGCAGAAAACTTATCTATAACTCCAATCTCAAAAATTAGAGCCAGTGTTTCACCAGCAGTAATTCACACAAATCTATCTTCCTTATCTAGAAGACTAGCTAAATATGATATTGAACTGCATCAACAACAAAAGTCAATTCATACAGACCTATCTTCCATGTCTAGAAGACTAGCAATTCAAATTTCATTAAAAATTGAATTTGTATCCAAAACTTACAACAAGTTATATTTTGATTATAATGCTGATATAAAGTATTCAGCATGTATGATTGCATCAGTATTCATTATTGAAATGACTAATTATTCATCATGTACATAAAGTCGTATTAGGTTCATGAAGCCTTCCTCCAAATTCGGATTCAAGTACTCGACCCCCTTTTTTTTGCAATAATCCAAAACTCTACTTCAGTTTTAAGTACCCAACATTGTTTATTCTCATCTTTTTTAAATATGAGATTATATATCTTTGTCACTCTAAATTTTAAATTTACCCAACATTATTTATTCTCTCCAGTTTTATATATAAGCACAAATAATTAATTTTATACATATTAAGAATGTTAATTAAAACTGATTATTGATATTTTTTAAAAATATTTTTAATATTTACTTATGAGATAAAAATATTTATATTTTGTACCATATTTACTATATACAGACTATACATAAAATACTTGAACTTTAAATTTTAAATATGAAAAGAATTTGAGGTTTTTTAGTCGTTTGATAAAATCAAATACAATATTAACATACAAAACCTAGACTTTTATTGTAGTCAATTATCACTACGATCTACATTGGGCAGCCTATGTGTTTGCCACCTCAAATGCCTAACTATAGGTCTCCCCCTGGCCCCCCGTTTTCACGAAACGATGGGATGGTTTGAGTAACTTTAAAATCAATTTATTCATCAGTAGCTTATCATCATCTCAAATTAAAACAAAAAAACATTCTTAATTAATTAATTCATAGATTACACTAATTTTTACCCTTTCAAATTAGAGGTTGTTATCATGACATGACATGGGGGAATTCAAATCTTTCAAGTCATAATATATATATAATATTAATTACTAAAAAAATATTTTTTTTATTTCAAAAGCCTTTTATATTGTCTCTTTTCAATAATATAATATAAATGGTATTCTACGAATTCAATTAAGCACGAGTTAGTTATGTGAAATTTATTTATATTATATATCAAAACACATTTTAAATTTTAGTTATGTAAAAAATACCAGGTATCAACAATTTCCAATTCTTACCTTTTATATTGTCAAATAGTTAACATCTCTCCTCACAGAAGACCCTATTTCTTCATCTTGTTTTTTGGTACTACATTGGGGAGATGGACATGTTTATATAACTAGGACTGATGTACCAGTTCAATTTAGGCTGTGTTTGGTTAGCAACCATGGTTGGTACCAACCCCAAAAATAAATCCTACGGTCAAACGAAATTTTGACTGTCTCGAACGGCGTGAAGGATCAATATTAACCCTTAAATTTTTTCATTTCCCCAACTGAAAACTAAACGGACACTTACAATCTTACAATTAAGTTCGTACAACAAACTCTTATGGTTTTAATGAAACATTAATTCCATCTGACGGTCGATTCAATAACCAGTAACATTATGGTCCTAACTAAAGACACAAATGGGGTCTTTTTCTTTATCAGTTCATTTGGAAATTTCAAGTTCTATACACATATATCGATAGACCCAGTTATCTTTTCTTTATATCAGTCCATTCAGAAAATACAAATTTTACATTCATAGATGACACGCAACGCAAGATTATAGTCAGAAAATTAATCCAAAGCATGTCAATTCCTAGAATCATAGTCACATTATAGTTGGAATTCAATTCGCATTTCATAAAGTCTGGTATTGAAGAACACTACCACCGAATACAAATAATCTAATAAGAGACATAAAATCTGTGCATTCAGAAATTATTCTTGTCAACTGCTGGAAAAAAAATTGATTGAGGAAAGAACACAACATAGTGCTTATAGCATAACTTGAGCAAAACCAAAGGCACAACAAAGACTCAGTTAACATTCCAGTTTAAAAACTTAACATTCCAAACACATTGACATTTATGGATCAATTGCATTAAACACACCCTATAAACATGCCTTGATCTTTCACTTACAAAATAGCTTAAAAGGTAGCAAACGGGGACAAGAAATTTGAACGCTAGAAGAAAATGGAGAAAGAAAGCACAGTATATGAAAAAGTTTGTTATTACTTATGCAAAAATGGAAGCAAAGCATGGAAGTATTACCCCTGGAACCATGGCTTCTTTTCCCTCTACCTTGAAAATTTGATGAGAAAATGATCATCACAGAGAAAACACAGCAAAAAAAATTGTTTAGGGGAACCAATGGTGAATTTACGTGTCTCCTGACTAGTATTCTTCCTTAAACATTAGACATTTAAGAGCCTGGTCCCACTATACCTGCAGAAAATTACTTGATGCCTTAGTGTTGTTTAGATAAACAAGCATCCCAAATTAAAAGTTTATAAACTCTCCTTTTCTCAATTAAAAATGTAACAATTATATTTATTTTTCATTTAGTTAACAAATGACTTAGAGGGTATTTCGGATAGAATGGATGGATCCTAGAGTGGTTTAAATAGGCACAAGCACAAAACAATATTACAGATATATTGGTTCCTCACTATTCCTCCATGCGATCAGAATATTACTTGGACCATCCTTAGACAGGTTAATTCACTAACAATCCTTACATATTATTCATTATTTTTAATACTTTTTACTAGAAATGTGTGAGGAATACTTCATTATATTGTACATTGGTTGATCATGTGAGAAGTGTTTCAAGGGAGCAAATCAGATTGCTTCGAGTTGCTACTCACAATGTAAGTTATCTAGCATGGCAAAAGCCAAGGATTGATAATTTATACATACAGAGGGAGTTTCTGTTAGATTTTGACAAATCTAATTTAGAGATCATGATTATGTAATGCTAAAGAAGAGACGGTAAAGAAACAAACAAAAATTGTTCAAGAAGCAGTGGCAGGTAATATTCATGCAGTCCTATGTTTATCTGTTCATTCTTCTATTTCAGTTATTATATTCAAGCATCAGTATAACATAATAACTTAAAAATTGGCAACTAAACATAAGCTCTCTACCTTAAAACATCAAACATAAAACATATGCTCAAATTCAGTTATTATCCAGGCCTGCCTATACCGGTTGCCCTTAGTCAGTATCTGCTCATACAAAAGCACAAATACAATCCTTATGCTTCAATTTTCATCATCAAGTAAGCTTAGAAAATAAAAATTATGGCAGTCCCAAGTGAGGCCCCTTAAAACACAAAAATCTCCTAAAATATTAAGTAATTGTATATGGATGGAGATTGATTATTCCAAAAACAAGAGGAAAAGAAAATAACAAAAAGGCCAGAAATCCTCACCTGATTGACAGAGTTGAAGCAACAGAGACTATCCATGTATTAATTTAGCCCCACCTCACCACCTCAACATCTAACACTTCTACCAATCCTTAAAAATTAAAAATTTCACAAGAACTTGACATGAGAAAAACTCCACAACTTCCCAAGAACTGTGAATTATCTGCAAAATATTCGGATCCCTCAACCAATTCTAACAACAAGAACAAGCCTCCCCCAAAAGAGAGGGGAAAAAGAAGGAAAATTTTTGACACCCGGATAATCATCTGGTTAAAAAATATCAACTTTTGTAAAGAAAATGAAAGGATGGATCCGTATGAGAAATGGGGTAGTCACGGATTCTGGCATCGAAATAAAGAGAAAGAGACAGAGAAATCACAGAGAACACCAAAAGCTTAAACCAAAACTTAAGTTGGTATCATTACTCTAGTGCAATACATAAGTAAAGAAAACCCTAATAAAAATTTAAAATACCAAATGAAACAGAACAGAACCTTACTCATACAGATATGATGGGAAAAATTAGATACACGAAAGATAAAATTGCAAAATAACGAAGCGTTACCGAAGGCAGAGAGTGGGGTGGGAAACAATGGCTGTGTAAGAGAAGAGGAATCGTATGTGGGAGAAACGAGGGTTTGGGAGAAGAGGAATCATGTAGTGTGAGAGAAGAGAGTGAGTGGGGTTTATTTTTTGTTTTCTAAAAAAACACTGTATAATAATAAAAATTATATTTTTTATCAAGTCTTTCATTTGTGGGGGAACACTTCGCGCAATTTTTCATTGAGTTAGCGGCCATTGAAGAAAGGGACGGGATTTAATTTTTATTTAAATACTAGCGACGATTTTATTGAACCGCCACTAACTAATCACCGCTAATTAGTGAATTTCTTGTAGTGAAATATGAAGTCTATATGAATGCATGATATATCTGTTTCAATGTTTTGTTTACATAAGTCTGATCATGTTTAATCCACAAAAGCTAGAATTGTTCTTGTTTGAACGTGAAGAGTCTGCTTCACCTATCAAAGCTCAGGCTCAGAGTATTGTTCCTCCTCTCTCTCCCATCCAGAAGTTAGTTTCAGACCCTAAGGTTTAAGTTGCATAGAGGACTGTTCATGTTCTAGAAGAGTCCGATGACTCTAATGATCTGAAGCTAATAGGGCTCTTGAAAAGATTGTAAGCTTCATTACCTCCTCCTTCTTTTCCTTCACCTAAGAAGCAGAAGTTTGTTTCTCTCTCATCTCATTAACAAAAAAGAAGAAGTCTGCTCATACCCCTACTCATGACAAGATTCGTGAGTTTATGAAGAATCACAAAAAGCTATATCCAGATATGATACCAGCAGTTGGTCAGGTGAAAGATGGTTTTAGAGATTTTGAGTTACACACTCAGCAGTGTAAACAGGCAAGGAAACGCCAATAAGAACAGAAAGCAGAAGCTTAAAAGGATAAGGATACTCTTCAAGAGAAGAAACAGGAAGAGCTAAAAAAGATGTCTGAATCTTTCTCAAGGTCTGTACCTCCTTCCCCTTCATTTCATGATCAATTATTTCAACCATCCTAACAATCTCAACCCTCCCAATCATCTCAAACATCCTAACCATTTAACTTATCTTTTCTCCTACTTTGTGTTTACTTTACACCCAGCCCTAGAATTTCCACAAAAAACAAATAGCACCATTCCCCCTCCACTTGTCGAACCTCACTTTGATAACCTTATCATCACCAGAACCATCCACAATAAAGAAGAATTTGGTTGCCATCACCCCATCAACTAAGCTATCATCAATGCCCCTAGTTTAAACCCTAGCAAAGTCAAAATCTTCTCCACCCTTCGTTTCCCACCTCCCATGCCCATAAAAGATATATTGCTGAACACCTCTTCACCTCCCAATTAGACCTCGCCATGGTACATGCTTTGATGAGGGAAAGAAAGATGATTCTGAGTGATATGGAACAAGGACCCCTCAGACTTGCTGGTCATCCTTGCTTGAATCATCCAAGTAAAAAAATTCTCATTGCACCAAATAGGCTCAACCCTCGTCTCAGAATTGTTGATAAAGGAAAGAACAAGCAGGAGATGCAACCCAGGACTTACTGCTATTCACCGCCCCTAAGCTCAATGAAGATCATGCTCGTGCTTTTTGAAATCACCAGCTTTGGATCATCAATTCTGAAAGGCAATTTTCAAACACATATGACGATAGTCTTTATCTCCTTTTTGGCTTATAGGATTGTCATGGCAGAGTTTTCCAGGATCATGTTCTTTTTTAAGGAATGTATCTTCCTTTAATTCCCAGCGATCTCAGTTTTCCCTCTATCATTGTTGTGTCTGTTCTTGGATTTCTGTGTGAACAACTTAGATGTTTGATCATTATTTCTTTATATGCTTCCACCCTCATTTCCTCATCATCTAGATTCCTCTATAATGCCTCCTTCTCTTGTTGATATCAAAAGGGGAAGAGGAGTCTAAGTTTTTTTGGGTTAAAGTGTGTGATCAGTATTTCTTTTGAGTTGTTTTTTTATTTTGAGTTATTTTGTAAGAACTTCCACCTGTAATCAATGACAAGAGTCTATTTCTTAAATATGTGATTATGCATACAAGTATAGATAATATGCTCCAAATATTATAAACTTTCACTCTGATATACTAGCATGTGCCTTGTTTGCTAACAATTGCTATTTGCTCTGATCTGAGTTATCAAAAATATTTGTGCTTTGATTCTTGATATGTTATAAAAGGTATGATCTGATTGATAAAAATTTATTGTGCTCTGATTTCTGTATCACCAAGCTATACAATGATACTTTGATCATATCTGATTAATGAATTTTATGCTATAATTCTTTTTAAGTATATTTATATGGTATGCTTTAATCTCATGCTCTGAAAGTGTTTTGACTTTTTGCCATATCATGAAAAGTTTGATAATTTTTGGTTCCTTTCTATCATATCTTGCTTATCACAAACTTTATTTAATAAAAGACTTAATGTTTGGTATCAACAAATAGGGGGAGATAGTTAAAACCAAGTCTATATAAAGACTCTGATGTTGATGGTTCTTATCCTAAGATTTGTTAATAACACATATTAAAGCATTTGATTAAATAAAGTCTGTCTACATGTTATCTGACCTATCTAATAAAATGTTTTATGTCAAAAGTATGTAAGGCATAAGCTATAAATGAAAAGGGGAGCTTATCATAAAAAGTCTGATGTTGGTGCACAAGTCTGTATAGAACTAGAGAAAATTCCAAGAAAAGTCTAAACCCAGTTGCACCATCAAGGTCTGATCTATCAAGCCTCATCTCAGATGGAACACGTTCTGTTCTTCTAAGTCTTCAGACTCAAGACTTCCAAATATTTAAAGATGTTATTTTTATCTTGATATCAAAGCTTAAAAAATCCTCCTTAAAGATAGTTTAGAACTGATCCTTTCTCTGAAGACTGCTCATATCACCGAAAGAGATAAGAAGATAAGTATTTACTGAAGAACCAAAGCATACAACAACAAAAGGATCAAAGTTTATTTGGATAATGCTCTAATCTATGTGCGTATCAAGGGAAACTACACTTATCATCAAACGAAGAAAGAAGATAAAACAGTGCAAAAGCCAAAGCTTTTATGGGAAGAAACCAATGAAGTTATTCTGTGCATTTTAGATATTCAGTATATGCGTCAAAATGCTTTTAAAAGGTCAACCCTTTTTCCCCTACACATTTTATGTTGAAAGAAGAAAGCCTACAGAAGGACTTTTGTTGTAAAACTCTCAAGGAACACCATTACAGAGCAAAGCTCTAATATTCCTTCACACCAGACCTTTTATCCTCTCTTCACTCATCAAGGTCTGATGCTCCCAATGGCTAAAAATCTCTTAACAGATTCATAACGGCTATGTCTCTTTATCACATCATTAAATGGTCAGTTTGAAGTGAACTATAAATATGAAGAGATTCAAAAATTTGGAAGAGAACCTCTGATACCTTTGAAGAAATTCTTGCAATCAGTTCATAAAGTACTCTTCTTCATTCTTAGTTTTTGTATCAAAAGCAAAGACCTTTCTTATTGTTCTGCCTCTAACAAACCTTGGTCTTTGTTTTTCTTACTTAGTGTATCTGTTCATATCTTATATCTTTTTATACAATAAGTTCTCAGAAACACCAAACACAATCTATCATTCAAACCTGTATTTGTGTAGAAGTCTGGTGTGTTGCCAGCCTTTAGTTTCTGTTGGGAAACAGTTTATGGCCTGAAGAGGCTTTTGAAAGAATACTTGGGATTTAGCCAATAGTGGCTTGTTAAAACAGTACTTGGGTTCACTACAAAAAAAAAACTATTAACGACCACCCAAACCCGTCACTAGGTCATGACATTTCTGTTGCTAAACCTATTAGCGACAAAAATTATGACGGACAAGATGTTGTCACTACCACAATCGTCGCTGACACAACAACAATGATAAAGCACCCCGTCACAAAGTTTTCAATGGGGTTACCCCGTCGCTAATTGGGTCCCTATGTTGGTGGTGTACCCCATCGCTATGAGTGGCTATACAACGACCATCACCACGCCATCGCTATTACTGGTAAACTACGACCACACACACATTGTCGTTATTATTGGCTAGACAGCGACCACATATACGCATCACTATTATTGGCTAGACAGCAACCACACATACGTCGTCGCTATTATTGGCTAGACAGTGACCACAACAACACTGTCGCTATGCCTAATATTTAACGACTCTCTCAAGGCCATTGCTATTTTGCTTTTATTCTAGCGGTGGAATCTATCTTTTGTTCCGTCGCTAATATTTACTTTTGTTTTTTAATTAAATTTTTGTTGATTATTTTTTAATTGAATGGATTGAATATTATTAGTTAATAATTATAATAACATGGGTTTTCTTTATTAAATTTTAAACTACAAATATCGAATGACATAAAATAATAAAAGAAGAATGACATAAAACAAATACTGAATGGAATATGATATAAACTATAAATCAAATATACAATGTATACAATATACAAACAAATGAAGCATAAAAAAGTAAAATCATGGTGGAGGGGAATCCGGTGGTGGTGGTGGTGGTGGCTGGGAAGTAGGGGGAGGTAGCCTCGCCATCAACTACATAAGTAGCTCCTGCTACACAGCAAGCTGTCGACGAGTCTCGGCTTGTTCCTCCTTGGCCCATTGTCGGTCTGTCTCGGCCTGCTCCTCCAAAAGCTACCTCTAGCATCGCTCCTCCTGTAGCTCATTGTTCAGGTTTTGAATAACTTGAACAACATCCGCTGGAAGCCCAAAGGAGGAGGAGGAAGAGGAAGAGGTCTTCCCTTTTTTCGCTAGCTGCAGACCACATTGCCTAATCCAAATATCCTCCCTTTCTTGTTCACACCGCCAACAACTCCATATAGATGGCGTCGTTGTCGAAACAAGAAAGGGTGGGAGGTACCTCCCCCTCAGATGTGGAGGCCACCAACTCTGCCTCCTTCTCAACCCTCATGGCAAGATACGCCTCCTACAATTATAAAATAGTGATAAAATTCAGTAAAATAATTTGTAAGTTTAAGTATGTGTCAGTTAAATTAAATTATCGCCATGTTTGTTGATTTTTGGTTAACCCAAGCACCAGCTTTGTTTTTCTTGGTCATTTGCAGGACCTCATACAGTGATGGCTCTCGGTGCTCCTTCTACTTCTATTGTTCACAATATATTCAAATTGTTAATGGAAAACATATTAAGTCATTCATAAAAAAATGGTAGAAAAATGTATACTTACAAATCTCTTTTTGTGCTCAAGGACTGAAATGTTGCCCCCAGTGTAGATAGAGGTTGCAGCATCAACCACTCTATTTGCCTTGTTCCGAGCACTCGCCTATTGGAACAAGACACCTCCTACTTTCTGACCATCCCATCCCAGTGGTCCTTAGGGATCCAACGAGGGTGCTCGCCCTTGCCCCTCACCTTCCAAAAGGTACTCTTGATGATTTTAAATGTCTTGGTGGCAAAGACCTTCCTAATCTCATCAATCATACCCTCTGTCCACTGCTGTTAGATGAAATGAGATTTCAAAATTAAAAACAAGTGTATGAATTAGCCATAAATTCATAACAAAGGAAAGTGTTAACTTACCGAGAAGGTGTCAAACCACTTATCCTGGACAGCCTTCCCAGTAACTGTCTAAGAGATGTATAGACCATCCCACTGGGCCTTCAGAACCTTAGTGATCACTTTGGTAGTGTAACTACTATCAACAAAGCTGTAATAAACAACAGTTAGAAACAAATAAAATAGCATACAACATAGGGAGACTACCGAAATTTCGGTAGAGTCTCCCCTATAAATGTAACATTTCCAAATTTGAACGGTTTCCCTATTACAAATAGAAAAGTTCCTAGTACAATTCAATGTATACAAGTACTAAATAACTAACATATAACAAACTAATTTAGGTACTATATGAATTATAATTACAAAGCAACTAACAAGTTACCAACTTAAACTTAAACAAATTATATAGTAATACATACTCGTCTCCGCCTGACAGCGGGACCAGAATGGGTAGGGGGATCCCAAAGGTGGGCTTGCCTCGAGGTTAGGGTCATCCAAACCCTGTGGTGAAGGAATCTACTATAGTGTGGTTTATAGTGGTGAAGGAGTCTGTTGTGTTGTGGTGGTTTGTTGTGAGGTGGTCTACTGTGGTGTGATCTATGTTGTGGTGGTCTGCTATGGTGTGGTGGCTTGTTGTAGGATGGTGGTCTACTATGGTGTGCCCACACGGGATCCTAGAGTCCTCGAACCACCACCCTGGCTGAAGGGTAATCGACGTCCTGTCATCTGTGGATAAAACCATGAAAACAAATGTTAGTCTCAGACTATAAAGATATATATATATATATATATATGTTTAATAACAACATACTCTATATCTGTTTCAGTTTGAAGTTCTCCCTCAGTTTCAGTGTCATTATAGCTATCTATTTCAACAGGTTCCTCAGTCTCCAAATCAACCCTAGACTATTTTGATTGGGAGACAACATCTTTGTCAATGTGTTCACCCTCCATAGTGGCGAGTGTCTCATCCATTATCACTAGATCAATGTTGAACAACAAATGACTGTCATTAAGCTCGTTCGGAGCAAGTTGATAAGCATTCTCAACCTCATCAGAGACATTATTAGTGATCTGACTCGGGCCTTGGCCTTGATTATTGTGTACCAATCCTGGTGCCCTCTAGGGAAGTCTGTGTAATAAACCTTTATATCTACCATTTTTCTTGACCTCAACTAAACTGTAGTTGTTGTCAACCTTTGTTCCTACACCGATTATGTTATCATACCAATCACACTTGAATAGAACGATATCTCTTCTTAGTCATCCAGAGAAAGAAACTTTAACAATCTCTGTCAACACTCCATAGAAGTCTTCCTCTAACTGTCTGTTTGTGCCTTTAACACAAACCCCGTATTATGGGTGTGAGACGCCCCGAAAACACGGGTAAATTTTTCAGGATTTAAAAATTATTATTCAATGAAAAGAAAATAAGTGGTGATGCTTTCTCGTTCAACACCTGGATCTATAAAAAGCCACTCCCATATATGAAGATATGAGAGGGTAGATTAAAAGAAGATTTCATAATAAATTTCCAATTAGGAACAACGGAAGAATTAATTTTTGGTTGTTGTATGATTGAATTTAAGAGAAGGGATTTCATGAGGTTCCGTGATTCCTAATATGTCCAATAACACCCTTAAGATGATGCATGATAAGGGTTTGATGCATAAGAAATGAAAATTTATTTGGAACAAAAACAAATGGGGCATCAGTAGGCTACTCACTCAAGCGAGAGCCACACTTCCTTAAGCAAGCACACGTGGTAACGCTTGAGCGAAGCCAGGAAGAATGCTGAGCGAGGGAGAGTTTGAGCATTAGGGGGTCCCTTCTCTTAAGCGGACCCCATCTCGCTTGAGCGAGATTCAAAGGCCACACTTGGGCGAGCCAGTGAGACGCTTGAGTGAAGGAGAAGAATTACCTCAGGGGCCAATCTTGCTTGAGCGAGTTCTATCTCGCTTGAGCGAGATTGCTCCAGTGACAACAGGGACTCACTGCCTGATTTTCACTTGGGCGAGGCAGGGCTCGCTTGGGCAAAAATTGTCCAGTGTCCATTTCCTCTTTTCCTCGCTTGAGCGAGTCTCAAACCAAGGCCACTTTGCCTAAGCGAAAATGGTCCAGTGACCAACCACTGATTCCAGCCGAATCTCGCTTGAGCGAGAAGGCCATTCGCTTGAGCAAATTTTGACCAGTGACCATACCCCTATTTCACAAGGGTCTCGCTCGAGCGAGACTACTACTCGCTTGAGCGAGTTCTGTAGAACTTATGCAGAAACGTGGATTTTTCACAACATGGCACCTCAAACTTCAATTTGTGCTATTGTAGCCTATTTCAATGCATTATATCCCTTCAACCATGCAAATATAATCTCACTCAATTATCTATACATTCCAAATTCAATTACCATTCTTTTAATGTATATCATTTGAGATCATCTTCTCAAAATTCCATGAAGTAATACAAGACACAATTCTCATCATTTATTCATAAGAATCACATCATCCAACATTATAATTCATTATCTTACATCATTTTGGTCATAAATGAAAATTGGCCATACACACCAAGGTCCAATTTTCCTACATGACCCTCAAAATCATCATCTATAATCTAGATAACAAAATAAGCATGCATGCATCCTCTATGCTATACAAAAATCTAGATCTTGCCGGCCAAGGCACTTCCTATACCACTATTTACCTCCTCAACCAAAATGCACTTTAAAATGTCCACTCCTCCCATAAATGCCCTGCATCACAAGTCTAAAAATGGACAACATGGGAGAGTGAGTCATTCATTCCAAAGGGATGAATATGAATACCATGTGATTATGTACATATGCATCAAACATGTATACTTGCATATATACAACACCTCATTTCTCATTATATCTTTATCACACATATAAATCAACATCATTTTAAGTCAAGCAAGGTATACTAGCATGTACATAATCAAGTCCTGCAATATTGGACTATTACACAATACATTATTTTACTCAAATTACTATTTGGTATTCATATCTTCATGTTGTCTAAACACATTATATTATCTCCAATACATCCATTATCATAACTCATGTCCCTCGGCATACTTCCTTGCTATATGCGCATGCTCTTAAGCTAATGCATATACACAATGGAATGTTTCAACAATCGCAGATCTGACTGTGGGAATAATAACACCGATTGTGGGTCTCAAGTATGATCATCTAATCATACCCCTACTGCAGTAGTAAAATATGTACACTTATTCTTAAAATTTGTATGCATTCATCAATTATTTTACTGGTACCAAACCGCATCGCCCATCTTGCAACACCTGGTCATTTTCACCATGACCACAGTATACGACATATTCGACATATGGTGTTGCGGGTCGGCCAGATCTCAGATCATGGCGGCTGTGATCCCAAGGACCACCGGGATACCTGTTCATCAAGAGCCACCCCCCACAAGGGTCGGCCACATGTAGCTCCCCGTAGCAATACATGGGCAGCTTCGTGAGTTACACACCGAGTCACTAGGGAAAAATAAAATTGCTCGTGCACCGAGCCACCCTCCCACTGGGTCGGCCGAGGGAACTCCCCTATGTTCCAGCATCGGCGGCTATGTAGTATGCCATGGATGCAAATGCAAGTCATATACATTTCTTACTTTATGCATCCTATACATACCACTCATCATACATCATCATCATCATCACCAACATCACTATAGAGCTTTTAGTGGATTCATTATTGTTGGTTATTCTTGTTAATTTAAATCTTTGTGTGGCATTCTCGATAATTCTCATTCACATCATTCAATTTCATCATTAATACAAAGGATTCAATCATTCTCTATCAAATATCACCAACATTCATTATACATTTACAGTGGACATGTGTATCACCACATAACACTCAACAATTTATGCCACCATACAACACACCAAAATTATTCTAAATGCATCATGCATGTTGCCAAAACATCTCATCAACATCATACACAACATCATGTAGCACTCCAAGAAAGGAAAATATGCATATCAACACATATGGAAATCATATACCATTCAAATTCATGCATTTAGAACATAAGACTCCTCTCCTACCTCAAGAGAAGAATTCTGATTGATAAGACGCACCCGCCTCGTCGTTCGGAACAGATCCTACATTAACATACATATAGAATCCCAATCAATCAACTATTTAAGACATCATTTCAATTCTATTTAATCATAATCATATCTACAATTTCTTAACATGTACTAGACATGTTATAGATATCATTTTTATTATTTATTAGGCTTCGGGAATTCCTTCCCATTAAGCCACATCCATTAGATTCAAAGGCTATCAATAATAATAACCCAACATCCCCAAAATGCCACACCAACCAATACTCATATACCCAATGGCTTATATACACTCTTAACATGTCATTAAATCAATATTCATAACTTCCCCCAATTCCTCATAACTAGGGTTTCCACCAAAGTCCAACCATTCATTAATGCATCATCTTTCTCCATCTCTTTCCAATATAAATGCATCTACCATCATTAACCCCTCATAAATATTCACATTTATGATAACCCACTCTAGGGTTCAAGCATTAAATACTCTCTTCAACCACCCATCCACATACATTGCTCCCCCAAATCACATTAACACATATATATGGAAAAAACCTCAACAAAATGATGAGTATACTTACCTCATACCCAAAAACAAAGTGGGTTTAAGAAGAGGGGAGAGGTAGTACGAAAATGGAGGGGAAGAAGGAGAAGACTTCAACTTCAATGGCCTTCTTCCAAGCTTCTTGAAAACGAAAATGAGAGGAGGGTGAAGTTGTGTCACCTTGGCTTAGGGTTTGGAAGAAGAAGAAAATGAAGAAGAAGTAGAGAAGAAGAAGTAAAGTGTGTTTGCCAAAGGGGGTCACGGTGCATAGGTGAAAATAAGAAGGGAAATGAAGGCTTTTAGTTTTAATTCTTAACCCTTCATTAAAAGATTCATCATTTTAAGACCAACAGGGCCTTTGTTCGGGCTCAATACTTAATCTAAAAATTATTCTGAGTACATACCCGGACTTCCAATATTATCCTCAACAGCCCTGACCAATATCATCTCAATCAGAGATACTTGGTCCAACACCCATATCTCAACCAGGCTTATTTTCGGCTTATCCAGTCTCAATAAATCACCAATAGTCCCCAAAAATCTTAATTTAACTATTTTCAATATTTTGGGACATCAAATGACTCATATTCAATCATTCAATATTTATTTCTTTAATTTATCCTTTTATTTTTTTAAAAATCTGGGATGTTACAGGGTGCGCATCCCTTCACTCCATTGGAAAATGTTAAACTTGTAGCCATTTACGTAGTAAATAGGCCATTTTTTAACAGTTTTCACTGGCCCCCAAGAAAGGGCTTGGAGTAAGGGATCTTCAATATGGTTATTAGGGTCTTGAATCTATTTACAGCATAACAAATAGGTTATCGTTAGATACCTAACATTTGAAGTTCAACTAAAAAAAAGAAGGTATACAGGTCTTATGTGTTGTGTAAACCAACCAATGAATTTTGATGATACCTCACTATGAATATGGTCATCAGTTATATCATTTTCCTTGAGTTTCAACATATCTCCATATAAGCTATTTAAAGAACAAAAATTTAGCTACAATAAAAGCTAGCTTTAGAATGCAAACTATAAGTTGGTGACTTACTCAAGATAAGGTTCCACTTCTAGGAAATTCAAAAGAATGTACAAGTAAGCCACCTTTCAATCTTTCTCATCAATGTAACATTTTGTGACCTTGCCCCCAGGACGACCCCGGGATAGTTAAAAATTGAACTTTGATCATCCAACCCTGCATGTGTGGCCACCCCAAGGTTGCAGGGAATTCTACTCATTCTAATTTTTATCTTCGTCAGAAAATAGAAAGAAGTAAAAGTGGTTATTTCTTTCACTAAGTATGCCTCACAAATTGATGCTTCAACGCACGCTTTGTTTAACACTTTGTCTTTTAAAGAATCTAGAACAACATAAACAAATGTTAAGTTACATAATACTATTATAGGAAAAATTCTTTGCAACGAAATTAAGTAGTTATAACATTAACCTTTTGAATGGATACATCCAATGGTATTGCACTGGGCCACTAACTAAGGCCTCGTATGGTAGATGGATAGGCAGATGCTTCATCGAGTCAAAAAAACTAGGTGGAAAAATCTGCTACTACTTACAAATCAAGACCAGAATACTTTCCTCCATCTTCACAAGTTTCTCCTCAGTTAACGAAGTTCCCGTCAAGTCTTTAAAGAAGTGACTTAACTTAACTAGCGGTTTCCAAATAAGCTTCGGTAAAGCATGAAACACGTACCACAGTAGTTGTTGAATAAACACATGACAATCATGACTTTTCATGCCAAACACCTTGCCCTCATTCACGTCGACACATCTACTCAAGTTAGAAGCAAATCTGTCAGGTAGGGTTAACCCATTCATCTACATACATATAGTAATTTGTTGAGGTCTAGTTAAAACATATTTTGCATGTGATTTAAACATTCTTCCACGTCCCGAATCCCTTAATTCTAACTTCTTCCTAGAACACCAAATCGAAAGATCTAGTCAATTTTTCTTATTGTCCTTTGTTCTCCCTTTGATGTCCATCACAGTGTCAGAAATATTCATGAAAACATTTTGTTCAGTGTGCATCACATCAATGTTGTGTCTTAACAAAGAGTCTTTCCAATATGGTAAATCTCATAAGATACTTTGCTTCACCCAGTGGTGTTTCTTCCCATAACCCGCAAACTCCTTAACATTTTATCCCAGATGTACGGATACTCTTGGACTCTCTGCCAAACCCATGTACTGAATAACCTATGCGGTGGAGGTTCATTAACAACCTTGTTCTTCTTAAAAGCGATATTGTTTCTCCTGAATGAGTGATCCAACGATAGAAACTTTCTATGACAGTAAAAAAAACTTGTCTTACCACTAATAGGGAGTGATTCCCCAGTATGTTCCATGCATACAGGGCAAGCAAGCTTTCCAAATGTTGACCATCCAGAAAACATACCATATGCAGGGAAGTCATTAATGGTCCACATCAAAACAGCCATCATGAAATTTTTCTTCAAGGATACATCATAGGTCATTACCCCGACATCCCATAATTATGACAACTCCTCAACCAACAGTTGCAAAAATACGTCTATTTTTGCCTTTGGATTTTCGGGTCCTGGAACTAGTGTAGTTAGAAACATGACCTCCCTCTTCATACAAATATCAGGAGGTAGATTGTATGGGGTCAGTATGACTGGCCAACAAGAGTACACTCTTCCATATTGACCAAATAGGTTGAACCCATCAGTACATAAGCCAAGTCATACATTGCGTGGCTCGCCTGAAAAGTCCGGATATAGCTCATCTAAACACTTCCATGCTTTCCCATCAAAAGGATGGCATAGAAGACCCTCTTGTGTTCGGTTCAGAGCATGCGAACACATGTGTTTTGCCATGGACAATGAGGCGTACAAACGTTGAAGACGTGGTTTTATACCACATTTTCTTCCTGGTCGTCCTAGTTACTTTCCCTCTCCTTTTAACGGTTTTGTAGCGGTCCTTATTAGAGTGTACATATTTTGTGACACTCTTATCTATAAACTCATTTCTGAACAACATATACCCGCTAACACAACACTCTATCTTCACCCAACCCAACCCTAGCTTTGCCACTCTTTTCTTAGCATGGTACAGGTTTAATGGCATTTGATGATGACTAGGCATGGTGGAACCCATTAGATCGACCATTCTATTAAAACAACATCCTAAAAGATTATAATTTACCTTTAGGCTTAAAGTAGCTAGGGTCCTGTTAACCCGACGATAGTGTTTTAACCGTTTGTGTTTACCACTGGGTCATTAATTGGCAAGCGCACTAATCATTTGTAGTTTTCAAAATTTAGATATCGTTCCACTGGGATTCAAAGTCCAATAACAACAGTAACTTTCTATTTACTATGGTAAATGTAAAGAAACTTATGGACAAAAGAATGATTTATATACAATTTATACAATATTCACAGGATAACATGGTTGAGTTGTTCATGAGATAAAAAGGAAATAAAAATCTATCTACAAAGTTGAGTTGCAATCTAGAATAAGTAAGATACTTGAGATAAACACAGATAAACAAATTATGTTGGAAATTGGATCCCTAATCTAGAATAACAATGAGGAACTCAAGACATGCATATTTAATCATTAAGTTTCATGTCATTGCAGCTTAAAATCATTATAACCGATCCCTCGTGATATAAATTCTAAGAATTCACCGTAAAGTCCGATCCCTCGTGAGCTTTCTCAGTAAAAACTTGCATTAAGACCTGGCCTTATGGCAATAATGGTTAACAACCCCTATAAAATTGAGATACCAAGGGTATTCCAACTTTTACTTTCGTCAAAACAAGTTTCAATACGGCATGAATAATCATTCTCCCGTTTGACATTCACACTAATAAAACAAGTTTTAATACACATGAAAATCATTCTCCTGTTTGATGTTCATATTAATAAAAGATTGAAATACTAACATGGACTTGAATCATAAACATGCAAAGGTCGAATTCATAACATTATACTCAATAGATTAGTTCACCAATTCCAACATAAACAGATTAGTTACACATGGTGAAAGTAAAAACAACACTTACAGAGGTTGACATTACAAAGATGATGGAAACTTCATGATACAACGATCACAATACACCACAACACTCTCAAGTATCTAGAAAACTATTCTAGAACTGCAAACTCTAAAAGAAATACTCAAAACTCGAGTATAAGAGAGAAAAAGAAACTCTGAAAGTAGAGAATGGGATGATATGAATAGTGTTGGATGGCCCTATTTATAGGGCTGAGCAAGGGTGCTGACGCTACGCGTCAGTGTGATGCTACACGTCAGTCCCCTAACTCAGCCTCCATTAACGCAGCTGGTAGTGGCCACCTTGGAATATTATATTCAATCAAGCTTGGCCATATGTCCCTGTCTCCATTGCGTTTTGGCCATTTGTGCTGAGTAGAGTGGCCAATAATGGGTCATTAGGTAAGTGCTTGGCCAGCTTGGTTGTGGAGTCCACGCAGCACTGACGCTACGCGTGGATGTGATGCGTAACGTCAGCATCAAAAGTAGCTATGGACGCTACACGTGGGATTGATGCTACGCGTCAGCTCCTCCAGTATATTTTTCTCCTTTTTCACTGTAAAACTAGAGAAAATTAATCAAGGGCAGATTATTTCCAACAACATCCATTTATTGAATTAAAACTTAATTTTCTAACAAATTAACTAAATTTTTATTATTTTTATGAAATTTTTATTAAAAGATTTATTGTAAATTTAAGGACTAACAAATACCCCCAACTTGAGACATTGCTCGTCCTCGAGCAAGAGAGAAAAATAAAAAATAAAAAATAAAAATTTGAAATTAAATTTTTGAGTTAGTCCGAGAATTTACCACAAAAAGTAATTACACAATTTACCATTTTGAAATAATCAATTATAGACATCTAATGTAACAAAGGTTTAATGGTAAAATTCTTTTCAATATTTTATTAACATATCAAGCATAATTTCAGGCTTACCTCTCCAAGTGTTTATCTCAATACAATTGGTAACCTATTTCACTCAATCAATCATAAAATCAAACGAATTTAATTTTGATTTTCATCTAATCAATGGTTAGTTATACAAAGTTAATTCAGAAATCACAAGGTCTTTTCACGGGTTGTAATGAGGCTTGGCTTACAATAATCAATGGTTTTTCTTGGAATTCAAAAACCTGAAATCATAAAAGAGCATTTTATAATTTTTAGGCTTTCTCTTGGCCCAAACTTCTCATTTTCTTTTATTGATGAAAAATAAATACCCCCAACTTGATTCTTTTCACTATTTTTGACTTTTCTTTTTCATACTTTATTTTCTTTTGAAAAGAATCAAGTTGCTTATTTTCACTCCCCATTTTTGTAAGAACTCTTAAAATATTTTTCATTTATTTCAATTGCTCTTTTAATCAATCAAGTATAGGGAATGGTTAAAACAGATTTAAGTTTAAGGGTACCAAAGAATTTATTTTAGGCTCAAATTGGCTTTCAAAGGATAAAATAATTTTTACCAAGGTAAGCTGTTTGGCCCAAGGTTTCTTTTCACCAATAAATGTGCCTTGATCATTTTCCTGAATTCTCTGTACAACAACACAAATCAAAGATTAAAGCAAAATCAATTTGAATGAAGTTATGTCGATTAAACCCTCAAGTGTTTTAAAAGATCTCTCAACTCACCGGGTTATTGAAATTTGCTTGATAGTTAATCACTAGTGGAAAAAATGGATACAACCACGGGGGTATAATCACGGATTAATGTGGATCCATGATTAAAAATGACACGGTGGCATTTTTGAAATTTTTGGGAAAACTTTTAATCACGGTTGTTAGGAAACCGTGATTAAAAGTCTCTATAATCACGGTTGTTTGACAACCGTGGTTATATGTCAAAACGAGATGGCATTTTTGAAATTTTTGGGAAAACTTTTAATCACGGTTGTTAGGCAACCGTGATTAAAAGTGTCTATAACCACGGTTGTTTGACAACCGTGGTTATATGTCAAAATATTATTCACCTTATTTTTAGAAAAATCCAAAAAAATAGAAAAACATGGAATTTTGATCTGATTTTTTGCGTCATGACTTCTTTTGGTACTTATTAGCTATTCGAGTTGGAATTTTTGAAAAATCAATTTTTGAGTGAGAGATACAAAAATTTTGTGACGACAAAAATCGGCAAACTTCAAACGAGCATAACTTGAGCTAGAAAACTCAGAATCCTTATTGCTGCATATGATTTTGGGGTAGAAAAAAAATCCGCATTCATTCCAACTTGCTATGCCAGTTGGGATTGCTCAGATTTTCAAAAAACCCTTGTTTTCTCAAAATTTTTTATTTTTTGTGATTTATTTGCTTATTTTTTGGATTTTTAGGCTTCTACTTTACCTACCAAATAAATTCTAAAAATTCTAAAATTTTTTATGGTGTTTTCTAATGCCAAAATAAGATTTTCACATATAACCACGGGTCCCTTGTTCAACCGTGGTTATATGTCATATATATAACCACGGGTCCTGGAGTAACCGTGGTTATAGGTCATACATATAACCACGGGTACTAGCATAACCGTGGTTATAGGTCATACATATAACCACGGGTCCTTGTGTAACCGTGATTATAGCTTCCTTTTCATTTTAAATTTCGTAATTTCACGAGCGCGCCTTAGTCTAACTCTTTTTTCTCTCCTTCTTCTCTGTAAGGTTTCTCTTCTCTGTTTTCATGTTTCCATTTACATTTCATTATTTACGTTCTAGATTTGTTTATTATGTGAGTTCTTACTATTTTTCTATTGCCATTTACAGGTTTCCCATCGCACGCCATTGATTATTTACAGGTTTACGTTTTAGATTTATACTTGTGTTCTTCGTTTTGCTATGTGTTCTTCGTTTTACTCTGTGTTCTTCTCGTTCATTTGTTGTAGTTCTTCTCGTTCCTTTGTTGTGGTAGCATTCTTGTTTCTTGTTTCTTGTGGTTGTTCTGATTTTCATTCATTTACTTTTCTTCTATTTTTGTTTCTTGCGTTCTTGCTGCGTTTCTTATTTCTGGTGTTGGTGTTCATTGTGTTCTTGCTGTTTCTGAATGGTGAAGATGATAACCACGATTTTTAATTTTTTTTTTGGTCTAGTACATTTAATCACGGTTGCCTAAGGCAACCATGGTTATATCCACTCCACTTTTAACCACGGTTCAAACCCGTGATTAAATATCCTGATATACAATCACGCCCACTTTTAACCACGGTTGTTCAACCGTGATTAAAAGCCTTTTTTAACCGTGGTTAAAGCCATTTTTTCACTAGTGAATAAACTTATTGTAATTAAATTTATCAAAATTCCTAAGTTATAAAAGAATCAATAATTGATTTTACAAAATTGGTTTTATTGTGTAAAAATCTTAAGTGAATAAATTAACTTTCTAACAAAAACTTGATTGATTTATTAAAACATAAAATTTATTTTTGGATTTTTTTCAAATAGAACACGTAAAAAATAATAAGTTACGTAAAAATAAACATACCACACATAATAAAAGACAAAATATAATCCAAAATAATATCAATGTAAATATAAAACTAACAATAAACTAAAAGTGTATGTAGAAAGGTGCAGAAAATAAAGAAGATAGCACCATCAGTCCTCCATCTGGTCATCATCATCCTCCTCCTCATCAGCATCACCATCAGTATCGGCCTGTGCTCCAGAAGGTCCACTAGTCTCAGGGTAAGTTGGTAAATCACCAGGCTAAGCTACATGAGTTGCAAACTCAACCGGTGTGACATATGGTGCTCCCTCACCCTGAAGCCTGTACTGATAAAATTCATCATGAAGATGAATATAAGCTCTGTGTGTGGCAGCCATCTTCTACATCATATGTTGATGCTCAAGTGTCATCCTAGCAAATCCCTTTATGACAACATCAGTAGGTGGTGGCTGTACTGGTGGTCTCCTCCTCCTGGGTCTGGGCTGAGCCTCCTGCTCCAGAGGTGGAAGCTCGCACTGCTGAACAAAATAGTCTCTGTTCACTGAGACCTTGGGGACTCTCCCCGAAGAACTCGTGAACTCTGGTGATGGTACAACAACTCCCTGCCTCCTCAGTAAGGCAGATATGATGAGAGGGAATGGAATAGGGTAATTCACTTTATACCCAAGGGCATAAAAGTGAATCTTCTTAGAAATAAGCTGGGCGATGTCAATGGTATGGCCCTGAAGAATAGAAAAGAGAAGGCAACAGCGGTCAACTGGGATAGATGAGAGGTGGGTGACAGGAGTGATGTTATGCAGCATAAGGTGGGACCACGCCTGGGCTAGAGGGGTTAGTTGGGTCTTCAGAAGGTTAGATGGGCTTTGTCCAACCTTACTCAGGTTGAAAAAGATTCCATCTTTGCTCAAGAAATGAGCAACCTGTTCGAGGGAGTATCCTAGATCACCTTCAGCAACAATCTTGTTTCTGTTTTCCTTCCAGAAACAAGTATCGTCCTCGGGAGTAGGCTCCCAAGGATTACCCAATAGGGTACTAATAGTATCCCGGTCATAAGTGATATGCCGGCCCCTCACCCAACTCGTCCTCTGATGGCCAATGTTTGGCGAGTCCTGACGAGTCCTGTAGGCGTTCGCGTAAAATTCCATCACCAAGATAGGATCCCCCTCAGTAGGCAGAGAAAATAGGGGTCCCCATCTTCTTCTCTGAACTTCATCCTGCAGCTCAGGATAATCTCTAGCGTTCAGATCAAGCACTCTCTCCCAAATAAGTCTTTGCCCCTTTATCTGATGAAAGCGGGCCCATTTCGCGTCAGTGCGAAATCTCATAGGATCCCTCGGTCCCAACACCTCCTCTCCCTGAAGATCAGGATCCTCAGAGGTGGTGTCAGTATCCGTGGCCTTCCTCTGTCTTTTAGAGGGACCAGTAGTGGGGATAGATTTTCTCGGTACCATCTACAAAAAGAAAAATTAAAAAATCAAACACACATTATTATTTGAAAAAAAAACATATCAAACATACACAATCAACAAATTATTTACAAAAAATTTAAACATAAAAATTTTATTTAAAGAAAATCACACAAGATACAACACACAAAATCAACATGCATATTTTTGGATTTTTAACAATAAAATAAAAATTCACACAAAATACAACATGCATATTAACATAAATTTCACATAACATGCATAAATATATATAAATTTTTTTTATGTATTTTTAATTTTTATCAATGCAAGAAAGTATAACAAATACAAACTAAGAAAATTTATTGATTTTGAAAGAAAACAACAAACAAACAAACAAACAACATGTTAAACAGATTAAAAATAGAAAGTAAAAACTAATTAAATAAATTAACAAACAAGAATTAAAAATCAAAAACAGAGGTTGACGCTACACGTAGGTGAGACGCTACGCGTCAGCCCTGTTCTGCCCACGCTACGCGTCAATGGGACGCTACGCGTGGGCTTGCAGTTCATCGTAACGCTACGCGTTAGTGGGACGCTACGCGTGGGTTGCGCAGTTTTGAACAGAAACAGGGGTTGCATAGCAGCAACTCCTTTCAATCAAAAATACACTCACTCAATTCCTAAATCTAACAGCAATCAAACCCAATGGTCTTCTAATCCTAATCCTAACCACATGCAATTCTATAAATTGAAAAACAAAACCAAACCAAAAAGAGAAAAAGAGAGATAACTTACTTGGATTTGATGAATGCAGAATATGAATGAAGAGGATTTGGAGGTTTGAGAGAAAAAAAGGTTTGTGAAAATTAGGTTTTCTGAGGGAGAGAGGGAGGCAATTTTAAAAATGATGGACTTGGGCCTCCCTCTGTTTCAGTTTTTTTAAAAAAACTGAACGTGGGTTCTGACGCTACGCGTGGTAGATACGCTACGAGTCAGGTCCAAAATTCAGAGTCCACGTTACGTGTCCATGGGCCGCTACGCGTGGGCTTCTGTTTTTCATTTTTCAAAATTTGATTTTTCAAAAGCCTCTTTTTTTTTTAAGTTTAAAACCCCTTTTTATTTAAAAACACAATTCTAAAAACTAATTTTTTTTATTTTTTATTTTATTTTTGTTTTTTTATGTTAAAAATAATTGAAAACAACAAGAAAATAATAGGTTGCCTCCCATTGAGCGCTAGGTTTAATATCTCCAGCCTGACATTACCTTTGACTAATCAGGTGGTCTCCCAATATTTATTGAGGAATCACCTGTCTTTTTCTTTCTCCTTCTTCTTCTCCGATGCTTAATTACCTGTCTTTCATTATTCAAGGCATCGGTTAATTTAAAACAATTTAATTGATTGGGAAGAGATATACCTGGTTCGGTTGAAGGGTAAACTTTTCCCTCATCATTCATCCTAAGATATTCATGAGCACTGAAGTTTACCTCTTCTTCATAAACTTTGACTGCAACCATTCCTTAATCGACATCCACCTTTATCTTTGCAGTCTTCATAAAAGGTCTTCCTAAGATCAGGGGGATCTCAATATCCTCCTTCATATCCAGTACCACAAAATCAACCCTAAAGTGGTACTTATCAACCTTTACCAACACATCTTCCACAATCCCAAAAGGCTTCTTGACAGAGTGATCTGCAAACTGTAAGTTTGTCTTAGCTTCTTTTAACTCAAATTCACCAATGCGCTTTATTAAATCTAAGGGCATCAAATTGATGTTAGCCCCTAAATCTAACAAAGCATTCCTGATGCTGATATTTCCAATAGTTACAGGAATAGTGAAACTCCCCGGATCTTTACATTTTTTTGGGGTTATGATGGCAGTACAGTTTATTTCTTGCTCTTCATTCACTGGCTCTTGCATATTTTTTCTTTTTCATTTTTTTCATTTTTTTCTTTTTCACTTTCTTTTTCTTCTTCTTCTTTCTTTTTCTCATTTTTTTCTTTACAATCAATTTTCAAAATTTTACAATTCTCAGAAGAAACAACATTACATTGTTCCCTTGGGTTTTGAGTGTTTGCAGTAAACCCAGAATTTTTCAATTCAGCTATTTCTTTTACAAGCTGACCCATTTGTATGTCTAATGCTTTTCAGGCAGCTTCATTTGTCTCCACAAATTGTAATAACTGTTGGATAGATTCCTCAATCCTTGTCAATCTTGCATTGTCAATTTGTGATTGCTGTGGCTTAAATTGATTGTTAGGAGGTCTGTTGGAAGGTCCAACATCTTGTCTCCAGCCAGAATTCTGATTCTGCCATCCCTGTTGAAAATTGTTAGGAAAAGAATTACCATAATTGAAAGGAAAGTTACCCAATGGTATTTTTTGATGGTTCAGGAAATTGGCTTGCTCTTGCTCATTTCTGTCACGGGCACAATAACCACATGGTTGTTCACCCATGCAATGCATACATTGTTTCACTTAAGGGGGGGATGGTGATGTCACTTGAGCAATTTAAAGTTTCTCTAGTTGTTTGCTCATGGCTTCAATTTGTTGGGTCAGTAATTTTTGCTGAGCCAATACTGCATCATTCACTCCCAATTCGAGCATACCTGGCTTCCTCTGTACATTACCTCTTTCATGTTTTGCTTGGCGGTCACTAATAGACATTGATTCCAATATCTCAATAGCTTCTTCCATGGTCTTGTTCATTAAAGAACCACCTGTACAAGCATCTAACATCATTTTGAACTGAGGTAATAAACCATGGTAAACGATTCTTACCTTTTCGGCATCATCCAAGTTGTGGTTTGGACATTTTCTCAAGAGTGCCTTGAATCGTTCCCATGTTTCTCCTAATGATTCATCATTGTTTTGAGAAAAAGAATGTATGACTGTCATGGCTTCAAAGTATTTTGAAGGAGAATAAAATCTTTCCAAAAATTTTCTTTCGACATCAGACCAGTTTGTAAAACTACCCGGTGGGCAAGATTTAAACCATTCTTTAGCTTTACCAATCAATGAAAAAGGAAATAACCTCATATAAACAAATTCTTCTTAATTGGGTTCAAAACCAATTGTGCTGCATAACTCATAAAAAATAGTTAAATGTTCATACGGTTCTTCATGATTTAAACCAGCAAATTGATTATTTTGAATAATATTTAAAGTAGCAGGTTTAATCTCCACTAGTACAACAAGTCCTTGAAACATTCCTGAAACTTGGGGTGGACCATTAATGGCAGCAAACTGTCCCAATGTTCTCCTTTCAGTAGCCATATTTGAATTTTCAAAAATTTTAGAAGTAGAAGAAGAATTAGTTTGTGTTCTAGATTTCAAAGACTTGATTTTCTTTACAAACTTTTCTATCTCAGGATCAAAATAAATTTTACCTGCGGTAGATCGAGTTTGCATACACAAACTAGACAAAGAAAGTTAGTGTAACAGTAATAAGAAAAAGTAAATAAACAAAATTTAACTAAGGTAAAAAAAATGTTTACCGCGGTAATAAAAAAATTACTGTTTTACTGAATCAATTCAATCCCCGGTGACGGCGCCAGAAAACTTGTTAACCCAACGATAGTGTTTTAACCGTTTGTGTTTACCACTGGGTCATTAATTGGCAAGCGCACCAATTGTTTGTAGTTTTCAAAATTTAGATATCGTTCCACTGGGATTGAAAGTCCAATAACAACAGTAACTTTCTATTTACTATGGTAAATGTAAAGAAACTTATGGACAAAAGAATGATTTATATACAATTTATACAATATTCACAGGATAACATGGTTGAGTTATTCATGAGATAAAAAGGAAATAAAAATCTATCTAAAAAGTTGAGTTGCAATCTAGAATAGGTAAGATACTTGAGATAAACACAGATAAACAAATTATGTTGGAAATTAGATCCCTAATCTAGAATAACAATGAGGAACTCAAGACATGCATATTTAATCATCAAGTTTCATGTCATTGTAGCTTAAAATCATTATAACCGATCCCTCGTGATATAAATTCTAAGAATTCACAGTAAATTCCGATCCCTCGTGAGCTTTCTTAGTAAAAACTTGCATTAAGACCTGGCCTTATGGCAACAATGGTTAACAACCCCTATAGAATTGAGATACCAAGGGTATTCCAACTTTTACTTTCGTCAAAACAAGTTTCAATACGACATGAATAATCATTCTCTCGTTTGACATTCACACTAATAAAACAAGTTTCAATACACATGAAAATCATTCTCCCGTTTGACGTTCATATTAATAAAAGATTAAAATACTAACATGGACTTGAATCATAAAAATGCAGAGGTCAAATTCACAACATTATACTCAATAGATTAGTTCACCAATTCCAACATAAATAGATTAGTTACACATGGTGAAAGTAAAAACAACACTTACAGAGGTTGACATTACGAAGATGATGGAAACTTCACGATACAATGATCACAATATGTAACATCCCAGATTTTTAAATAATTATAAAAATTAGATTAAGGTTATGGATTGATGGAATTAATGGTTAATTAAGGATTAATTGCCAATTAGGCAAATTATTGAATGATGATAATAATAATATTAATAATACAAGAATGAACAATATGCCTTGGAAGCTGGTGGGACCGGTTCTCTCTCCATTTCTCTCTCTTTATGCACGCTGGTGGTAGGTGGTGCCTTAGGAGTTTTGGTTTCCTTTCTCTCCCTTGTCCACGTTGGATGGGAGTAATCATTGCTAGGGAAATGGCATTAAATGCTGATGGACTTGCATTAAATGAGGATGGGATGTTGAGATGATGAGAGTGGGACGCTGTTGGGGGCTGAGATGATAGGGCTTCAGCTCCATGTTTTCTCCTTATTTTCCTCCATTTTTCTCCTTGGTGGCTTTTCGGAGGAGAGAGATGCTTCTTCTTCTCTCTAGAATTCATGGAGCTTCTGCTTCATCTTCTTGCCTTCTCCTTATCTTCATCTTCCTCCACTCAACGCTGTGTTGAGTTCGAGTGGAGCTGCATGATGATGGTGAAATAGCTTATGGCTGTGTGTGTAAGCTAGGTTGCACCTTGTTGTTTTGGTGCTTCTTCCTCCTCTTTTCGTTCCTCCATATGATGGGTTGTATGAGGCTCAGTTCGGAGAGCCTGTAGCAGCTGGATGTGTGTGCATGCCTCGGTTTGTGGATGCATGATGGTTCACAGATGACGAGGTTGAGCTACTCTTGTGAGGATGAAGACATGCATGATGCATGAAGGCATGGTAGTCCTCCACTGTTGGTGAGGACTGACTCTTGATGCGGTTCTTGTGATGGATACAGCGTTGGAGTTCTTCACTAAGCTGGGTGAAGACTGAGTTGAGTCTTGATGACTCTTTCCAGTGTTGAAAGCCAAGCAGGGTGCTGCTGTGGCTAGACCGAGTGGTCCTGTGACTCCTGGAAGCTTCATCCAGGTAAGGGGAGCTATTGCATCTTAAGTGTATAGTTTATGGACGGACTTCCGGGTGACTTCATTGCATTGTGTTATGTTTTGTTGGATGTTGTATGTTGTTAAGTTGAACCCGGATTGTTGTTTGTTATTTAAATGGTGCATGATTATCTGTCCAAGAGATGCATGATGTTATTATGATGATGATTATATTATGATGCTTGAGATGCATGTATGTTGATGTGGAGTGCATGTGTGATCCTCTATTTGTCCCTGGATGTGTTGTACATTTGAATGCATGTGAATGTTATTGATGCATATGTGTATGCTAAATGCATGAATGGGGACTGTTATGATGGATGCCGAGTGGGCTTTATAGAGGAAGGCACGAAATGCTTACTGTAAAGTATAAATCCGAGTGAATATAGGATAATCCGAGTGAATGGCATAGTGATTGTCGAGTGAATGGTATGGTGATTGCCGAGTGAACGGCATAGTGATTGCTGAGTGGATGTGGTATAAGCCGAGTCATCTGATTGTTGTTAAATTGCTGAGTGCACATGATGTTGAACGCAGATTCCGAGTGGGCAATCGAATGAATATGAGTTGAAGTTATATGCATACGTGTTATTGAGTTATTGAATATGAACACCTTGCGGGGTGCCACAAGGGTGTAATCCCGAGTGAAGAGGACGGGGTCCTAATGTTGAATATGATGAAAGACCCGGGTTGGACTCGGGCAGTGCCTGGGGCACTAAACGTGAAATGAGATGCTTGATGAAATGCCGAGTGCATTGGCGTTGAACGCCGAGTGAATAAAATCGTATGCATCCGATTCGCCACTGGAATGCGTTGGACTCCTATACCGATCGGCAATCAGATGACAACATATGGTGAATATGGCTAAGTCCTGGAGCTGGGCTCGGACAGACTCCTTGAGCATGGCTCAGAGTATGAATATTGTTGATATAGTCTCGAGATTGAGAGAAATCCGAGTGAGTCAATATACTTGTGCTGAGTGAATTGAGCTTTATAGCCGAGTGAAATGGGTGAAATCCCGATCGGAAGATGCTTGTAATTGTTCATGTTGAATGGCAGTGTTTATATGCTGATTGATGTTGTGTGTTATGGCATGTTGTGGATTCTGTGATTAATCCGAGCCAATATCTATCATTTAATATGTAATGCTCACCCCTACACCATTTTTCAGTGTTTGCAGGTCGGTTTGGCATGTTATGATGCCCTTAAACCCGAGTGATGGGTATTTATGATGAGGCTGTATGAATAATGTTATATCCCGAGTACGTTTGATGTACTAAAGCCTTGGCCGGCTCATAATATTAATGTTGTATAACGTATACAAATATATATATATAGAATCCGAGTGGATGAACATAATCATGAATATGAAATATATGTATTGGGATCCGAGTGTATGTTAATCTATATATATACTTCGAGTGATGGTATTATATGCATACCGATTGAATGTGTTGGTGAATGGAATGTGTAAAGATAAGAATCCGAGTGTATGCGCGTGTATATTCATATATGTTCTATTAATAACATGGTTATGAATCGGTGGAAGAGTAATGCTGTTTTGGCAGTCGGACTTGGAATTAGAGAATATATCTATACAAGGGATTTATGTTGATTTGATGCTTTCTACCGACTAGGAAATGATGATGTATGAATTTCTCTAAGTTGATGAATCCTGAGTGGAATATATATGGCTTAGTTGCTTTTCCGAGTGAGTCTTATGTATGGGACTCCATATCCGAGTGTAACTTATGTGTGAACCTCTTACTGTGTGATAATGGCTCTTGAGGATTCCGAGTGAAGAATATATGGTGAACCCCGAGTGGGGAATGGTTTGTGTTTTCCGAGTGGAGCCCGAGTGAATCTCTTGAGGGAAGAATGGTTATACTAATTTAAATTGGGGATATATTCTAAGTATGGAATATATGTATTCTGAGTATTAAGTGTGGAATGAGTCCGAGTGAGACTTGATTTAATGGTTTCCCGAGTGGTTGAGTATTTCATATGTCCAAGTGACTTAACTTGGTGAAATCCTCTGAGTGTTGAGAAGTTTGGATAATTCCGAGTGGAATTGTTTAGGGAAGTCATTTCCGAGTAATGGGTGTTAAGGTGTTCTCTGAGTGAGAAATGATGGCTATACCGAGTGGAGTATGGTTGTGGAGATCCCTTCTGAGTGAAAGAAGATCCACATATTCTCCGAGTGAGAATAGGCATGAATGCTGAGTATGAGACCGAATGTGTATTGGTCGGTAACGATGTTAGTTACCGAGTGGGATACCACTCAGAAGATGAGTTGGTTTATGAATGGTGTGCCGAGTGATGAATGTGAAGTACATTCCCAATTGAATTATGGTGAAACACACCGAGTGGTGTTTGGTTGGGTAATAACCCGAGTGAGAGGTTTATGGAATCCGAGGGGAATAACCCGTATTTTCCCGAGTGGATCATGTGTGTACCTTAGTGGATAAATTATGGAACTAAGTTATGAGGTGTATGTGCATGGAGTCATTACCGAGCGATTGAAACCCCTGACTCCGAGTGAATGGTTATCTCAGATTCCGAGTGATATTATTATTATTTGCCGAGTGTGGCTTTTCGCTTCAGCGAGTGTGTGATGTTGGAAGGCTTGGGGTCGGTTTCGCTTAAGCGAATGGTGGTTCGCCCGAGCGAGTTGCGCGGTCTCGCTCAAGCGGAGTCGGATCTCGCTTGAGCGAGTGGGCGCTGTATTGTGGGCTTCGCTTAGGCGCTGTTGTTCTTCCGCTGACTACCTTTCTTGGTCGGCCTTTCATTGCCTTTACCTTCCTTTCTTTTTCTCCTTGGCTGTGGGACCAGCTCTCATATCTTCATATATGGGAGTGTTTTTATTATGGATCCAGGTTATGCTTTAATTAATTCGCGAAATTTTCCCTCTAAAATCAGGGTGTCACACAATACACCACAACACTCTCAAGTATCTAGAAAACTATTCTAGAACTGCAAACTCTAAAAGAAATACTCAAAACTCGAGTATAAGAGAGAAAAAGAAACTCTGAAAGTAGAGAATGGGATGAGATGAATAGTGTTGGATGGCCCTATTTATAGGGCTGAGCAAGGGTGCTGACGCTACGCGTCAGTGTGACGTTACGCGTCAGTCCCCTGACTCAGCCTCCATTAACGTAGCTGGTAGTGGCCACCTTGGAATATTATATTCAATCATGCTTGGCCATGTGTCCCCGTCTCCACTGCGTTTTGGCCATTTGTGCTGAGTGGAGTGGCCAATAATGGGCCACTAGGTGAGTTCTTGGCCAGCTTGGCTATGGAGTCCACGCAGCACTGACGCTACGCGTGGATGTGATGCGTAGCGTCAGCATCAAAAGTAGCTATGGACGCTACGCGTGAGGTTAATGCTACGCGCCACCTTCTCCAGTATATTTTTCTCTTGAATTCTTTACTTTTTCACTACAAAACTAAAGAAAATTGATCAAGGGCAAATTATTTCCAATAACATCCATTTATTGAATTAAAACTTAATTTTCTAACAAATTAACCAAATTTTTATTATTTTTATGAAAATTTTATTAAAAGATTTATTGTAAATTTGAGGACTAACAAGTCCCACAATGGAGTCTGAGCCACTGCTAACAAATCATAAAATCTTTTCACCTTCGGATTAGGATCCTCCTCTATATTGTTGTGAACACCTCTTTTGGTCCGGTCCAAGTGGAATGAATCTTTTTATACTGAATTCTAATTCAGAATGGCCAAATTCGAAAAGAATGGCTCCAAAATAATCAGAACAGAGCAAAATAACTCAGAATGAAGCTTTTCCAAGTGAAATACAGCCCTGTTGGAGGCAAATCCGATTAGAATGACTAAAAAATGATCACATCTGAACAGGATGACTCAGGTTAAAGCATTTCCGAGTGAAATACAGCCCGGGTGGAGATAAATCCGAGTGAAAAAACTCAAAAAATGGTCAAATCCGAGTCAAAATAAAGCATTTCCGAGTGGAATGACTCAAAAATGATTAAATCTGAGTGGAATCACTCAGAATGAGTCATTTCCGAGTGAAATGCTCCCTGTTGAAGTTGAATCCGAGTGGATAGCTTCCCTGCCAAGCCAGTCCGAGTGGATTATGCCCATTTTCAAGAGAAGTCCAAATGGGATGACTCAAAGAAGTTGAATCCGAGTGGAATCACTCAGAATGAGTCGTTTCCGAAGGAAAAACTCCCCTGTTGAAGTTGAATCCGAGTGGCATCACTCAGAATGAGTCAAATCCGAGTGGAATATGCTCCTGTTGCATCAAATCCGAGTGAAATCACTCAGAATGAGTTAAATCCGAGTGAAATTACTCAGAATGGAGAAAATCCGAGTGAAACTACTCAGATTTGGGCATGTCCGAGTGGAGTATGACCTGTTGGGTGGGAAATCCGAATAATGACTCAATAATGGACCAATCCGAGTGGAGTATGACATGTTGAGTTTAAATCTGAGTGAAATGACTCAGATTAGATGTAAATCCGAGTGGATAATTCCCTCTCAGATGCATTTTGAGAGAAAATGCCAGTTTACAAGCCCTGATCGCAAAGAATGCCATTTCCGAGTGAAAAATGACCCTGTTAGAGGAGAATCCGAGCGGAAGATCCCCTACTGCAACAAATCCGAGTGGAAAAAGGAACTGTCTGCTGATTGAAGTAAATCCAAGTGAGTATCACTCGGTTGGAAGGAAATCCGAATTAAAGTAGCCAAACTTCCAATTTCTGAGTAGAAGATAGGCAAAATCCGAGTGAAAATGCCCAAATTCCATTCGGATTAAGAGCTCACAAGGTCGGTTCCGAGTTGATCCTTCAAGCAGTGAAGTTCTATATCACTTTTGAAGAAAATCCGAGTGGATGCTTCAATCAGAAATACATCCGAGCTGAAAAGAATTCCGAGTGTTGCCCCTTTAATCAGAACCGAGAGCTGCTTCTTATTCAGAACCGAGTGAAGCATTTCCAGTCAGCACCGAATGAGTCATTTCACTCGATTTTCGACCCATTTTCAGTCGGTTTAGTGTCATTCTTTTCTCGCCCACTCCTGAGCCAATTTCCAATCGGTTTCCGAGTGACACTTCAGTCGATCAGTCACCTTTCCCGAGTCCTTTTGGCCAATCAATTCCGAGCCCCCATTTCCACCATACTTCAAACCTTCACCGAGCCACTTTTTACCCGTTCCCGAGTCATCTTTCTCTCATCTCTGAGTCACACTTTACCTATTTTAGTCGGTTCCGAGTCATTGGTCACTCGGATTGTGGAGAGGAGATGGAATCCGAGTCAGTTTTCACTCGGTTCTGACTCAATTTCTTTAATTGCCCACTCAATCCAATTGCACAACACCAACATGATTTCATTCGGTCTTTAGCATAAAAGGGGCCTTTTCCACTCGGATTTAGGTGGAAAAGTGAAGACCGACCCCTTTTTACACTCGGATTTAGGTGGCAATGTGGATGAATGTTGATTGGGAGGGTAATCCGAGTCATTTACACTCGGATTTCCAACATTCTCACTCGGAATTCAACATTCTTACTCGGATTTCCATAATTCTCACTCGGTTTTCTGCCATTCTCACTCGGATTCCCACCAGGTCCCCCTGTTAGCCCGTGCTGACTTGGATTCCACCACCTAAGTGGATCTAGGAATCCTGGGGGTGGCAGACAAGTGGCAAACAGGGTTGGAAGTGGGGGGAATTAAAAATTCCCACCCAGCCGTTGTCCCCCACTTCACTCTGAGTGGAGGCCTGAGCTGGCATTCCACTCGGAAGTGGAAGCCTGAGCTGGCCTTCCACTCAAACCAGCCTATGAATAGGCAAGGGGCTGAAGCTTTCAGCCCTTACAGATACTTACACTTACAGATACGCACACATTCTACGCATCCAGCACCCTCACCATTCCTTTCTCCTCCTTCCTCTCTTCATCAGCCAACCCTGTACCTCCTTCCATACCTCTCAGCCACACCGTCCTCTCCCCTCAACACAACACCGCCCATTACTTCATACCTCTCAGCCACACCATCCTCTCCCCTCAACACAACACCGCCCAGCACTTCATTCCTCTCAGCCAACACCGCCCAGCCAACCGTCCTCATCAAAACCGACCTCCTCATCCCTTCACCTACACACCATCCCAATTCCTCTTACACACCGCCCAGTACCCCCTTCAAGTACACCAAATCCAATCTCCTCACTCCACTCAACTCCAACATCGTCCCTCTTCTCACTGTCTCACTCGGTAAATCACTTCTCACTCGGTAAGCTACTGCTCTCACTCGGTTTCTGCTATTTCCACTCGGTTTCCTCATTTTCACTCGGTTTTTCCTTGTCCTCACTCGGTTTTCTGCTTTCATCACTCGGTTTTTACCATTTTTACTCGGTTTTTCCTCTTTCTCACTCGGTTTCTACTATTTCCACTCGTTTTTTGTAATTTTCACTCGGTTTTTGCCATTTTCACTCGGTTTTTCTCTTCTCCCACTCGGTTTTCACTCATTTTTCCCTCTGTTTTCAGAATTTATTGTTTCCCTTTCTCTTTTGTAGCTTCTGCTACCTTTCTCCTTTCGTTTCATAGTAAAATATAATAAAGGGAAATAAATGCTTCCTATGTTTTCTTTCAAATCTAAATAAAAATCAATAAAAAGAAACAAATCATTTTTAAACAGTGTCGTACGGGAGCACTCCCGTCTACACAACCTCTTTAGGATTCGTACACGTGCGAAGAACTTCGCCTTGTACGAGTTCCCCACCTCAGTGACATCCACCATCATCTCCCAAGTCTTTTCCTAAAAGAACAACATTCAGAACTACGTAACCCTGATTTCTTGATAATTCAAGAATACGTAGGAGCAGGACTTTAACTCCTGTCGGGCCCATCTTTCTTATTTCTTTTTGCTGATTTATTTCCTTACTTCCACGTTTCTTTCATAAATGTTCTTTTTTTTGGTTACTTCCATGAAAATCAATTTAGACGTGACGTCTTGTTGATTTCCCCCTAGTTTTTGTTCAAGCCTCGCCATAATTCATAGGGAAGGGATACTTAGGACGAGACGTCCCGCTTATCTCTTTCCTATCCCTATTTTTTTGTTCGAGAATGTATAATTTAGGCGTGACGCCTTATTAGCATTCTTTTCCCCTCTCTGTCTCATATCGAAGTCGAGTTTAATCCGGATAAAGTCCCCCATTGACCTCGCTTCGACATTCTATGTTTGTACAGTTCTCTCACTCCATTTTGTCGTCTTTAAATAAAACATACAACAATGAAAAGGAAGAAATAAACCATCTTTTGTAAGGCTATTTATGTTGCGCATTTTCAATCTTGGTACTGTTTTTGACAGGCGATGTAGGGTGCTAATACCTTCCCTACTCGTAACCGACTCCCGAACTTGAATCTCAATTTTTAACCAGTGCTTTACTGAACTTAGTTTTTTTTTCCAATGTTTTTCCTATGGATAAAAACGTTGGTGGCGACTCCCTGTTTCACTCGAATGAATTCTCTCTCTCTCGCCGCGCCGTCGCGATTTTGGTTGCGACAGATGGCGACTCCACTGGGGACACTTAAGAGAGTCAGGCCAGTTTGGTTGAAAGCATGTTTTTACATAGCCTTTGTTTAGCTTGGATTTCTTCCCCTTGTTTTTTATTTTCTGTTGACTGTTGTGAATGTTCGCTATTATTTGCATCTTGTTATTCGTTTTATTGTCCATGTTCTGTATGATTGTTGAACCCTAGGGTAGAGGACTATGTTACTTTTCTGCAATCATTGAACCCTAGGGTAGACGACTTTGTATATTTGTTCTGTGTTTGTTCTCTGTGCAGAATGGGGTAAGGTAAAAAGGTATTGAATGCCCTTTCACACACTACACTCACAAATTACTCGCACACACTTATGAGTGGCGCCCTATACCCGGGCCCCAAATGAAACTTAAGTTAGGAGGGGTTGGTATACGGAATCGTATAGGATGTACTTCCTATCCGGTGATCGTGAGAACCCCAACTAGAGTTCGACCTCTTGTGACATACGCACCTAGTGGTTCCCCACTGTTGCGTCCCTGTCATGGGTAGGATCTTGGCTCTGGTAACCTTCTAGAAGTCTAGTATAAGCCACCCGGTGTGAAGAGTCACTTTTAGACAAGCCCTAAGGTCCAGAGAAAACCTTCAACAAAACCTGACTTAGGCCACGAAAGGGCAAACTTTACTTTACCTTATGTCATTTTCACTTTCCTGTTATTAAAAAGGGATTATCTATCATCCAAAGATTCGCTTAGTCTTGGAAATTTTTTTGGAACACACAAGTATTCTTCGGGTGAATAGATGATCCTCTCTTTTTTTTGTCATGTATCTCTGAGTCTGAAGTCATAGGTTCTCCTAATCGTCAAAGGAAAAATCCAAAAAAATTATACTTCATTTCCCTCTGGTTGAAGTGGCAATGACGATTGGGAAAACCTACGACTTTTGAGCTCGCATAACTGATTCCATTCTTTGTCTTGATATTCGCAGGGGACGGGACACAGTAATTGTGATATAGGGGTGACTGAATTGAAGAAGTTATTGCACCTCAAGGCTAGGAAGGTCAATACTGACAGTTTACAAGCACTAGGGAGAAAACTGAGCTTGACACAGAAGATGACTTTCGCAAGGAAGTATGGGAAGATTCTGAAACTTTTGGAGGTAGACGTCCAAATAGAAGCCATCACAGCTCTGGCTCAATTCTATGACCCACCTCTCCGCTGTTTCACTTTTCAAGACTTTCAACTGGCACCCTCCATAGAAGAATTTGAACAAATATTGGGGATGCCAATTGAGGGACAAATTCCTTATCGCCATTTGGACCATCACGCGTCAATCACTTCTATCGCTCGTATTTTGAAGGTCCATCCTGAAATGTTAAGAGGAGTACAAATGAACAGAAACCAGATTCTTGGATTTACTAGGGAATTTATGGAGAAGCACATGCATGTCCTGGCAGAGAAGGAAGAATGGGAAGATTTCATTGATACCTTGGCTCTCACTATTTATGGAGTTGTCTTATTCCCTAACTTAGACAACTACGTAGATTATGATGCTATAGGCGTCTTCACCGCTCGCAAGCACAGACTGGAAAATCCCGTCACAGCAGTGTTGGCCAATGTCTATTGCACCTTGGATTTCTGCCATACCCTAGGAGGAAAGAGGATTATTTGTATTTTTCTTGTTCTATATGTGTGGCTCATATCCCACGCTTTGCATCAACTATGCAAAGCCGAGTGTCCCATCTCTGATTTGAAGTTGTGTCAGTTGACAACTAAGAATGGGCGTGAGTGGGCTAATCACCTTGTAGGCCTTACAGCAGAAAAGGTGAGATGGTGTCCTCAATGGCTAGAAGTTGAGTCCATCGTTTATAGCTGTGGAGGATATCCAAATGTTCCTCTAATGGGGACACAAGGCTGTATCAATTATAATCCTGTTATTGCTAAGCGGCAGTTGGCTTATCCTCTACTTGGGCCGCCAGACGAAGCACTACTTACTCCTTTCGTTCTGTACTATGTGAATGGGAATTACGCCTCTACTATTCGGGACATAGCCAATGCCTGGAAGAAGGTCCATAGGATGGGCAAAGAACTGGGAGCACGAAGCCACGCTGTGAGAGTTGAATACTTAGATTGGGTGGTGAACAGAGTCTCCATCGTGAAATTGCCTTTCAAGAGCCCTTCATACCAACCTGAGGACACAGTTCCTCCACCGTGCATTGTGGAGGACAAGGTTACCATGTCGCTAAAAGCCCAAGTAGAAGAGCTAAAGGCAAGGAATCAAAAACTGGAAGAAGACCTCTTGAAATGCCAAGAATGCGCCCTCCATAGGAAAGAGAACTCCGAAGGAAGACATGCCATGGAAGAAATGCGGAAAAAGAGAAAGATTGACGAAGATTACAGAATAAAGCAAGATCAATGCCTTCGGGCGGCCAATTCGTAGCTGAAGATGAAGGGTCAGCAGAGAGATGCTGTATTGGCCGAAAAACAAATTTTAAAAGACATGCTGGTACAATCCAAGGAGAAGGGAAAGGAGGCTTTGATGCAAAAAGAAATGCTACAAACCCAAGTCCACAAATTAGAGCAACAGCTTGATGAAACGATGAGAGCTTATGAGCAAGAAATACATGCTGATTAGAAGAAAACCCTTGACGCCGAACGCCGCTGCCAAGAAGCCACACGAGCTTTGGGGACAGAGTTAGCTCAACGGGATGAAGTCATTCATTTATGGATGGACCGTTTCACCAAGTTGGCATACCTATCCAATGGAATCTTGGAAGATTTTCCCTCAATGTTAAAGCAGGCCGAAGGCATGGTCAATCCCCTATCCACCCCAAAGGAGATATCATCATTTTTGAACTATTGTCAAGAAAGACTTTGCAAAATGAAAGTCATGATTGCCCAAGCTAGGAATGGCTGAATATTGTAACCGTATCTTTCAAGTAACATTGTACCTTTACAGATGAATGGAATGATGAATTAATGTGCCTTCACAGTTGTCTCATGTTAATTTCCAATATACTGTTATACTAAGTACTTTTGAACGTGACGTTCTGGGGTAAGGTCAAGGAATACGTGTCAAATTCGGAATCGTATCCCGCGAATACCCATTTATTTTTTATTTTTCTTTTATCTTCTTTAACTGTTCCCTCTATTCTTCTAACCATTTGTTGTGATTCTTTAGACACTACGGGTAAGCATCCCTACGCGACCAGGCTCAGAAAGAAATTCATGCCCGAAATAGAGCAAGAGAATGAAAACCTGCGAGCTGAGGTTGATCAATTGAAAGAACAAATGGCTGAAATGGCCAAGATGTTTGAAAGGAGGATCGTAGAAAGGGATTCTTTAGCAGAAGTTGAAAATGCTAGGCAGCAATCTCCCATTCTCCAACACGCTCAAGGTCATGCTGGGGAACCAAGCTTAAATCCTGCAGGGCCTACTGTTACCGTTCGCCTTAGTAAGCCGAACGCTGCTCACGTTCAACAACACTCTTTTGTTGATAAAGAAGGGAATGTCGTACCCTTCCCACAGTATGGGTTACCCCCAGGCTATTTCCCACCACTCCAAGAGGAGCCAGATTATCAGGAAACAATCCTCCATGCGGCTCAACCAAACATCCCACCTATCCGAAATCCTTAAACGATTCCGGTCCATACACAGGCTGAACAACCACAAGCTGCCCAAGCCGCGGCTGGACACCAAGCCTCAATTCTGAATGAGAGCCCGGCACATGTTGACCGACCAGTCAAGAGTGCTAGTCACTATGTCGTCACAGGACCAAGTACTGCCACTACTGCTACCCAGGAAGGAAGATTAGAGTTCTTGGAAAGGCGATTAAGGGAAATGGATGGGAGGAATCGATTTGGATTAGGCAGTGCTGCACAACTCTGCCTAATTCCTGACGTTGTTATTCCTCCCAAATTCAAAACACCTGAGTTTGATAAGTATCGGGGGCTGACATGTCCGAGAAACCATCTTACCATGTACTGCCGGAAGATGGCTTCGCATGCCTCCAACGATTCTCTGCTTATCCATTGTTTTCAAGATAGTTTGGCTGGAGCGCCTCTAACCTGGTATAACCATCTTGAACGTTCTCGTATACGCTGTTGGGAGGATCTAGCAGATGCTTTCATGCAGCAGTATAAGTACAATTTGGACATGGCGCCAGATAGAGTACAATTGCAGAACATGTCCAAGAAAGACAACGAGACATTCAAAGAATACGCCCAACGGTGGCGTGAAGTAGCAGCGCAAGTTGACCCACCTTTGTCTGAGAAAGAGGTGATCTCGACATTTATTGACACACTCCAATCGCCATTCTATGACAAGATGATCGGAAGTATTTCCTCCCACTTCTCCGATATCGTCACTATCGGAGAAAGAATAGAAAATGGCCTCCGGACAGGGAAGATCGCCCGAGGCCCAGCTGGGGTTAATGCAGCAAGAAGACCCTCCCAAGGAGAAGGAAAGAGAAGAGAGGGATAGACTAATCTAATCTCCCATAATCAGGGAAGAAACCAGCCGAGGCCACCCACCCCGGTCGCCTTTCCGTCAACCTATCATAATACACCACATCCATATGTGGCCGCCGTTCAAACACCACATCCACCACATTTCCGCCCATCTGTCATGCGACCGCCTGCACCCCTACAGGCACCATATCAACCACCACAAGCTCCGTACCAGCAGCCACAAATGAACCCGCCGAATCCAAATCAGAGAAGGCAAAACAACGACCGTGCCCCACCACAATTTGATCTAATTCCCATCACTTACACAGAGCTTCTCCCTTACCTCATCGAAAACATGATGGTAGTACTCTGCCCTCTAAAGCCACTTCAGCCGCCGTATCCTAGAGGGTATGACCCGAACGCACGGTGTGATTACCACGCCGGTGCACCAGGACATTCTACTGAGAACTACTTGGCACTGAAGTTCAAGGTAAGGGACCTAATTCGGGCCGACTGGATAAGCTTCAAAGAAGGGAGCCCAAGCGTAACAACTAATCCCATTCCAAACCATAAAGGATCGGATGTCAACGCAATAGAGAGGGATGAAGATTGCATTTCCAAAGTAGAAGATATCCAGATGCCTTTGGAAACAATACACTCCCATATGCTGAAGATGGGATTAATAGAAGGGTCGTGGGGTGAAGAGCATAATGACCTCCAGTCCGTAAAACGAAGGGACTTCCAGGAAACCCTTCAAAGACTCATGAATGCTCGAGTCGTAGAGGTCTGTAGGCACCGTGAAGGACAAATAAATGTGGTACAGGAACAGGGTAAGGCACGAGTTCCGAAACCCCTGGTCGTATACTATAACAAGGATACGCCAGCGGCTTCGGCTCCTGCCAAGACTGTCTTCACAGTAAGGGCACCAACGCCTTTCCCCTTCCAAAGTTCCCACGCTGTGCCATGGAGGTACAATACGGATGTGGTCGTCACCAATCCAGAGGCGGTCAACTCCATACCATCCTCCTCTATTACAAATATAACCGGGGTAGGAAAAATGACACGGAGTGGAAGAATATATACACCACCTGAGCCCAAACAAGGCAAGACTACCGGAGAAGGAAAAACTGGAAAAGAAGTAGCCTCTGGCGAAACAAAGGGGGCTATGACTGAAGAGGAAGCCCAGGAATTCCTGAAGTTTATTCGCCATAGTGACTACCAGGTGTTGGACCAATTGAACCACACCCCTGCGAAAATTTCCCTGTTGTCTTTGCTAATGAGTTCTGAACCACATCGAAACACGTTGATGAAGGTGTTGAGCGAGGCGCACGTGAAGCATGATTTACCCGTCGAACAATTTGGGGGCATAGTGGGGCATATCATTGCCAATAATTACTTGACCTTCACAGATGAGGAAGTACCTATTGAAGGAATGGGGCATAACAAAGCCCTCCATATTTCTGTGAAATGTCGAGATTATATCCTGGCAAAAGTACTTGTGGATAATGGATCTTCTCTGAATGTCATGCCAAAATCCACGTTGGCAAAATTGCCTTTCGACGGAACATACATGAGGCCTAGCTCTATGGTTGTGTGGGCTTTTGATGGGACACGTAGGGAAGTCGTTGGAGAAATTGAATTGCCTATACAAGTCGGACCCTGTACTTTCCAGGTACTCTTCCAAGTAATGGATATTACACCCGCCTACAGCTGTTTATTAGGGCGACCGTGGATCCATTCGGCAGGGGTGGTCCCCTCCACGCTGCATCAAAGACTAAAATTCATCATCGACAACAAGTTGGTGACTGTTTCTGGGGAGGAGGACCTTTTGGTCAGCAAACCCATATCCACTCCGTACATCGAGGTCGCCGAGGAAGCCCTCGAAACATCCTTCCAAGCCTTGGAGATTGCCAATGCAACAAGCGTTGTAAAGATGTCCTTCCCCAACGTACCTCTAATGGTGACGCTGAATATGTTGCGGAAAGGGTACCAACCCGGAAAAGGATTGGGGCGGGATTTAGAAGGCAGAACCCGACCGGTGAGTCTCCCGGAAAATAAAAACAGATATGGCTTGGGATATAGGCCCACTATGACGGATAAGAAAAAGGTTGAAGAAGAAAAGAAGGGGAAGAGAGTTGCTCGCCTTACTGGTCAAGAGATCAACACTGCAAGAATCCCTATCTGCGATCTCTATCAGAGCTTTAAGAGCGCCGGAGTGATATATCCGGATCAAGTTGCCATGGTGGAGAATGAGTCTGACCTCAATGTGGAGCTGGTATACGCTTGCCATCCAGATCAAGAGCTGAGCAATTGGGAAGTCATGGAGTTCCCTATAACCGTTAACGCTCTATTAGAGTAATCACTGTATTTCATAATTTGGTGGTCCCCTTGCTATGCCCAAGGCTCCAGGACCCATTTTGTAATAAGGGCAAAACTTGTTTATTTTATTTTCGAAAATCAATGAACACATTTTATTTCCCATCACCTCATCTTTGTGCACTCTCTGTTTCTTAAACCTTTCACTTGTTTGCTTCTCTTTTCACTTTATAATATAACCCGAATGCAGATCCAAAAATGATTTCCCTGAGAACAACAAAAACCTGGATTTATTTCATGACCCTGTTTATCCAAATGATTGCGTCTACGAGAAAAGTGAGGAAGACTTTGGACCCTCATCTGAATTGACGAGATTGTTGGAACAAGAGGATAAGGAGATCCACCCACATCAGGAGGAAATTAAAATCATCAACCTTGGAGGTGAAGGAGAAGATAAAATGATCAAGATAGGCACCTGCCTGAGTAAAAACCAGCAAGACGAATTGATTGAATTGCTCCGGGAATTTCGGGATGTGTTCGCTTGGTCATATCAAGATATGCCAGGGTTGGATAACAGCATAGTGGAACATAGATTGCCTCTGAAATCAGAGTGTCCACCAATTAAGCAAAAGCTGCGAAGAATGAAATCGGAAATGCTTCTCAAGATCAAGGAAGAGGTCAAAAAACAATTCGAAGCCGGTTTCTTGGCCGTAGCCAAATATCCACAATGGGTAGCCAACATAGTCCCGGTTCCGAAGAAGGATGGAAAAGTGCGGATGTGTGTGGACTATCGAGATCTAAACAGGGCCAGCCCTAAAGACGATTTTCCTCTTCCACATATCGACATGTTGGTCGATAACACAGCCCAGCACTCCATTTTCTCTTTCATGGATGGTTTCTCCGGATACAATCAGATTAAAATGGCGCCCGAAGACATGGAAAAAACCACGTTCGTTACTTTGTGGGGTACTTTCTGTTACAAAGTAATGTCCTTTGGTTTGAAGAACGCAGGGGTAACTTATCAGAGAGCAATGGTCACTTTATTCCACGATATGATGCACAAGGAAATAGAGGTCTATGTGAATGACATCATTGCAAAATCCAGAACCGAGGAAGATCATATCCGCGACTTAAGGAAATTGTTTGAACGGTTGAGAAGGTTTAAGCTTAGATTGAATCCTGCCAAGTGCACTTTTGGCGCAAGGTCAGGCAAACTGTTGGGTTTTATTGTAAGCAAGAAAGGAATTGAAGTGGATCCCGACAAGGTCAGGGCAATCCTAGAAATGCCGCCTCCTTGCACAGAAAAAGAAGTCAGGGGGTTCTTGGGAAGATTAAACTACATCGCTCGATTTATCTCACAATTGACATCGACCTGCGAGCCGATCTTCAAGCTACTCCGCAAGAACCAACCGGGGCAATGGAATGAGGACTGCCAAACGGCTTTTGAGAAGATTAAGCAGTACTTGAAAGAACCACCAATATTGGTACCACCAACCTCTGGGAGACCACTGATTTTATACATGACGGTACTGGATGAGTCCATGGGCTGCGTATTGGGTCAGGACGATGAAACGGGAAAGAAAGAACATGCCATATATTACCTAAGCAAAAAGTTCACTGATTGTGAAATGCGATACTCCGCATTAGAATGAACTTGTTGCGTGTTAGCATGGGTTGCAAAGCGTTTAAGGCAATACATGTTGAGTCACACTACCTGGCTAGTCTCTAAGATGGATCCTATCAAGTACATCTTTGAGAAGCCAGCCCTGACCGGAAGGATTGCTCGATGGCAAGTGCTGCTAACTGAGTACGATATAACATATGTCACTCAGAAAGCCATAAAAGGGAGCGCTTTGGCTGACTACCTAGCCCATCAACCCATAAGTGATTACCAACCAATACCGTTCGACTTCCCAGACGAGGATATTTTAGCATTGTTCGACGAAGAAAAAGGCGGTAACAAGGACAAATGGATTTTAAGATTCGATGGAGCTTCTAATGCTTTGGGACATGGAATCGGAGCCATTTTGATTTCACCAAAGAAAGAGTTCATCCCTGTCTGTGCCAAGCTATGTTTCGATTGTACCAACAATGTCGCTGAATATGAGGCATGCTCCTTAGGGATCCAAGCGGCATTAGATATGAAAGTAAGGACACTGGAAGTCTACGAAGACTCTGCTTTAGTCGTCCACCAGTTGAAAGGTGAGTGGGAAACTAGAGATAGCAAGCTTCTCCCCTATCACACCCATATTATGGAAATGATCAGAGATTTCGAAGAGATTTCTTTTCATCATGTTCCTCGGGAAGATAATCAAATGGCTGACGCTTTGGCCACTCTTGCTTCAATGTTCAAAGTAAACAATGACTATGACGTGCCCCTCATCGAGGTAGAAAGGCGTCATGAGCTCGCATACTGCCAAGTAGTCGAAGAACAGTCGGATGGAAAACCTTGGTATCACGATATCAAGAGGTATATCCAGAGGCAAGAATACCCTGACAATGCCACAGAAAATGACAAAAGAACCCTGCGACGGCTCGCCATGGGGTTTTTCTTAAATGGAGACGTGCTTTACAAAAGAAACTATGATTCTATCCTTCTTCGCTGTGTTGATACCGCTGAAGCAAATAGAATCATGAGGGATATCCACGAGGGATCTTTCGGAACCCACATCAATGGGCACGCCATGTCAAGGAAAATCTTAAGGGCTGGTTATTTTTGGATGACCATGGAAGCAGACTGCTTCGCCTATGCTCGGACATGTCATAAGTGCCAAATATATGCTGATCATATTCACGCACCCCCGTCATCTCTAAATGTTTTGTCAGCACCATGGCCTTTTTCGATGTGGGGCATAGATGTCATTGGTCCCATTGAACCAAAGGCTTCAAATGGCCATCGTTTCATTTTGGTCGCCATTGATTACTTCACAAAATGGGTGGAAGCAGCTTCATACACTAATGTAACCAAAGGTGTTGTTGTTAAATTCGTCAAGCGTGAGTTGATATGTCGGTACGGCCTACCGAGTCAAATCATCACAGACAATGGTACGAACCTGAACAACAAAATGATGAAGGAGCTTTGTGAGAGCTTTAAGATTTCCCACCATAATTCCTCTCCGTACCGCCCAAAAATGAATGGGGCAGTCGAGGCGGCGAACAGGAATATCAAGAAGATAATACAGAAAATGGTGGTAACCTATAAAGACTAGAACGAAATGCTTCCTTTTGCTCTGCACGGTTATCGTACCTCAGTCCGGACCTCGACTGGGGCAACTCCATTCTCTTTAGTTTATGGCATGGAAGCAGTCCTGCCTTTTGAAGTGGAGATTCCTTCCCTCCGAGTAATCATGGAAGCCAAACTGGTTGAAGCTGAATGGATCCAGACTCGACATGACCAATTAAATCTGATTGATAGTAAAAGATTGAGTGCCCTCTGCCATGGTCAGCTGTATCAAAGGCGTATGAAGCGAGCATTTGAAAAGAAAGTACGACCCCGACAGTTCCAAGAAGGAGACTTGGTGCTCAAGAAGGTTTTGTCGATGCATAAAGATCACCGGGGCAAATGGACTCCTAGCTACGAAGGGCCTTATGTCGTGAAGAAGGCTTTTTCCGGAGGTGCTCTCATACTCACCAACATGGATGGGGAAGATCTACCGATGCCTATAAACGCGGACGTAGTGAGAAGATACTATGCATAAAAAAAAAGGGGCTCGCTAGGTTGAAAACCTGAAAAGGCGACCTAGGCAAAAGTTAGAGCAATTGGTGGGGTCAAAAATCTTAAGAAAGCGGCCCAGACAAATTCACACCCTATAGATTCAACACTGCAATGCCAATTTTCCAAGTCACGGATAAGGGGATGGGTCTAGAACATCAAAGCCATTGTCAAGTCACTCCCTCGAAAACAAAATCAGAAGATAAACAGGAAATCATGGAAAAGACCAGGAATCTTGTCGCTCTCAGGAAATCGATGGAGGATCTAAAAGGCCTTCCCTTCCATCCTTACCATCAACTCCTCACACCTTGTCATATTTTTGCATTATTATTGTCACCTGTACATATCTTTTGTTCCTAAATAAAAAGTTTCCCTTCTTCTCACATGTGTTCATGACTAGAATGAATAAATAAGTTTTGCCTAAAAAGAATTTCTTAAAAAAAATGAGTTTTGAGAAGAACGAAAACACAAAGTTATGGGGAACGAAGTGGACACCGTTGCCAGATCTTACCTCAAGCAAGCTCAACCAGCTCTGCGAAACAACCTCAATGAAGTCAGAAGTAATAATTATTTTGGCCATGAGTTACTTCAACGCCTGTCTCCAAGGGAGTCCGCCTGTAAGTTTTTAATTAGTTTTGTGTTTCTCTGTTAAAGGATGGCCGGGAACCATGATCCCTGAGATGTGTAGTTGCCCAACTCTATCCTTAGCAGACCTTCGGTATGTTCGCAGTAAACCCCAAGTCCATTCTCTTTCACCCAAAGGGACATTACCCTGAATCACCAAATTTTCTCCCCCAGTGGAACCATAATCGCCAAAAGACTACACTTCCCAAATCATTCCCCAGTGGGACTACACTTCCCAGTCAACCCAAGACTGGGACATCTCCCCAGATTCTTCTTTCGGTCAAGGGACAGTTTTCCCCAAAGACTCTTTTGATCATGTCAAACTGGGGCATCTCCCCGGGTTTATTCTTTCATTCAAGCGGCAGTTCCCCAAGATTTCATCCAATCATGTCAAACTGGGGCATCTCCCTGGGCTTATTCTTTCATTCAAGGGGCAGTTCCCCAAGATTTCATCCAATCATGTCAAACTGGGGCATCTCCCCGGGCTTATTCTTTCATTCAAGGGGCAGTTCCCCAAGATTTCATCCAATCATGTCAAACTGGGGCATCTCCCCAGATTCTTCTTTCAGTCAAGGGACAGTTACCCAAGATTTCATCCAATCATGTCAAACTGGGGCATCTCCCCGGGTTTATTCTCTTATTCAAGGGGCAGTTCCCCAAGATTTCATCCAATCATGTCAAACTGGGGCATCTCCCCGGGTTTATTCTTTCATTCAAGGGGCAGTTCCCCAAGATTTAATCCACAGTCATGTCAAACTGGGACATCCCCCAGATTCATTCTCCTGCATTCAAAGGGCAGTTCCCCAAGAACCCGCAGTCATGGCAACCGAGGGTCAACCCCAACCTTCACATTTCCTGTCAACAGTGAGCTAATTCGGACGAGACGTCCTGTTAGTTCCCCCAATCTTTATCTTCCTATCACCGATCAAATGGCACCTTTACTTTCCTGTCGCCGATCAAATGGCACACCTTTACTTTCCTGTCGCCGATCAAATGGCACCTTTACTTTCCTGTCGCCAATCAAATAGCACCTTTACTTTCCTGTCGCCGATCAAATGGCACCTTTACTTTCCTGTCGCCGATCAAATGGCACACCTTTACTTTCCTGTCGCCGATCAAATGGCACCTTTACTTTCCTGTCGCCGATCAAATGGCACACCTTTACTTTCCTGTCGCCGATCAAATGGCACCTTTACTTTCCTGTCGCCGATCAAATGGCACACCTTTACTTTCCTGTCGCCGATCAAATGGCACCTTTACTTTCCTGTCGCCGATCAAATGGCACCCCTTTACTTTCCTGTCGCCAATCAAATGGCACCTTTACTTTCCTGTCGCCGATCAAATGGCACCTTTACTTTCCTGTCGCCGATCAAATGGCACCCCTTTACTTTCCTGTCGCCGATCAAATGGCACCTTTACTTTCCTGTCGTCGAACAAATGGTATCCTTTTACCTTTCAGTCACCAAAGAAGGCATCCTTTTTCTCTCGGTCGCTGAATGAGGCACCCTTCTGCTTCATGTCATTCAAAGGATAATTCCCAGTTAACCGCTTCTTGCTAAAAATTAGAGCACTGCTTCACTTCTTTTTTCCAGATTTAGGACAAAAAGAAAAAAAAGAAGAAGAAGAAGAGAAAAGTGAAACGGAAGAGGAAAATGCTCGTCTTTAAAGAAGAAAGGTCAGACTGACTCGTGATTGCCCACACCATCAGTCGCTATACCGATCAAGAGGTCCCACTTGGCCCCCTACATCGGTGTTCATATCTTTACTTCCTTTTCACTTCAAAAACACAGAAGCTTCGTGTTTCTTTTGTGAAAAAGAAGTAAAGAGGGGCATCTGTGAACACCTCTTTTGGTCCGGTCCAAGTGGAATGAATCTTTTTATACTGAATTCTAATTCAGAATGGCCAAATTCGAAAAGAATGGCTCCAAAATAATCAGAACAGAGCAAAATAACTCAGAATGAAGCTTTTCCAAGTGAAATACAGCCCTGTTGGAGGCAAATCCGATTAGAATGACTAAAAAATGATCACATCTGAACAGGATGACTCAGGTTAAAGCATTTTCGAGTGAAATACAGCCCTGGTGGAGATAAATCCGAGTGAAAAAACTCAAAAAATGGTCAAATCCGAGTCAAAATGAAGCATTTCCGAGTGGAATGACTCAAAAATGATTAAATCCGAGTGGAATCACTCAGAATGAGTCATTTCCGAGTGAAATGCTCCCTTTTGAAGTTGAATCTGAGTGGATAGCTTCCCTGCTAAGCCAGTCCGAGTGGATTATGCCCATTTTCAAGAGAAGTCCGAATGGGATGACTCAAAGAAGTTGAATCCGAGTGGAATCATTCAGAATGAGTCGTTTCCGAAGGAAAAACTCCCCTGTTGAAGTTGAATCCGAGTGGCATCACTCAGAATGAGTCAAATCCGAGTGGAATATGCTCCTGTTGCATCAAATCCGAGTGAAATCACTCAGAATGAGTTAAATCTGAGTGAAATTACTCAGAATGGAGAAAATCCGAGTGAAACTACTCAGATTTGGGCATGTCCGAGTGGAGTATGACCTGTTGGGTGGGAAATCCGAATAATGACTCAACAATGGACCAATCCGAGTGGAGTATGACATGTTGAGTTTAAATTTGAGTGAAATGACTCAGATTAGATGTAAATCCGAGTGGATAATTCCCTCTCAGATGCATTTTGAAAGAAAATGCCAGTTTACAAGCCCTGATTGCAAAGAATGCTATTTCCGAGTGAAAAATGACCCTGTTAGAGGAGAATCCGAGCGGAAGATCCCCTACTGCAACAAATCCGAGTGGAAAAAGGAACTGACTACTGATTGAAGTAAATCCGAGTGAGTATCACTCGGTTGGAAGGAAATCCGAATTAAAGTAGCCAAACTTCCAATTTCTGAGTAGAAGATAGGCAAAATCCGAGTGAAAATGCCCAAATTCCATTCGGATTAAGAGCTCACAAGGTCGGTTCCGAGTTGATCCTTCAAGCAGTGAAGTTCTATATCACTTTTGAAGAAAATCCGAGTGGATGCTTCAATCAGAAATACATCCAAGCTGAAAAGAATTCCGAGTGTTGCCCCTTCAATCAGAACCGAGAGCTGCTTCTTAGTCAGAACCGAGTGAAGCATTTCCAGTCAGCACCGAATGAGTCATTTCACTCGATTTCCGACCCATTTTCAGTCGGTTCAGTGTCATTCTTTTCTCGCCCACTCCTGAGCCAATTTCCAATCGGTTTCCGAGTGACACTTCAGTCGATCAGTCACCTTTCCCAGGTCCTTTTGGCCAATCAATTCCGAGCCCCCATTTCCACCATACTTCAAACCTTCACCGAGCCACTTTTTACCCGTTCCCGAGTCATCTTTCTCTCATCTCCGAGTCACACTTTACCTATTTCAGTCGGTTCCGAGTCATTGGTCACTCAGATTGTGGAGAGGAGATGGAATCCGAGTCAGTTTTCACTCGGTTCTGACTCAATTTCTTTAATTGCCCACTCAATCCAATTGCACAACACCAACATGATTTCATTCGGTCTTTATCATAAAAGGGGCCTTTTCCACTCGGATTTAGGTGGCAAAGTGAAGACCGACCCCTTTTTACACTCGGATTTAGGTGGCAATATGGATGAATGTTGACTGGGAGGGTGATCCGAGTCATTTACACTCGGATTTCCAACATTCTCACTCAGAATTCAACATTCTTACTCGGATTTCCATAATTCTCACTCGGTTTTCTGCCATTCTCACTCGGATTCCCACCAGGTCCCCCTGTTAGCCCGTGCTGACTTGGATTCCACCACCTAAGTGGATCCAGGAATCCTGAGGGTGGCAGACAAGTGGCAAACAGGGTTGGAAGTGGGGGGAATTAAAAATTCCCACCCAGCCGTTGTCCCCCACTTCACTCTGAGTGGAGGCCTGAGCTGGCATTCTACTCGGAAGTGGAAGCCTGAGCTGGCCTTCCACTCAAACCAGCCTATAAATAGGCAAGGGGCTGAAGCTTTCAGCCCTTACAGATACTTACACTTACAGATACGCACACATTCTACGCATCCAGCACCCTCACCATTCCTTTCTCCTCCTTCCTCTCTTCATCAGCCAACCCTGTACCTCCTTCCATACCTCTTAGCCACACCGTCCTCTCCCCTCAACACAACACCGCCTAGCACTTCATTCCTCTCAGCCAACACCGCCCAGCCAACCGTCCTCATCAAAACCGACCTCCTCATCCCTTCACCTACACACCATCCCAATTCCTCTTACACACCGCCCAGTACCCCATTCAAGCACACCAAATCCAATCTCCTCACTCCACTCAACTCCAACATCGTCCCTCTTCTCACTGTCTCACTCGATAAATCACTTCTCACTCGGTAAGCTACTGCTCTCACTCGGTTTCTGCTATTTCCACTCGGTTTCCTCATTTTCACTCGGTTTTTCCTTGTCCTCACTCGGTTTTCTGCTTTCATCACTCGGTTTTTACCATTTTTACTCGGTTTTTCCTCTTTCTCACTCGGTTTCTACTATTTCCACTCGTTTTTTGAAATTTTCACTCGGTTTTTGCCATTTTCACTCGGTTTTTCTCTTCTCCCACTCGGTTTTCACTCATTTTTCCCTCTGTTTTCAGAATTTATTGTTTCCCTTTCTCTTTTGTAGCTTCTGCTACCTTTCTCCTTTCGTTTCATAGTAAAATATAATAAAGGAAAATAAATGCTTCCTATGTTTTCTTTCAAATCTAAATAAAAATCAATAAAAAGAAACAAATCATTTTTAAACAGTGTCGTACGGGAGCACTCCCGTCTACACAACCTCTTTAGGATTCGTACACGTGCGAAGAACTTCGCCTTGTACGAGTTCCCCACCTCAGTGACATCCACCATCATCTCCCAAGTCTTTTCCTAAAAGAACAACATTCAGAACTACGTAACCCTGATTTCTTGATAATTCAAGAATACGTAGGAGCAGAACTTTAACTCCTGTCGGGCCTATCTTTCTTATTTCTTTTTGCTGATTTATTTCCTTACTTCCACGTTTCTTTCATAAATGTTCTTTTTTTTGGTTACTTCCGTGAAAATCAATTTAGACGTGACGTCTTGTTGATTTCCCCCTAGTTTTTGTTCAAGCCTCGCCATAATTCATAGGGAAGGGATACTTAGGACGAGACGTCCCGCTTATCTCTTTCCTATCCCTATTTTTTTGTTCAAGGATGTATAATTTAGGCGTGACGCCTTATTAGCATTCTTTTCCCCTCTCTGTCTCATATCGAAGTCGAGTTTAATCCGGATGAAGTCCCCCATTGACCTCGCTTCGACATTCTATGTTTGTACAGTTCTCTCACTCCATTTTGTCGTCTTTAAATAAAACATACAACAATGAAAAGGAAGAAATAAACCATCTTTTGTAAGGCTATTTATGTTGCGCATTTTCAATCTTGGTACTGTTTTTGACAGGCGATGTAGGGTGCTAATACCTTCCCTACTCGTAACCGACTCCCGAACTTGAATCTCAATTTTTAACCAGTGCTTTACTGAACTTGGTTTTTTTTTCCAATGTTTTTCCTATGGATAAAAACGTTGGTGGCGACTCCCTGTTTCACTCGAATGAATTCTCTCTCTCTCGCCGCGCCGTCGCGATTTCGGTTGCGACAATTGTCATCCTCATTCCCAGCTTGGTCTTGATGTTCTAGCATACGCCCGATGGATGGTCCAACAAGATCCATCACCATCTGCTCCATATTGTTGTACGTATCCTTGTTCCCTTCGACCTCGTAGTAAGACTGTTGCATGGTTACGACTGATGGCCTGGGCGGTAACTGCTCACCATGGCTGTACCAGCAGTAGTATCTTTCCATGAATCCTTTCTCACTTAGATGGCACATGACATCATTCGCACATTCAAAACTCATGCATTTGCACTTTAAGCATGGACAATGAATCTTCTAAATCGCTTTAAAACTAGGCGTGTTCGCCGTAGTAAACGGAATAAACTCCAACAACCCCATCGTAAACTCCTCAGTCACTCACCGACTGTGATCAAGCCGGTTATACATCTATCGCCAATTTGTCAGAACCTTCATTCACGATATCTAACAAGCAAAGTTTTAGTTACTTTAGTTTAAACATTATGTTACTATTGTTCATGAACCACTCTCTATCTCTTTGATGTTGTAAGTAGGTCGGGCCCTATGCCGTTTGAGATGAATATGTAACCATCTGTAACCCATCTACGTGTTTGCATCAACCTTGTGTTGTTGATGTTCATTTAGAATTTCGGAAACATTTCACATTGATCCCCGAGTACACAGAGATACGTGCGATATAAAACACCGCACGCAGACATGAACCCGGAGATAATACAAAACATGGTAACTAGAATTCCAAATAGACATCAATAACACAAGATAGAACACAAACAACAGCAATAGGTTACGCCTTACTGGTTACAAATTCATCCTAAATTGTCCAATCAGGATAATTCAAGATCTAACACAACATGGTATATTGGCCGGTTATCTTGAATCTTGAATAGGAACCAAGTGGGTATAGACACGACTAAACCCTACATTGTTAACTTTTAATGTAGTTTTTTTATGTACCCTAAAACAGGGAGCCTACCAAAATTTTGGCAGAGTCTCCCCTGTAAACTAGACAATTCCAAATTTCGTATAACGCCCTGTTACACATAGATTTTCCAATACAGTTCAATATATACGCTACGCATTGTATATGAAATTGAGGTAAACAACACCACAACCTAGTGAGCTCTGCTCTCCATTAACAGATAACAATACACATGCATACACTAAGCACATGTTATCAAAACACAAAACCAATGCCTATTGAGCTCTGCTCTCTACTAACAAACAACAATCAACATGCATTTAATGATACTGTTAAGCATGCTGGTTTAAACTAAATTTAGAATTAATATAAAAAACACACACAGAGAGAGACCAACACAAGTAATGAGAAAGTTAGCGTTAGGGGATTACCTGGGAAAGAGACACAGCGATGGAGATGAAGCTGAAAAGACATGAATAAAGACCACGCAGCGTGTTGGTCTGCATGGCGAACCGAGAAGAGGTTAACAGTTATAACTTACTTGGAGCATAAAATCTATAAAAAGTTACATTTTTTAACTAACATATGATTGAATAAATAATAATGTTAATTATTAGATGCACACTAAAAAATAACCACTCTAATAAAGTAAAGTTTTCATTGTTGAGTTATTTGAATTAGATAATATTACCAAATTAAAATTGAGTGTGCCTTATTCGTAGTTGGTGTGCTTATATGCTAGTTGTTATCATCACACAGTTATTGTTATGAATCTAGCTTATTTTTTAATAAACAATCTATCATTCATTGTTTTAATATAAAAATTTTCATTAACTAATTTACTTCTAATTTCTAGCTTCAAATGGTATTCATGTGTATGATATTAATTGAATTTTCAAAATTTAATATTTCAAATTATTTTTTCAAAAACAAAATAAGGAAATAAGCTAAAATACATTAATTATTTATACTGTTTTTTAATCTCATTTTAGTATTTTGAATTTTAATTCAGTAATTTTATCAATGTATTAGGTACAAAAGTTAACCATTTTAAATAACTTTATTATTTTTGTTAATTCCCTTAAATAATTTAATTGGAGTACAAACTAGAAAAAAATTTAAAAAATAATATTTGATTCAATTAGCTAGTATTATAGTTAATGCACATAACTAAAATCTCTAATTTGTATATTGAGCTTTGTTAAGCTTATCCGCTTAAGGGAAATTTTCTAAAAGGAGTTAAGACTTCATTCAATATAATTACAATTTTTATTAATAAATTCACACTAAGTATCCCATTAGTAAAATAGATAAGTTTTGGTTGTTCTATGATAAATAAAAATTGATTGAGTGCGCCTTGACTTACAAATAGAGTCATGGTATAGTCACCAGAAAGAGGTAGCCATAGGATATAATTAATTAGCAAATTCCAAGTTGATGCATGTATATACTAGCTATTAATATCACACACTGTTATGCATGTATATACGTGTGTTTTAAAAAACAATGGTCCAATAAACTGTGTAATAAATGATGATGAGGAAATTTTTACAACTTACTGTAATCCTTACTGAAAAAGCAAAAGAAGATGATAGGTAGATAAAAATGAAAAGTACTAGTATAAACCAAGTACACCTGCACCTACTGAGGCAGCTATTTATATTGGGGAATCATCAACAACAGTAACTGAACCAACTGTCTTAGTGGTCAAGTAATTATGATTACTTTGAAAAATATCACTTGTACCAAAATCCTAACTTTACAATCCTATATATCCACATCCATACTAATATTATAAAACTTATCTTTTGTAACTAAAACTATTCCGTGCCTATGCAAATTAGTTATGTAAATAAAATTATAAAAATAAAAATATCTAATAATTAATAGGTTCGTCCATACTTTTCAAAATATTCAAAAGTCAATTGAATCAATTGATGTAAATTTTCCCATTTGGCCAACTCCCTTCCACAAAGAAGGTTAAAGCAAACATTCATTTACATTTGTCTTTCTCCATAAAAATCTATCAAAAATCAGAAATGAGAAGAAACTGAGATGGAATCTGTATGTTCATTAATGAGAACATCTTCATAAATATACAAATACATACATGTATATGTATATGTGTCTATCTGCATGCATAACTGAGGCTTGATATCTAGATATTAATGATCATAAAAGATGTGTGCTAACATAAGTTTTTCTAAGGAAAGAAGCACAAAATTCAGCATATAAAAGAGTAAATATTGACAAAAAACTTTAGCTAAGCAAGAATGAAACATACTAGTATTAGAGAAAGCACATCAAAGATGAGGGTGAAAAAAGTGCTTACATACCCACACAAGAAAATACTACTTTTGTTTAGATTAAGATTAAAAATAGATTATGATTCTTTACCCTGCAACCAATAACATTTTCTATTATTTTCCTGTAGTTGCTAAATGTAATCAATGTCACACCCTGATTTTCTGGACCCGAATCCTGATGTAATCAAGATAATAATTAATAAAATGTGAGTAAGTTTTTCGTGTTTAAAACAATTTCAAAACACCATAAAGATTACATCAAGACCCAAACCACAGAAAACCGAAGAGTGAGATTCAATAATTTATAAACTGGATCGTTAAGTAAGACGCCCATAAGTGTATACAAAATATTAGAGTTTATAGCGAAAGAAGAATGTGTATACAGGGCATACCCCTAGTCCCATAGATGAAGATATGAGAAAAGGCTCAAGCACTCGTGCAATTTCATCACATAGGCCTACCAGGCCACAATCAACTACGCACCTAATCGTAATCATAAATCATCAATTATAATTAGCCTCTACTTGAGACATCTCTCACTAAATGGGATCAATTCAAATATTATCATCATTAATATATATATATATATATTATCATAATCATTCATTCGCATTTTAAGCAATACATATTCATAAAGCATCCACCATCGATGTCATCATTCATAATTTAATTCATTACAATATATTTAATGATCGTTGCCGGCCAAGGAATTCCGTTACCACTATTTACCTTCTTCAAGAGCTTTAATTCAAAACCCAAACTCATCCCATGATAACCCTGCATCACAATGCTAAAAAGGAGACAACATGGGAGAGTGAGTTATACATTAAAAATGACAAATATAAATACATTGTGATTATGTATACATGCATTCAACCAACATGTGTGCTTTGCTATAAATCATCAATTCATTATTGAACCATCATCAAGATATTATCTTAGGCATACAAGCCTCATTATTCACAATTCATGTCAAGCACAAGCACAAGCACATACACATTCACATAGCCCTACATTATTATTGGCATTTGCAATTATCATCATTAAGTCATTTAAATCTTTAATCAGTTAACACTCTCTCTAGAGGTTCTCATCTCTTTTTGGTCATCTCCATCTCAAATGCCATGTACCTATAGCTAATGCATATGTCATCTGTTTAATACACATGCAATGGATCCATTTCATTCACCCATGCGCAAATGGTATCTCAAGTGATCACAACCACTTATAATCAATCTCATATTGGTTTCCCGGCACGCATGGGGTACTCCCTTTTCATGGAATCCTGCAGGATTTTTCATTGTGATCGTAACCATATTTCAATCAATTCATATTGGTTTCCCACCACGCATGGGGTACTCCCTTCATAGTCCTGCAAGACTAATTTCATTTCCATATACCGGTGATCGTAACCACCTTCATCAGGTCACATTGGTTTCCCACCACGCATGGGGTACTACCCTCATAGAATCCCGCAGGATCTTTCTCATTTCAATATACTCGTGATCGCAACCACGTTCATTATTCTCAACATATTGGTGATCGCAACCACCTTCATTCATTCACATATTGGTTTTCTGCCACGCATGGGGTACTCCCTCTCATATAGTCCCGCAAGACTTTTATCATTATGATTGCAACCACATATTCAATGTTATGCCATGCCATTAATACAATAATGTATATGCCAAATCTTAACCTCGCAAGGATTTCTCACCCTCTCACTTAGGGGTATATTATATATTTAGTTTTGTCATCATTGGCATACAATTAATCACAAGGCCCCTCAAGGCACAACATTCACATTTTCATAAATCCACACATGGCAATCATAACTATCAATCATTATAGTATTAATCCACGCATAGAAACCAACAAGGTATTTCAAAATATACATTCAATAATCACCATTGCATCTCATACATAAAAGACAATACTTGCATTAATCATAATGGCATCACACTCATCAATAATAGCAAACACTACTTATTCAAGGGTATGTTCAACAACAACGTCCCTTTTTATTCAACATTATCATTTATCATTCAATATATATGGCATCATCTACTTTTAATCATCATCAACATGATATCAAATTCATTGATTTAATAACCCATTGCCATTCAATTGTTCCCTCATTAATTTTATTATCACACAAGGTGTGTCATATAACCATATCGTTTACTTTTCATTATGATTCATAATATATCAATAGTGGTGAAGCATACATGTATTCATAACATAGCATAGGCATACACATACCTTGCCAAGGCCTTAAGCCATTCCCCAATCACCACTAAGACACACTACACATGTACCCCTAATGAAATCACTTGTTTTTACATAATAAAAAGGGTTTTGGGCAATAATGAGCCCATGACAAATTTCAACATGGAGACATGAGAAAGGTTCACTTTTATTCTCAAAAATAGAGGAACACATCTAAAATATCATCTATTAGTCCCAATTTGGCAATCATAAAAAGTTGGGTTCAAAATCCTCTTAAACTTGAGTTTTACAATGCAGTGGGTCTGGTATTTTACTCCTCATGAGAGTTAGAAAACTTCAATTAAGGTAATATCAATTTTCTCACCTCTGTAACATAATTATCTATAACTTTCGTGAAGAAGTCAGAGGCCTAAAATGTCATTAAGATGCCCAAACGGGCAAAAAACAACAAAGGGATTACACTTGTTGGAAAAACAACATAACAGTGGCCATAACAGGGCTATGAATCGATTTAGCCCTTGCATGAATCGATTCATGTGTCCTAAAAGTCCCAAAATTGACAAATAGAGGGGTGTGAATCGATTCACTCCCCCTCATGAATTGATTCATGCGTGCCTAGACCCAAAACAGTGGAAACAGAGGGCCTTGAATCGATTTAAACCCCGTATGAATTGATTCAAGCATTGGAAAATTAAGGAACAGTAAATCCAGTGAGTCTTGAATCGATTCAAGGCTTCGTATCAATCGATTCAAGCATGTGAAATTAAGGAACAATGAATCCATGGGGTTCTGAATCGATTCAAACACTATTTTGAATCGATTCATGACAACACAGACCTTTTTTTATGCAGCAAAAGCCATATTTTTGAAATTCTAATCCACCCTAACTTTTTCATACGAATTCCAATGCCCACTAAATTTTAACACCAACTTATATACATTATTTGTGACGTGTGGCCACTGGTCGTACCAACAAATTCTCAAAAATGAGGGACTTATGCGCATAAATACGTTTTACCCATTTTGAGTAGAGCTGGCAATTTGGGAGGACGGCCCTAAACGGGCCAGGCTTTATCGGGCTACGGGGCATTTAGGGCCGGGCCAAAAAAGGCCCGTAAAAATTCGAGCCTTGAAATTAAAGGCCCTAGCCTGGCCCTCAACAGGCTGCGGGCCACTTCGGGCGGCCCGCTTAAAAAAAGTTAAAAAAAATAAATTTATAAAAAAATTGTTCTCTGTAATAATACTATTTAATTAAATTAGCTGGAAAAAGTTTTAATTAAAACGGCATTACTGAATAAGAAAGGCACACGATTAAAAAAAATATACATATATCAAAGATCATGATTTGTGTAAACATATAGGCTATAGCTAAAAAATTATGGACATACAGCTTCAAGTTTTGTCGTAATCAAATTAAAAATGCATATAACATAGCATATAACTATTGGTGAAGTCATAAAGTGATATTATCAATTCACAACGGCAACACTGTGAAACCTTATTAAGGTGGAGTCATGAACTACATAACTATTGGTGTTGACATAAAGTGATATTTGAAACATCCTTAATTCTTTTAAGAATGCTTTGATACAAAATAAAACAACCCAACTTAATTAAACCCAAGCCGAAAGACCAGGAAAATTTTCCCCATAATTCACCATGCAGGCGGGGTAAATTAAAAACAACATAAAGATAAGAGAAGGCAAAAGCCGACCAGGGGAAGGGAAAATAAAACCATTCATAAAAGGCCCAGCGGAAGAACAAGCTTAAGCGAAACCAATCAGCGTTTACTCACTCAAGCGAGACCCAAACTCGCTTAGGCGAGACAACCCATCTCGCTTGGGCGAACACCCATTCGCTTAAGCAAACCAACCCGAATCCTGCCTTCCAATCACACTCGCTGGAGCGAATACCTTGTTCGCTGAAGCAAACACCCACACTCAGTATTTTCATCACTCAGCTTCGGGACCACATCCACTCGGGAACTGTCCCCACATACATGATTCACCCGGTAAATTGATACTTAGCCCAATTACAATTAAAACACACAGGCGTATTTCACTCGGGAAATGATTCCCTCGGACACTCCACTCGGAGTCCACAAGCTTCCCTCACCCGGGGTATTTTCCCAGACCAATACCACTCGGTATAATTCAACCATAATTCACTCAGAATACATTACCCATTCTACACTCGGCATATTTGATCTACCTCACTCGGAGATCACCATAACCTCTCGGCTATAAATCATTCAGTCACATCTTAACCATTCATCACTCGGGTAATACATTAACCCATTCCCATTAGGAGGAATCCACCAAGTTAAGTCACTCGGACTTATTCAATACTAAGCCACTCGGCATATATATATAGCCTCGTTCACTCAGAAGAGGACACCTAGAATACCTCAATCAATACCATCACAATAACTCTTCCCTCGGAAGAGGGTCATTCGGGATTTCCCACTCGGGAATATTCAAACCCTTATCACTCGAAAAAAGGCCACACAGGTAATAGCCTCACTCGGCAATGGCTCTCCCAACAATATTCCACTCGGAATTCATTAACTTAGCATTATCCATATGACATCACATCTCAGTTGGTATAATTAACATCATATCAACATTATATATATTTATATAAATGTATACTTGTTCACAATCCCGATAGACAACCCATATAATTAAATCCATTCGGATTACAAGAGAGCCGGCCAAGGCTTTAACATATCTATTTACAATATGTATACTATATACGCACTACAATAATTGGAGTGCCCCCACTCGGACTTGAGGCCATCTCCTCATTTCCAGTCCGACCAGCATACACTAAAAAATATTGTAGGGGTGAGCTTTTACATATTAAATGACAGTTATTGACTCGGATTATACCACAATCCCCAATCATACAAATTTCATAACTCAATCAATCATAATACACACTGCCATTTATTATAAATAATCACACAACATCCTCCGATCGGGATTTACCCATTTTACTCGGCTATAAAGCACAACATCCTCAATAACAAAGTATTCATCCAATCAGATTTCACCCCAAATCTATTCCAATCTATATCAGTAATGTTTAAACTCCGAGCCTCGCTCAAGGAGAGTGCCTGAGCCTCGCTCAAAGGTCTTAATCATATCCTCACACATTTTCATCTGATTGCCGATTCAACATTCAGCGTCCAACGCTATATGCTCCAAGCATTTTAGTGGCGAATCGGATGCATACAGTCTCATTCATCAGGCGTCCAACGCCAATGCACTCGGCATTGCCTTGAGTCCAACTCAAGGTCTTTCATCAAGCGTCTCACGCTTAGTGCCCTCGGTACTGCCTCGAGTCCAACCTGAGGTCTTTCATTATATTTGACACGTATTCATCCGATTGCCGACTCAGTATCAAGCGTCCCACGCTATATGCACTTGGCACTTCCAATGACAAATCAGATGATCCACATCTCATGCACTCGGCAATCACAATGCCATCCACTCGGATTATCATTTACAACAAGCATCTCATGCTTTTCCTATAAAGCCCACTCGGCATTATCATAGCAGTCCCCATCTTATGCATCTAACATAAACCACAACAGGGATATACATGCTGTCACACAGCCTATTGCACTCGGCACAACATAACAATAACAATCACATGCATCTCATGCATTTACTCATCATGAACAAGCATCATACTTCATATGGACGGAAAATCATACACCACTCAAATAATAAATATCATACATCCGAGCTACTACTCAAACAACATGCAACACAGTGTAATAGTTTCACCTGGAAACCTGTCCATAAACCATACATTTGAGATGCAAAGCCCCCTTACCTGGAATGAAGATTCCAGCAGTTCCATGGCCACTCGTTCTTCAACAGAACGACTCGGCCCCAGCCATCAACACTCTGCTTGCAGCTTTAGAGAACAAACTCTATCTCCACTAAAGCATCAAAGCCTCCAAGGCTCAACTCTGTCCTCACCAGCTCAGTGGAGGACTCCCAACACGGTTCTTCACTTGGACAGCCCAGTCCTCACCAAAAATAGAGGACAACCAAGCTTCCAAGCACCCAACCATGCCTTCTTCCTCACGAGTAGCTCTGCCTCACAACAGTGGACCATTTTCCACAAACCGAGGCACCCTACACGCTGCAGGTTTCCAACCCGAGGCTCCAACAGCCCTTTAAATAAAAGAAGAAGAAGGAGGAGAAGAACCAGGAGGAAGAAGAAGAAGCCAGAGAATACGGGAGAGAAAGGAGGAGTGTTTCTCCTTGAACCCAAAGTATAATGAGTAAGGAGTAGTTGGAAAATGAAAGGCTAAAGCCCTTATCTCTTCACTGCCCAGCCTACACTCCTATCAGCCATCACATCCCATCACCATTAACTCCCATCCCATCAGCATGGGATTCACGAGGGAGAGGGGAAGAGAGAGGACCGAAGTTCCTCTAAAGCCACCAAGGCACATGGGCCAATTCTTACATTATTATTATTATTATTATTATTATTATTATTATTATTATTATTATTATTATTATTCAACAATTTGCCTAATTGGCAATTAATCTTAATCAACCATTAACTTAATCAGTCCATGACCTTAATCCTAAAATTTATGACACTCGGTAATTAATTAAAAATCAGGATGTTATAATTCTCCCCCACTTCAAAGAATTTCGTCCTCGAAATTCCAATATGAATTCATCTCAACAAACAGCTCAGAATATTGTTACCTCAAGTAATTACATGTCTCTACTTCCCAAGCATTCACCGACCGGTTCATAATTCAACTTGGTATAGCTTCACCTCTCAAGCGGTTTACCGACCGCCCCACAATTCCAATCGGTAAAAACACCAAAATCAGGTCCTACCCGATTACAACCTCATCATAGAATTCAATATATTTGGGGATTCAATTTTTAAAACATACAAATTACCCCATTTAACTCTATTAATTCACCATAACTGATGGCACCTCAAATTCTTTGGCCACTCGGCCCTACACTCACAACGCCAATCGGTGTACATTCACCGCCAATTCCTCCAAATCGTAGGAGTTACCTGACTCAACCATAGACTCATAAAGAGTATAGACTCAAAATTATCTCACATGAGACACATTATGGAGGTTATTCAACCAACTGGGAAGAATCTAGTCGGTAAACAACATTACCGATTCCCACCAATACTCACTATTGTCCAATTTATCTCGGATTAAACCCTCGGCTTAACAACATCCGACCACTAAAATTCTTCTCCAAACCATAATATATCTTAGCAATACCGAGCCGAACACTCAAAAGAGCTCCCCATGTGCATCAATTAGCACAGTTTGCCTGGGTTTACTTCGTACAGGCACCCCACTCGGTCCAAAATCTCAAATTTCTATCCATTCCTTCGACCAATTCCATGCCTACACCCAGAGAATGTCACTCGGACCTTCTCACTCAAGAATATCATTTGGGGTTTAAGGGCAATTCTCACCCGGAAAACTTTCCACTTACAAAATTTTCACTCGGCATTCAAGCCTACATTAATTACAAATCTGAGTTCAAACTCAGCCGCTCTAAACATTAACCCGAACACAAATATGAATAAATTTACCTCTCGGGTATCAATTCCCCTCGAGAGCCATTCACTCGGAAACTTACACATTCAAAGTTCTACACAGTACCATTCCACTCGGAAGTGTCACACTCCGAGGCATTTTACCCAAAAGTCACACGACTAGGATATTGCACCCAGGTTTCGCCTAACACAAATGTGTCATTCAGACACAGTTCCTTAACTTAGTAATGACTCCCACGAAACGATATTTCACTCGGAACATCATAACTCCTCACAGTAGTTCTTTATCCCAGAAAGATTTCACTCAGAATTATCTCCACTTTCTCACACTCGGAATATACTAACCTTTCCCGAGCAAATTCTCACCTTATCTATCACCCTTCTATTTCAATAGCCAATCATTATTTTATTGGCCAATAGCCAATTTATACCCAATAACCTCTGATTCTCTCGGAGGTAAACACATCAAGGTCAAAACAACCTTTTATCCTTATTTTGATACACTAACAATTACTTTCCACTCAATACAGTTCTCATTTTCACTCAGAACAGTCCGATAGACTCATCATCACCATAAGCAGCTACAACCTCACTTGCCCGACTTATGAATTGCTGCATCCAACTTATAGGATGACGTCTCATTCCTATAGGGTTACAACAATTACATAGAGTCACTGTAAAAGTGTACGCTGCCACAATACCTATGGTATGAAGAGTCATCCCGAAACCGCATACATTACATTTTTCTCACTCACACCGACCGAGTCACTCAACTAATACTAACCCACATGAAAATTAATGGCAATTCATACATACATATAAGCACACATCAATATTATCATTATGCACCATATAGGGTACACCACGCAACAACAATCATGAAATATCATTTACCATTACTGTAAAACAGTATAATGGCAATAGGTTTCTGACCCATACAAGGTACACACCTCGTCATAAAATAGCATATCAACAATCGGCTTCCAGCCCATACCGAGTAATATCCCATCATTGGATCTTATCCATCTTAAAACCATAAGCCGACAACCTATTAATCCTTCATTTTATCACTCATCACAGGCCATTAATCAATTAAAGCCTAGCTGTTTCACCGAGCATAAACACAAGCCACCAATCGGTCATGCAATTATCATTATAGTATGATTTCTAATACCACCATAATCAATACCCAAGCGTACTCAGATTTCAACCTTACCAGTCACTATCAATCAGGTATCGCATTTATTATTCGCATTTCACCTTAAGACAATTCAAGCCTCAAGAATTCATTATACCATTACTTACTCGGCTCAACAATCCATAAGGTCAATCAGATTATCCGACTCAGAAATTCCAGGGGTCACCTGGTACCCCATCGTGGAACATTCCCCCAATATCCAAATATCACCGAGTCAAAACCACCATAGGGTCTAGTTTCATAAAATCTGACAGTATAAGATGACACTAAATCCAATCGGGGTTTCCACAACTTATGGGTCATTACTAAATCAATTATTCACTTGGTTTTCAACCACAAGACCGAGTCCACCCCAAATTCTTAAATATCCAATTACATCAATTTCTCACCCAGTTTTCTAACCTCTCAGGTATCCATCTTAGTAATATCTGATCAAACATGATCATGCCTAATCAACTGGGTCACCACACCTAGGGGTCAAACATCAACCAATTATTCACTCGGTTTTCACACACCAGAAACCAAGACACTACCCCAATCAAACATGCATCAGATTTTACATTTAATCACTTATCACATACCCAGATTTCCAACCTAGGAAACTGCAACACTTCACTTATACCATAAATCACATACATCATATATCATATGGGGTTCCCATGCCGAAGAATATAAAATTCATCCTTTACAAATGGCACAACCAATTAGTTAAGTAAGAAACACTCCACTAGGAAATTCCTTCGTTATCATTCACTTAATCAACTCAATACGTGAGTTCTAATCCATTCAACAAACATGACTCAGCCATGAACCACTAGCATGGCATACACAAGAGTCCTAGCCAATTAATCCGACCTCTACCTGTACAAGGGTCTCAACATATATCATTCTATTTCCTTCCCAATCAACCCAGGCTTAGAATAACCTCTAAGCATTTCATGGATAACCGAACCAGGGTAGTAACAAATCCTCTACCCCCAATTAATACCACAACAGTAGTACCACTCACTGCTGTCCCCATCAAACACATAGGCATATATCACACAAATCATGGTTAAACATGTATCAATTCCAATCGAACACCATAAGCAATGATGACAACCGGTCACATTGCACACAACCGCTTACAATTCAGTAAGCATACCTTGGCCATGGACCTTTTGGTCTGCTCTGATACCAAAATGAAACATCCTTAATTCTTTTAAGAATGCTTTGATACAAAATGAAACAACCCAACTTAATTAAACCCAAGCCGAGAGACCAGGAAAATTTTCCCCACAATTCACCAAGCAGTCGGGGTAAATTAAAAACAGCATATAGATAAGAGAAGGCAAAAGCCGACCAGGGGAAGGGAAAATAAAACCATTCATAAAAAGCCCAGCGGAAGAACAAGCTTAAGCGAAACCAATCAGCGTTTACTCGCTCAAGCGAGACCCAATCTCGCTTGGGCGAACACCCATTCGCTTAAGCAAACAAACCCAAATCCTGCCTTCCAATCACACTCGCTGGAGCGAATAACTTGTTCGCTGAAGCGAACACCCACACTCGGTATTTTCATCACTCGGCTTCGGGACCACATCCACTCGGGAACTGTCCCCACATACATGATTCACCCGGTAAATTCATACTTAGCCCAATTACAATTAAAACACACGGGCGTATTTCACTCGGGAAATGATTCCCTCAGATACTCCACTCGGAGTCCACAAGCTTCCCTCACCCAGGGTATTTTCCCAGACCAATACCACTCGGTATAATTCAACCATAATTCACTCGGAATACATTACCCATTCTGCACTCGGCATATTTGACCTACCTCACTCGGAGATCACCATAACCTCTCGGCTATAAATCATTCGGTCACATCTTAACCATTCATCACTCGGGTAATACATTAACCCATTCCCACTAGGAGGAAGCCACCAAGTTAAGTCACTCAGACTTATTCAATACTAAGCCACTCGGCATATATATATAGCCTCGTTCACTCGGAAGAGGACACCTAGAATACCTCAATCAATACCATCACAATAACTCTTCCCTCGGAAGAGGGTCATTCGGGATTTCCCACTCGGGAATATTCAAACCCTTATCACTCGAAAAAAGGCCACACAGGCAATAGCCTCACTCGGCAATGGCTTTCCCAACAATATTCCACTCGGAATTCATTAACTTAGCATTATCCATACGACATCACATCTCAGTCGGTATAATTAACATCATATCAACATTATATATATTTATATAAATGTATACTTGTTCATAATCCCGATAGACAACCCATATAATTAAATCCATTCGGATTACAAGAGAGCCGGCCAAGGCTTTAACATATCTATTTACAATATATATACTATATATGCACTACAATAATCGAAGTGCCCCCACTCGGACTTGAGGCCATCTCCTCATTTCCAGTCCGACCTGCATACACTGAAAAATATTGTAGGGGTGAGCTTTTACATATTAAATGATAGTTATTGACTCGGATTATACCACAATCCCCAATCATACAAATTTCATAACTCAATCAATCATAATACACACTGCCATTTATTATAAATAATCACACAACATCCTCCGATCGGGATTTACCCATTTCACTCGGCTATAAAGCACAACATCCTCAATAACAAAGTATTCATCCAATTGGATTTCACCCCAAATCTATTCCAATCTATATCAGTAATGTTTAAACTCTTAGCCTCGCTCAAGGAGAGTGCCTGAGCCCCGCTCAAAAGTCTTAATCATATCCTCACACATTTTCATCTGATTGCCGATTCAACATTCAGCGTCCAACGCTATATGCTCCAAGCATTTCAGTGGCGAATCGGATGCATACGGTCTTATTCATCAGGCGTCTAACGCCAATGCACTCAGCATTGCCTTGAGTCCAACTCAAGGTCTTTCATCAAGCGTCTTACGCTTAGTGCCCTCGGTACTGCCTCGAGTCCAACCCGAGGTCTTTCATTATATTTGACACGTATTCATCTGATTGCCGACTCAGTATCAAGCGTCCCACGCTATATGCACTCGGCACTTCCAATGACAAATCAGATGATCCACATCTCATGCACTCGGTAATCACAATGCCATCCACTCGGATTATCATTTACAACAAGCATCTCATGCTTTTCCTATAAAGCCCACTCGGCATTATCATAGCAGTCCCCATCTTATGCCTCTAACATAAACCACAACAGGGATATACATGCTGTCACACAGCCTATTACACTCGGCACAACATAACAATAACAATCACATGCATCTCATGCATTTACTCATCATGAATAAGCATCATACTTCATATGGACGGAAAATCATACATCACTCAAATAATAAATATCATACATCCGGGCTACTACTTAAACAACATGCAACACACAGCAAACACACCATAGTGTAATAGTTTCACCCAGAAACCCGTCTATAAACCATACATTTAAGATGCAAAGCCCCCTTACCTGGAATGAAGATTCCAGCAGTTCCATGGCCACTCGTTCTTCAACAGAACGACTCGGCCCCAGCCATCAACACTCTGCTCGCAGCTTTAGAGAACAAACTCTGTCTCCACTCGAGCATCAAAGCCTTCAAGGCTTAACTCTGTCCTCACCCAGCTCAGTGGAGGACTCCCAACACGGTTCTTCACTTGGACAGCCCAGTCCTCACCAAAAATGGAGGACAACCAAGCTTCTAAGCACCCAACCATGCCTTCTTCCTCATGAGCAGCTCTGCCTCACAACAGTGGACCATTTTCCACAAACTGAGGCACCCCACACGCTGCAGGTTTCCAACCTGAGGCTCCAACAGCCTTTTAAATGAAAGAAGAAGAAGGAGGAGAAGAACCAGGAGGAAGAAAAAGAAGCCAGAAAATGCAGGAGAGAAAGGAGGAGTGTTTCTCCTTGAACCCAAAGTATAGTGAGTAAGGAGTAGTTGGAAAATGAAAGGCCAAAGCCCTTATCTCTTCACTGCCCAGCCTACACTCCTATCTACCATCACATCCCATCGCTATTAACTCCCATCCCATCAGCGTGGGATTCACGAGGGAGAGGGGGAGAGAGAGGACCGAAGTTCCTCTAAAGCCACCAAGGCACATGGGTCAATTCTTGCATTATTATTATTATTATTATTATTATTATTATTATTATTATTATTATTCAATAATTTGCCTAATTGGCAATTAATCTTAATCAACCATTAACTTAATCAGTCCATAACCTTAATCCTGAAATTTACCACACTCGGTAATTAATTAAAAATCAGGATGTTACAATATTATCTTATGGAGATGGTATTATGTTTGACTTTCTATATTATGCTTTTTAATAAAATGTACAAAATCAATCAAAGAAAACATTATGGAAGAAAACAAAATGCACAAAGTTGAATCATATATTTCATAAAAGTCCATAATTAAAGTCGCAAAAGCAAGCACCTAACCTAACTAAACATTATTATTTTTATTTTTAAAAATAGTCGGGCCGCCCGCGGGCCATACGGGCCGGCCCGCACTCGGGCCATTTTTTAGGGCCTTTTTAGGGTCGGGCTTTTTTTTCCACGTATTGATTTTATTTTTTATTTTATGCCCGCGCACTATATTTTTATGGGCGGGTTCAGGCTGGCCCCTATTTTGCCAGCTCTAGTTTTGAGGCATTTTTATGCAACTCAAGGACCTATTCTCAATTGAATTGGCTTATTCCAATTTCTACAAGTCATAAACTACTTATATGGGCTATTGGAACTATCACATGCCATCCAAATCACATAAAACTCAACTTGACTCTATGAGTTACCCTCAATACCATCACAATGGCTATCACATTCAATGCCAAGCATCCGCATAAATTCTCAATTCATAAAACATATACTTTATCCCCTCAAGGATGGTTCATTAACATGTACATATTTCAACCCCTCATGGGTTATTCATCAACAACACATTACTCCCATCAAAGGGACACTAAACATTCATCATCAATATATATACACATATATCCTTCTCAATAGCCAATATTTACCACTCACATCATTTCACTATAAACATGGCAAGACAAACATGAGTATCATGATATACATAAATGACTAATTATTCTACTCATACATTTGGAATGTAAAACTCCTCTCCTACCTCGAGAGAAGAACAATGGCTTGGACGTCCCAATCGCTCCGCCTCAATATCCGAAGTACAATCTACATATTACATACATACATCCTAATTAATTTGTCTTTCAAGGTACAACAACATATCCTAAACATGTTATAAACATGGTTTCACAACTTTCTTAGGTTTCAGGAATTCCTTTCTCATACATGAGATTCTCTATATTAAAAAGTGGGTTAAACCTACCCAATATACAACCATCACCGTTAAAGGGTTTCTTAACTTCATAACTTATCATATTCTCAATTTTCACATATACATGTATAAAATCATTCTTCGTGGCATTAATCCTCATCATATCATCTATTTGCTAAAAGCCTCAATGATCTTAATTCAAAAATTCACACTATTTATCATCACAATAATTCTTCGTTCATCAATCTTACTTCACTATGCCATGTAACTCACATTCTTCACCATAAATAAATATTCTTCTAACTTCATTAACAACACTCATGCTCTAAATACTACATATTTCCATTCAAAATCAACCCTTAAATCAACATTATATGTTTTCCCCAATTTCTTAGGACTAGGTTTCCATCAAAACCTAACAATCATTATCAATAATCATCAACCATCAGCAATAGTTATTTCCTCTCATCAACAATATTCCTCAACATCACTAAACATATATTCTAACAACATTTTGCATTTCCCCCAATCTCTAGAGTTAGGGTTTCATTAAAACCTAACCACCACTTTTAACAATCATCATCTTTCTCCTCCAATAATGAGATTTTCGTATACCCGATCACACTCACTCAAAAACATATATTAATCACACCCCACCTTTGGGTTTTACATAAAAATGGCTCCCATTCTATAACCTATACATATAACACTCTCCCAATCAAATAAAAATCAAAACCTAGGGCTCAAGCTCATTAAAATGGAGGGAGACATACCTTAAACCAAGAAATCACAATAGGCTTCCAAGAGAGGGAGAGGGTGACGAAAATTCAAGAGAGAGAAGGGAAGCTTCCATCCAACATCATCTTCCTTAAGCTTGAAGATGGCAAACGAAAATAGAGGGAGAAAAAGGGCATACCACGTAAGGGTTCTTGGAAAATGGAAGAAGGAGATGAGAAGATGAAAGGAGAAGAGAAAAGAAGCAAGTGTGTTTGCCAAAGGGGAAGAGAGGGCAACATGAAAATGAGAAGGGGAGTAGGTTTTTGGGTTAAAATTTTAACTCATCATTAACACCTCTCCATTTTATGACAAACAGGATCTCCGTTCGGGCTCAATACTAAATCTAAAAATTATTTCGAAGATATATTCGGATTCCTGATAATATTCTTAATAGCCCTGACCAATGGCATCTCAATCAGAGTACTTGGTCCGATACCCATATTTTAACCGGGTGAAATTTTAGCTCCTTAAATCTCAATAAATTATAAATATCTAAAATAAATCCCAATTTAATTATTTCTAAATTTTTGGGACATAAATCAACTCATAATTATTTATTATTTATTCTCCTCAATTAATTATTTTTATAAATTTTTGGGATGTTACAATCAACAATCACATGGGTGCAAAGACTACTGCACCAGTAATCAATGCAAGCAAACATATACAAGTAAGTTAACTGATTCATCTTCATACTTCACTATAAATTAAAGAAAGAGAAAACAAGAATCTCACTATAGCTTTACTTTTTCTAAGTGTGCATGATTTTATTTATTTATTAATATTTAAAAATGCATAACATAGTAAATAGGTAGAAGGTGAGATGCTTTGATGCATAATAGAATTATCCAGAAGTTCAAGTTGCCTATCTTATAAAAAGAATAAGGTCCCAAGTAGAAAAAAACTGTTACTATGAAAGGCTATGCCGAGTGGCCTATATATATCCAGTACCACTATGCATTAATATCCACATAACATAATTCTAAAATAAGTAATGAGAATGTTGGAGAGACAAGAAACACTAACTTGATATATAATTTGTCATCAGTGAGTCAAGAATTACATTAAGAAAGTAGTGAACCCATGCCCATCTAGAAACTTGAGGGACACAAGTTGTAAAAATTATCACACACCGTTATGCATGTACTTTTAAAGCATACCTCTTTTCCATCCGCTTAAGTTTTCTAATTCTTTATTAACAGAATTTAACAAGACTTCAATTCTTTGCAATGATTGATACAAATCTAGACCCATACTTACACCACCCCTTTAGTTTTGGAAATAAATTATTTTTCTTAGAGGAAAAGGACAAATAGAAAGGAAATGAAGGTGGCTTCAGTTAACATTCCATTATTATTCTGTTTCTCTCTCACCCATTCACTCAAACTCCTTAGATTCCAATGCTACAGTTTCTCAGTAACAACAAAAACAATGACATTAGATCTTCATCCCTTGCAACAAAATTTTGATAAAATTAACACAGACCCATATAAGATGATGCTTGATTTTTATAAAAAAACACACACAACCCAATAATAAAAAAAACATGCAAAATCCAAATCAGAATAATAGAAAGACAAAATGCTTATGAAAAACTAACATTAATATGGGAATTCAGAACTTCAAGATACCAAAGAGAACACACACCACACCGCAAAGGGTACCTCTTAAAACTTGAGACTTTGAGAGTGCCTGGATTTATAAAAAGGACTCAACAAATTCAATGACTAAATTATGCTAAAGAATTGTAGTGCAACAAGAAGAAAGGAACAAAGTAGAAAATGATGATGAGGTTTGGATTAGAAGCAGTAGAAGAAGTGGATAAAGCAAAGGATGTTTCAAGTTCATATGGGTCTGGATCCCAAAGTTACAAGAAAACAACTAAGGCTGTAATGTGTGGTCTTCTTCTGGATTCTCCATTAGCCACAAAAAGCATAATAGATACTAATATTCTCCTTGAATGCTATATGACTCTATATGACTGAATACTTACCCCTATGATACAATTTTTGTTTCCTATAATAGATACACTAAACCCTATAATATATACACTATTCCAACCCTATAATATACAATTTTATGATACACTAAACCCTATAATAGATACACTATTCTAACACAATTTGCCTTCAGATCTTTATAAATTCGCTAAGATAGCATCAATGGAATTGGATTCTTATGACCTTATTCCAAATGTTGATTGGATACCGGATGAAATCAGTCAATAGTAGTACGTAGAATAGAATAGGCCAGTGCAGAACTTTTCAGTTGATGATTAATAATCCATTTTTAATTATCCATTTTGCTTCTTTTGAGGAATAGTTTTCAGTAATTGTAAGGCATTTTTTTGTTAATTGGACTTTCAAGCATCCTAGTAATCATCAAGCCTTACACATAACGTAACTTTAGAACCAACTTTAAATTCAGTCAAGAATATAAAATAGATGTATTTGTCACTAATTACTCAACAACCAAGTTGTAATTTTCTTATATAGAACCAGTCTTACTAGTTCATACTATACAAAAATATCATCAATTGTAATTTGCAAAGAGGCAACTAGTATTACAAACCATTTACTACAGGCTGTTGCAAATTTCCAAATCCTTGGAGTTTTTTAATACAAGCACAACCAGGTTATATAAGAGTCAATGGTAGTTATATTTTGTGATACTAAGTTTTAATTATTTGACTACCTTTAAAATGAGCTAGAAGAGCTCTTGGATTTTAGTTCAGTTTGAGATAGATATTTTTGTGTGTTTGATGATACTTCATGATACAAACTAGATTTGTGATTATAGTCTAGACTGTCTTTGAACTATTATTTGTTTCTCTACTATGATGATTTTGTGCATTTAACAGGAATGGTGAACTGATACTAACAATGTAACATTGGGACTTTCAAGGAAAGGATTAGTGGTACACATAAATTAATGAGCTAAAAATATAATTCTAATTATAAAATAATAAAAAATATCCAAGCATATATGTTTTGGAAATGCTTCATATACTATTTTTCCTTGGCTTTTTAGCTTATCATATAATCAGGAAAATGAGTTGGTTTAACCAAACTAGTCTAAACTTACACGATAAAAAATGTAACACAATGTGGAATACACTAAATCAAAACTTATATCAACAATACTTCTAATTCTATATCAAAAATTATATCATTCACTAAAACATCCTAATGCAAATCCAAGGGGTGAGTGCTTTATGTTTCACAGCATAGAGAACACATAGATCACAGAGAACACGCACCATAGAGAACACAACCACAAAGAATACACACCACACACAAATTAATATATTTCAGTTTAGGGTTTATGAATGCACCTTGAAATAGCACTAAAATCAGATAGCATGGATAGGATGCGACGGTCTGAGGGACGATCGACGGAGGTTAGAAGCAGAGAGAGGTCCTCGATGGAGAATGCGACAAAGGGGAGAAGAGCGAGCAAGTCCTCAATGGAGAACATGACAAAAGGAGCCGAGGGAGTGAGTAGAGGAAGCAGAGCGAGCAATGCAAGCAGAGAGGGTAGAGTAGAAAGGTTTAAGGCTCGAAAAAGCAAAGCGAGTAGAGAGGGTGGAGGAGAAAGGTGTAGGGCTCGAAAAATTAGTGGTGGGAAGGGTTAGGTCGAATAACATTAAATTTAGCGACGGATACTACTATACCGTTGCTAAAATCGTGACTACATTAAAAAAAGTTGTAATAGTGACGCTTACTACTACTGTCTCTAGGTAGGCCACGATAGCAACTTCTTATGAATGTCGTCGCTACATTAATATAGTGACAGTAAGAAACCCTCCGTCGCTAGACTTGGGCGCTAATAAAAATTGGGAGAGAAAGTGAAACCTATGTGAGGTTCATATAGCGACGTCGTAGCGACAGAAGGATATTACTGACCGAATACACTTGTCGCTAAGTTGCGCGCCAACAAAAATGCTTAGAGGTAAAATAAAAATTAGAGAGAGGTAAAATTTAGCGACCGCGTCAGCAACGAGGTATGACTTAGCGAAAATTGGCTGCTAATTTTAGCGACGGTGATATGTTAGTCACTAATGTGGTCACTAATTTTCCATTTTAAGGTCCATTTTCTTGTTGCGGGCGCTAAGGCAGTCGCTAAATAGCGACAGCCTATGTCGGTCGTTAAATGGGAGTAGCTATGAAGGGTTTTTCTAGTAGTGATATATGAAGTATGTAATTTTAGGAGAGTAAACCTTTAAATTAGTTATCAAAATTATATACATTGATTATTACTATCGTTTTATATTAAAGATGATTAAATTAAAAGTTGTTTTGTAAAATAAGAATAAATTAAAAGTTTGACCACCACCAAGCTAACCCTAAGACTTAACATTACTCACATAGAAGACGACTAGAAACAATGTAAAAAGACCTAAAAGAAATAATGTTAAAGTCCTAAAACTTTTTGTCATAGCCCTCGCAACACTCAAAACAATTTTAAGGAGAATAAAGGTCTTGTTTCCTAAATAATTGAGGTAAAACATATTGTGCTTTTAGGACTTGTTTGATTTCAACACTTGGAATTATGTCGAGATTAATTTAAGTACACATCCAATCTAGTTTAACAAATGCTTTTTATTATTATTTACCTTTTGTCAAACCTCCAGTTGCATTGAAATAGCTATAAAACAAATATGTAAAACTAAAAATGTCCAAAACTCTAAACTTTATGATAGTTATTGGTAAGCAAGAGTATGAAAGCTAAGTGATAAGATGGTACCTTTTTTATATCTACATTTGAATTTTTAAAAGGCCTTTCATTAAATTTTAATCAACAACTGAGGAAAATGGATAGGGAGGTAGAGAGGAGACACTAACCAACGGTTTGCCTTATCCGTGTCTATGTCAGAGAAGGAAATCCTCGTTGCATGTCTACGTTGAAGAGGGTAAGATTTGAGAGGGGAAGCTGATCTGGTGGATGAGAAGAGATTTAGGAGAGGGACTTGATTTAGGGTAAAGAAAAAGGAGAAAGGGAGAGAGATTTAGAAGCTCGACTACAGAGACTAAGAGAGATGAGCAAACAACCAAGAAATGAGAGGATAATGTTGTAAGGAAATAAGAGGATGAAGGGACGACTAATTGAGTTCGAGAGAAACTGAGAGAGGGGAAGAGGGTTTAGGGTTTTACAACTCTGAAACTAAGAATAAGTTATTAGATTTAGTGACAAAAAAACCATCACTAAACCATTGCCAGTTTTAATAATGTAGACATATGTCTGCAATAGCGACGATCGCCATCCGTTGCGAACTTGGCTAACCTAACGACCCCATAAATCCGTCGCTGAAACATTATGATAACCAATAAAACTTCATTTAGCGATGGGCTCAGCAATGAAGGTTCTTTATTTCGACTTAGTGATACCTTGCACCATCGCTACTCTAGCCAAATATAGCGACGACAGAAGCCTGTCATTACATTGAACAGAAACCAAAAAAATATTGGAGGGGAAGGAAACCTTAGCGACCATAGCCCTCCGTTACTACTTTGGGCACCAACCAAAAAAATGGAGGGAAAGCAAAAAAATAAAGAGAGGTTAATATAGGGATGGAGCTAGCGATGACGTACTTGTTGGTCGTTGATCTAGTAGTGACGGGAATTTTCACTACTAGAAAAATGACTAACAGCTACAGCCAGGTAGCGACCGACTCACGCCGTCGCTAATTAGTGACCGCGTTAGCGACCACAAATGAAAAGCGACTTGGAGCAGGAAACATAGTGACCACATCCGCGACCGAAATTTCCCCGTCGCTAAAATTGGTCAAGAACCGTCACTACCTCCGTCACAATATCACACGTCGTCGCTGAATCGGTCGCTATCGTCATTTCCCTCCACGTTTTTGGTTTCCCTCCAATGTATTTATGGCGCCAACTGATAGCGACGGGAAATGTAGGGTCGCTATGAGGTCTAATGCATCAGTGACGTCCACCAGGACGTCACTATGGCCACATTTAGCGACGGTATTTCTGTGACGTCGCTAATTAGTGACCGCCGCTAGTGCCGTCGCTATAATGTAGCTCCTCCTTTTTTGGGTTTCCCTCGTTGTTGTTTTGTTGGCGCCAAATATGAGCGACGGTAATGACCGTCGCTAAATTAACATGAACGTTAGCGACGGTGGACACCGTCGCTAGGTTTTTACACTAGTGACGGAGCATATAGCCGTCGCTAGTGTTCTGGCCTTCCCTACGTTATTTTAGTTTAAACTTGGGAATATAGCGACGGTATCCAAGCGTCGTCGCTAATATTCAAGAGTAGGGACGGGGTTGTTTAGCCGTCGCTAAGTTTCAGAGGCTAGTGACGGAAGTTTTTGGCCGTCGAAAACTTTTTATTCTAGTGACGTTATTTGGCGACGGTCCTTGGCCGTCGCTATGGTTTTAATCTGTTTCGACATCATCCCTTCCCCCAAATCATTTACCCTAAACAGCAACACTTTCTTCTCCCAACCTTCTCCGTCTCCGAACCGTTTCTCCCTCTCTAGGCCACACTTTCCCTTTCTCTCTCCCTCTCTCTCGTTAACCATTACCTCTCCGAACCCTTTCTCCCTCTCTCGGCCAAACTTTCCTTTTCTCTCTCCGTCTCTCTCGTTAACCATTTCTGGCTTCTAACCTTCTCTCCCTCTCTCGGTCACCATTTCCCCCTCTCTCCCTAGACTTTCATCTCCTAACCTTCCCTGTTTGTAAACTTCTCTGAACCCTTCCTCCCTCTCTTGGCCACCATTTCCGTCTCCTAACCCTCTCTCGGTCACTATTTCTCACAGCAGCTCTTCCTCACAGTAGGTCTCATTGACGGTTCCCTAGCTCTTAGGTAAGCTCATCTTCCTCACAGCTATTCGTGTTTTATTTTTCTGTTTCTGTTTCTGCTCTTAGGTTATTTTGTGTATTTGATATTGTGTTGTGAGATGAAGTGATATGGTAACCGAATATAGCAAAAGGGAAAAGATAAAAATTTCAATGACAAATTTCTATTGACTATTGAGTCAATGCTTGTCAGTTTACTGATTTTCTTGGAATTTTGACCAATTGGTTGAGGTCCACAGAAGTTAGTTTGAATAAACTATAACTTCTTATTTGCTTTTGAGGCTGACTTCTTGAATGGAATCCTTGTTTGCTTCCCTGTTAAACAAGCCTTGCGTTTTGCTTTTTAGGATGACTTCTTGAATGGAATCCTAGGGTCACTTTAGTCTTCTATAAATATTATGACCTCTTTTAATGAAGGTGCCCAAACCTCTTGTGCCAGAGCTAGTCTCATTCACTTGACACTTGAACGCTATATGTTCCTTTTCAATTGAATCTAATAAGAAACTCTTGTGTTGTATTTTGATCTTGAATAACTCATTCCCTATAGATGAAAAATGAGACATTTCCCTTGAATAACACTTTGAATGCCTTCTTTGCTACTTGACCAACACTTTGAATCCCTTATTAAATATTTGATCTAGTTTCATAACATACCTCTTGATAGATTTACTTTACATTTACCTTTATTGAACTGTTGAAGACTTGAAATTTAAAGTGTAACCATAGATTGCGCATTGTCAAATTTTTCCTCTTTACTCCTTGCATAACCACTGAACTGGATTGTAAACAATTCTCCTAAGGACATAGGCCTCACCCAGACTTACTAATATGCCAAATAGAGTTCCTAATAGAAATAGAAGCAAAGGATTACAAGAGCAGATGAGAATGGATTCTGAGCAATATTAGACTAAACCCTGTTGCTACTATAGTGTTGGATGAATATCATATTTGTTATATAGTATATGATTAAGTCTTTGGTGTTAGAAATTGAAATTTAAAATGGTATCAACTGAGTTAAACCAAGTTAAGTCAAACCGTTCATTTCAATTTTCCTCAACCAAATCAAATAAAATCAGATGCTAGACCTTTGAAGTTGGGCTTTTAGTACACTCACATATGCAAGAATTTCTTGCTTTCTCTTTTAATGCTTCAGATTCTCTCTATAAAGTCTATCTTATCCTAGCCTCAATATTCGCTTCTGCAACCCTAACCATTTCTTCCGCTCTTAGTACAACTGCTTCTAATATCACATCATGCTCTCTAGCTTTTGCAAGTTCAGAACGCCACATATGTGCTTCCTGAATAGCTGCATCCCTATGCTTGATTAACTACTCTCTTTCTTTACTTAAGCTAGCAAACTTTTCTTCAGAATCTTTTAGCTACAAAAGAAAAAAATTAAAACAAAATGAATGAAGAAAATTTCATTGCAAGTAATATTCATAGTAATAGGTAAGGGTTACTTGTCCAAAGCAATTTACCCTGTATCACCTGAATTTCCATCATCCAAATCAATTTTTCAGACAAATCACCCTGATAGCATACCTTGTGCAGACACCTTTTGTTGGGTCTCAGAATCTTTCTTCACACGCTCAACTTTTGCACAAGCGATTCTCTGATGCTCATCCATAGTATATGCAGAAGATGCTGCAGCCTCAGCAGCTTTAGCCGTCTCTCATAGTTTATCTGTAGCTCCTCATCCTTAACTCTTAATGTTTCCTGCAGAATAGTTCTACTTACATCACTTACCCTTAGCATTAATATATCATACTATAAGGCAAACTACAAGTAGCAGAAAATCTCAAGTCTTAATTATACTTCTTTAGTGCAAACACATCATCTGCAGAGTAAAAAGCTCTACTTAGATCCTAATAGAATATAGAAATGGGCATATGTAACCCAACCAAATTATGAACACCAATTAAAATAAGTGGTATGAATTACATAATTTCTACTATGAAAAACTTCAATTAATCCAAGATAGTTGCTTCATTTCAAGTTGTTTGAGCTGAGCCAAATATCATAACACATCAACTTCTTATATATGTCATTGACAATTTCAAATACCTCCTACTTGAGATTTAAAATCACTTGTAGGATAAGAGTTGAAAGTTTTATTATTAGCCTTCAATCTCCTCTAACATCTTCATTTCCTATTTAGGAAATGCTAAACAAGAATCTGGTTAAGGAATTAGAATTAGATAGTTTTCATCGATAATTGAAAAATTCATTTCCTCTAACATCTTTGAATTTTTTTCTACAGGTATCTAAAGAGGGCACTCTCATTTTGATTCTTAAAAAAATTCAGCACTGTTGCACTAAGGTAACTAATTAACTCTCTTAAACTCTTCTCTTTGTTCATTATTACCTTAACTTGTTCATCATCACTAGCCATTTTCTAATCTGCTCTGGCCTTATAACTCTGTTCATTGTTAGTTATTATTAACTGATATCCGCTTCTGTTGAAATTACGGTACTATTTAGCCAACGCATTACGTATAGGTTCACAAGTTGCTGACATTTTACTGGTTGTTGCGCATTGTGAAATAAATTTTATGTGAATTACGAACATGAATTAAATATTTTATTTTCAAGTTTGAGATTTTTTTTTATATAAACAAGTTCGTAAATGTGAATTAGATTCTCTTTATTTTTGATATGCTACTAGACTCTCTTTAATCTTAATACTGAATTACTCGTAAATATTTAATTTATAATTTTAATAATAAATATGTTATCCAGTTCTAAATATAAGAAGAATGTGTTAATATGTTTGGTACCAATTAATCAAGAATATGAACTGAATCTTGTATACATTCTTACAATCTGTGCCTGTGATTATATATCGTTTTGCTTTACCTGTCTCAATGCTTCACGATGGTACTCTTATAGAAATTTGTTTTTGATTTTATGGTATGAATGATCATGTTTGTGAAGGGTTGCATCGATTGATATGATTTTATCGAATTGAAGTTCTCAAGAAATTGATAGTTCTTGGGACTTTTCTTTGACATCAATTATAAGAATATTTTCATTAGTTGATCACAGAAGAGGTCTTGGTGTTGAAATGGTCATCATCTTTGATGACCAAATTAAAAGTATTAAAAGTGTTAATGTTCAAGTTAAAAATTTGAAAATGAGGATCATTCTATATTATATTAAAAACATTAAAGTCTGCAGCAAACACAATATCAAAAGAATTAAAGTGTTAATGTTTAAGTTAAAAATCGTTTATAACACGTTATACTTGCTGAAGTGTATTAATTTCAAATTAAAAACAAAAAAATGAATATACAAAATTTAACCAAACAATATAAACCAACCATAAATCTCATGTTATATAACTTATAACTATAACTGTACCATTTTGCAATCATATGAAGATTTCCTTCACTTAGATCATATCATTAGGATTTCTTATATTGTTGTAATTAGGGATTTCTTTACCCTTATTAGCTAAGATTGAATCCTTTAGGATTTCTTTTGTTTGCATTAACAGTCTTTAAAAAAGGGGATGTGATTATTCAATAATATGGTAGCAAATATTCTCAAAATTAGTAAACATAGAATAGAAGCAGTTTTATCAAAGATGAGTCTGCTACTCTAAAGTTCATATTCTTAATAGGTCGTCATAAGGTTCTTCCACAATGTTAGATATGTGTTTAAGAATAAATGAGAAATAATAGATAAGAAGATATTAAATCATAGAATCCTGAACCTCATTTTATTAGTTTCCTCTTCTTAGTATTATTTCTACATTTTTCGTTACTTCAACATTCTATTTTGAAGTTTTAAAGGAAAAGAAAGAAAGACTGCACTTCAGATTTCTTTCTACTCCCTTCCCAATGTACTTCCTTGAAGAGAAAAGATGGAATTCACTCAGGTGGTTATGGTTGATGCCGAAATGATTTACAAACATACCCACTCATGCTAATTGATGTGGTATTACTTTTTTTCTCTTTTCATCAATATGTTTGTAGATGTCTTGAAATAATGATGTGGGTGGAAAGAATTTTGTTTTGACAAATGAGTGTACAATTGTATTAGCGGAGCTTTTCTTGGAATTTATTGACAACAGTGAGTGCAATTAAATATTTAAATGGAAAGATACTCAAAAAGGGTTTAAGGCAATAACTAACAGGAAAGTACCAAGTTTAAAATACAAGTATGATGAAATGAAGAAAGGTTGTTTTAGAAAGGTTTAAAGGTTTAAGGCAAAAACTAATAGGAAAGTACCAAGAATATGTCTCTCCACCAGATTTTTTGTTCATAACTTCGTAAATCATTGGTTGAATGACAAAATTTTATTATGTTGTTTGTGATAAGTTATTCTGCTGTACATGATAAAATGTGTTGTTTCTTTTAATTAATGTAATTTGCTTCTTTCGTGTGACATAAGATATGCTATTGATGTGAACAGAAATTGATAATTTCCTAAATAGCGTTAGGATTAAGTTTTTCTGTTTTCTCTTTTTTAGTAAGTTGTTACATTATTAGCTATTACATCTTTAGAAACCTCATTATGGAAACCAGTTGAATGTTGAGAACTTTGATTCACACTTTTAACCATCAACTTTGTCATGCAGACCAACACACTTTACGCGGGGTCTGTGATCGGCTCTCATCAGCTTTGTCTCCATCGCTATCTCTCTTTCGACGGTAATCCCCTAACGCTAACTTTCGGGCTATGTGTGTTGTATGTTTTGAAGTGTATGTATGTTGATTGTTGTTTGTTAGTGGAGAGCAGAGCTCATTAGGCAGTGATTTTGTGTGCTGATAACATGATTTTTTATGCATGTGTAATGTTGTTTGTTAGTGGAGAGCAGAGCTCATTAGGCACTGGTTTTGTGTGCTGATAACATGATTTACGATGCATGTGTAATGTTGTTTGTTAGTAGAGAGTACATCTCATTAGGCATTAATTTTATATATTGATAACATGATTTGGTGTTCATAACTCTGAATATCATACACAATGCGTATGATATGTTTATTTATCTATACTGGGAAGTTTTTTATATGTAACAGGCCATTTGTAAATTTGGGAAATGTCTACTTTACAGGGGAGACTCTGCCAAAATTTCGGCAGGCTCCCTTTCTTAGGGAACTTAAAAAATGAAACACAACGTTAATAATGTAGGGTTTAGTCGTGTGTGTACCCATTAGATTCCCGTTCAAGTTTCAAAACAACCGGTCAATACGGCGTGTTGTGTTGGATCTTGAATTGTCCCGGTTGGACAGTTTGGTATGAATTTGTAACCTGTAGGGCGTAACCCATCAATGTTGTATGTGGTCTATCTTGAGAAGTTGAATGAATGTGCATTAGAAATTTCGGTTATGGTGTTTCGTATTGTCCCCAGGGTGCATGTGTGCGTGTGGTGTTTCATACCGTACGTATCTTTGTGTACTCGGGGACCAATACGAAATGCTGCCGAAATTTCAAATGAACATTCATTCAACTCAAGATAGACCACATACAATTATGGGATGGGTTACGGATGGTTGCATATTCATCCCGAATGGGATAGGGCCCCACCAATTTGTAACATCAAAGAGATAGAGTGATTCACAACTGATAGTTAAATAAAAATTTAAACGTGTAAGGTAACAGAAATCGTGTTTGTTAGATATTGTAAATGGAGGTACCGACAAATCGGCGATGGATGTACAACCGACTAGATTGCAATCGGCGAGTGACTGAGGAGTTTATGATGGGGCTGTTGGAGTTCATTCCGTTCGCTACGGCAAACACGCCTGGATTTGAAGTGACTCAGAAGATCCGTTGTCCGTGCTCAAGGTGCAAATGCATGAGTTTTGAATACGCGGATGATGTCATGTGCCACCTAACTGAGAAAGGGTTCATGGAAACATACCACTGCTGGTACAACCATGGTGAGCAGTTACCGCGTAGATCGTCAGATGTAACCGTGCAACAGTCTTACTACGAGGTTGGAGGAAACAGGGATACGTACAACAACATAGAACAAATGGTGATGGATCATGTTGGACCCTCCACCGGGCGTATGCTGGAACATAATGACCAAGCAGGTCATGGGGACTCTGACAATGCAGAGGAGGATCCTAATCCGGAGGTGAAGAGATTTTATGATTTGTTGGCGGCGGCTCAGACTCCATTGTGGGACGGGTGCAACAGTCACACTGAGTTATCCGCCTCCCTAGCTGCTTTAAGCATAAAGGCAGATTATAATCTTTCTGGAGGTTGTTTTGATAGGATGGTCAGTCTGATGGGTTCCACCATGCCTAGTAATCACAGAATGCCTGCAAACCTGTACCGTGCTAAGAAACAAGTGGCAAACTTGGGGCTGGGTTGTGTGAAGATAGAGTGTTGTGTTGGTGGATGTATGCTGTTCAGAAATGAGTTTGCAGACGAGAGTGTCACAAAATGTCTGCATTGTAATGAGGAACGCTACAAGACCGTTAAAAGGAGAGGGAAGGTAACCCGGACGGCCAGGAAGAAAATGTGGTACTTCCCTATAACACCGCGTCTTCAACGCCTGTATGCCTCATTGTCCACGGCAAAACACATGCGTTGGCATGCTCTGAACCGAACACAAGAGGGGTTTCTTTGCCATCCTTCCGACGGGAAAGCATGGAAGTGTTTGGATGAGCTATATCCGGACTTTTCTGGCGAGCCGCGAAATGTAAGACTTGGATTATGTACTGATGGGTTTAACCCGTTCGGTCAATACGGAAGGGCTTACTCTTGTTGGCCAGTCATCCTGACCCCATACAATCTACCGCCTGATATGTGTATGAAGAGGGAGGTCATGTTTCTATCTGTACTGGTTCCAGGACCCAAAAATCCAAAGGCGAACATAGACGTGTTTTTGCAACCGTTGGTTGAAGAGTTATCACAGTTATGGGATGTCGGGGTAATGACATACGATGCGTCTTTGAAGAACAACTTTATGATGCGTGCTGTTTTGATGTGGACTATTAACGACTTCCCGGCCTATGGTATGCTTTCTGGATGGTCCACGTCTAGGAAGCTTGCTTGCCCTGTATGCATGGAACATACCGGGGGGGAATCACTCCCTGTTAGTGGCAAGACAAGTTTCTTTGACTGTCATAGAAAGTTTCTACCGTTGGATCACCCATTTAGGAGGAACAAAACCGCTTTTAAGAAAAACAAGGTTGTCAATGAACCTCCACCCCGTAGGTTATCTGGTGCACGGGTTTGGCAGAGGGTCGAAGAGTATCCTTACATCTGGGACAAGAGTGTTAGGGAGTTTGCGGGTTACGGTAAGGAACACCACTGGGTGAAGCAGAGTGTCTTGTGGGATTTGCCATATTGGAAAGACTTGTTGTTAAGACACAACATTGATGTCATGCACACTGAACGTAATGTTTTCATGAATATTTTTGACACTGTTATGGACATCAAAGGGAGAACAAAGGACAACGAGAAGAGTCGTCTAGACCTTCCGATTTGGTGTTCTAGGAAGGAGTTGGAGTTGAGGGATGCGGGACGTGGAAGAATGTTTAAACCCCATGCAAAGTATGCTTTAACTAGACCACAACAGATTGCTGTGTGTATTTGGATGAATGGGTTGACCCTGCCTGACGGATTCGCTTCTAACTTGAGTAGATGTGTCGACGTGAAGGAGGGCAGGGTGTTTGGCATGAAAAGTCATGATTGCCATGTGTTTATGCAACAACTACTCCCGTACGCGTTTCATGCCTTACCGAAGCCTATTTGGAAACCGTTAGTGGAGTTGAGTCACTTCTTTAAGGAGTTGACGGCTACTTCGTTGAGTGTGGAGAAACTTGTGAAGATGGAAGAAACTATCCCGGTATTGATTTGTAAGTTGGAGCAGATTTTCCCACCAAGTTTCTTTGACTCCATGGAGCATTTGCCTATCCATCTACCGTACGAGGCCTTAGTTGGTGGCCCAGTGCAGTATCGTTGGATGTATCCATTCGAAAGGTGAATGCTTGGTGAACTCTTTAATTTACTTGCGAATCATGCTTATAATAGTATTTTCTAACTTAACACCACCTTGTTAATGATGTTGAAGATTCTTACGCTCTTTAAAAGATAAAGTGTCGAACAAAGCCTGCGTTGAAGCTTCAATTTGTGAGGCATACTTAGTCGAAGAAATGACAACCTTTGCTTCTTTCTATTTTCCAACGGAGATAGAAACTAGAATGAGTAGAATTCCCCGCAATCTTGGGGTAGCCAGCCGCACAGGGTTTGATGCACAAACGTCGATTTTCAACTATCCTGGTCACCCGGGGGGCAGGCTCACAAAATGTTACATTGATGAGAAAGATCGAAAGGCGGCTCACTTGTACATTCTTCTCAATTGCCCAGAAGTGGAACCCTTTATTGAGTAAGTCATAGAAGTTATATTATACATTCTTAACGTAGCTTTTATATTAAACTTATTTGTTTCTTTCAATAGCTTATACACAGATATGCTAAAACTTGAGCAAAATGATTTAACTGATGACCAAATTCATAGTGAGGTGTCATCGAAGTTCGTTGGTTGGTTCGCGCAACATGTAAGACCCGTATACCAAGTGTTTTTAAGCCTATTTGCTTCTAACTCCCGTCAATATGGTAACAATGACCTATTTCTTATGTTGTAAATAGATACAAGACCCTAACAACCATATTGAAGATTCTTTACTCCAAGCCCTTTCTTGGGGGCCGGTGAAGACTGTTAAAAAATGGCCTATTTACTACGTAAATGGCTACAAGTTTAATATTCTTCAATGGAGTGAAGGGATGCGCACCCATAACTACGGGGTTTGTGTTAAAGGCACCGCCGGTCAGTTGGAAGAAAACTTTTATGGAGTGCTGACGGAGATTGTTGAAGTTTCATTCTCTGGACGACTAAGAAGAGATATTGTTCTATTCAAATGTGATTGGTTCGACAACACAATCGGCGTTGGAACAAAGGTTGACAACAACTACGGCTTAGTTGAGGTCAAGAAGAATGGTAGATATAAAGGGTTTGATCCCTTCATTTTTGCCCAACAAGCTGAGCAGGTTTATTACACCGACTTCCCGGGAGGACATCGGGACTGGTATGCAGTAATCAAGGCCAAGGCCCGAAGTCAGATCACTGACAATGTCTCCGAGGAGGTCGATGACGCTTATCAGCTTGCACCACACGAGCTCAACGATGCCAATTTGTTGTTCAACATTGATCCAGTCATAATGGATGAGACACTCGCCACTACGGGGGGTGAACACATTGACAAAGACCTTGTCTCTCGATCAAAATGGTCTAGGGCTGATTTGGGTACTGATGAACTTGTTCAAACAGATAACCACAGTGACACTGAAACTGAGGGGGAATTTGAAACTGAAACAGACACAGAGTATGTAGTTGTTAAACATATATACATAGGTTTATATATATCCTGAGACTAACCTTTCTTTTCATGAATTTATCAACAGATGACGGGACGTCGACTGCCCTTCAGTAGGGGTGGTGGGTCCAGGACCCCGGCTTCCCATCTGGGGATGCAAACCCCAGGGCAGCAGACCACTCCATCACCACCACAGCGGACCACTCCATCCCCATTACAGCAGACCACTCCATCACCACCACCACAGCAGACCACTCCATCACCACTCCAGCAGACCACTCCATCACCACCACCACAGCAGACAACCCCATCACCCCCACAGCTGACCACCCCAGAGCAGACTCCTGGAGTTGGTGGCTTGGAGGACGATGGCCATCAGGCGACCCCACCTCCGGCATCCCCTCTGCCCATGTTGGTACCCGTGCCGGCCGGAGACGAGTAAGTGACTAAATTTCATATACTTTTATGTTATTTGTATGATACTTTATATTAGGGTTTAGTTGAAAGACTTGTTGGTTTATTGTTGCTTACTTTAATTAGTACTTGTATAGATTGAATTGTACTGGGCACTCTTCTGTTTGTAACAGGGTAACTATTTAAACTTGGAAATGTTACATTTACAGGGGAGACTCTGCCGAAATTTTGGGTGTCTCCCTAGATTGTGTGTTGTTTTACTCCTAACATAATTGTTGTCATTACAGCTTTGTTGATAGTAGTCGCACTACCAAAGCGATTACTAAGGTTTTGAAGGCCCAGTGGGATGGTCCATATATATCTTGGACAGATGCTGGGAAGGTTGTGCAAGATAGGTGGTTTGACACCTTCTCGGTAAGTTCCTAGCTCATTTATTGTGACTTGATTTGTAAAATAGACCTGTTATTAATTTTGATTTCTCAATTCATTTTACAGCGTGATTACCAGTGGGCGGAGGGTATGATTGATGAGATTAGGAAGGTCTTTGCCACAAAGACCTCCAAAATCATCAAGAGTACCCTTTGGAAGGTGAGGGACAAGGGTGAGCGCCCTCGTTGGATCCCGGAGGACCATTGGGACGGGATGGTCCAGAAGTGGGGCGGGGTCCCATTCCAGCAGGCGAGTGCTCGGAATAGGGCCAACAGAGCCGCCGATGCTGCAGCCTCGGTTTACACTGGGGGTAGCATTTCAACCCTCGAGCACAAGAAAAGATTTGTAAGTATATTTATGTTAAACATTTCTATTATGGTTCGTCTTACATGTTTACAAATAATAATCTCAATGTTTTTTGTCCACCACAGGAGCTGAGGGAGCACCGGGAGCCTTCTTTGTTTGAGGTCATGCAAATGACCAAGAAGAACAAAGCCGGTGCATGGGTAAACCAGAAGACTACGGAGCTAGCGGTATTTACTTTTAACTGACACATGCTTTTAATTTACTTACAAATCAGCTTACTAATCCTATCGTTGTTTTGAATTTACAGGAGGCGTATCAGGCCAGGAGGGCCGAGAAGGAGGCGGACCTGGTGGCTTCCACCCCTGAAGGGGAGGTTCCTCCCACCCTATCTTGTTCTGACGACAACGCCATCTATATGGAGGCTGTTGGCGGTGTGAACAAGAAAGGGAGGGTGTTTGGATTGGGTGGCGTCGGCACGCAGCTGGCGAAAAAGGGGAAGACCCCTTCCTCTTCGTCTTCCTCTGGTCTTCCGACTGAGGTCGTTCAGGTAATTCAAAACCTGAACGATGAGCTACAGGAGGAGCGACGTCAGAGGCAGTTGCTGTTGGAGCGGCACGAGGCGGACCGACAGAAGGCCGAGGCGGACCGACAGCGGGCCGAGGAGCAGCACGCCGAGACTCGTCGGCAACTTGCTCAGCAGCAGGAGCTACTGATGCAGTTGATGGCGAGGCTACCTCCCCCCACTTCCCAGGCGCCCCCACCGCCACCCCAGGATCCCCCACCACCTTGATTGTAGTTCTTTTATTTATACACATTTGTATATTTGATTTTTAGTTATGTTATATTTTCATTCAGTATTTATTTTGTCATTCTTTATTTATTATGTCAATATTTATTGGTAATTACATTCAAATCACAAAGCCTTATTCTACCTATCATTAATAATTCAACCTATTTCATAAATTAATTTAATATATTATTTTGTTTTTAATAATAATTCATTACTTCAAAAAAATTATTTTAATTTAATTATAAAATTTTATCAGCCAATACAAAATACAAAATATTAAGATATTTTTAAAGCTAAATTAACAAAACCAGTCAATATTGAATCAATTTTAAAAAAATTTAAAAACTCTCGTTAGCGACGGCTCATGTCCGTCGCGGACTTATTAACACTAGCGACGGACGTTGTGGTCGCTACCTGGCAACCACTAGCGACGGACAATGTGGTCGCTACCTGGCAACCACTAGCGACGGGCTTAGGCGTCGCTACATCGCAACCACTAGCGACGGAATGTCGTGGTCGCTGCCTCACTACCTATAGCGACGGCGAAGCGTGGTCGCTGTTGGCTGTTATTAGCGACGGGGCCTCGAGGTCGCTGTATGGCAACACTTAGCGACGGCTGGAGTTATGGGGCAGAGACGAATTTAGCGACGGCTTAACGCCGTCAATAATTTAGCGACGGTGTGTATGTGGTCGCTGAGGTGTTTTCGACGAGGGTTTTAGCGACGTCCCCTTTTCCGTCTGCGATGCCGTCGCTAATGGTTTTAGCGACGGGAATTCCATTGATTAGCGACCAATTACGTCCGTCGCTAACAATTGTTTTTTTAGTTGTGTTTAGTTGTATTAGTGACGACGTTGTTCTGTCGCTGAGTTAACAAAAAATATGGAGGAAAAACTAGAACTTGGAGGGAAACTAAAAATTTTTTAGCGATGAACTAGAGACTGTCGCTATTGGCTCCATGTAACATTAGCGACGACTTCAATAACGATTTGTGCTTTGGTGATGATATCAATGACAACATTCTGATAATAGTTAGCAATAAAATTACTTGCCGTCACGGATTTGGTAGTTGATTTTCTTCCCAAGTGTGTGGGTGGTCGTTTTTCCATTGTCGTCGCTAATTTGGTCACTAATTAGCGACAACCATTTTCGGTTACCAAGTTTTTATAGCTGTCAGTGGCTTTTTTAGTGGTGGTTTAAGCCAAAAGTGGCTGGAGTCAAAAATACTTATGGCACGGTCTAGTGTTGAGATTGTAAAAGGAGTTTTTACAATAGTGAAAATCCTTTAAGTTTGAAGGGACTGGGCGTAGCTTCTAAGTTAGAAGTGAACTAGTATAAATTCTGTGTTCATTCTCTCTTTCCATGCTTTTAACGATTTTTTACAAAAGTATGATTGCTTGCATTACAAAAGTCTGATTGCTTGTGTTACAAAGTTTTTAATTTTCATAAAAAGAGTTTGAGACTTATTCATCCCTTGTTCTAAGTCTGACTCTGAACCATCAATATATAAGTTCTAAGCCTGACTTTGAACCATCAATATATATATATATATATATATATATATTAATAGTTCAGAGTCAAACTTAGAACGGGGGTTGAATAAGTCTAAGACTCTTTTTGCATGAAGCTTAAAGTTTTTTAAACAAGAGATACAACGAACTTATGGACTAGACTTTAAAAGGTAAGGGAAAAAGAGATAGCATACCACAGATTTATACTAGTTTACTTCCATGCAGAAGCTACGTCTAGTTTCTTCAGACTAAAGGATTTTCACTATTGTAAAAACGTCCTTTTATAATCACAACACAACCCATGCCACAAGTATTCTTGACTCCAGCCACTCTTAACTTAAACCCAAGTATTCTTTTAACAAGCCACTCTTGGCTCAATACCTAAGTATTCTTTCGAAAGTCTCTTCAGGCCAAACAGTGCTTCCCACACAAACTAAGACTGATAACTGATGAATTAATTTTAATACACTTATTATAGTTTTACACTTGGGGTTTATTATATATTTACCATGTTTAATGATAGTATTTTAATTAAGTTTTATGTTGTTTAGTTTAATTAAAGTATTATGTATATATATTTCAATTTTTATTTTTTGTTTGTATCGTGAGTGTCTTACCTTGTTTTGGTCATAACTTTGGTTTTTATATTCTAATTAGGCTAATTTGGGAGCCCATGGAAAGCTAAGACAAAGGCTTACATTATGATGATCACATTTGGTTATTTTCATCTAAAAATGATGAAGAAATGGAGCTTGAATCAAGCAACCCACATCTATTCCACGAGCATTGACATATTTTACTAATTTACACATATCTCAAGCTATAGATGTCCAAATGACATGATTCTTGCGCTAAGTTTTCGATAAGGGAAATATCTACAACTTTTATATTGTAGATTTGGTGAAATTATGTTATTTAGAGGGTTAGAATTGACGTATAAGATGGAAAACGTAAAGAAGGATGAATTTTAAAATGTACCATTATATTTTCTTTGAATTTATGTAATCTCAACCCCACCAATGTTAAAAAAATTACATCAATATTTAGCACATAAATGTATAGTGCTTTGATACCTTGGCTATACATTGATGCTTGAAGTTGTAAGGAAGACACACAAGAGAAACACAATAAATACATGCCTAAGTTTTCATTATATTTCTATGTCTTTACTTTAGTTTTTTCTTAAGTTTTAGTTCTTCTTTCTCTTGCTTTATTTCTTTTTCTATATTTTCTTCCTCAAGTTATGATTTTCAACTCAAGATGGGGGGTGAATTAAGTTTTCTTAATTTTAAGAAATAGGTGGTATTCTAAAACTCTTTGTTATATTGATAATTAAAGTCTCTTATAATGAATGAATTAAATGTATGCAAAGAAAGGGATAAGCGATAGCAAACACTGATTTTATACTGGTTCAGCCAACCACTGCCTACATCTAGTCTTCTCAAGAAAATCTTGAGGATTCCACTAGTCACAATCACAGTTACAAAGTCCTTCCACACCTTGGTACACCTTACCCTTGTGTGAAGTTCTTTACACCACAAGAGATTCTTTCCTTTTGTAATAAAAACACCACTTGGGAAACTTTACCGAAGCAATAATAATCCACATAAAGTAATAGAAAACTTAAAGTGATTTCCCTATATTAGATCAAATGAACAACTTAAAGTGCTAAATAACTTAATAAAGATAATACGACCTTTTGCTTGTTAAAGAATTGATTGATTTTACAAATGAATTCATGGTCTATTTATAGATGGGAAAAAGTATTAAGAAGATGTAATTGAATGGTCATGAATTATGAAAGGATGCACTTTCAGAAGGGATGCAATGATTCATGAAGAATCATGGTTTTTCATTTTAAAAAGATGAAGAATTGCAATGTTCCAACCATTTTGAGAAGTCAGTAATCGATTACATGTATATGGCAATCAATCACACACTTTTAAAACTTGAAATTTTCCAACGTTATACCATGTAATCGATTACAATAAGTTGGTAATCGATTACCCTATTTAAAATTTGATTATGAAGAGTTATACCTTTTGGTTTTTGAGTTTTTAAACTTTGTAATCGATATGTATTGTAATCGATTACTGCATACAAAAATGCAGTTTTATTAAAATGCTTCATAGTAATTAATTACTTAAACCATGTAATTGATTACCATGTATGTTTTTAGGTTTTTATTTGCTCCTTTTGGGCCATATTATTTTTACTGAGTCTTACATATGTTCCTAGGCCTTGGATCTTGATTCTTCATCACTTGCACTTGATTCCTTGTCATTATCAAAACACTTTGATTCTTCATTCTCAATATGAAGTAAGTTAATTTTATTATTTGTTATTTACTTTCATAATCAAAGTTATAGTTAACTTAAATTTATCTTTCATTGTTTAAAATCATCATGGAAATTTAATCTTTTAAAATCAACCTAAGGAGTTTAATTTTTCTTTATGTTAACTTTGAGTTCTTGCTCTTAATATTTTGATTAAAGATGAGTACTCTTCTTTATTTCTCAAACACTTATGATAGTAGATTATTTAAATGTATAATCGATTGGTATATAATTAAACAATCTATATTCTAAAATAATGTTGGTTAGTTAATCAATATTCAATTTAAGAACAAAGATTAAGTCACTAAATAAAAGATTTCTATTTAGTTTCTAACTTAACCAAATTATGGTTTTAAAGTTATCTTAGTATTTAATAAGAATATATCGGTTGATTATTTTTATTAGTTTATTAATTTGATTCTAGAAGATTTTCTGGAATATAATCATTTAGGGATTCCAAGTGATTCAAGATTGAGAAATTAATTATATTTAATCATATTTGTGATCAATGATTAGTTAACTAAAGATTTATTAATTCCTTGGGTTGGTTGTTTCTAAATTTGATTTATCACCCACTCATAAATTTACTTTTTGTATTATTATATAATTATTTAGTTTTCCTTTCAATCTCAACTACAAACCCTCATTTTTGTTATGAAAAATAAGTGTACTTAATTTGACTAAGGTCCTTGAGAAATGACTAAGGTTGCTTACCTTATACTACATTAATTTAACTTTTTATTTGACCAGACAACGACAGCGTGTCAGCAACACACCTTGACATAGATAGAGATTTGAGAGTGTGTTTGTGTTTCTGAGAACTTAGTGTACAAGGTAATACGAGATAAAGAACAGATTTACTAAGTATGAAAGACAAAGACTATGTTTGCAAGCAGAGATACAAAGAAAGTCTTTGCTTCAGAGAAGAAAGCTTAAGTAGATTGCTTGAAGGTTGATGCTTTCACGCGTGAGTTTTTCAAACTCGTTAACTTCTTCAAAGTCTGGATTTTCTTCATATTTATAGGCTAAGAAAGGTGACCGTTGTTAATCTGTTGAAGAGAGATGGCCGTTGAAGCTTGCTGACCTTGAAGCTGAGAATAGGACAAAAGGTCTGAATCGAGGATTTTTAGAATTTGCACTGAAATGAAGTTCCTTGAGTGCTTCATAGCAAAAGTCCTTTTGTATCCTTTCTTTTATTATAAACTAGTGAAGAAACGACATGGTTGACCTTCTGATTGCTTTCTGACACAAGTACTGATCTCTATCAGCTTTCTGATATGCGCAGAGTGGTTCTTGCACTGGTTTGTCTTCTTTCCTCTTTTAATGATAAGTGTAGTTTCTCTTGATCAAAATTTAGTTCTGAGCATCTTTAAAACTGTCCTTGATTTTGTTTAATGCAATATTTAGAGTAACATTCTTGATGCTTCAAAAGTTTCGGGTCTGATTGTTGAAGCAAGTATGCATGCTAAGTTCAGAAAAAGAAATGTGTATAACTTAGTAGTCCAAAAGTCTAGACGAGCACACTTGAATTAGACTTTTCTAGAGTGTTATTCTAGTATCAAACTTTTCTTGGGACAGAGTTATGCGTAAATTGTTTTTATCCTAGGAAAACTTTTTAAAGATGGACTCCCTCTTTCATTTATAACCTATCCATCATAAATTTGTAACCTAAAGCACTTAATTAAACAAGTTAGATAACATGTAGGTAGACTTTATTTAATTAAATATCTTGATGTGTGTTATCAATGAATCTTAGGGTCTTTGAAATAATAACCAATGATTTCAAAATCCTTTACAAATCAAACTTGGTTCTAACACACACATACATACATGGTGGAATGTTAAAGTTGGCCTAAAAGCAAAAAGTGGTTTTTGAGAATTAGTTCTAAAATGACTTATTAATAACATTTACCTATTTTTTCTAATTTAACTTAACAACTCTAAGATTTTGATTCCTTTATCATATGTCATTACATATATTGCATAACTAGGTACAACACTTCCATATTGTGTTTAAAATTCAATCTAAGGGTATCCTAGTATGTCACTAAGTCTATTACTAACATTCCCCCATTTTACCTATACAATCTCATATATATATATATATATATATATTTGAACCTAGAAACAAACTATAATAGTCTCATTATACATGTAATTGACAACATCATTCTAGTACTTAGACTTGGAACAATCTCCATATATTCATATCATTATTCTCCATCAATCGATTCTCATCGTTATGGTGCCACCACATGCAACTAACTAAAAATAATACATCTTTTTACAACTCATTCAACCATAATATTTACCATAAGAAAATCCAGAGTTTATCCTTTGCAATTAAAGTATCAAAATCATTAGCTAGTCTCTGACATCATATCATGCATCATTATACACAAATTTGTGATACAAAAAGTTCACAAGTCCTCCATAATGATCCTAGCATATCAACCAATGTTTCAAAATACCAAATCACCATCATCAATCTAAGGCATTAATCAATAATGTATTTATACAAAATAAATGTCATATACATATAATCAAAAGTGTGTCGGCCAAGGCATTCAAGAAGCTCCTTCACACCATACCTCTTCAATCCAAAAAAATTCTCACTCCAAAAGCCATGTCCTACACCACAAAAACTTAAAATGTACAACATGGGAGAGTGAGTATACTTTCTCAATGATGAAACAATAATCAAAATGTGATAATATATATATATATATATATATATATATACACACACACAACTAATGCCTTCTCCTCTCAAGGAGTTTCATGTCAACAATAAAGACATAATCGACACTAAATTTCATAAAGCACATATAAATAACTAATTTCAACTGACCATATCACAACATAGAATCATATCACCAACTCATGTCTTTGTCACACTTCATACCGCAATTCTTAAGCATCATGAAGAAATAACACTAACAATAATAACATAATTAGTTAGTGTCCATTAATCCCAATTTCATTCCACAATTCTTAACATCAATACATTTCTATTCCACTTGAGTATCTCAAGGTCACATGCCATGTTCTTATAGGTAATGCATATGCAACAAATCCAATTATGGAAAACATTTAATTATATATATACATAGAGCTAGCAATTCAGGTGGGTGGCCCTAAACAGGCTAGGCTTGATCGAGCTGTGGGCTACTTAGGGTCGGGCCAAAAAAAGGCCCACGTAAATTTGGGCCTTGAAATTAGAGGCCCTAGCCCGACCCTCAATGGGTTATGGGCTTGATCGGGCGGCCTATTTTAAAAAAATATTAATTGTTTTAAAACAAATTGATTTATAAAAAATCATATTTCATAAGAAAAGAGCACACAAGATAAATTTTTGATTTCTAATATTATAGTTAATTATTAGAGTTCAATCACAACAAATATTTAATGGTAATGATATCTTTAACTAGCATGTTAATGAGTTCTTTAAAGTAAAATTAGAAAAATTATTCATATAAGGTAACTACAATATAAGCTAAAACACTCCATATTATTATTCCATAATAATCCATATCAAAAGTCTATAAAATTAGTGCATAAAAAGAGTCAGGCCATATGCGGGCCCGTCAGGTCAGCCCGCACTCAACCCATTTTTTAGGCTTTTTAAGTATCGGGCTTTTTTTTTTCTAAATATTAATTATGAATTTATTTTTAAGGCCCATGCACTACATTTTTTAGGATGGGCTCGGGCCGGCCCATACAAGTCAGCCTATTTTATCAGCTCTATATGTACACAACCATTAGGTGCTCGCAAGCACAACATGCTTTTACTGGTACCAAACCGCCAATGCCCATTTCGTAACACTTCATACTTTCACAATAGTGAGTGCGGTAATAAACAATAAATAACATACATGTCTCAAATGTGTTAGGGCCTATCATTGATTTCATCTATCAAGGCAATTGCAACCATACATAGTCGTTCAAATTTTTATTCCCTTGCAAGGGTTGCCTTCCCACTAGGTCTTTTCCATTGGATCTCGTAAGATCTCCGTAAATTACATTATTATATTTCATGGATGCCATGAAATGCAAGAATGCACATATAATTCTCAGCCTCACATAAATCTCACACCCTCTTTCTTAGGTGGATATATTCATATTTAATATCATAGTCAGTAGTAGGTAACCAGTCACAATAATTTCCCAGGTGTATTAGCATACAGTCTTCAAGGACATTAGTCCACATCATCCATACATGGAAATTTAAGAAGGCATAACATATAAATACATTCCAAATGCATGTCATCAACACTTGCCAATCCAAAATAATTCATCAATAAGAGTCAATTATATTTAATTACATAATAAGGGAATTCATAATCATTCAAGGAAAATATGCAAGCATACACCAACACATATATTATCAATATAGAATTGAATCATACATTTAGAAAATACATTTCTCTCCTACCTCAAGAGAAGTATTCCATAAGGTTCGACGGTCTTGCTTCACTAGAATTATCAAATCCTACATTAAATAAATATAGAACTATATCAAACACCAATCAAAATTTATCTTTGATGTTAGTAATCATAATAATCACATAAACAACATCATACTAGGCTTGTATAATCATCATCTTTTCAGTTTTGAGGATTTCCTTCCCTTTTACAATATTTTACAGTACTTTAAAAGTCTAAAACCATCCCTATAGATCACTGAGGGTTCAATAATTATTCATTTAACTTCACAAAAGCTTTCAAATGATTTTTCCACATTATTCTTAAAACTTATGGTATTTTTATCTTGATAACCAATAAGGTTTTCATCGTTATAATCTTATAAACATTGTTTTTCAATATATAAAAATATCGTTCTTCACTAATGAGAATTCTAACACCTCTATAAATCATTTCATGTCATTAGAAGCATTTATCGTTCACCCTACACCTAGGTTCTTATTAAATATCCTAATAAACACTAAGTTTTCTTCTTAAATAAATATATAACTAACTCTATAAATACCAAATAACTTCTACAATTGTTATTTCAAGTCTAATAATCATTTTCCTACAAGTATTAGCACCCCTATGGTCTTTAACACCATGTTCACTTGATTTATTGGCTACTAATCTATTATATCCCTTTAACTAAAATTATTTTCTATCAATAATAAATACTACCACATGTCTAATAATTCATTTCTAGTCATTAGAAATATTTTTAAAGCATAAGAGTGATATTCTTTCAAATTTCTAATTATGATTTCTAATAAGATGTCATACTAATTTTTCTTCATCCTATCTAACATTACTTCTTAGGCTCAATAATTATCTCAATAATTCCTAATATGTCCTAACAAGGCTTTCCAAAATCAATGACATATTTATTTCCTATAAATCATGCATGTCCTTCATTAAAGCCACCATGAGTGCTATACTTTTTAACTAAAAAATTATACAACAAACACCATAAATGCTAAACTACATCTTACAATATCTTCTCAAGTGCACTAACTAGACTTATGCATTTAGGGAACCATTTATGACACTTTGCCACTATTTTCCTACATCAAGGGGCATACAAAGCTTACAAACAAATCCATTTTCCATGTCAACAAAAGAGAGTAACAAGAGTGAGAGAGAGTTGGACGGTCAAATAAAGAGAAAGTAATAAGGACACACTAAGGGAGGACCCTCACTCTACCTTAGACAAAGGACTAGAGGCTTACAAGGGTCCCCTCACAAGGGCTAAGACCAAGAAAGCCAAAGAGAGCATCCATAAAGCCTTATCTTCCTTCCTCTCTTTGCTTAGTGGGCCCAAGCCCAAAGGAGATACCATGAGAATCTACTTGTACTCATCTTGTAAAATAAGCCCTAATTAGATTCTCTAGTCATTTAGGTTTTATTTGGGCCTTACAAGGTCAAATAGGCCACTTTAGGGCCATGTACTCTCATTTTAGTCCATGTATAGGCCATACCTTTCTCTTTTAGCATCTTTGGACCTAGGAAGCATGTAGAAGCCCAATAAGAGTCTCCTTGGTCTAATTCCATAGAGGCCTATATAAGGAGCTCTCCTTTGTAAAAAAACACATAATATACATTTTGAGATTTTAGAGCACTTTAAGTATGATTTTTAGTGAGAGACTCTCTTCCTTCTATCTAGGCTAGAGTGATCTTTTGCAAGCTCTCATACAAGAAGGTCCTCTCCCTCCTTGGTGGCGAGTCAAGGGAGTTATCTCCTCTAGGAGTGGCCTTCCATTCAACCATTTCTATTCCACCTTCTATATTCCTCCTTTCCTTCCTTCTATCTTCTCTTTTCCATTTTCCCTTTCTCCAACTTCGTCCAAGTCTTAGAGTCTTTGGTCTTTTATGGTTTTAGTTTCCATCTTGAAGAAGCATCCATCCATGGCAATTGAAGGTTATAAGAAGGAAAAGATCCAAGATCCAACCCTCTTTAAGAAGACTTGAAGAATCTTCTACATCAAGTGGTATCATTGAGCCTTAGGGGTTATTTTTCTACTTCTTCTCCCTTCCAAATTTTGAATTCTATGGCATGTGTTACATGATTTCAGTTTTGGTTTTATGATTCCAAGTTTTCTTTTGCCATTTTAAAAGTAGAAAAAACATAAAAAGTTAGAAGTTCTTTGTTTTTAGTTATTATAAACTTCCTTTTCATCAAACTTTGCATCTTATTTTTGTGTTAGTATGAGTTTGTACGTCAAATATAGTGTGTGAGTTGTTAGAAATTCAGAATTTACACCATTTCCCATTTAGTTTTGATATTCTAGTTTGGTAATTGCAAGTTTATTGTATATTAGAGCCAATTAGGTATGGTATGGTGCATTGGAACCTTGTCCTAGTATCTAAGATTTGTGAATTTAAACTTGTAGTAAGTACTTTAGCTGTGTGTTAAGAGTCACATTTTGCATCACTTTGTGACTCTCAAGGTTCCAATTCTTGTGTTGGAGACCTTACTTTTAGGTCCTCCAAAAGGTTGTTCATCTTTAGGTTGTTAGCTTCTTACTCTTAGTTTTCTTTCTAGGGTTAAATTTTTCATTTACAAGCATATTTAGGACATAAGTCAATTCAGTTTTGCATATTGTTTTTCATAAAGAAAAACTTGTCAAAAAGAATCTTTCACCTTCCACCCTCTAGAGTGGAAGAAGGTTGTACAATTTTCCCTAAGAAAAGGAGTGACAATTGAACTTGGTGGACTAGTTAGTGCATTCGGTTTTGGCCTTAAACTTGGTGTTAGAATTGAAAATTGGTAAAAGGCAAAAGTAAAGAGAAAAGAATAAATAAAATCCAAAAGAAAAAGAAAACCTATCTTCCAAAGTTAAGAAAGGGTACCAAAAAGGAAATATTTAAAAAGTCTTCTTTAACAAAGTTTTAAAAAGTAGAACACCAAAAGCATAAATCTCAAATTGAAATTGCAAGGCCATAAAGAACTGATTGCTAGTCATACTTTACTCAATTTCATCAATTGAACTTGCTTGCTTAGTAGTGCAATTCTAGAGCCTTTAGGGTTAGGTGTGTCTTAATTTTTGTTCTTGCATTTTATATGTTGTTTGCTTGTCTAGTTTTGTCCATCATCATCATTTTTGAAATTCCATTAGTGTAGCCCTTATTCATTTGAACATTTATTGCTTTAGTGTCTTGTCAAAAATAAAAAATCTAAAAACACTCTATTTGAGTAGTTTTCTTCAAATTAGCCTTTTTAGTTTATCATTCATTCTTTCTTAAGTCTTATCATCTTAAGTTTTCTTCCATTCACAATTCCTTGATAATGTCATTCTCTATACCATTGAGGGTAGCATCTTGAGAATACTTGAGGTGAGAGTGTTAATTGCTTAAGTAAACTTGAACCAAAGAAAAAGGGTAAGAATTGTGAGGACATACTTAAGAGATACACTTGAGAGGTTTCAAATTCTTGTTTGATTTTCCCTAACAATTTTCGTTTGGAAGCTTTGTTTGTGTTTTTTTTGCTAGGTAAGGAGGAGCTTCTACATTCAAGTGAAGATTTGAAGACCATTGTAAAGGAAGCAAAAGCCTTGTACTAGTAGAAATTTAGGGAAATTTTCAATTCTTAGAAAAAATGTAGTAGGTTTTTTGTCTTGTATTTTGGACACTAGGTGGACATTGGACTCTTAATATTTTCCCTCTAGTAATTTTGTCTAGCTTTTAGTGGCATGTGCATTTGTGTGTTTGTTAATTAGTTAGTTGGTTATAACTAGAAGTAGTTAGTTAGTTGTTGGTCTTAACTAAAATTGGTTAGTTAGTTGCTTGTCTTAACTAAGTTGGTTAATTAGTTAGTAGTTGGAACTAATTCTAGTTAGCATAACTAATCCTAACCGAATTTGTTAGTTGTCGTAACCAATCCATAACTGAAATTAGTTGTTAGTTAGGGTTGTTAGATCTAGTTCAAACTACCATAACTAAATAACTAATTCTAGTTAGGGTTTGTTAGGTGTTAGTTAGTTAGTTGAACTAATTTTGTTAGATGACTACTTTCTTAGTTGAATTTGTTAGACTTGTCCAGGGTTAGTTATTTGATTAGTTACAACCTAGGATTCTCACAAGGAACATAGGTAAGGACAACCTAGGTCTTGCATAACTAATTATACTACTTTAACCTAGGATCTAACCTAGTACAAGACAACTTAGGTTCTTGTTTCCCTTAAAATAGAAACCTAGTACTTGTATTTTAGGATTATTGTGTGTTTTCTAATACTTGCCTTACATCAACCATCCTCAACTAGATTGTTTACAACTTTGTTTCCATTGTCTCTAATTTCTTTGACAACCTTAAAAGATGTCTTCTAGTGATAAGGAGAACAAATCTATGCTTCATAATATAATGGATAGTTTGAATAACATCAATAATAGGTTAACTAACCTAGAGCATAATGAGAACCCTAGAACTAGACATAGAAATCAAAGAAATCAAAGACACAGCAATAGTGATAGTGAGGATGAGCCTAGATATAGAAGACACCATGAACATAAAAGAGAAGATTTAGGCTTAAGAGAAGTAAAACTAGAAATTCCCCCCTTTAATGGTAAGAGTGATGTTGAGGCTTACCTAGAATAGAAGATGAGGGTTGAGCAATTGTTTAACTCCCATCAAATAAAAGAAGAAAAAAAAGTTAGGATTGCAACTCTTTTATTCCAAAATTATTCCTTAGTATGGTGGACTCAAATATGTAAGGAAAGGAAAAGAGATGACTTTCCACCTATAGATGATTGGGTAGACTTAAAAGCTCTCTTAAGAAAAAGATATGTTCCTAACTATTATCGAGGGGAGCTATTAGAAAATCTAAATAGACTCACCCAAGGCTCAAAAAGTGTAGAAGACTACTACAAAGCCTTAGAGATAGCCATGATTAGGGCTAATCTAGAAGAAGATGAAGAAACCCTAATGCATAGGTTCTTACATGGCCTCAATAGGAACATTAAAAATAGGGTAGAATTCCTTCCTCGCGTTGATATAGAAGAGTTACTACACCAATGCACTAAGGTAGAGAACCAATTTAAAGAGAGAGAATCCTATAGTGGGGAGAATAACACCTACAAGTCTGAGTGGGTAGGTCAAGAAAACAAGGGTAGAGTTAAGAGAAACCCTAGGGAGAAGGAATTGGACACTTCTTCTTCTAAAATACCAAGTGAATTGCATAAAAATGGCAAAGTCTTTAGGCACCAAAAAGATAAGCATGAATCCACATCTAAACCACAATCCTCTAGATCTTCTACCATCAAATGTTTTAAATGTCATGGTAGAGATCACATTGCTTCTGACTATTGATAAGTGTCTATTATATAGCTATTTCATGATTCAATTTAACCCATTTTTGAAAAGAATTTAACTTAATTAGTAAATAATTGAGCATGAAATCTCTTATGAAAGATACATTGTGTAAAGACTAACTTTTCAAACTATTAAAGAAAAATTTCTTCAAAACTCTTGACAAGTTACAGGAATTCAAGAAGGCCAAGTTGAGCAAGGAAAACTTAAAAGAAAATTAGTCCTAGTCATAAAGATGCTACAGCGTGAAGAAATAAGCATCAGGCCCCCTTTCACGGTTGAGCATGAGAAGGGGCGCTTGAGCGTGTAACTACACGCTTGCAGTGTGGCTTAAGCATGGTCTAAGCGTGAACAGAGGGACAATCAGACCCCTTCCATGCTTAAGCATGAGAAGGGGAAGCTTGAGTGAGGGACAACATTGCAAGGGCGCTTGAGCGTAAATCCATGCGCGCTTGGGCGTGGCACCTACGCTTGAGTGCACTCTTGAGCATGGCTGAGCATAGTTAAGCATGGCTGAAGAATAAAAGCTGTATATACTCATGCTTGAGCATGACCATTGCGCTTGAGTGTGGATTTATACAGAATGAGTCTGAATGGGTTACTCAATTAAATATTGGCCAATGATGCGATCCCAGCTCATCCACTTCTACGTGTTTCTGCATGTCTCTGACCATCTCTGCATGGCCACTCAGCAAGTGGGGGTTGCGCTTGAGCTTGGGAAGGAGAAGCTTAAGAGTGACTCCTCTATAAATAAAGCAGAGAATGGAGGATCAAAACATCTTCAGCATTCAATCATTCATTTCACTTCCAATTTCTTTCTATATTCATTTCCTTTTGTTGAGTGAAAATGCAAGGCATGGGTAGCTAAATCCATTCATTAGGATTGGTTGTAATCATCCAAACCCCAAGTAATGCTGCTGTAATTTTTTCATATATATATAACATGATCTGATGGTTTTTGTATTTCATTCTACACTTAATGCTTAAAAGTACTTGATCACTATTTTCTTGTCTTGGGTTTTCTTAAGTATATTGGGAAATAACTTTTGAAAGTAGATCTGAATGAAATACTCATTGTGAGTAGATGACCAGGGATGGTATCTAATGCAGTGAAAGTCTAAACAATTGATCATTAATGTTGGAATGATTTTCAAGGTGACTGAGGGATCAGCAGGTTGAAATCATTCTTATGAATTTTGTAGTCGAGGGATCGATGCAAATGACTTTGATTATGACGTAAAAATTATCATTTCAAGTTATATATATGCAAAGTTACATAGCTTACAAAAGGTGAAAAGCGATGAACAATCAATCCCAGTTTTCTAAATTTGATTTCCACCAAAAACTCTTTAGTGTTAAATTTTTACATTTGTTACTGTCTATTAATCATTTCAATCAAAACCTTTTATTACCAACCAAAACAAAACTTCTTGTCAAATCAATTCAAGGACTAAGATCTTCAAACTTACACCTCCTCAGTGCAATGACAACCCTTTTTACTACAACTTTAGTGTTTAAACTTGGCACTGATCTCCCATTAGATTCATATTATACAAACTTGAATACTTCATTTCTATGATTGATAAAAACCATTACCAAGTTTTGGCGCCGCAGCCAGGGAGGTGATTCAAGTTTGAATATCTAAGCATTGAATTGATAAGACTTTGTGAACAATTTCTGTTCATTTTTCATTTTTTTATATATGGTAATTTTGCTTGAGTAAGTACTTGATTTATGCTTTTAAGAGGACAGGGATCAAAAGAGCAACTTACATTTGATCTAGAGATAAACAGGTTACTTAAGAAGATCAAGAAAGTAAAGAAAGAGCAAAGCTTCCACGTAGGAGAAACTTCTTCCTCAACACAAGCTCAAAAAATGGCGGATGACAACAGCAACAATCAAAATCCACCTAGAAGAACACTGGGAGACTATGCATTACAACAAGGACCCAGACATTATTCAAGCATTGCTATTCCAAATACAATAAGGGCCATAGAAAAGAAACCTGTTTTTCTCAGTTTAATTAGTTCCCACCAATTCCATGGAATGATAAGTGAAGATCTATATACTCACTTGGCCACATTCTATGAATTAGTTGGAACTATAGGTTTTGAACAAGAAGTAATTGAAGCTGCATATGTAAGATTGTTTCCTTTCTCTTTAGCAGGAAAAGAAAAAAAATGACTCCAATCCCATCCAAATCAAAGCTTGAATAGTTGGGACACAGTGGACGAAAAATTCTTACAAAGATTCTTTCCCCCATCTAGATTTATCAAGGCTAAGTCAGACATAACAACATTCAAACAAGGCCAAGATGAACCTTTCTGTGAAGCATGGGAACATTTTAAGTCACTACTGAGGAAATGCCCAAATCATGGTTTAGAAGATATAGCCCAACTGAATATCTTCTACAGTGGTCTGAAGGCTGACACTAAAATGATACTAGATGCAGCAGCAACAGGTACCATGATGACAGTGGATGCTGACCAAGCCACAAGGATAATAGAAGCTTTATCTTCAATAGATTACCAAGCTCAACATGACCGTCAGCAAGTTCAAAAGAAATAAGTCCTTGACTTAAACACCACAGATGCTATTCTAGCTCAGAATAAAATTCTGACTCAATAATTGGAAGCATTGACTCAAAAGATAATCAATCTTCCACAACAATTACATACAATGCAATCATCACAACTAGTGTAATAATAAATACCTGCAACATGTTATTTCTATGGAGGAGATCATGCAAATGAAAATTGCGGCTCACAAGAAACAGCTGTATATTTTATGAACAACCAAGGAAGGTCCGACAATTTCAATTCAAATTTTTCTAACCAACCATTTCAGGGATGGACAAGTAACCAAAATCAAGGCCAAGGATGGAAGCAAGAGCCCAACTCTTTAAATAAACCATATCAAAGCAATGGTCCTTCCTTGACGGAGAGAACTTCTAGACTAGAGGACACCTTGGAAAAATCTATGCAAGCTTCTCTCACAAGTCAAAAGAACACTGAGGCATCAATCAGGAACTCGGAAACACAAGTGGGACAGCTAGCCCGACAAGTTGCTAAAAACCAGAAGCCTCAGTATGGAGCAAACACTAAAACAAACCCAATAGAGCAATGCAAGGCTGTGACCACACTGAATAAGGAAACAACTGAGCTGGAAGGTGGACATAGTGCTATCATCCATAAGGCAGTACCTCATAACACCAAAGATCCAGGGAGTTTTTCTATTCCTATCATTATTGGAAATCTTTCAGAAAGAAAAGCTTTATTAGATCTTGGTGCTAGTGTAAATTTGATGCCATTATCCATACATAAAAAGATGGGGGATTTTAAAGTAAAGCCAACAAAAATGACTTTAAAACTGGTAGATCAATCAATAAAAACCCCTATGGTATTGCTGAAAATGTTTTATTAAAAATAAATAAATTTGAATTCCATATGGATTTTGTTATCATAGATATGGAGGAAGATTCTGAAGTTCCTCTAATACTAGGGAGACCATTTATGAAAGCAGCCAAAGTCATCATAGATGTGGATGACAAAAAACTAAAAGTGCAGGTTGTAACATCCCAGATTTTTAAATAATTATAAAATTCAGATTAAGGTTATGGATTAATGGTTAATTAATGGATTAATTTCCAATTGGGCAAATTATTAAGTGATAATAATTTTAATAATAATAATAATATATGCCTTTGGTGGAATAATGGGTCCGGTTCTCTCTCTCCTTTCCCTTCCTTCCCACGTGGTCCCCACGTTGATGGCTTAGTTGGATGGGAGTAATCATTGCTGAGAGAGTTTATATTAAATGCTGATGGACATGCATTAATGAGGACGTGATGGAGCTGAGTGGGATGCTGATGGGGCTGTATGGTGATATAGCTTCACTTCCACGTTTTCCCTTCACACATTATTCATTTCCTTGTTGGTGCATGTTCTGATGAGAGAAGTGCTCTTCCTTCTCTCTAGAGCTTCCTGGACTCTTTCTCTTCCGCGTTGCTGTTTCTTCTCCATCGTCCTCTCCTTCATCCTCTTCTTCCACTCACGCATGGTGTAGAACCGAGTGGAACTACATGGTGATGAGGAACAGCATGGTGTTGTGTGTTTTGGAGGTTGGTTCCTCCTTTGCTTCCCTGGTGCTTCCTCTTCGTCTTCCTCTTTTTCTCCTTCATATTATGGGCTTGGTTGGAAGCTGTAACAGCGTGTGGGTGCCTCGTTGTGGAAGTGGTCCACTGAGTGAGGCAGTGCTATTGCGAAGAAGAAGGCCTGGATGTGTGCATGGAAAGCTTGGTTGTCTTCCACTGTTGGTGAAGACCCATGATTGGGAATCCTCCACTGGACTGTGTGTGGAGTGGTGTTGTGCCTTGGGGGCTTTGATGCTTGAGTGGAGGCAGATTTGGCTCTCCGAAGCTGCGAGCAGAGTGTTGATGGCATGAGGACTTGAGTGGAAATGGTGGCTGGTTCTCCAAGCTGAGAACGTTGCTGGGATGAGTGGAAGTCATGATGGCTCTTCTCACTGTTGGAATGCCGAGCAGAGTGCTGCTGTGGCTGGGCCGAGTAGCCCATGTGACTGCTGGAACTCCATTCTAGGTAAGGGGGGCTTTACATCTCAAATGCATGGATTTCTGGACGGGTTTCTGGGTGAAATGTTTATACTGTGATGTGTGATATTTGATGTGTTGCTTGTTGATTTTCGAGTGGTTAGTAGCCCGAATATGTATGATGGATATGCTTGGTTTGATGCTATTGTTTCCATCCATGAAATGCATGAAAATATACTTGATGATGTTTTGATATATGTATGAGATGCACGATGTATGAATTTATGAATGCCGAGTGCATGGTGTGGTCCTCTATTAGTCCCTGTGCATGATTGTACATTTAAATGTATATGATGCTTGTTGATGCATATGCTTATGATGAATGAATGAATGTGGACTATGATGATAAATGCCGAGTAGGCTTATTATATAAAAGCATGAGAGCTTATGGAAAAGGATACATCCGAGTGATAGAGGACAATCTGAGTGAAATATCATATGTAAAAGCATGGGATGTTTATTGGTGTTAGATTCCGAGTGGAATTATGTATATAAAATGGTGTGAGGCTTAGAAATGCTAAGGCCGAATGGATCCCATGAATGTGAGGCTCATGGCATAGTGATTGCCGAGTGGATGTGATGTGAGCCAAGTCATTTGATTCGCTGAGAAAATGCCGAGTGCATAGAGTGTTGAACGCAGATTTTCGAGTGGGCAATCGAATGAATATGAGTTGAACTTATATGCATACGTGTTCTTGAATTATTGTGGAATGAAACACCTTGCGGGGTGCCACAAGGGTATAATCCTGAGTGAAGAGGACGGGGTCCTAATGTTGAATATGATGAAAGACCTCGAGTTGGACTCAGGGCAGTGCCTGGGGCACTAAGCGTGAAATGAGACGCTTGATGAAATGCCGAGTGCATTGGCGTGGGACGCCGAGTGAATGAAACCGTATGCATCCGATTAGCCACTAGAATGCGTTGGACTTCTATTACCGATCGGCAATCAGATGACAACATGTGATGAATATGTTTAAGTCCTGGAGCTGGGCTCAAGCAGACTCCTTGAGCGTGGCTCGGAGTGTGAACATTGTTGATATAGTATTGGGTAAGATTTGAGATGAAATCCGATTGAGGGATTATATTATTGATGAGGATGTAGGCTTTATAACCGAGTGAAATGGGTAAGAAACCCAATTGAAGACGTTTGTGATTGTTTATATTGAATGGCAGTGAATGTTGTGTTGATTGATGTATATGTTATGGCATGTTATGGATTCTATGATTAATCCGAGCCAATATCTGTCATTTAATATGTAATGCTTGTAACATCCCAGATTTTTAAATAATTATAAAATTTAGATTAAGGTTATGGATTGATGGAATTAATGGTTAATTAAGGATTAATTGCCAATTAGGCAAATTATTGAATGATGATAATAATAATATTAATAATACAAGAATGAACCATGTGCCTTGGAAGCTGGTGGGCCCGGTTCTCTCTCCATTTCTCTCTCTTTATGCACGCTGGTGGTAGGTGGTGCCTTAGGAGTTTTGGTTTCCTTTCTCTCCCTTGTCCACGTTGGATGGGAGTAATCATTGCTAGGGAAATGGCATTAAATGCTGATGGACTTGCATTAAATGAGGATGGGATGTTGAGATGATGAGAGTGGGACGCTGTTGGGGGCTGAGATGATAGGGCTTCAGCTCCACGTTTTCTCCTCATTTTCCTCCATTTTTCTCCTTGGTGGCTTTTCGGAGGAGAGAGATGCTCCTCCTTCTCTCTAGAATTCATGGAGCTTCTGCTTCATCTTCTTGCCTTCTCCTTATCTTTATCTTCCTCCACTCAACGCTGTGTTGAGTTCGAGTGGAGCTACATGATGATGGTGAAACAGCTTGTGGCTGTGTGTGTAAGCTAGGTTGCACCTTGCTGTTTTGGTGCTTCTTCCTCCTCTTTTCGTTCCTCCATATGATGGGTTGTATGAGGCTCAGTTCGGAGAGCCTACAATAGCTGGGTGTGTGTGCATGCCTCGGTTTGTGGATGCATGATGGTTCACAGATGACAAGGTTGAGCTACTCTTGTAAGGATGAAGACATGCATGATGCATGAAGGCATGGTGGCCCTCCACTGTTGGTGAGGACTGACTCTTGATGCTGTTCTTATGATGGATACAGCGTTGGAGTTCTTCACTAAGCTGGGTGAAGACTGAGTTGAGTCTTGATGACTCTTTCCAATGTTGAAAGCCAAGCAGGGTGCTGCTGTGGCTAGACCGAGTGGTCCTGTGACTCCTGGAAGCTTCATCCAGGTAAGGGGAGCTATTGCATCTTAAGTGTATAGTTTATGGACGGACTTCCGGGTGATTTCATTGCATTGTGTTATGTTTTGTTGGATGTTGTATGTTGTTAAGTTGAACCCAGATTGTTGTTTGTTATTTAAATGGTGCATGATTATCCGTCCAAGAGATGCATGATGTTATTGTGATGATGATTATATTATGATGCTTGAGATGCATGAATGTTGATGTGGAGTGCATGTGTGATCCTCTATTTGTCCCTGGATATGTTGTACATTTGAATGCATGTGAATGTTATTGATGCATATGTGTATGCTGAATGCATGAATGGGGACTGTTATGATGGATGCCGAGTGGGCTTTATAGAGGAAGGCACGAAATGCTTACTATAAAGGATAAATCTGAGTGAATATAGGATAATCCGAGTGAATGGCATAGTGATTGCCGAGTGAATGGTATGGTGATTGCCGAGTGAATGGCATAGTGATTGCTGAGTGGATGTGGTATAAGCCGAGTCATCTGATTGTTGTTAAATTGCTGAGTGCACATGATGTTGAACGCAGATTCCGAGTGGGCAATTGAATGAATATGAGTTGAAGTTATATGCATACGTGTTATTGAGTTATTGAATATGAACACCTTGTGGGGTGCCACAAGGGTGTAATCCCGAGTGAAGAGGATGGGATCCTAATGTTGAATATGATGAAAGACCCGGGTTGGACTCGGGCAGTGCCTGGGGCACTAAGCGTGAAATGAGACGCTTGATGAAATGCCGAGTGCATTGGTGTTGAACGCCGAGTGAATGAAATCGTATGCATCCGATTCGCCACTAGAATGCGTTGGACTCCTATACCGATCGGCAATCAGATGACAACATATGGTGAATATGGCTAAGTCCTGGAGCTGGGCTCCGACAGACTCCTTGAGCATGGCTCGGAGTATGAATATTGTTGATATAGTCTCGAGATTGAGAGAAATCCGAGTGAGTCAATATACTTGTGCTGAGTGAATTGAGCTTTATAGCCGAGTGAAATGGGTGAAATCCCGATCGAAAGATGCTTGTAATTGTTCATGTTGAATGGCAGTGTTTATATGCTGATTGATGTTGTGTGTTATGGCATGTTGTGGATTCTGTGATTAATCCGAGCCAATATCTGTCATTTAATATGTAATGCTCACCCCTACACCATTTTTCAGTGTTTGCAGGTCGGTTTGGCATGTTATGATGGCCTTAAACCCGAGTGATGGGTATTTATGATGAGGCTGTATGAATAATGTTATATCCCGAGTACGTTTGATGTACTAAAGCCTTGGCCGGCTCATAATATTAATGTTGTATAACGTATACAAATATATATGTATAGAATCCGAGTGGATGAACATAATCATGAATATGAAATATATGTATTGGGATCCGAGTGTATGTTAATCTATATATATACTTCGAGTGATGGTATTATATGCATACCGATTGAATGTGTTGGTGAATGGAATGTGTAAAGATAAGAATCCGAGTGTATGCGCGTGTATATTCATATATGTTCTATTAATAACATGGTTATGAATCGGTGGAAGAGTAATGCTGTTTTGGCAGTCGGACTTGGAATTAGAGAATATATCTATACAAGGGATTTATGTTGATTTGATGCTTCCTACCAAGTAGGAAATGATGATGTATGAATTTCTCTAAGTTGATGAATCCTGAGTGGAATATATATGGCTTAGTTTCTTTTCTGAGTGAGTCTTATGTATGGGACTCCATATCCGAGTGTAACTTATGTGTGAACCTCTTACTGTGTGATAATGGCTCTTGAGGATTCCGAGTGAAGAATATATGGTGAACCCCGAGTGGGGAATGGTTTGTGTTTTCCGAGTGGAGCCCGAGTGAATCTCTTGAGGGAAGAATGGTTATACTAATTTAAATTGGGGATATATTCTAAGTATGGAATATATGTATTCTGAGTGTTAAGTGTAGAATGAGTCTGAGTGAGACTTGATTTAATGGTTTCCCGAGTGGTTGAGTATTTCATATGTCCAAGTGACTTAACTTGGTGAAATCCTCTGAGTGTTGAGAAGTTTGGATAATTCCGAGTGGAATTGTTTAGGGAAGTCATTTCCGAGTAATGGGTGTTAAGGTGTTCTCCGAGTGAGAAATGATGGCTATACCGAGTGGAGTATGGTTGTGGAGATCCCTTCTGAGTGAAAGAAGATCCACATATTCTCCGAGTGAGAATAGGAATGAATGCTGAGTGTGAGGCCGAATGTGTATTGGTCGGTAATGATGTTAGTTACCGAGTGGGATACCACTCAGAAGATGAGTTGGTTTATGAATGGTGTGCCGAGTGATGAATGTGAAGTACATTCCCAATTGAATTATGGTGAAACACACCGAGTGGTGTTTGGTTGGGTAATAACCCGAGTGAGAGGTTTATGGAATCCGAGTGGAATAACCTGTATTTTCCCGAGTGGATCATGTGTGTACCTTAGTGGATAAATTATGGAACTAAGTTATGAGGTGTATGTGCGTGGAGTCATTACCGAGCGATTGAAACCCCTGACTCCGAGTGAATGGTTGTCTCAGATTCTGAGTGAGATTATTATTATTTGCCGAGTGTGGCTTCTCGCTTCAGCGAGTGTGTGATGTTGGAAGGCTTGGGGTCGGTTTCGCTTAAGCGAATGGTGGTTCGCCCGAGCGAGTTGCGCGGTCTCGCTCAAGCGGAGTCGGATCTCGCTTGAGCGAGTGGGCGCTGTATTGTGGGCTTCGCTCAGGCGCTGTTGTTCTTCCGCTGACTGCCTTTCTTGGTCGGCCTTTCATTGCCTTTGCCTTCCTTTCTTTTTCTCCTTGGCCGTGGGACCAGCTCTCATATCTTCATATATGGGAGTGTTTTTATTATGGATCTAGGTTATGCTTTAGTTAATTCGTGAAATTTTCCCTCTAAAATCAGGGTGTCACAATGCTCACCCCTACACCATTTTTCAGTGTATGCAGGTCGGATTGGATGATGTGATGGCCTTAAACCCGAGTGCTGGGTGTTTACAATAAGGCTGTGTATATAACATTATGTTCCGAGTACATTTAATGTACTAAAGCCTTGGCCGGCTCATATTAATGTTGTATAATGAATACACTTTATATATATATTGAGGTTGGGTTATTGGAAATCTGAGTGCATGTCTGTATATATATGGGCTTACATTGAAATCATGTACTTGTATCGGATAACGGGTTTTGTTGAATGAATAATGACAAGATAATTGAATAACCCGAGTGCATGTTAATATATATATATATATATATATATACTTCGAGTGATGGTATTACATGCATACCGACTGAATGTGTTGGTGAATGAAAAGTATAAAGATAACAAGAATCCGAGTGTATGCGTATGTATATACATATATGTTATGTTGATAACATGGTTATGAATCGGTGGAAGTGTATTGCTGTAGTGGTAGTCGGACTTGGAATTAGAGAATATATTTATATAAGTGATTTATGTTGATTTGATGCTTCCTACTGACTAGGAAATGATGTTGTATGAATGATTAGTGTGTAAGCTTGAATGATTTCCGAGTGGAAACTAGAGGTGAACCCCGAGTGGAAAATAACTTGAATATTCCGAGTGGAACCCGAGTGAATCTCTTCTAAGGGAAGTGTGGTCGTAATGGTTTAGCTTGAAATATTCTAAGTATATGAGTTATGCATGTAGTCCGAGTGAACTACTTGGGTAATTCCTCTGAGTGTTAAAGAGTTTGGATCATTCCGAGTGGAATTGATTTTGTAGGCTATTTCTGAGTAATGAGTGGTTAAGGTATTATCCGAGAGTGAATAGGCATGAATGCCGAGTGTGTTGCCGAATGAGTATTGGTCGGTAATGATACTAGTTACCGAGTGGAATACCACTCTGATGATGAGTTGGTTTATGAATGATTAGACTGAGTGATTTATGGCCGAGAGAAAGCCTATGTATTTTCTGAGTGATAGAGTTCAAATATGTCGAGTGCTAAATGGTTGATGTTTACTGAGTGACTCGAGGCTGAACTATACCGAGTGGCGTTTGGTTGGGTAATAACCCGAGTGAGGGGTTTTATGGAATCCGAGTGGGATATCCCTCATTCCCGAGTGGATTCTATATGTGACCCTTGTGGATAAAATAGAAGACTAAGTATAATATGATGGAGCAATCCTGAGTGAATGGAACCGAGTGATGGGAATGCCGAGTGTGGCTTCTCGCTTCAGCGAGTGAGTTCTCGCTCTAGCGAGTGTGTGTTGTTGGAAGGCTTGGGGTCGGCTTTGCTTAAGCGAATGGTGGTTCGCCCGAGCGAGTTGTGCGGTCTCGCTCAAGCGGAGTCGGATCTCGCTTGAGCGAGTGCACGCTGTACTGTGGTTCGCTCAGGCGCTGTTGTTCTTCCGCTGACTGCCTTTCTTGGTCGGATTTTCATTGCCTTTGCCTTCCTTTCTCTTTCTTTATTTAATTGGACCCGGTTCTTCTTGGTCTTTGGACCTAGCTCTCATATCTTCATATATGGGAGTGGCTTTTGATTATTGATCCAGGTATTTTCTAAATATTTGGCCCAGTTCTTCATGATTATTTTGGGAAAAAAATTTCCCCTGTCCCGGGTTTAACTCTATTGAAATTTTGGATGTTTCACAGGTGCAAGAAGAAGAAGTCAATTTTACTGTTTTTGAAATAAATAAATACTCAGAAGATGAGCAAAGTTGCTTCAAAACATATGTGGAAGATAAAGTCACCCAGCAGGAATCCAAGAAGGATCAAAGTTCAAACACTCTTGAAAGAAGGATTTCAAATCTGAATGAAAGAAGGTCAAGGCCATACCTGGGAAAGAAGGTGGAAAAACTCAACACTCTCATCCACCAGCTCCATGATCCATATTGAAAAAATATATCAGGCGTCAAGCTAATGATGTTAAGTAAAGCGCTTTTTGGGAGGCAACCCAATCATTTATATTTTCTGTTCATTTTGTTGATTTCAATTCAATTAGTCTGTATGATATTTTTGAAGTTTTCTTACCTTTTTTTTAGATCAACTCATCACATTCATCAACCAACTCACGTGTCAAAGGCAAACTTCAAAGGGAAGGACAAAATTCAGCCAATATCAAGTTACCATGCTCAAGCGTAACTTGCCACGCTCAAGCTAGGAACTTCACTCTTTGATTCTAACTTAAATTTGCTCAAGCGAATGATTTCAAAGCTTGAGTGAGGATGGAAAATAAAGCATCAGGTATGTTCACGTTCAAGCGTGACATTTTATGCCCAAGCGAGCCAAGGTAAGAAACAATTTTTCCAACTAGCGCTTAAGCGTAAGATACCACGCTCAGGCGTGCCTTCCCTCGCTCAAAGCGAGAATAACTTAAGCATCAGGGGCATTATGCGCTTGAGCGTCCCTATTCGAGCTTAAGTGCTTGACTTGAGATATAAAAGCTCCTAACTGTTTGTGGCCCGATCGCGCTCAAGCGCTAGCTTTCACGCTCAAGCATGACATTCTTTAAGCACAGGTGGTACACTAGCTTAAGCAAGGAATTGGTTAGCAAGGATCGCGCTTAAGCGCAGGACCAAGTGGAGCATACATTGCATGGCCTGGGGACAGTCCTACTTTACCCAGGAGGGTTGAGACAGCAGGGCCATCATTATCACAGCCACCTCCATCAAGGGAACCTGAGCAAGATGATTTAGAATTAGATGACTTTTTTATTGCTTTTTCAATTTCTAAATTTTTCAACTTTTATTGCTTTTTAACATTTTATGGTTTTTACCTTGAGTTCTCTTTAGTTTTTAATAGTTTAATATTACTGCAGTATTTGCTTTAGTAATATTGATGATTTGAAAATTTTGTGATTATGTGTTTTGATTGTATGGATGCAACATGACATGCTGAAACAATTTGAAAACCCAACCAAGAATGAATTTTTGATCAACAAAAGATTCTTAGCAAACTTTTTAGACAGTAAAATTATTTTGAAAAAGGCAAATTGGCTGAATTAAGAACCAGGAAATTGAAATAAATGTACTTTTGAAATTGTTTACATGCTTGAACCTCTTACTGTTAGCATATTGGAGTATGCTTTAAACCTAGTGAGAAGTGAACAATTAAACAGTGAGAGCCTCATTAATTGTTAAGTTTGCATTGCCTAATTTTCTAATTAACCGTTTTCTTAAGAAATAAGCAAGGAAATGATCAAGGCATTTTTGAAAACACAGTTAGCCCAGAGGCAAAAGCTACCCTTAATAAAATATTCTATTCTTTAGTAGCCTATTTGAGCCAGAAATTTTATTTCATAAAAACACCCTAACTTAAGCATGAGAAAGAAATTCTTACCTTATCAGCATGCTTATTGTGAAAAGAGCATAGAATACCTTTGCAAAGGGTGATGAAAGAAATGGAGGCTGAAAAAGAAAATGCTAAAGAAAAGTAATAAGTTCTCCATACAGAAATTTTGAACAAAAATAAGAACCAGAAAAAAAAGATAAAGAATTTTGTAGCTTAAAAAGGAAGAAGGCTCATAAACTTTGAAAGATTTCATGACTTATGCTCTTCTTTATGCATGCAATTTGAAATCCAAGAAAAACAAAGAATTCTTGTTTAGCCCAGCCTCATTACAACCCTAAAAGACCTTTTTGATCCTTGTTGTTCTTTTGATTTTGGTTTAATTAGAAATGAATGACAATGTTAATTAGGCATTTTTAATGAGGGATGTGTGAAACAGACACCTAGTAAGAAATATTGAGAAGTTCCTTATTCTTACAGCATTAGGTTACTTGCTTTGTAAAAATTAAATTGTGCTTACATTTCAAAAGAATAGGTATTAAGGATGCTATTTGACCTGATAAGTTGAACTATGAATACTGTCTTTAAAATTTTGCAACTGGAATCTGATCTTCATGAATACTTGTTTCTTAAATCCTACTTCTTTTGCTTGAGGAGAAACAAAATGTTAGGTTAGGGAGAGTTTGATAAGTGTCTATTATATAGCTATTTGATGACTCAATTTAACCCATTTTTGAAAAGAATTAACTTAATTGGTAAATAATTGAGCATGAAATCTCTTATGAAAGATACTTTGTGTAAAGACTAACTTTTCAAACTCTTGAAGAAAAATTGCTTCAAAACTCTTGAAAAGTAACAAGAATTCAAGAAGGCCAAGTTGAGCAAGGAAACCTTAAAAAGAAAATTAGTCCTGGTCATGAAGAAGCTACAACATAAAGAAATAAGCATCAGGCCCCCCTTCATGCTTGAGCGTGAGAAGGGGGCGCTTGAGCGTGTAACTACATGCTTGTAGTGTGGCTTAAGCATGGTCTAAGCGTGAACAGAGGGACAAAGAGACCCCTTCCATGCTTAAGCATGAGAAAGGGAAGCTTGAGCGAGGGACAACATTGCAAGGGCGCTTGAGCGTAAATCTGTGCACGCTTGGGCGTGGCACATGTGCTTGAGTGCACTCCTGAGCATGGCTGAGCATAGTTAAGCATGGTTGAAGAATAGAAGCTGCATATACTCACGCTTGAGTGTGACCATTGCGCTTGAGTGTGGATTCATACAAAATGAGTCTAAATAGGTTACTCAATTAAATATTGACCAATGGTGCGATCCCAGCTCATCCACTTCTACGTGTTTTTGCATGTCTCTAACCACCTCTGCATGGCCACTCAGCAAGTGGGGGTTACGCTTGAGCTTGGGAAGGAGAAGCTTAAGAGTGACTCCTCTATAAATAAAGCAGAGAACAGAGGATCAAAACATCTTCAGCATTCAATCATTCATTTCACTTCCAATTTCTTTCTGTATTTATTTCCTTTTGTTGAGTGAAAATACAAGGCATGAGTAGCTAAATCCATTCATTGGGATTGGTTGTAATCATTCAAACCCCAAGTAATGCTGCTGTAAGTTTTTTATATATATAACATGATCTGATGGTTTTTGTATTTCATTCTGCACTTAATGCTTGAAAGTACTTGATCACTATTTTCTTGTCTTGGGTTTTCTTAAGTATATTAAGAAATAACTTTTGAAAGTAGATCTGAATGAAATACTCATTGTGAGTAGATGACCAGGGATGGTATCTAACGCAGTGAACATCTAAACAATCGATCATTAATGCTGGAATGATTTTCAAGGTGACTGAGGGATCAACAGGTTGAAATCATTCTTATGAATTTCGTAGTCGAGGGATCGATGCAAATGACTTTGATTGTGACGTAAAAGTTATCAGTTCAAGTTATATATATGCAAAGTTACATAGCTTGTAAAAGGTGAGAAGCGATGAACAATCAATCCCAGTTTTCCAAATTTGATTTCCACCAAAACTCTTTAGTGTTATCTTTTTACATTTGTTACTGTCTGTTAATCATTTCAATCAAAACCTTTTACAACCAACCAAAACAAAACTTCTTGTCAAATCAATTCAAGGACTAAGATCTTTAAACTAACACCTCCTTAGTGGAACGACAACCCCTTTTACTACAACTTTAGTGTTTAAACTTGGTACTAATCTTCCATTAGATTCATATTATACAAACTTGAACACTTCATTTCTATGATTGACAGAAACCATTACCAACTATCCAACAAAAAGAACTATGATTTTGAAAACAAATGGAAGCTACTCAAGTCAATCAGAGTCTGATTCTGATTCTCACACAACAAGTGATGACTCAAGTAGTGATTCCTATGACAGTGAGCATATACTAGGGGATGATGGTGAGCTTTACATGATTAGAAGATTACTTGGTAGTCATGTTAAGCTAGATGACATTACACAAAGAGAGAACATCTTTTATACAAGATGTTGCATAAATGACAAACTATGTTCTCTCATTATGGATAGTGGGAGTTGTGCAAATGTAGTAAGCCAAAGATTAGTAAATAAGATGGGCTTAGAACTAATAGATCACCCTAGACCCTATAAGCTGCAATGGCTTAATGAAAAAGGGGAAATGTTAGTTAATATACAAGTCTTAATCAACTTCACCATAGGCACATATAAAGATAAAGTCAAGTGTGATGTAGTACCTATGGAGGCAACTCACATCTTATTAGGAAGACCTTGGCAATTTGATAGGAAGGTCATCCATGAGGGGTTCACCAACACCCTCACTTTCAAATTAGATGGTAAGAAGATAGTTTTACACCCCCTAACTCCACAACAAGTAGCTAAAGATCAACTACAAATGAAGCTTAAAAGAGATAGAGAGTTAGGATCTTCTTCTTCTAATCATCTAGAAAAACATAAGAAAAACAAAAAAGAGGATAAAGGAAAAAGAGTTGTCATTTATGATGATTCTAGAGCCAATCTTTTGGCCAATAAATATAATGTGAAACATGCTATGTTTTCACAAAAACAATGCTTGATCATGTATGCTAAAGATATCCCTAGCACTTCTTTATCCTCAATGGGCTCTTCTCCCCCTTCTTTTCCCAAAGGGATTCAAAACATCTTAAAGGAATTTAAAGATCTCTTCCCTAAGGATATCCCAAAAGGTTTACCTCCTATTAGGGGCATTGACCATCAAATAGACTTAATCCCTGGAGCTAGTCTTCCAAATAGACCTGCATATAGGTGCAACCCTAGGGAAAGCCTAGAAATAGAAAACCAAGTGAATGAACTACTATCTAAGGGTTGGATTAGAGAGAGTTTAAGTCGTTGTGCTTTACCCGTTTTACTAGTTCCTAAGAAAGATGGTTCATGAAGAATGTGTACGAATTGTAGAGCCATAAACAACATAACCATCAAGTATAGACATCCAATACCTAGACTTGATGATATGCTTGATGAGCTTAGTGGTTCTATTATATTTTCCAAGCTTTATCTTAAAAGTGGCTATCACCAAATAAGAATCAAAGAAGGAGATAAATGAAAAGTCACTTTTAAAACCAAACTTGGATTATATGAGTGGTTAAATATGCCTTTTGGCTTGGCTAATGCATCAAGTACTTTTATGAGACTCATGAATCATGTTTTGAGGGAATTCATTGGGCATTTTGTTGTGGTCTACTTTGATGACATTTTAATTTACTCAAAGATCATGACCTCTCATCTAAACCATCTCAAACAAGTTATGCTTGCTTTAAGAACAAACAATCTTTATGCAAATTTTGAAAAATGTTCTTTTAGCATGGATAGCATTGTATTCCTTGTATTTGTAGTAAGTTCTAAAGGTGTTGAGGTAGATCACTCCAAAGTGAAGGCAATCCAAGATTGGCCAACACCTAAAAATGTGAGTGAAATAAGAAGTTTTCATGGTCTCGTAAGTTTTTATAGGAGATTTGTGAAAGATTTCTCTACTTTAGCCTCCCCTTTGAATGAGTTGGTGAAAAATAATGTTCCTTTTGTATGGGGGCCAAGGCAAGAGAAAGCCTTTCTAGATCTCAAAGAGAAGCTCACTCATGGTACTTCCAAATTTTTTGAAAACTTTTGAGCTTGAGTGTGATGCTTCAGCCTTCCTATTGCAAGAAGATCACCCCATTGCTTTGTTTAGTGAAAAGCTTAATGGGGAAACTCTCAATTATCCTACATATAATAAAGAGTTATATGCATTAATTAGAGCCATTCAAACTTGGGAACATTACTTGATCCCAAAAGAGTTTATCATTCATAGTGATCACCAATCACTAAAATTTATTAAAGGGCAACATAAGTTGAATAAGAGACATGCTAAATGGGTCAAGTTCTTGGAATAATTTCCATATGTCATCAAGTACAAAAATGGAAAATCTAATACTGTGGCTGATGCTTTATCAAGAAGGCACTCTTTACTTGCCTCTCTTGGAGCCAAAATTATTGGACTTGATAAGATTAGGACTTTGTATCCAAGTGATCTTAATTTTTCAACCATTTTCAACTCATCTTCCAATTCTTCATCTAATAAAGGATTCTATATTCTAGATGGCTACCTCTTTAAAGCCAATAGACTTTGTATTCCTAGGAGCTCTTTAAGAGATCTTCTACTTAAGGAAAGTCATGAGGGAGGCTTAATGGGCCATTTTGGAAGAGACAAAACATTAGCCATTTTATATGAACACTTCTATTGACCTAAAATGAAAAAAAATGTATAAAAACTTTGCGCTAGGTGTATAGTATGTAGGAAATCTAAATCTAAACTTTCACCTAGTGGTTTGTATACTCCATTGCCTACACCTACTTCTCCTTGGGTTAATATATCTATGGATTTTGTGTTAGGCTTGCCTAAGACCCAAAGGGGAATGGATTCTATCTTTGTAGTGATGGATAGGTTTAGTAAGATGGCTCACTTCATCCCTTGTCATAAGGTAGATAATGCTAATCATATTTCTAAACTCTTCTTTAAGGAAATTGTAAGACTTCATGGTGTTCCTAAAACTATCATTTCTGATAGGAAAACCAAATTCCTAAGCCATTTTTGGAAAACTCTTTGGTCAAGGCTAGGAATGAAGCTTCTTTTTTCTACCACCTGTCATCCTCAAACGGATGGCCAAACTGAGGTAGTCAACATGACCCTTTCTCAACTACTTTGGGTTTTAGTGAATAAAAATGTTAAATCTTGGGATTAATGTTTACCCCACATTGAATTTTCTTATAATAGGGTACAACACTCCGCAACTAAGCATAGTCCTTTTGAAGTTGTTTATGGTTTTAATCTTCTCAGTCCCTTGGACCTTTTGCCCATTGATGTTTCGGATTCACATGGATGGAAAGGCAAAGGCCAAGTTTATCAAAGATTTTCATGAGAAGGTTAAAAACCAAAAACAAACTAAGAATGAACACTATGCTCGTTGTGCTAATAAGAAAATAAAGGAAGTCACCTTTGAGGTTGGAGATTGAGTTTGGCTACATTTTAGAAAAGAAAGATTTCCAAACTTGAGAAAATCTAAACTCGACCCTAGAGGTGATGTCCCTTCCCAAATACTTAAGAAAATGGGAAATAATGCCTATGTCCTTGATTTTCCAAGAGACTATGGTATGCGTGCTTCATTTAATGTGTCTTGTTAACCAAGTGGCCTCAAGTACTCAAGAAGGGGGGTGAATTGAGTATTAAAAAATTTTACTTTGAATGCTTTTGAAGTTGATTATTTAGTTACTATGTTTAATGAAGATGATAAATTTAATGGTAAATAGTAACAATTTATACACAAGACAAAATAATTAGCACTTAAAAAGGTCTAAGTAATATTCAAGAAATGGAATCAAAATAATCTCAACACTATTTATGGAACTTAGAAAGATTTCAAAATAATTCAAGAATATTACTTAAGGCTAATTTCAACAATGTTAATTGAAATAATTTATAACTTAATATAACATGCACTTAGTCAAAATTAATTGGCAATAATATAATAAATCAAGCAAGCAAGTTAAGTGCACAAATTAAATGAGTTTAGGGAAGAGAGATTTGCAAACCGATATATACGAGTTCCACTACACCGGTGTATGTCTCGCCTCTAAGCAACCCACTTAGAGGATTTTAACTATTTGAGATTAGAGATACAAATTTGAGCAATCGCGACTTCCTAGTGTCCCACACTCAAGAACCCAATTCTCACAAGTACAAGGGCACCCCACCCAATCTCTCAATCTCATAATTACAAGGTTGAAACCCCAACCCAAGGATTTTAAGATGTTTGGTGTTTGAGCATACAAGGAAACTCTCCAATAGAGTGGATATACAAATTAAAGCTTTCACAAAGTAATAACTCTCAAAGAGAGGATATGCAAATTTTAGCACTTCAAGAAAATATTTTCTCTCTTAAAAAAATATTAATTTGCAAGTTTAGAAAATAATTTTGCTCACCAAATTTACTCTCAAAGTAATAAGCCAAGAAATAGAAACAGACAGCAATTAAGAGAGAAGGAGAAGAAGAAGAAGAGTAGTGTGAGGGAAGGAGAAAGCAAAGGAACTGCTTCAATGCTTTGGGACGAATTGCTTCTTCAAGTTCCTCTCTATTTATAGCCTCCAGTAGCATGGCATTGTAATTAAATTATTTCCTTCGATGCAATGTAAGTGGAGAAAGGGAGCGTCTGTCTTCAATTGTTTAATTCATAGTGCGATGCGTAATTTGCGTAGTGCGTTCAGTGCTGTTTCCATTTAACCTGAATGAATTGGTGCATGAATGGATTCCCACCGTGTATTTTGGCCTTCTGACAGTGTATGAATCGATTCCTTAAGTCTGCGAATCAATTCCTTCATGAAATAAACAACAATGAATCGATTCTTTGTGCTTTGAATCGATTCCCTTTGTTTTTCTAGCAAATGAATCGATTCCTTTTACTGTTGAATCGATTCCCAAGTTTTTCTATCAACATGAATCGATTCTTTTAATGGGTGAATCGATTCCTATGTTGATTTTGCATCATGAATCGATTCCTGACACTTATGAATCGATTCCTTACCTGTTTAAAACACATGAATCGATTCCTAGTAATGGGGAATCGATTCCCAACCTGTTCCTCTTAAAAATAATTGCATTTTGGACCCTTTTTGATACTTAATTGCATACGTTTTGTTTCCTTTGATTCTTGGCACTTTTGTTGATCATTTTTCACTTGATTTAGTCCTTTATGAATGCCTTGACTCAAGTCTTTTGTTGTTCATCAAAATTGATAGCTTGATCTTCATGAATTGATTCTTAATTAATCGCTTTACACACCATCCTTAATATCTTCATTTGTTGTATCATTATCAAAATTGTTATTCAAGTGGCCTCAATACTCAAGAGGGGGGTGAATTGAGTTTTTAAAACTTTTAGTTGGAATGCCTTTGAACTTGATTCTTATGTTCAAATTTACAAGATTATGCAAGTGAAATCAAGTTTAATGAAATGTGCAAGGCAAAACAAAGGTAAATATAGCTGAGACAATGACAAACACTTGGTGTGCAGTATTAAAAGTTTACCAAATTAAACAAGTTTAAGTATGCAAGCCACAATCAATCAACACAAGCCAATTAAGCACAGTATATGAAAGTAAAAGAGTAGGGAAGAGGAGCTTGCAAACTGATTTAACGAGTTCCACCAATCCGGTGTACGTCTCGCCTCTAAGCAACCCACTTAGAGGATTTCCACTATTGTAGACTAGAGATACAACTTTGAGCTATTGCGGCTTCCTAGTGTCCCACACTCAAGAACTGAATCCTCACAAGTATAAGGGCACCCCACCCAATCTCTCAATCTCACAATATCCCAAAGATTGAACCTCAACCTTTGTAACCACTCAACCTAGAGTGAACAACCACTCAATCTAGAGTGAACTTTGGTGTTTGGTGTTTACAAGCAAGTGACTCTCTCAATAGAGTAGATGTACAAGTGAAGGTTCTCTTAAATCTATAACTCTCAAGAAGAGAGAATATGCAAATGAAAATTCAGAATATACAAGAATAAGGGCTTACTAAGCACAAGAGTAAGTAAAGAATGATAGCTTCTTGTTATGTGTGTTTGTGCTTGAGTTTCTCTTGCATTTATAGAGTCATTTGAGAGCTTGGTGAGTGCCTTGGTCTTCCTAGCCATTGCACATAGTGGGTGTCTGAAGGAATGGTGGAGAAATGTGCTGGTTTCCCACTAATATGTCTATTTAGTGGTGTTTCCCACTATGTGAATTGATTCCTAGATCTCTGAATCAATTCAGAGCATTCTGTTCCATGCATTTTGGAGTTCCATAGTCGAATGAATTGATTCGAGCTTTGTTGAATCGATTCGAGCTTTGTTGAATCGATTCCGAGTATTCTGTTTGGGGTTCCTGGGTTGCCAGCTTCGAATGAATCGATTCAAGGTCATGGTGAATCGATTCAAGGTCATGGTGAATCGATTCAACGCATTCTGTTTTCGATTTTAATGACTTCCAGGTGTTCAAATGGATTCAGGGTCATGGTGAATCGATTCAACCCATTCTGTTTCTTATTTTTGGTGACTTCCAGGGCTGTGAATCGATTCCTTCGTGGTTGAATCGATTCAGGCTTTGTAGTTTGATGTTTTTCCATGCCTGTAGGTCTTCCATTAATATGTTGTGATCCATGGTTGCTCTTCTTTGTCTTTGTTTATTGGTTTCTTGATTTCTTGAACTTGTGAAATCGTTTTCTTCCTGATTCTTGATTTTATATAGCACCTTTGATTTGTTTCAATTGTTTTTGATTCATGAAGAGCTTGTAGTGCTTGTTTCCTTGTCATTATCAAAACCTGTTATCAATATGCAAATACAAAAACCTACATCAACATATAAATACATTCTCCCCCTTTTTGATGATGACAACAAATGTTCATCTCACGGGATGTTAGTTTCATAACAATTCATATACATGGCATAAATGACTATCCCTTACACATATAATTTGATACCACATGTTATACATATAATTGAATACCACTTTGTCATTTACACATGTAATTTGATATCACTTGTTGTAAAGAAATATAGTAAGGTTCCCCCTTAATCATGCATTTTCAACAAGGATAGATAGAGATATTGATTTCTAGATTTTATCTCCCCCTTAACCATTTAATAGATACCATTATTACATCATGATATTCTCTCCCCTTTTGTAAGATATTTTATGTCACTTAGAATGTATATATTTATTTTCTCCCCCTTTGGCATCATCAAAAACATTTAAAAAATATATATAACACTTTAAGAAGCATACATTTTGTAGAGATAGATACCATTTGCATATAAAACTCCCCCTAAAACATGAAACATATATCACAATGATGTTTCCTCCTTCTTTTGGATAAGCAAAGTTAGAGGTTATATAGGTTTAAAATTTTGCAATTTGCCAATGATTTTATTGCACAAGATAGTCAAGAAAATCAAAGTCATTTGCCATTTATTTTTGAGAACCATGTGGTACATAGAAGATTATCTTTGTGTCAAAAAAATATGTTTACTTAAGTGGGTACTTCGTGGGATCTCAAATAGGATGATTATGAAAATGTGATTGTCATTTTAATGAAAAGATTGACTTATATATATCAAAGTAAGTTACTATTTTCAAAGAAATGAAAATTTTATGAAAGGAGTAAGTGAAATACTTTGAGTCAAAGATTTTAAAAAGATTTTGTTCAAAGTGTAAGAAAATATGATAAAAGATGAGTCAATTTAATCAATTTCTAAAATTCCTAATTCCCTTCTAATATTTATAAATTGTTCTTTTGGAAGGGGTTTCGTAAAAATATCCGCCAATTGTTTTGAAGTTTCAACATATTCAAGTACACAATCTCCTTTCAAAACATGGTCTCTTATAAAGTGATGTCTTATTTCAATATGTTTAGTCCTAGAGTGCATGACTGGATTTTTGGATATATTTATTGCGCTAGTGTTGTCACATTTAATGGGTACTTTGTTTAAAACAACACCAAAATCAAGAAGTTGTTGTCTCATCCAAAGAATTTGAGCACAACAACTGCCAGCTGCTACATATTCTGCCTCAGCTGTTGATAACGCAACACTTACTTGTTTCTTGCTATGCCAAGAAACAAGGGAGCTACCAAGTAAATGACATGTGCCACTAGTACTTTTTCTATCAAGTTTACAACCCGCGAAGTCAGAATCAGAATATCCTAAAAGATTACATTCAACACCTTTGGGATACCATAAACCAACATTTTGAGTACCCACAAGATATTTCAAAATTCTTTTTACAGCGGTGAGATGTGATTCTTTAGGACACGCTTGATATCTAGCACACATGCATACAGCAAACATAATATCAGGCCTACTAGCTGTTAAGTAAAGTAAGGAACCAATCATATCTCGGTATTTAGTTATTTCAACATCCTTACCCTTCTCATCATTGTCTAAGTAGCAAGATGTACTCATGGGTGTAGCTATTTCATTTGCTTTGTCCATTTCAAACCTTTTGAGTAGTTCTTTATAATATTTTGTTTGACTGATGAACGTTCCTTCATTTGTTTGTTTGATTTGTAATCCAAGGAAGAAGATGAGTTCTTCCATCATGGACATTTCGAATTCATCTTGCATAATCTTGGCAAACTCTTGACAAAGAATTTCGTTAGTAGCACCAAATATTATGTCATCAACATAAACTTGTACCAAAAGAATGTCATTGTTTTTACGTTTTATAAACAGCGTAGTATCAACCTTTCGTCTTTCAAAATTATTTTCTAAAATAAATTTACTAAGTCTTTCATACCAAGCTCTTGGAGCTTGTTTCAAACCATATAAAGCTTTTCTCAATTTAAAAACATGGTTTGGAAATTTGTGATTTTCAAAACCGGGAGGTTGATCTACATAAATTTCTTCTTGAATATAGCCATTTAGAAAAGCGCTTTTGACATCCATTTGATAAAGCTTAAAATCCATACAACAAGCAAAAGCTAACAGTAATCTTATGGCTTCTAATCTAGCTACGGGAGCATACGTTTCTTCATAGTCTATTCCCTTTTCTTGATTACATCCTTTAGCAACTAATCTAGCTTTTTTTCTTGTTATTATTCCATTTTCATCTAACTTATTTCTAAAAACCCATTTAGTACCTATTATTAGATGGTCATTGGGTCTTGGCACAAGTTCCCAAACTTCATTTCTTTCAAATTGATTCAATTCTTCTTGCATGGCCAACATCCAATGTTCATCAATAATAGCTTCATTGATATTTTTGGATTCTATTTGTGATACAAAAGCTAAGTGATTGCATGCATTTCTAATAGCATTTCGAGTACTTACACCTTTTGTTATTTCACTTATGATATTGTCCAAGGGGTGATTCTTTAAGGTGATCCATTCCTTTTGTTGAGGTCCTTCATTTTGTGTTGTATCTCCTTCATTTTTATTTCCTTCTTCATCTTCCAAGTTCATTTCTTGGAAGGTACCTACAAGATCATCAATTTCCTTTCTCGGAGGATTTTGGTTAAGTTCATCAAATTTAACATGTATAGACTCTTCAATTGTACATGTTCGTTTGTTAAAGAATCGATATGCTTTACTAGTAGATGAATAACCTAGGAATATTGCTTCATCAGATTTTGCATCGAATTTGCCAAGATTATCCTTCCAATTGTTTAAAACAAAACATTTGCATCCAAATATATGAAAATAAGAAATATTTGGCTTTCTTCCTTTATAAAGCTCATAGGGGGTTTTCTTTAATATAGGCCTTATCAAACATCGGTTCATAACATGACAAGCAGTATTTACTGCATCGGCCCAAAAATGTTTTGAAATGTTACTTTCATTTAACATAGTTCTTGCGAGCTCCGCTAAAGATCTATTTTTCCTTTCAACTACTCCATTTTTTTGTGGAGTTCTTGGAGCCGAAAAATTATGATCAATGCCAAATTTTTCATAAAACTTTTTAAAAGATTGGTTCTCAAATTCTCCCCCATGATCAGTTCGAATGGATGCTATTTTCAAATTTTGTTCGTTTTGGATGATCTTGGCAAGTTTCTTAAATGCATGATATGCTTCATGTTTATGAGTAAGAAACAGAGTCCATGTATACCTAGAATAATCATCCACAATCACAAGACCATAATAGTTTCCACTAAAACTTTTAGTTTTTGAAGGTCCAAATAAATCCATATGTAAAAGCTGTAAAGGTCTATTTGTTGAAACAATATTTTTCGCTTGAAAAGAAACCTTTACTTGTTTTCCCTTTTGACATGCGTCACAAAATTTATTTTCAAATTTCAATTTTGGTAAACCAATTACTAAATCTTTCGAAACAAGTTTATTTAAATGGTCTATATGAATGTGAGCAATTCTTCTATGCCATAGCCATGATTCATCCTCTTTAGTTATGAAGCATTACACATCATTTGAAGCAAGACAATCAAGATTAATCATATAAATATTATCAACTCTTTGACCAACGAATTTTATTTCCTTGTTTAGCTTATTTTCAATTATGCAACCATTTGATTCAAAAATAATTTTATAACCCTTATCATATAATTGACTAATGCTAAGCAAGTTATGTTTAAGTCCTTCAACATATAATACATCATTTATAGAAGTGGAAGAGTTTTTACCAACATTTCCGATTCCTAGTATTCTTCCCTTCGTGTTATACCCATAAGTAACGAATCCTTTATTTCATGGAGTAAATGATATGAACTTACTTTTGTCTCCCGTCATGTGTTTTGAACACCCACTATCCAAATACCAATGGGTGCTATTTGCTTTAAAGCATACCTACAAAACATGTCAAGTTAGAGAACTTGGTACCCATTTTATGTTGGGTCCTTGTAGGTTAGTTTGAGGTAATGTTCCTTTAGGAACCCATACTTTTCTCATAACCTTTGGCCCTAGTTTTCTAACATTACAATTAGATGCATTATGTCCTTTAAAACCGCAATGATTACATTTCATAAAAGGTGATGAAGTTTTACTAGGTGGTATAAAGAAGTTCTTATAATTCTTTTGTTTCTTAACGACATTGAAACCTAACCCCGTTTTATCAAACATACACCGTTGTTTACCAAGTAAAACATTTAAGTTGTCTCTACCATTTGTAAATTTTTCTAGAGTTCTATTCAAGTCCAAAACCTTAGTTTCTAGCATGTCACATTTCTTTACAAATTCACAAGGTTTAGTCCTAGAGCATGCTTGAACATTTACTAACTCATTTTTCAAACATTCATTTTCTTTACAAACTTCCATAAGATGCATCTCAAGAGTGTCAATGGTTTTTCTAGATAATTTATGCTTATTAGACACTTTCATAAGTTTATCATACAATTCTTCAAGAGCATCAAGTAGTTCTTCCTTATCTAAGTCATGAAAGTTTACCTCATCTTCTTCATCTTGGTGATTGGCCATAAGACAAAGGTTTGCTTCTTCATTTTCTGAATCGTCCGAGCTACTTATCTCATTTTCATCCCATGCGATATATGCTCTTCTCCTTTCTTTTCTTTCTTTGTTTTCTTCTTTAGGTTTGGGCAATCTATCTTAAAGTGTCCTTCCTTTCCATATTCAAAGCAAGTAGGTGAAGTAGAATTTTCTTTAGGATTAGATTTCTTACCTTGTGATTTGAAGTTCCTTTGGAAGCGTTTGCTCTTCATAAGCTTTCCAAAACGTTTCACGAATAGGCTTAACTCTTCATCCTCGTCAAGATCACTCTCGGATTCATCTTCAACAATTGAGGTGGCTTTGAGAGCTAGCCCTTTCTTCTTAGAGACTTTTTCTTCTTCCTCCGCTTGTTTCAAGTCTTTCAATTCTTGTTCTTGTTCTTGGAGTTTACCAAACAAAGTGGTAAGAGACATATCATTTATATTGGAAGATTGTTTGATGGCCGTAACAAGAGGTTGCCATTCCCTAGTAAGACTTTTTAGAACTTTGTGGATAAGTTCCTTGTTAGTATAAGATTTACCAAGTGTAATAAGATGATTAATAATCAAAGTAAATCTCTTTTGAAGTTCTAAAATAGATTCATTGGAATTCATTCTAAAACTTTCATATTGACTAGTTAAAGTACTAATCTTAGAGTCCTTAACATCGCTAGTTCCTTCATGAGTTACTTGAAGGGTATCCCACATATCCTTAGCAGATTTACATGTAACTACTCTAAAGAACTCATCGGGACCTAAGGCTAAAGTGATAAGATTTTTTGCTTTGTAATTATATTATACTTTCTTCTCTTCCTCGCTAGTCCAATCATCCATAGGTTTTTCAACTTGTTTATCATCAACAGTATGCATAGGTACAAAAGGACCATTTTCAATAGCATTCCATACTTTCAAGTCAATTGATTGCATAAAAAATTTCATCCTTTCTTTCCAAAAAGCGTAGCCCTCACCATTGAAAGCGGGAGGTCTATTTGTGGCACCACCTTCGGGAAAAAGGTTTAGAGAATTTGAGGCCATTTGTTCTCTTGAAGCTATTAAGCTTGATCTACCAAGAGTCAAGCTCTGATACCACTTGTTAACCAAGTGGCCTCAAGTACTCAAGAGGGGGGTGAATTGAGTATTAAAAAATTTTACTTTGAATGCTTTTGAAGTTGATTCTTTAGTTACTATCTTTGATGAAGATGATAAACTTAATGGTAAATAGTAACAATTTATACACAAGACAAAATAATTAGCACTTAAAAAGGTCTAAGTAATATTCAAGAAATGGAATCAAAATAATCGCAACACTATTTATGGAACTTAGAAAGATTTCAAAATAATTCAAGAATATTACTTAAGGCTAATTTCAACAATGTTAATTGAAATAATTTATAACTTAATATAACATGCACTTAGTCTAAATTAATTGGCAATAATATAATAAATCAAGCAAGCAAGTTAAGTGCACAAATTAAATGAGTTTAGGGAAGAGAGATTTGCAAACCGATATATACGAGTTCCACCACACCGGTGTACGTCTCGCCTCTAAGCAACCCACTTAGAGGATTTCAACTATTTGAGATTAGATATACAACTTTGAGCAATCACGACTTCCTAGTGTCTCACACTCAAGAACCCAATTCTCACAAGTACAAGGGCACCCCACCCAATCTCTCAATCTCACAATTACAAGGTTGAAACCCCAACCCAAGGATTTTAAGATGTTTGGTGTTTAAGCATACAAGGAAACTCTCCAATAGAGTGGATATACAAATTAAAGCTTTCACAAAGTAATAACTCTCAAAGAGAGGATATGCAAATTTTAGCACTTCAAGAAAATATTTTCTCTCTTAAAAAAATATTAATTTACAATTTAGAAAATAATTTTGCTCACCAAATTTACTCTCAAAGTAATAAGCCAAGAAATAGAAACAGAGAGCAATTAAGAGAGAAGGAGAAGAAGAAGAAGAGCAGCGTGAGGGAAGAAGAAAGCAAAGGAACTGCTTCAATGCTTTGGGACGAATTGCTTCTTCAAGTTCCTCTCTATTTATAGCCTCCAGTAGCATGGCATTGCAATTAAATTATTTCCTTCGATGCAATGTAAATGGAGCAAGGGAGCGTCTGTCTTCAATTGTTTAATTCATAGTGCGATGCATAATTTGCGTAGTGCGTTCAGTGCTGTTTCCATTTAACCTGAATGAATTGGTGCATGAATAGATTCCCAGCGTGTATTTTGGCCTTCTGACAGTGTATGAATCGATTCCTTAAGTCTGTGAATCGATTCCTTCATGAAATAAACAACAATGAATCGATTCTTTGTGCTTTGAATCGATTCCCTTTTTTTTCTAGCAAATGAATCGATTCCTTTTACTATTGAATCGATTCCCAAGTTTTTCTATCAGCATGAATCGATTCTTTTAATGGGTGAATCGATTCCTATGTTAATTTTGCATCATGAATCGATTCCTGACACTTATGAATCGATTCCTTACCTGTTTAAAACACATGAATTGATTCCTAGTAATGGGGAATCGATTCCCAACCTGTTCCTCTTAAAAATAATTACGTTTTGGACCCTTTTTGATACTTAATTGCATACGTTTTGTTTCCTTTGATTCTTGTCACTTTTGTTGATCATTTTTCACTTGATTTAGTCCTTTATGAATGCCTTGACTCAAGTCTTTTGTTGTTCATCAAAATTGATAGCTTGATCTTCATGAATTGATTCTTAATTAATCGCTTTGCACACCATCCTTAATATCTTCATTTGTTGTATCATTATCAAAACCTACATCAACATATAAATACATGTCTGACTTATCTCCTTTTAACATAGATGAAGAGGATGATGCCTTAGATTTGAGGAAAAATCCTTTTGAAGAGGGGGAGCATAATGAGGACACACCATGGGAGGACCCTCACACTACCTTAGACAAAATACTAGAGGCTTATAAGGGTCTCCTCTTAAGGGCCAAGACCAATAAAGCCAAAGAGAGCATCCATAAAGCCTTATCTTCCTTCCTCTCTTTGCTTAGTGGGCCCAAGCCCAAGGGAGATTCCATGAGGATCTACTTGTACTCATCTTTTAAAGTAAGCCCTAATTAGATTCTCTAGTCATTTAGGTTTTATTTGGGCCTTACAAGGTCAAATAGGCCACTTTAGGGCCATGTACTCTCATTTTAGTCCATGTATAGGCCACACCTTTCTCTTTTAGCATCTTTGGGCCTAGGAAGCATGGAGAAGCCCAATAAGAGTCTCCTTGGCCTAATTCCATAGAGGCCTATATAAGGAGCTCTCCTTTGTAAAAAAAACACATAATATACATTTTGAGATTTTAGAGCACTTTGAGTGTGATTTTTATTGAAAGACTATCTTCCTTCTCTCTAGGTTAGAGTGATCTTTTGTAAGCTCCCATCCAAGAAGGTCCTCTCCCTCCTTGGTGGCGAGTCAAGGGAGTTATCTCCTCTAGGAGTGGCCTCCCATTCAACCATTTCCATTCCACCTTCTATATTCCTCCTTTCCTTCCTTCTATCTCCTCTTTTCCCTTTTCCCTTTCTCCAATTTCATCCAAGTCTTAGAGTCTTTGGTCTTTTATGGTTTTGGTTTCCATCTTGAAGAAGCATCCATCCATGGCAATTGAAGGTTAGAAGAAGGAAAAGATCCAAGATCCAACCCTCTCTAAGGAGACTTGAAGAATCTCTTACATTAGAAAGAAAAAAGAATTTACAATTTTTCTTTATTTCTATTCCACTCGTAATTTCATTGTTTATCAACATACGCTGTGTTCGTAAAATTACTTCCTCAACTCTAAAAATTATTTTGAACATACCACCATAACCACAATAAATGTCTTATTATTCTAGACCCATCAAATGCCCAAAATGATTTAATGGGTCCTATACCTTCGATTAAATAATCCAGCTTCAGTAAATTTTTATTCACCGGTAATTCACAATTACTGTCTAATTAATCTTCCAACATGATTTAGGCATCAAATAATTAATCATTTTTATAATTATATTTTATTTTCTAAAATTTGGGATGTTACATAGACTAAATCAATTGGTTGGCCTGAAAAGCTTAGGGTTCATATTTTTGGATGCATCGGGAGATTTTGTTCTTCTATAACCGTCATGCTAAAGCTTACAATAGGGTCAAGCAGATGCTAAGAGGATCTGGTCCTTGAACAAATATAAAGATTACTTATCCCTAATGGCCCCTTTAATAAGAGGATGAATCTGCCATACCCCCAGGGGCCAGTATGTATGTCTGTTTGAAATTTTATTCATAAAGGTGAGAGTACGGTTCCTATTAAATGAGTTCGAGATGGGAGTCTTGTGATTTTCAAACATGGCCTCTGCCAACTTTATCCAAACAAGTAACGTTTAATAATTGCCTTGTAGGTTCTTACCAAGTACCTCGACTTTACTTCAACAATGGCGATGTTCTTTCTTTACTCCAATAATGGTGAGGTTCTTGCCAAGCACCATGTTCTAAGGTGTGGCAATTTCAATGATGCTTTAGGGTTTGTCAACCTATGGTGTCAAAGTGACATCATCAACTTTGAGGCATATATGGAATCAGCAAAGACTGTCGACATCTTCTTTAAACAATCTTTTTCAAATTCTTTGTAAAACTGAACCTGCCTATATTCTGGAAAAGTATAGATATGGCTCATTGAAGTTTTACATCGGATGGTCCCACCAACACTTCTTCCCAGAGAGTGGGGCACATGCGGTGGAAGACAACTAGCTGAGCAAAGGATCACAGTTAGTAATTGATGCTCTGCATGAAATTTCTCTATCGAGGTCATTGAAATATCGAGTGCTTCTAGTCCCACATGAAAAGAGGACAAAGTACTTGGCCCTTTTAGGTAATTCACACACATGTTTTTGTTTACTTTTATGACAAGTTAAAAACGAGTTTGTGATCGATATCTAAATGTGTATCTTTTTATAGGAAGCATGGGTGGAAGTGCTTTAGACTAGCTCTGGGGTATAATAAGGGCGGTGAACACCAATACTACGGAGGAGAACCAAATTCCCCCTAGCTTAAAAAGGAGAAAAAGATTTCTCTTCCTTCTAAGAAGTCTATGTCTATCTTGGAGAAGAAGAAATGATCCCAGAAAAACATTAAGAGGTCATGGAAGAAGGGAAGGTAAAAGAAAGCAAGACAAGGGCAAGGATTATGTGACACTAGTGACAGAACCAGACAACATGTGTTGGGTTGATCCAAAGACTATTATCATCCCTTCTAACATGAAGAGTAATGAAGATTATCATCACTTTCTTGAGCCTGTAGAAGGGCAATAAGAAGAATTCATCCTTCCCTTCCATCTCAAGGATGGGATAGACATCAATGAATTAGACTACGCCTTAAACAGAGTGGTGTGGTCCACTTTGAAGAGCTCGTTTGTTCTTCATTCATTTTCTTTAGAGGGTCCCATGATAGAAATTGATTGCCTCTATCAAAAGAACACTCGGGTGTTGGAAGACTAGGGTAAGATCCACCACTACCTTAAAGAGCTAAATGAAAAGAATGCTAATTTAGAGGGGCAGTGTCAACGCTAAAAGCCAGGGAGGAAGAGGCGAAGGGGGAGATGAAATGGCTTAAGACTATAATGGAGCAGCTTACCAAGAAAATGTAGACCTTGAAGCTAAAAACAAGGGGCTGGAAAAAAATCTTCAATATAAGGACTTTAAGTACCAAGCAAACATGCATCTATTTGGGCAAAATGCAATGGAGTCCTTTAGTCATACAGTTTGATAAGTAATACACCAAAACTATGGCTTCTCTCTTAACCTCAACAGGATTGGTTTTTGTAACAAATTTCGTTGAGGTGAGTTGGTGATTGAAATCAACGAGGAAGAATACAAGCGGTGGATGAGCTATTTTGCCTCCTCTTATTGCCGAAAGATGAAGAGCATATATTCAAGAAATGTGAGTCCCCTAGTTGGATCGAAGTGAACGATGATCAAAACAATAACTAGGGTGACCGCTCTTCTCCTTCCGTCGCTTGAAGTTTTCTTTTATTTTTTTTGCTTGTTATGCCATGTGTCAGGATAGGCTCCAGTTTTTTTATTTTTATAAGAATTTATATGGCCATGGAGCCCGTTATCTTCCCTAACTTTTTTTAATTTCGAGTAGTAGTTCTATAGTTTCCTTACGAAACATGTAACACCTCTATTTTCATTATTATTTTATTTGATATATAACGAAAAATTATATTAGAATTTTGATTGAATTTTACCATAGTCCTTTAACCTTTTCATCAGTATGTTATTTAGGAATTTATAAAAAAAATTAAAAACAAAAATTTCTTTTGACACCCAAATTTCTTTTCGCACCACCCCTTTATAATTTTTGCCGACAGTTCCTACGCAAGTTATTATGCAACCAATAAATTTTTATATTTGACACAATAACTAGTGTTAGATTTTTCGTTCATACACAGTAACTAAAATATTAAAAAAATGAAATTCACGGTATAAATTTTTCCTATCAATAGGGGGTGAGGAACGAAGAAAACTCATAAATTTTTTAAAACATAGTAGTGTTAGGGAGAAAAATATTGAGTCAAGAAAGGAGAATATTTTCTAAAGGAAAAAGGTTCTACAAAAATTGAGGTAATAATAATTCTTTTATCTTTTTTTATGATTGTGAAGGTTGTTTTTATATCACTTAAAATCTATTATTGTATTGAACTAAATAGTTATTATTGCAAAGAGTAAAGTACTATTCAAATAGTAAATTACTATTATAAGTTACCATTTATTATTTACTATTTACTGGCTACTATTTACTAGTTATTATATAAAATTTACTATTCATCAGTTACTATTTACTATTTATTTTTTTTACCAATTACTATTTATCTGTTACTCTTCTTGGTAATTCTTGTAGAATAAAATTTACTAATAATTATTCTGCACCGGAAAATTTTTAAATCGAAAATTTTATAATAATAATGATGTATTTATTTTTTTATTTTGAAAAAATTGAGGTGAAGTTTTTATGTAAAAAATTTCATTTGAAAAAAATTTGTATCTTATAACTATATTAAAATGACATTGATATGTTTTAGAACTCAGAGACAAAATGTGCACGAACTTTCCATAATGAATCAAGTTATAAGAGGTAAGAGGGATTGAGATAAGAATATATAATATAGGAAAGCATAACAATAATGAGAGAAGTCCCCTACTTCTTTTAACTTATGAACAATTACTATATTTTAAATATTTATTATTACCTTAAGTGAATAAATAAATAAAATTTATTTGAAGTTTAAAAATATCTAGTGTAATTGATTGACTTTATATAAACCGTATCATTTGAAATTGGACTATTATGACCTCATGTGAACTGAGAAAACCTATTCGGTGATTAGACTGTGATGGACCCATATGACTATTAGACTATTTTAGACTTGATGTAGACCAAAAACTATTATGACTGGACCACTAAAACTTAATATTATGGACTTTGAATAACTAAGACACTTTAAATGAATTTGTACTAATTATGATTATGTTATATTTATTTGATTAATTCATGAATGATAATTTTGTTTAGATGTGGAGAGTATGTAGCAAGCATGAAGGAAATAAGAATTTACTTATCTCTTACTCTTTATTTTTAATGTTTATTTAGACTATTTTTAAGGAATTTTTTAAGTTTCAATGAAACTGTATAATTTTTATAACTCTCCTTCATCTTATATATATATTGAATTAATGATTTCTAGTTAATTTATAAAAAAATATTATTTCATAAAAACAATATTTTTAATATATGTAAATTCTCTAACAAGAAGAAAATCCTACATTAATATTTTTTATTTTAAACTCTTAAAAATATGAGTTTTAATTTTTAAAAGTATTTATAAATATTATATAAATTTTTAAGATATAAAAATATTGATAATCTAAATTTGAGTTTTAGTAAATTGGTTTTGAATTTATTTATAAATTTTCTAAGGAAGGTTTGAAAATATATTTAAGGCTTTGAAACTCAAATTATGATGGGATTTGATTTGTCATTTATAAAGGGACTGTACTGGAATTTCCTGCAAGTGGCAGAACTTATTTGAGAATTTGAAAAGATACAGTTTACTAGGGTCGCTATGTTGTGATTCGTAGCCCCGAAAGTATAATTTTTAACTGAGTTTCTAAAAGCCTTAACCAACTCCATACCCTAGTAGTTCATGCACCATGAATAATCTAAAGAGAAAAAATGTGATATTGCCTGGGGACAAATATAGAAACCGAGGATACATTTGAAAAGGTTCAATTTCGAGCCTTAGGATGACAGAGAGTGAAAGGGTGCTTCTAGGGACCTGGGGTCGCTCCCTAGTGTTAGGTACTTTCACAACAAACTTTTTTCACTATGACTAGTCTCTAAGTGTTTCCATGTTAGTAAAGTTGTTCTTTTGCCTTATGTGCAGTTATATTATCCAGATTCTGAAGACTAGTGTCAACTCCTAATTGACCTAGTGCAAAATAAAATTTTAAGGTCCCACATACATTAATAAAATGAATCATGGGTTGAGAACATTAAAATGCATTTATAATTATTTGTGTGTATGATTGTGATTGATAATATAATTATTATATTTATGAAAATCCTTTATTGTTTATGAATCATGGGTTAAGAAGTCCCAGTTACTGTGAAACAGGAAATTAATGGTTGAAAATGATCTTGTTAGAGTTGTAGAACGCTTAATCACTACAATGGGGGCAGCGAAAGTCAAGGTAATGATGCCTTGAGAATGTTGGATCTGTTTGAAAAGCGCAATCCACCTCGTTTCAAGGGAGGATATAATCTTGATGGAACACAAATCTAGAATCGGGAGATAGAAAAGATCTTTCGGGCATTATAATGCACGATAGCTGATAAAGTAGTGTTCGCTACTTATGCCTTATCTGAGGATGTCAAACATTGGTGGGATAACATATGTAGATAATTCAAGGTTAATCACGTGGAGATCACCTGGACTCGCTCGAAGGATATGTTCCTGGAAAAATACTTTCCAGCTGACGTAAAAGAGAAAAGACAATTCAAATTCCTGTCACCGACCTAAGGAAATATGACTGTAGGATAGTATGCATCCAGGTTTGAGGAATTATCTTGTTTTCATTCTCATTATAATGATGCTGCAAACGAAGGTGACCAATGCTCAAAGTTTGTAAATAGATTATGACCTGAAATCAAGGAAGCAATATAAATGCAGGAAATTCATGAGTTTTCTGTATTACTAAATCGCTACAGGATCTTCAAAAAAGATCATAAGGACAGGTTGATCAAGAACCGCAAACCTATTCATAAAGATGGAGAAACACGAAGTGGTGGACCCCATCATCACCCAAGAAGGGACTTCAGGAAAAAAAAAGCCATATCAATCACCATTTTGTTAGTTTGGAGCAACATCTCTGCCTAACAAACCCCAAACTTCACCTGGAAGCTACTATCTGACACCTGTGTTGGATTTTAAATGTTTTATCTATGGAGGACCCCATCTAAAAAAGGATTGTCCCAAAAACACTTACGTATGCGTTAAGTGTAATAAGTCAGGTCATCACATCAAGGACTGCCTAGAGATAAAGAAGGAAAGTCCTAAAAGCGTGAGTACTACCATAAATACTCAAGGAGGTATACACGGTGTAGTTGAAAGGCCAAAGGTGAAAGGAAAGGTTTTCGCGATCACTAGAGAGGAAACACCTCATTCTAACTCTATGGTGAAAGGTAAGTGTAGCATTAGTAAGATTCCTTTAACTATTATGTACGACTCAGGTGCATCACATTCCTTTATTACCAATGGTTGTGTAGAAAGATTAAAATTACGTGTGATAGAATTACCATTTGACTTGTCTGTTCATAGCCTTGGGAATAATCCCATTGTAACTTCTAAAGCCTATTGAGAAGACCCTATTATCATATATGGTAAGGACTTTAAGGCTAATCACTTTTGTTTACCCCTTTTTGGCTTAGAAGTTATTATTGGGCTGGATTGGTTGATAGACAATCATGTTCTAATATATTGTCATATTAAAACCATAATGTTTGAAGAACTTGTAAATTTGAATCCAGAGGATTCGAGATTTCTAACCGCCAACTAAGTGAGTGCCTCTTTAAAAGGAGGGGCTCAATTATTCATGTTATTATTTTCGATGAAAGGAGAGCGATAATCCAAAATTGAAAATTTATCGGTAGTGTGTGAATTTCTCAATGTTTTTCCTAAAGATATCCCTTGTTTGACCCTAGAAAGAGAAGTGGAGTTCGTCATCGATCGAGTACCTAGAGTTTGACTAATCTCAATAGCACCATATTGAATGTCACCTCTAAAATTGGCAGAATTAAAGGAACAACTTGAAGAGATGTTGGAGAAGTAGTTTGTATGACTTGGTGTATCCCCTTGGGGTGCACCCATATTACTGGTTAAGAAAAAGGATAGTAGTATGAGGTTATATGTAGATTATCGACAACTCAACAAAGTAACAATTAAGAACAAATATCCTCTGCCAAGGATTGATGACTTGATGGATCAACTGCGAAGTGCCATTGTGTTTTCCAAAATCGATTTAAGGTCTGTATATCATTAGATAAAGGTGAAAAGGGAAGATGTACCAAAAATTGCTTTTAGAAACTACTATGGCCATTACAAGTATCTAGTGATGCCTTTTGGTGTAACTAATGCACTAGTCATATTCATGGACTACATGAACCAGATCTTTCATCCTACCTAGATAATTTTTTTGTGGTGTTCATTGATGATATATTAGTGTACTCTAAAAGCAGAGATGAACATGCTGGATATTTGAAGGTTGTGTTAGAAGTTCTAAAAAAGAAACAATTATATGCAAAGCTGCCAAAGTGTGAATTTTGGTTAGGGGAAGTGAACTCTTTAGGGCATGTAATTAGTCAAGAAGGGATAGCTGTAGACCCTATCAAGGTAGAAGCACTTTTGAAATAGAAGAGACCAACCATAATCACAGAGATTATGAGTTTCTTGGGTTTGACTAGGTATTATAGAAGATTCATCAAAGGATTTTCAAGGTTAGCTTACCCTTTGACCAAGCTAACACGAAAAGGACAACCTTTTGTGTGGACATCATAATGCGAGAATAGTTTCCAAGAGCTAAAAGACTAACTTACTTTTACTCCGTTGTTAGTACTCTCCGATCCACATCAAAATTTTGAAGTGTATTGTGATGCTTTTAAGCAAAGACTAGAAAGTGTACTCATGCAAGATAAGAAGGTTATAGCATATGCGTCATGCCAATTAAGGCAACATGAAGTCAACTACCCTACTCATGACTTGGAATTAACTTTCGTAGTTTTCACCTTAAAGATTTGGAGGCATCATCTATACAGCGTAACATTCAATGTGTTTAGCGATCACAAAAGTATAAAGTACTTATTTAATCAAAAGGAGTTAAACATGAGACAACGAAGATGGATGGAATTCTTAAAGGACTATGACTTTGAGTTACAATACCATCCTGGAAAAATAAATATAGTAGCTGATGCTTTGAGTTAGAAGTCTCTACATGTATCCATAATGCTGATTAAAGAGTTGGAATTGATAGAGAACTTTATAGATCTAAATTTAGCAGTAAAGCTTAATGCTAACAGCTACATACTAGGAACGTTGCAAGTAACAAGTGAATTCCTAAGACAAATTTTAGAGGCTCAACAAGAAAATAAATTCTTGCAAGAAAAGAAAGAACTCACAAAGCAAGGAAAAGAAGTTGAGTTCAAGGTGGGAAATGACAAATTGTTGAGGTATAAGAATCGAGTCTATATCCATAACCAAGAAGAATTGAGAAAAGAAATTTTGGAAGAAGACCACAAAAGTTATATGAGAATTCATCCTGGAGGTACTAAAATGTACCAAGATTTGAAAAAGTTATTTTGGTGGCTTGGAATGAAGAAAACAGTGGTTGAGTACGTAGTTGTATGTCTAATTTGCCAGAAGGTTAAATTGGAACACCAAAAACCCCCTTGGAATCTTGCAATCACAGGAAGTACCAGAATGGAAATGGGACAACATTACAATGGATTTTGTGTCCTCTTTAACCAAAACTCCATTAGGACATGATTCAGTATGGTTAATAGTTGATATATTAACCAAGTCTGCTTATTTTATTCCTATCAATATTCGTTACCCTATGGAGAAGTTGGCAAAATCATACATTGAGAAGGTAGTGAGGTTGCATGGAATCCCTTTTAAGGTCCCAACTGTCTTTTCTTTTATGCCACCAGTTTCATTTTAGGGAATACTACCAGCTTATGGCAACAAAAGTTTGGGTTAGTATTTGGTATGTCAGTCACTGTACAAGTAAAAAGCTTTTTATACTCCTAAAGGAGTTTAACCAACCGCTTTTCCATATCCTTCTGTTAGTGCATCATTGATATTGGTTACTTTGTTAGCACTATCTCCCATTACAATAATTTTGGAACTGCCATTGGGAGTTGGCTTTGACGGATTGAGGGGGTCAATCTCAAAGTTTTCTCTAAGGCTGAGGTCTATAAGGTTGACTGACCCTGCCTCTGGCCTGTTGCCATTTAGCTTGTGTTTCTTCAATGTGACCTCATCTTTCACCATTTGCAAGTTCAGGTTATAACAACATCAGACCATCTACTAGTCACCTTAGACTGATGACACTTGATTCCTTTTATCAATAAACTTGATTAAGAATTGAGGGATGGAGACAATTGCTTCTATGGTGTTTAGCAAAGGCCTTCCTAAGATCCCATTAAAAAGGGATTTTACATCAATCATCAAAATCTAGGTCCTAACTGTTCTGCCTTCTAGTTCTCCCTTAAACGCCAAGCCAGTATCTAAATACCTTTTGGTTGGCCATTTTACCTTGTTGAAACGGTCAAATCTTAAGTATAAAGGTGTAGGTCCATATCGATCATACCTATTTTATTTAAGCACTCATAAAAAATCACATTACATGACTGCCTTGGTCTACGAGTAGGTGTCATATAGTTTTTTTAGCTATGACCGCTTCAATGGCCACGATACGTGATATCCCCTAGGAACAGTTGACCGAGATCATCATCTGAGAGCGTGATTGACAGGGTATGTATTTTGTTATGGAATGGTTTATTATTTTCTCTAGTATGTATCGACATGATGCTTTGTAGGTGACTTTTTCTAGCTGTATTCGATACTTCGCCTCCTGTAAAGCCTCCAACGATCATGTCAATAACTTCCCCTTTGCCTTTGGTTGATGGCATGTCAAAGGTATCATCATCATTAATAGCTTCCACTATAGACTTCATCTTTTCTTCCATTATGGATTTCTTCAGACCTATCCCCCATCACTATCTGGGGGACTTGTCATATCATCACTTAGCCTTTCTATTAGGCTTATCATGGGGTTTGTCTCTAAAGAAATATTGCTTCAGTTTTCCTTTTCTGGTAAAGACCTCAATTGCGTCCTTTAACTATCAACATTTATCCATGGTATGCCTTCTTTACTCATGAAGCTTAAAATACTTATAGAGCTCACAATTCTTATGGGGTTCCCTGGTCTTTTCATTGAAACAGGTTTTTATGACTTGATCCATATTCAACCCCAAAAGACCCAGATCCTAGAGAATTTGGCTTGGTCTTACACAAAGTGGGTCGTAAGGACCAAAGTTAATTACCTTATTCTCTTTTATTTAAGGTGTGTTGTCCCGCTCTAGTTTCTGCTATGGTGAGATGAATTTCTCTCAATGGACTTAGCAACTTTTTTTTGAACTCTTCGAAAGACTACAGTGATCCCTTAGCAAGAGACAAAGCAAAAAGTGATTTCAGTTACAATGCCTCAACGACGATGTATAGTTGAATTTACACGGTTAATCTCAGAACCAGAGCAGCTTCTGTATTTGCATGTTGTGAATAGGTTTTGACAATGACAAGAAGAACACTATTCATGGATCAAAAACAAATGCATCACAAAAGAATTTGATAAGTTCAAATCAAACACCAAGAAACCATGAAGAACATGCTTCCAAACGATTAGAGAATCAAGAAAGTAATGCATAAGGATCAAGGAAAGGAACCATGAATCAAAACGCTTCAAGGAAACATCAAAAAGCATGGAAAAACATCAAACAACATTGCTTGAATCAATTCACACATGTAGGAATCGATTCAAAGGCCTGGAAGTTCCAAAAATATCAAAACAGAATGTCTTGAATCGATTCAGAGGAGCTTAAATTGATTCACACATGTGGAAGTCCCAAAATTCTCAAAATAGAATGGCCTGAATCGATTCACCAAAGCTTGAATCGATTCACACGAATCTGAAAGCCCAAAAATGCCAAGTCAGAATGCCTTGAATCGATTCAGAAGCATATAAATCAATTCAAGTAGTGGAAAACATCATTAAAAAGACATTTCTAGTGGGAAACAGAGACCCATACTCTATGGCATGCGTGGGGAACAACCTGGAGCTCATTTGCAATGGCTAGAAGCTTTCCAAGGCCTATAAATGCACCATTAATTCAAGTTACACAAGATATATCAAGGAGAAATCATTCCTAGCTTGCATTTGTGCATTGTGAGTCTATTTTTTGTATAGTTTCATTATTCTGAAACTTTGAGCTTGTATTTGCAAATCCTCTCTTCTTGTTGAGAGTTACCATTATGAGAGCTTTCATTTGCCTATCCACTCTATTGAGAGAGTTAATTGCTTGTAACACAAACACCAAGTTTCACTCTAGGTTGAGTGGTCATAAAGGTTGGGGTTCAACCTTTGGGTATTGAGAGTTTGAGAGATTGGGTGGGTTGCCCTTGTGCTAGTAAGGATTGAGTTCTTGAGTGTGGGACACTAGGAAGCTGCAATTGCTCATAGCTTGTATCTCTAAACTTCAATAGTGGAAATCCTTCAAGTGGGTTGCTTGAAGACGAGACGTACACTTGTTAAATTAGTTTACAAGCTTTTCTTCCTTACTCTCTTGCATTAATATACTGCATCTGGATGGGTTATTATTGTTGATTGTGACAGCTTCTCTTAAACTTGCTTGAATAACTTGTGTTAAAATTCTGCACACCAATTGTTTGATAAATTGTCTAAGTGATTTCTACACATTCTTTGACATTGTTTCCTGCACTACATTTGTTGTCTCTTGCATATAAACATCTTTTGTGAAAAAGGAATCAATTTCAAAAGCTTTCTAAGTGAAATTTTTAAATACTCAATTCACCCCCTCTTGAGTATTGAGGCCACTTAAACAACAGCTTCTTTGTAGAACCTCTTTAGAAAATCTCATAGTGTTTTATTTTCTCCTTGTTTGATTTGTGCTAAGGTATGAGACGTTTTAGGGAATCCTTTACTATGAAAAAGTGATATTGGAAAGCCTATGCTAGCTCTTCCCAAGAGTCTATAGATTCCATAACTAATCCCTTGAACTATCCTAATGCCTTTACGGCCAAAGTTTTGGGGAATATACGATACATGACGTCCCTTTTGCCCCTAGGAACAAGGACTTATTGGTGTATGCCTCTAGATGGTTGCTAGGATCAACCTCTTTGGTATATTTTCTAATCGACAATAGTTGAGAGGTTCGCAAATGTAATGGGATGGTGACATTCTTCAATTGGCGTGTAAACGAGATGCTAAATTTATATCCCACCAATCCTTTAGCGTCCTGTAAATTATAGATCCGGGAGGGATGTCACTACATCTGTTATGTAGATTCCTGATTATCTTCAAAGGTTGGTATCTTCGGTTAATTAGGTGATTTTGAAACTTGTAGATAGGATGGCTACGATGGCTTTTTAGCTGGTGCGACTCTGGCCGGATTGACTGTTATTTCCTTTGTTTCTATTGCTTTGGCCTTTATGAACCACTATAACTCTACTCGTAGTTGCCTGAAGAGCTCATCTCGGTAGTCGGGATAACCTACAACTATAGCTCGTCTTGACTGTTGAGGTACGAATCCATGCATTTTGACAATACCATAATTATAATCTAGAAGCCTCGCCTTTATGTGGGTTATTCTTGAAATTGGCCTTCTAGAGTGGAACGTCTGTTTGTATTCATGATTTTGTTATAAATACAGATAGTGAGAACTCATTTATTAGGTCACACCATGCATGCCCATGAATCATCTAGTATATAGGGTTTTCTAGATTGGGACGATTGTAATCTAGAACCTCGGGTCTCTATACTCTTAATTTTACACCGGTCTAATGGGATCCGGTATTATATGTCTTGAAGTCCAATGGAGAGCTCAAGGTCTTCGATCTTCACTATGGTCAGGTCTTTTAGATTTGAGTTACTGGGCAAATATGGGCATTATCTACAAGGATACTCCAAAGCTTAAGTTAGTGAGAGTTTAATACTGAAGCACTACAAGTATTAAAATGTTGTACCTTGTATGCATTGAATGCATATATTTATAGACACTTGTTAGGGGGAAAGATCCTAATATGACGTTTGTCATTGCCATTCCATTTAGTACGGAAAAGGTTGTCATGCTCAATCTTTTCTACCATGTTTGTAACTCTAGGTCTGGTATATCCCAATAATCTTAGGTTCCTCTATCAATAACCTAGATGGGGGGAAGTCAGATTAGTATGCTTGAGGGCCATATCGAATACTACATACTATCAGTGTGATGTCTTGGGATTAAGGTTAATATCAGGCCTAAATCAACATTTAATATGATGACATGTTATTAAAATTGATTTGGACTGTCAATTGAACCCGTTACAATTGGAAATGGTATGACTTGGTTAAGGTTAATATCAGGCTCTTCATTTTGTAGTTATGTATATATACAAAGGTGTACAAACTGGATTCACCTCAATCAGAGTCCCATGGAACCCATTCCCATGGGCCTTATTTTGTGCCAATTGTCACCTCTACTCTTTGACTTTTGCTTGCCCCTTTATGTCCTCTTGTTTAGGGTTTTGTCCCTATGTTTCTTAGCTCTTTATGTGCATATTTTTCTATATGTCGTTTGCCTTTATGTGCGAGGGATTTCACTCAAATCCATGTGGCGTTTCAAGGTATCATCACATCTAGTTGTTGTTATTGTTGTTGTTATTGTTGTTGTATTATATTATATTATGGTACTTGGTTCCTATGATTTGATCCGAGATGTAAGTGGTCAGTTTATGATTTGAAACGTAAAACATTTATTCATATTTTTGTTAATTAATTACACTTGCATTGGGATTCAGGTTAAGGGAATTAGAGCGTCACAAATGGTGGTATCTGTAACATCCAAAAATTTATAAAAATGATTAATTGAGAGGAATAAATAATAAATAATTATATATGAGTTAATTCATGTCCTAAAAATTTAGAAATAATTAAATTGGGATTTATTATGGATATTCATAATTTATTGAGACTTAATAAGTTAAAATTATACCCGGTTAAAATATGGGTGTCGGACCAAGTATCTCCGATTGAGATGTCGTTGGTCAGGGCTGATAAGAATATTATTGGAATCCGAATATGTCTTTGGAATAATTTTTGGATTTAGTATTGAGCCCGAACAGAGATCCTGTTTATTATAAAATGGAAAGCTTTTAATGAAGGGTAAAATTTTAAAACCAAAAACCCCATTCCCCTTCTCATTTTCACGTCGCATGCCTTTTCTTGGGCAAACACATTTGCTTTCTTCTTCTTCCCTATTTCTCCTCTTCATCTCCCTCTCCTATAAAAACCTAAATATGGTGTGTCTTCTCTTTCCTCCATTTTTATTTCTACAAGCTTGAAGGAGACATGATGGATGGAAGTTCTCTCCTTCCCCTATTCTCCCATTTTCGTCACTTTCTTCTCTCCCTTTGGTACCCACTATTGCTTGTTGGTTGAGGTTAGCTTCTCACCATTTTTAATGAGTTTGTGCCCTAGATTTTGGGGTTATGATTGTTGGATAAGTGTTAAATGCATATGGTAGTTTGGGAGAGCCATTAATGTGAGAAGCCCTAAGGTGAGGTATGATAAATGTTTGATTTTGTGAGGGATTTGAGGGGTACATGAAAATGGCACATAATGGAGTAGGAAATAATGAGTATAAGTGGTGGTTATTGAGTTTTTATGGAAACCCTAACTTTAGGAATTTGGGGAAGATATGAAATGTGAGTAGGAAATATGTTTAATGATGTTAGGGAATGATATTGATGAGGAAGAATGGTCATTGATGATGATTGATGAATATTAATAATGGTGATTGAGTTTTGATGAAACCCTAGCTCTAAGAAATTGGGGAAAACATGTAATGTTGGTTTGAGGATTAATTTTTGGTGGAAATGTATGATATTTAGAGTATGGCTATTGTTAACGATGTTGGAAGGATATTTGTTGATCCTTGAGGTTTAGGAGATGTGTGTATGTGAGTGTGTATGTGATTAAAGGAGTTGAATCCCTTGAGTATTGGCAACTATGATGATGATAATAATGGTTAAAGACCATTGATAGTGGATTAAGGAAATGGATACTTGATTTGATGAAGTCTTAGCCCTTGATATATGCCATTTAGAAATTATTGATTGATGATGGTCTTGAATGGAACCAAGAGGCATATAATGAGTTTGAATAAATTGTGATGATAGTTGAGTGATTCATAATATGATTTGGAAGACTTATGCAATAAAGGATACGATCTTGTTGCTGTTGGGTATAGTTAACCCTTTTGAGATTTTGAGAATCTTGGCTTCAGGAAAAGAATTCCCGAAACCTAACATAAGTATAAGGATGAGTGTTTAGACAAGTCTAAGACTTGATATTGAGCTTTAAGAGATGATGCCTTATTAATTACACGTGTATATGTGTGCAATATGTAGATTCAATGTCGAATGATGAAGCGGAGCATTCGGAGCATTGGAATCGCGATTCTTCTCTCGAGGTAGGAGAGGAGTTTACATTCCAAATGCATGAGTAGAATAATTAGTGATTTATGTATATCATAGTACTCATGCTTGCCTTGCCATGATTATATGGAATGATGATATAGTTGATAATGTGATGAATGTTATAATTGGCAATTGTGTGTATGAGAAGCACAATGTTATGTTTTGTATATGATGTGGATTTGTATGATATTGAGAAAGTGGATGGGTCATATTTTGATCCAAACAATTATAAGGCATGTAAATAGGATACATAACCTCTATTATGCATTTGAATCTTGTTGGCATTGTTTAGAACATGGATGAGGTGGTTTAAATAGTTTTGGCCATGATGGTTGACTACAATGTGCATTTTTATGTATAATCATGGAAGTGAATGGGTCAAATAGAGTTTTATGTGGTTTTGATGACCTAGGATAGTTCTAATAGCTTCCTTGTATGATTTAAAACTTGTGAAAATTGGAATGGGTCAATTTAAGTGAGAAATGACCCTTAAGTTGCATAGAAACGCCTTAAAATGGGCTAAATACTTTTTTATGCATGAGTCACTCATCTTAAGGAATTTTTAAGTGAGACGGTGGCCACGTGTCACAAATAGTGCCATTTAGTTGGTGTCAAAATTTGGTAGCATTTGGAGTTGATATGAAAGAGTTAGAGGGGTTAGAAGTCCAAAATCATGCATTTTCCTATACAATTTCTGCATTCTGATATGACGTAATCGATTACAAAGACTAGTGTAATTGATTACAGACATTCTATTTCAGGCATAATTGATTAGCTTCAGGTGTAATCGATTATCACAATTGATTACAAACATTCTATTTCACTTGTAATCGATTATCGTAAGCGATTACGATAGGATTGCTCAATAAGTATCCTTTGTTGTTTTTCGCCCGTTTTAGCATCTTAATGACATTTTTGGCCTCCGACTTCTTCATGAAAGTTGTAGACAATTGTGTTATGGAGGTGTGAGAATTTGTCTCACTTTAATTGGAGTTTTCTAACTCTTATTAGGCATAAAACACCTAACCTACTGCATCATAAAATTCAAATTTAAGAGGGTTTTGAATCCAACTTTTTATGGTTATCAAATTGGGACTAATAGGTGACAATTGTGACATGTCCCACTACTTTTAAGACTAAAAACGAGCCTTCCTTATATCTTGAAGTTGAAATTTGTCATGAGCTCATTAGTATCCAAAACCCCTTACATTATGTAATAATGAGAGAATTTGTTAGGGGTATATGTGTGGAGTGTCTTAGTGGTGATTGGGGAATGGCTTAAGGCCTTAGTAAGTTATGTGTATGCCTAAATCATGTTATGAAAACATGAATGTACACCACCATTAATGTGATACAATAATTAATAATGAAAAATAAAGGTTGTGGTTATATGACACACCTTGTATGACAATTAAATTAATGAAGGGACAATTGAGTGGCAATGAGTTATGATAACTCAATGAAATTGAAATAGTATCAGTGATTGTAACACCCCGAATTTTATAAAAATGAATAAATGATGAGAATAAATAGTAAATAAATGTATATGAGTGGATTTGTGTCCCAAAAATATTGGAATGATTAAATTGGGATTTATTATGGATATTTATAATTTATTGAGCTTATGTGAGATGAAAATTATACCATGAGTAAATTCGATAGTGATTGTTGTATGTGATGAATACTCATGCTTGCCTTGCCATGTGTATGTGTTGAATTAATTGAATTGGCAAGTTGATGATTATTGAGGATGATGTGTGAGAATATGTGGATTTGTTGTGGCAAGGTATGAATATATGTATATAAGATGATGATGAGTTTGAATTCAATATGAATAATATGTTTGAAATACAAATCGATAAGAATGAGTGTGTGAACAGGTGGTATATGCCTTTTATAATGTGTAAGAATGTTGGATAGGTCTAAATTTGACTTATAATGAGAACTTCCGAGTAAGAGTGCTTGGAACGAGGTGTATATGCCTCACATGTTATATGTGATGGTGTATAATTTCGTATTTCCTGCAGGAATTCTGTAGAACTCGCTCAAGCGAGTGAGAATCTCGCCCGAGCGAGATTGTTATAGTAAATGGGATTTGCTACTGGCCCGAATTCTCTCAGGCGAATGGCCTTTTCGCCCAAGCGGGATTGTTAATAGAAGCAGGTGTAGCCACTGAACAAAATCCGCCCGAGCGAAGGATCTTGGGGATAGTATTCGCCCGAGCGAGATGAGTGAACGGAGAATGGGTGAGATCCTGGACAAGTTCTGTCCGAATGGGAGTTTTGAAAACAATTTAAGTTGTGGTGAATTTTTGAGTGAAATTCCGAGTGACCTATGTCCGAATCATGACCTTCCGAGTGAGGAAGTGGACATAATCCGAGTAAGAAGGCTTTTGAGTGTGACGATCTGGGCAGTGGAGTCCCGAATGGGTAATTTCCGAGTCCAGTATAACCTGCTCCGAGTGATGAGCCTACGATTGTGCAATTCTGAGTGGGAAGGCACCGATTGGGGATACTCGGTGTGAGTTTGTCCAGAAGTACTCTGGAATAACTCCATTTGAGTGAAAAAGAAAGGAAGTCAGATTTGGAATGAGATGCCGAGTGAGTGACCAATTGGGTGGTGAGTCGGTTTCTAGAATGTTTTACCGAGTGGAACACCGTGTGAGTGAAGACTCGGATTTGGAATGAATTTACCGAGTGAGTGATGGTCGGTCTTGGAATTAATTTGCCGAGTAAAAGACCACAAGAAAGAAGAGTCGGTTTTGAAATAATTCACCGAGTAAGGACCGATCAGGAGTTGAGTCGGTGTTGGGATGAAATACCGAGTGAGGACCGATCAGGTAATCAGTCGGTTTTGGAGTAATTAGCCGAGTGATACTATGTGAGTATGAGTCGGCCCTGGAATGATTTGGTTGAATGAAAAATGGGTCTGTCTAGATTGTTATGCCAAGTGGGAATCGGAGTGTGAGATGACTCAGATCTGGATAAATTTTGCCGAGTGAAAACCGAATGAATGATGGGTCGGTTTTGGGGGGATTCTGTAAACAGAAACCCGAGTGTTGGGAAATTTGTTGAATGAGTGAGCATATGCTCGGCTCTGGGAGTTATTTGCTTAGCCGAGGAGGTTTCCCCCAAGTTAGTTATGGGTGATACTGGTACTGGTCGATTTCCGCTCAAGCGAATGGCCTTAGTTGTGATGTTCGCCCAAGCGAGTCGGTATGGAACTCGTTTCTGGACAATTTTCGCCCATGCTCGCTGGCTCCGCCCAAGCAAAGCTTGTGTGTCTCGCTCAAGTGAGTCGGTTTTAGCTTGAGCGAAGCTCCCCTTGTTACTTCTTATTCTTTTCGCTCTGCTCCCTTCTGTCTCGCCCATGTGTATTGTTTGGCACTCGCTCAAGTGAGTGGGGATTTCGCTTGAGCGAGTGACCCCCCTGATGGAATTTTCCCTTCTTTTCTCTCGGTTCTGATTGTATTGGCCCTTCTTTTCTCGGTCCTGATGGCTTTAGGCCTTTTTCCCTTATATTATTTGATACTTGAGGGAATGTATAGTTATATATATGTCTATGAAACAATATGGTGGTGAGGAATAACAATTAAGATATTGGGATGACTTGTGTATACCCATAATATGCATAATGTAAAATATGAATCTTAACCACCAAGAATGATCATGAGAAAGCAATGTTAAGGGCTTGATGACGAGTTATGAGATGTATGTTCAAGAACATGATTGTGATGGGCATAAGTGTGATTGCCTTATGTGGAATGATGAATATGCCTCGAATATTTCTATGTATGGATTAATACTATGATTGGTTGCTATGCCTTTTGATGTCCATGTGTGGATTATTATGAATGATGTTGGGGTCAATGAGATGCCAATTATATGAATGATGTGCCTTCGGGGCTCTGTAAATGATTATGTATGATTATTGAAATGCCAAATTAAAATATACCCCTAATTGAGAGGGTGAGATATCCTTGCGAGGTTGTTGGGCACATGCATTATTGCATTGTTGCATTCATGGCATAGCATGGCATTGATATGCATTGTTGTTGAATATATCACCTTGCAGGGTGCCACGAAGGGTATATCCCAAAGTGAAGAGGACGTTGTCCAATTGTTATTGAATTATTGTTGAATATAACACCTTGCGGGGTGCCACGAAGGGTATATCCTGGAGTGAAGACGATGTTATCATAATTATTTTTGAATATATCACCTTGCGGGGTGCCACGAGGGGTGTATCCCCGAGTAATGATGGTATTGTGATAATTATTGTGAAGTAAATCACCTTGCGGGGTGCCACGAAGGGTATATCCCAGAGTGAAGAGGACGTTGTCCTATTGTTGTTGAATAAATCACCTTGCGGGGTGCCACAAAGGGTGTATCCCTGAGTGATGATGATAATTTAAGTGATTGTGATTATTATTGAATTTGAAATCGAATCCGTTGCATATGCATTAATCAGTTGACATATGCATTAGCCTTAAGACCATGGCATTTGAGATGGGATGACCACGAGCGATGAGAAACCCCTTGCGAGGAGGTATTGAGCAAAGCCATAATGAAATAATGATGATAATGGTTATGAGTGCCCTTGTTGATAAGTGGCAAAGAGATTATGTATGTGATTGTGTATATGTTGTGCTTATTTATGATATGAATTGCGATTCATGAGGCTTGTATGCCTATTATAATAATGAGATGATATACGAATGATAATTTGATGATTTGATAGCAAAGCACACATGACGTTTGTATGCATATACACATGATCACAATATATATATATATTATTCGTCATTTTGAATGTATAACTCACTCTCCCATGTGGTCTTCTTTTTAGCATTGTGATGCAGGTTGCCATGGGATGAGTTCGGATTTTAATTAAAGCTTGGGTGAAGGTAAATAATGGTAGAGGAAGTGTCTTGGCTGGCATAATTTATGGATTCTTGTATAGTGAATGAATTGTTTATGAGAATATAGATAATTTAGAGATTTTGGATATGTATAAAGATAATCCCTTTGAATTGTGGATGGTGAATATATATGTAGAATGTGAGAGATGATTTGATATGTATTGGAAGGATTAAAATTGAATGATGTTCATTGATGATTGAGATAGTCGGGTGAATATCCCCGAATATAGATGTATATACATGTATATATATGTATTTATCTTAGGCAATAAATGCGATTGCGGAATGTGCATGAATGTGATAAAGTAATAGGTTTGCATGCTTGCCTAGCCTTTTCTCATATCGTCATATATGGGACTAGGCGTGTGCCCGGTATACACATTCTTCCGCTGTAAACTCTATTATTTTTGTATACCGTTATGGGCATTTTAGTTATCGATCCAGCTTTAGGTTATATAACCTCACTCTTTGGTTTTCTATGATTTGGATCTTGCTGTGATCATGGTGGTGTCTTGGAAATGTTTTCAAACGCGAAAAATTTACTCGCATTCTTATTAATTATGACGATCACATCGGGATTCAAGTATAGAAAATCAGGGGTGTTATAAAGGTGGTATTAGAGCGTATTTTGCTCTGAGTTAGAGTTATTGGATATTATCGAAGCCTAGTTGCTTCCGCATTGAATTGATATTACAAGATGTTTGGAGCATGATAGCTCGATATTGAAACCTTTTGGTGATCATTGGAATATGGTTGTTTGTATAGAGTAAGAATGATAATTATCTAGAGAATGATGATATGTTAAGGTATTGATTGCCCGATGTGGAAATGTGAATGACTAGTTGTCTAAGGATTATGAATTGATTATAAGAGCATTATTGTTCATTGAGGAATTATTATGAATCATTAATGTTAAGTTGGAATGGATGCTCAATGGGGACTTTTATGAGATTTTGATTCATAAGATGTGGTTGCTGTCTATTGGGAGTATACCCTTTTTCATTGAGGTTGTATGATGTGCTTGTGGAGCCTAATTGCTCATTGATAATCATGAATGAATTATGAGATTAAATATAAGTGAATGAATTTCCTCAATATATGATTGATGTATTTATTTGTGTAAGTCCGGCCAAGTTCCTTACCCTATTACCTTCAAATGACGAATTTATTGCTATTGTGCATTGATGTTGATATATGAAATGCAAATTGAATTGATGATGGATCCATGATTAAATGTGATCATGGAAATGAAATATTAGAGTTGATGAATATGAAATATGAGATATGAATTGATATGATGTTGATTTTATGCCATGTGTTGATCATGGATAGAAAATATTGAGAAATGAATTGACATGGTGGTAGACCATGGATTATGAAAACTTTGAAGTGAGTAATGAAATTAAATTGTTGATTAGGCCTCTTGTATGATTCATACTTGCGGCTCTTAGCCGAGGCATGCTTGTTGAATGAAATGAAACTCACATTCTTGTATAGTTGAATGATATGCCTCGAATATTTCTATGTATGGATTAATACTATGATTGGTTGCTATGCCTTTTGATGTCCATGTGTGGATTATTATGAATGATGTTGGGGCCAATGAGATGCCAATTATATCAATGATGTGCCTTATGGGGTTCTGTAAATGATTATGTATGATTATTGAAATGCCAAATTAAAATATACACCTAATTGAGAGGGTGAGATATCCTTGCGAGGTTGTTGGGCACATGCATTCATAATTATTATTGAATTATTGTTATTGAATTATTGTTGAATATAACACCTTGCGGGGTTCCACGAAGGGTATATCCTGGAGTGAAGACGATGTTATCATAATTATTTTTGAATATATCACCTTGCGGGGTGCCACGAGGGGTGTATCCCCGAGTGATGATGGTATTGTGATAATTATTGTGAAGTAAATCACCTTGCGGGGTGCCACGAAGGGTATATCCCAGAGTGAAGAGGATGTTGTCCTATTGTTGTTGAATAAATCACCTTGCGGGGTGCCACAAAGGGTGTATCCCTGAGTGATGATGATAATTTAAGTGATTGTGATTATTATTGAATTTGAAATCGGATCCGTTGCATATGCATTAAACAGTTGACATATGCATTAGCCTTAAGACCATGGCATTTGAGATGGGATGACCACGAGTGATGAGAAACCCCTTGCGAGGAGGTATTGAGCAAAGCCATAATGAAATAATGATGATAATGGTTATGAGTGCCCTTGTTGATAAGTGGCAAAGAGATTATGTATGTGATTGTGTATATGTTGTGCTTATTTATGATATGAATTGCGATTCATGAGGCTTGTATGCCTATTATAATAATGAGATGATATATGAATGATAATTTGATGATTTGATACCAAAGCACACATGACGTTTGTATGCATATACACATGATCACATTCGTCATTTTGAATGTATAACTCACTCTCCCATGTGATCTCCTTTTTAGCATTGTGATGCAGGTTGCCATGGGATGAGTTCGGATTTTAATTAAAGCTTGGGTGAAGGTAAATAGTGGTAGAGGAAGTGTCTTGGCCGGCATCATTTATGGATTCTTGTATAGTGAATGAATTGTTTATGAGAATATAGATAATTTAGAGATTTTGGATATGTATAAAGATAATCCCTTTGAATTGTGGATGGTGAATATATATGTAGAATGTGAGAGATGATTTGATATGTATTGGAAGGATTAAAATTGAATGATGTTCATTGATGATTGAGATAGTCGGGTGAATATCCGCAAATGTAGATGTATATACATGTATATATATGTATTTATCTTAGGCAATGCATGCGATTGCGGAATGTGCATGAATGTGATAAAGTAATAGGTTTGCATGCTTGCCTAGCCTTTTCTCATATCGTCATATATGGGACTAGGCGTTTGCCCGGTATACACATTCTTCCGCTGTAAACTCTATTATTTTTGTATACCGTTATGGGCATTTTAGTTATCGATCCAGCTTTAGGTTATATAACCTCACTCTTTGGTTTTCTGTGATTTGGATCTTGCTGTGATCATGGTGGTGTCTTGGAAATGTTTTCAAACGCGAAAAATTTACTCGCATTCTTATTAATTATGACGATCACATCGGGATTCAAGTATAGAAAATTAGGGGTGCTATAAAGGTGGTAGCAGAGCGTATTTTGCTCTGAGTTAGAGTTATTGGATATTATCGAAGCCCAGTTGCTTCCGCATTGAATTGATATTACAAGATGTTTGGAGCATGATAGCTCGATATTGAAACCTTTTGGTGATCATTGGAATATGGTTGTTTGTATAGAGTAAGAATGATAATTATCTAGAGAATGATGATATGTTAAGGTATTGATTGCCCGATGTGGAAATGTGAATGACTAGTTGTCTAAGGATTATGAATTGATTATAAGGGCATTATTGTTCATTGAGGAATTATTATGAATCATTAATGTTAAGTTGGAATAGATGCTCAATGGGGACTTTTATGAGATTTTGATTCATAAGATGTGGTTGCTGTCTATTGGGAGTATACCCTTTTTCATTGAGGTTGTATGATGTGCTTGTGGAGCCTAATTGCTCATTGATAATCATGAATGAATTATGAGATTAAATATGAGTGAATGAATTTCCTCAATATATGATTGATGTATTTATTTGTGTAAGTCCGGCCAAGTTCCTTACCCTATTACCTTCAAATGACGAATTTATTGCTATTGTGCATTGATGTTGATATATGAAATGCAAATTGAATTGATGATGGATCCATGATTAAATGTGATCATGGAAATGAAATATTAAAGTTGATGAATATGAAATATGAGATATGAATTGATATGATGTTGATTTTATGCCATGTGTTGATCATGGATAGAAAATATTGAGAAATGAATTGACATGGTGGTAGACCATGGATTATGAAAACTTTGAAGTGAGTAATGAAATTAAATTGTTGATTAGGCCTCTTGTATGATTCATACTTGCGGCTCTTAGCCGAGGCATGCTTGTTGAATGAAATGAAACTCACATTCTTATATAGTTGAATGATATGCCTCGAATATTTCTATGTATGGATTAATACTATGATTGGTTGCTATGCCTTTTGATGTCCATGTGTGGATTATTATGAATGATGTTGGGGCCAATGAGATGCCAATTATATCAATGATGTGCCTTATGGGGTTCTGTAAATGATTATGTATGATTATTGAAATGCCAAATTAAAATATACACCTAATTGAGAGGGTGAGATATCCTTGCGAGGTTGTTGGGCACATGCATTCATAATTATTATTGAATTATTGTTATTGAATTATTGTTGAATATAACACCTTGCGGGGTTCCACGAAGGGTATATCCTGGAGTGAAGACGATGTTATCATAATTATTTTTGAATATATCACCTTGCGGGGTGCCACGAGGGGTGTATCCCCGAGTGATGATGGTATTGTGATAATTATTGTGAAGTAAATCACCTTGCGGGGTGCCACAAAGGGTATATCCCAGAGTGAAGAGGATGTTGTCCTATTGTTGTTGAATAAATCACCTTGCGGGGTGCCACAAAGGGTGTATCCCTGAGTGATGATGATAATTTAAGTGATTGTGATTATTATTGAATTTGAAATCGGATCCGTTGCATATGCATTAAACAGTTGACATATGCATTAGCCTTAAGACCATGGCATTTGAGATGGGATGACCACGAGTGATGAGAAACCCCTTGCGAGGAGGTATTGAGCAAAGCCATAATGAAATAATGATGATAATGGTTATGAGTGCCCTTGTTGATAAGTGGCAAAGAGATTATGTATGTGATTGTGTATATGTTGTGCTTATTTATGATATGAATTACGATTCATGAGGCTTGTATGCCTATTATAATAATGAGATGATATATGAATGATAATTTGATGATTTGATAGCAAAGCACACATGACGTTTGTATGCATATACACATGATCACAATATATATATATATTATTCGTCATTTTGAATGTATAACTCACTCTCCCATGTGGTCTCCTTTTTAGCATTGATATGCAGGTTGCCATGGGATGAGTTCGGATTTTAATTAAAGCTTGGGTGAAGGTAAATAGTGGTAGAGGAAGTGTCTTGGCCGGCATCATTTATGGATTCTTGTATAGTGAATGAATTGTTTATGAGAATATAGATAATTTAGAGATTTTGGATATGTATAAAGATAATCCCTTTTAATTGTGGATGGTGAATATATATGTAGAATGTGAGAGATGATTTGATATGTATTGGAAGGATTAAAATTGAATGATGTTCATTGATGATTGAGATAGTCGGGTGAATATCCCCGAATGTAGATGTATATACATGTATATATATGTATTTATCTTAGGCAATGCATGCGATTGAGGAATGTGCATGAATGTGATAAAGTAATAGGTTTGCATGCTTGCCTAGCCTTTTCTCATATCGTCATATATGGGACTAGGCGTATGCCCGGTATACACATTCTTCCGCTGTAAACTCTATTATTTTTGTATACCGTTATGGGCATTTTAGTTATCGATCCAGCTTTAGGTTATATAACCTCACTCTTTGGTTTTCTGTGATTTGGATCTTGCTGTGATCATGGTGGTGTCTTGGAAATATTTTCAAACGTGAAAAATTTACTCGCATTCTTATTAATTATGACGATCACATCGGGATTCAAGTATAGAAAATTAGGGGTGTTATAAAGGTGGTATCAGAGCGTATTTTGCTCTGAGTTAGAGTTATTGGATATTATCGAAGCCCAGTTGCTTCCGCATTGAATTGATATTACAAGATGTTTGGAGCATGATAGCTCGATATTGAAACCTTTTGGTGATCATTGGAATATGGTTGTTTGTATAGAGTAAGAATGATAATTATCTAGAGAATGATGATATGTTAAGGTATTGATTGCCCGATGTGGAAATGTGAATGACTAGTTGTCTAAGGATTATGAATTGATTATAAGGGCATTATTGTTCATTGAGGAATTATTGTGAATCATTAATGTTAAGTTGGAATGGATGCTCAATGGGGACTTTTATGAGATTTTGATTCATAAGATGTGGTTGCTGTCTATTGGGAGTATACCCTTTTTCATTGAGGTTGTATGATGTGCTTGTGGAGCCTAATTGCTTATTGATAATCATGAATGAATTATGAGATTAAATATGAGTGAATGAATTTCCTCAATATATGATTGATGTATTTATTTGTGTAAGTCCGGCCAAGTTCCTTACCCTATTACCTTCAAATGACGAATTTATTGCTATTGTGCATTGATGTTGATATATGAAATGCAAATTGAATTGATGATGGATCCATGATTAAATGTGATCATGGAAATGAAATATTAGAGTTGATGAATATGAAATATGAGATATGAATTGATATGATGTTGATTTTATGCCATGTGTTGATCATGGATAGAAAATATTGAGAAATGAATTGACATGGTGGTAGACCATGGATTATGAAAACTTTGAAGTGAGTAATAAAATTAAATTGTTGATTAGGCCTCTTGTATGATTCATACTTGCGGCTCTTAGCCGAGGCATGCTTGTTGAATGAAATGAAACTCACATGCTTGAGTTAATTGAATGAATGATATTGAAGAAATTCCCTAGTGTGGGTATTTTCAAATTTAAATGATTGGTTATGCCATTTATGAAGGATGGATTTTATATCCTTTGGCACAAGAACCCTATATGTTATATGATTTAAGGGATTGTTGTATCTCCCTAGATGGGGAGGTTGAATATGTGGTATATGATTAAATATGAAATTGGATGACATGTGTGATTATGAGTCGGTGAATAGAAATTCGATCATGTCATTACCCCCTATTTTATTTGAAGGGTGCTATATAGATGATAGAAACCATATAGTGATATGATATAATGTGAGTTATATGTTTAATTTATGAGCCTTAATTGTGATCTGTAAGGAGAATGCCTAATGTGGAAGCTCATTATTCGATTATATAGCCTATTTGATAAGAGTTTGGTGAATCTTATAAGGCTCGAATTGATTTATAGCCAACAAATATGTAAGTGAGACAAGAATTTTAGACTATTTGAGCATGGATTTGGATGGATGAAGCCTGAGGACAAGGTATTTAATTTATGATGATTAAAAATATATGATTGGTTCACTGATTGATGGTGAGGTTAATTAAGATTTGATGATTGATATGGCATGATGGATGCCAAATTAGTTGTAGAATGACAATGAAGTATGAATATGTTAGCTGTGGACTGGTGAGGATTGTCACCGAGTCTTATATGGTCTGGTATTGTTTGAATATGTGCGACCAATATGAGCAATGAGAATACGAAGTATTGGTCTCGATATGGTCTTACATGCCATAGGCATTGTGGCAGCATGCACTTATGCGTTGACTTTATGTGTTTGTAGTAATCACTACAGGATTGGGATGCCTTCCTGTATGTCGGATGCAGTAACACATAGGCTGGGCAAGTGTAGGGATTGTAACTGCTTATGGTGAATGTATTGAGCCTATCTGGTCATACCGAGTATGAACATGTGAGCTTTGTTGGGTGAGTTGTAATTGATGATACATGACACACTTGATGTGGAAATCTTATATTAAGAATGATGATATGATGATGAACATAACTGGATGGACTTTGGTAAGTCCAATGTTATTCTATGGTGTTGTTGAACCTTGTTGATGTGTGGCCTGAGGTATGGCCTTGTGACATGTGTATCGATGCTGAATTTCGAGGACGAAATTCTTTTTAGGTGGGGTGGATTGTAACACCCTGAATTTTATAAAAATGAATAAATGATGAGAATAAATAGTAAATAAATGTATATGAGTGGATTTGTGTCCTAAAAATATTGGAATGATTAAATTGGGATTTATTATGGATATTTATAATTTATTGAGCTTATGTGAGATGAAAATTATACCCGAATAGAATATGGGTGTCGGACCAAGTATCTCCGATTGAGATGCCGTTGGTCAGGGCTGCTAAGAATATTATTGGGAATCCGAATCTGTGTTCAGAATAATTTTTAGATAATGTATTGAGCCCGAACTGAGAGCCTGTTTGTTATAAAGCGGTGAAATTTTAATGTGAAGCCAAATATTAAAACATAAACCCACCTCCCTCCCTTATGTTCCACGCCACTTTTTCCTCTTCTTTCTATTCTCTTCTCTTCATTCTCTTTCTCCTTTCTCATTCCTCTCCACTCTTCTCTCCAAAACCTAAGCCGTGTGGAGTCTTCTTCTCCTCCACCATTTTCGTTTTCATGAAGGCTTGAAGGAGAAGCTTATGGCTGGAAATTTCTCTCCCCTCTTCTTCATATTTTCTTGTGGCTCTCTCTCTTCCTTGGGAGCTCATGGCTAACTCTTGGTTGAGGTAAGTTCCTCATCATTTTTTATGAGTTTATGCCTTAGATTTTGGTTCTTGGTTTTTGGGGGAGTATTTATGGCATATGGGTTGTTGGGAGAGCATTAATATGGAAAACCCTAAGGTGGGGTATTGTTATTATGGCATTAATGGTGGGTTGTTATAGGTGCATGGAATTAATACTTGGATGAGTGGAAAATAAATGAGCATTTATGATGTTGATGGGTTTTTAGTGAAACCTTAACTTTAATAAATTGGGGAAAGTGTGAAATATGTGTAGAATGTAGGTTTAATGATATTGGAGAATGATATTAATGATGAAAGATGGCCATTGATGGTGATTAATGAGCATGGGTAAATGTTGTTGGGTTTTGATGAAAACCCTAGCCCTAAGAATTTGGGGAAATGGATATAATCTAGCTTGGAAGGTTAAGTTGAAAGTGAATGGATGATGTTTAAGATTAAATGTTGCTTAAAATAATATAGAACCATTGGTGGTGAAACCTATAGATAGGTGTTGATATGAATAAAGAATGTGAGGAAGTAGAAGAATTGAGTTTAAGGATGGACATATGGAATATTCGATGTTGGGTTTAGTTGGCCTTTTATGATCTAGAGGATCTTGGCTTTGGGAAAGGAATTCCCGAAGCCTAACATAATTGCATATGTTGGTGTTTAGCAAGTCTAGGACTTGGGGTTGAGCTTTATGATAAGCTAGCAAGTGTTTAGAATTATAATGGTTATTAATTACGTGAATATACTTGCATATGGTATGTAGATTGTATTCCGGGTGATGCAATGGAGCATTCGGAGCATTGGAATCGTTTCGGCTCTTCCCTCGAGGTAGGAGAAGAGTTAACATTCAAATTGCATGAGTAAATTCGATAGTGATTGTTGTATGTGATGAACACTCATGCTTGCCTTGCCATGTGTATGTATTGAATTAATTGAATTGGCAAGTTGATGTTTATTGAGGATGATGTGTGAGAATATGTGGATTTGTTGTGGCAAGGTATGAATATATGTATATAAGATGATGATGAGTTTGAATTCAACATGAATAATACTTTTGAAATGTAAATCGATAAGAATGAGTGTGTGAACAGGTGGTATATGCCTTTTATAATGTGTAAGAACGTTGGATAGGTCTAAATTTGACTTATAATGAGAACTTCCAAATGAGAGTGCTGGGAACAAGGTGTATATGCCTCACATGTTATATGTGATGGTGTATAATTTCATATTTCCTGCAGGAATTCTGCAAAACTCGCTCAAGCGAGTCAGAATCTCACCCGAGCGAGATTGTTATAGTAAATGGGATTTGCTACTGGCCCGAATTCTCTCAGGCGAATGGCCATTTCGCCCAAGCGGGATTGTTAATAGAAGCAGGGGTAGCCACTGAACAAAATCCGCCCGAGCGAAGGATCTTGGGGGTAGTATTCGCCCGAGCGAGATGAGTGAACGGAGAATGGGTGAGATCCTGGACAAGTTATGTCCGAATGGGAGTTTTGAAAACAATTTAAGTTGTGGTGAATTTTCGAGTGAAATTCCGAGTGACCTATGTCCGAATCATGACCTTCAGAGTGAGGAAGTGGACATAATTCGAGTAAGAAGGCTTTTGAGTGTGACGATCTGGGCAGTGGAGTCCCGAATGGGTAATTTCCGAGTCCAGTATAACCTGCTCCGAGTGATGAGCCTACGATTGTGCAATTCTGAATGGGAAGGCACCGATTGGGGATACTCGGTGTGAGTTTGTCCAGAAGTACTCTGGAATAACTCTGTTTGAGTAAAAAAGAAAGGAAGTCGGATTTGGAATGAGATGCCGAATGAGTGACCAATTGGGTGGTGAGTCGGTTTCTGGAATGTTTTACCGAGTGGAACACCGTGTGAGTGAAGACTCGGATTTGGAATGAATTTACCGAGTGAGTGATGGTCGGTCTTGGAATTAATTTGCCGAGTAAAAGACCACAAGAAAGAAGAGTCGATTTTGAAATAATTCACCGAGTGAGGACCGATCAGGAGTTGAGTCGGTGTTGGGATAAAATACCGAGTGAGGACCGATCAGGTAATGAGTCAGTTTTGGAGTAATTAGTCGAGTGATACTATGTGAGTGTGAGTCGGCCCTAGAATGATTTGGTTGAATGAAAAATGGGTTGGTCTAGATTATTATGCCAAGTGGGAATCCGAGTGTGAGATGACTCGGATCCGGATAAATTTTGCCGAGTGAAAACCGAATGAATGATGGGTCAGTTTTGGGGAGATTCTGTCAATAGAAACCCGAGTATTGGGAAATTTGCTGAATGAGTGAGCATATGCTCGGCTCTGGGAGTTATTTGCTTAGGCGAGGAGGTTTCACCCAAGTTAGTTATGGGTGATACTGGTACTGGCCGATTTCCGCTCAAGCGAATGGCCTTAGTTGTGATGTTCGCCCAAGCGAGTCGGTATGGAACTCGTTTCTGGACAATTTTCGCCCATGCTCGCTGGCTCCGCCCAAGCAAAGCTTGTGTGTCTCGCTCAAGTGAGTCGGTTTTAGCTTGAGCGAAGCTCCCCTTGTTACTTCTTATTCTTTTCGCTCTGCTCCCTTCTGTCTCGCCCATGTGTATTGTTTGGCACTCGCTCAAGTGAGTGGGGATTTCGCTTGAGCGAGTGACCCCCCTGATGGAATTTTCCCTTCTTTTCTCTCGGTTCTGATTGTATTGGCCCTTCTTTTCTCAGTCCTGATGGCTTTAGGCCTTTTTCCCTTATATTATTTGATACTTGAGGGAATGTATAGTTATATATATGTCTATGAAACAATATGGTGGTGAGGAATAACAATTAAGATATTGGGATGACTTGTGTATACCCATAATATGCATAATGTAAAATATGAATCTTAACCACCAAGAATAATCATGAGAAAGCAATGTTAAGGGCTTGATGACGAGTTATGAGATGTATGTTCAAGAACATGATTGTGATGGGCATAAGTGTGATTGCCTTATGTGGAATGATGAATATGCCTCGAATATTTCTATGTATGGATTAATACTATGATTGGTTGCTATGCCTTTTGATGTCCATGTGTGGATTATTATGAATGATGTTGGGGCCAATGAGATGCCAATTATATCAATGATGTGCCTTATGGGGTTCTGTAAATGATTATGTATGATTATTGAAATGCCAAATTAAAATATACCCCTAATTGAGAGGGTGAGATATCCTTGCGAGGTTGTTGGGCACATGCATTATGGCATTGTTGCATTCATGGCATAGCATGGCATTGATATGTATTATTGTTGAATATATCACCTTGCGGGGTGCCACGAAGGGTATATCCCGAAGTGAAGAGGACGTTGTCCTATTGTTATTGAATTATTGTTGAATATAACACCTTGCGGGGTGCCACGAAGGGTATATCCCGGAGTGAAGACGATGTTATCATAATTATTGTTGAATATATCACCTTGCGGGGTGCCACGAGGGGTGTATCCCCGAGTGATGATGGTATTGTGATAATTATTGTGAAGTGAATCACCTTGCGGGGTGCCATGAAGGGTATATCCCAGAGTGAAGAGGACGTTGTCCTATTATTGTTGAATAAATCACCTTGCGGGGTTCCACGAAGGGTGTATCCCTGAGTGATGATGATAATTTAAGTGATTATCATTATTATTGAATTTGAAATCGGATCCGTTGCATATGCATTAAACAGTTGACATATGCATTAGCCTTAAGACCATGGCATTTGAGATGGGATGACCACGAGTGATGAGAAACCCCTTGCAAGGAGGTATTGAGCAAAGCCATAATGAAATAATGATGATAATGATTATGAGTGCCCTTGTTGATAAGTGGCAAAGAGATTATGTATGTGATTGTGTATATGTTGTGCTTATTTATGATATGAATTGCGATTCATGAGGCTTGTATGCCTATTATAATAATGAGATAATATATGAATGATAATTTGATGATTTGATAGCAAAGACACATGACGTTTGTATGCATATACACATGATCACAATATATATATATTATTTGTCATTTTGAATGTATAAGTCACTCTCCCATGTGGTCTTCTTTTTAGCATTGTGATGCAGGTTGCCATGGGATGAGTTCGGATTTTAATTAAAGCTTGGGTGAAGGTAAATAGTGGTAGAGGAAGTGCCTTGGCCGACATCATTTATGGATTCTTGTATAGTGAATGAATTGTTTATAAGAATATAGATAATTTAGAGATTTTGGATATGTATAAAGATAATCCCTTTGAATTGTGGATGGTGAATATATATGTAGAATGTGAGAGATGATTTGATATGTATTGGAAGGATTAAAATTGAATGATGTTCATTGATGATTGAGATAGTCGGGTGAATATCCCCGAATGTAGATGTATATACATGTATATATATATATATGTATTTATCTTAGGCAATGCATGCGATTGCGAAATGTGCATGAATGTGATAAAGTAATAGGTTTGCATGCTTGCCTAGCCTTTTCTCATATCGTCATATATGGGACTAGGCGTGTGCCCGGTATACACATTCTTCCGCTGTAAACTCTATTATTTTTGTATACCGTTATGGGCACTTTAGTTATCGATCCAGCTTTAGGTTATATAACCTCACTCTTTGGTTTTCTGTGATTTGGATCTTGATGTGATCATGGTGGTGTCTTGGAAATGTTTTCAAACGCGAAAAATTTACTCGCATTCTTATTAATTATGACGATCACATCGGGATTCGAGTATAGAAAATCAGGGGTGTTATAGTGATGATCAAAAATGGATAAGGCCACAGACATTGAATGATGATTAATGATGTTGGATGAAAAGGGATATTGTTGTTGAACATACCCTTAGTTTGATGGTGATTTATATTATTAATGATGTCAATGCCATTGTGTTTGATACAAGTGTAATCTTATACATATAGATTTAATTGTATTGGCTAGCTTGTGATGCTATGTATTTGAAATGTGTTTATCAACATGCCTTGAATGATTCCCATGTATGGACTCACACTATGATGCCTGCTATGCTTCTTAATTTCCATGTGTGGATTAACTTGTGAATAATATTGTGGCTATTGAAATGCCAAGTATATGAATGATATGCCTTGAAGGGCTTTGTAAATGATTCTATGTTATTGATTGAAAATGCCAAATTAAAACATATCCCTATGTGAGAGGGTGAGATATCCTTGTGAGGTTAAGATTGGCATATGCATCATTGCATTGTTGCATTCATGGCATGGCATAGCATTGATTATGTGGTTGTGAGCACTTGGTACTTGAAATAGAAAAAGGGCTTGCGAGTTCCTATGATATTCCGTGGTTGTGATCACGAGGAGGGAGTACTCTTGTGAGGCGGGAAACCATTATGAAATGATTGATATGTGGTTGCGATCACAATGAGACATCCTGCAGGATGTATGATGATAAGCCAGTGGTTGTGATCACTTGGTACTTGAAATGGAAAAAAGGGCTTGCGAGTTCCTTTGATGTCCCGTGGTTGTGATCACGAGGAGGGAGTACCCCTTGTAAGGCGGGAAACCGATGTAATGAGAATTGATATACGTGGTTGTGATCACGAGAAAAGCACCTTGTGAAGCTGCTAAAGAGAGTACCCCTTGCGAGGCGGGAAACCAATGTGAAATGAATGATATGGTGGTTTTGATCACCTGATGGAAGGAAATGGATCCATTGCATATGCATTAAATAGTTGATATATGCATTAGCCATAGGTGTATGGCATTTGAGATAGGATGACCATAAGAGATGAAAAACCTCTTGCGAGGAGGAACTGATTAAAGACTTAATGAATTAATGATGATGAATTATGAATGCCCATGTTGATATATGGCAATATGATTGTGTATGTGTTTGTGCTTGCCTATGTTGTGAATTACGATTCATGAGGCCTATATGCCTATTATGAGAATGTGATGATGATTGAATTATGATTTAAAAATTTTATTGCAAAGCACACGTGATGAATGAATGCATGTACACATGATCACAATATATTTATATTCGTCATTTTGAATGTATAACTCACTCTCCTATATGGTCTCCTTTTTAGCATTGTGATGTAGGGTTGTTATCGGATGAGAAGGATTTTCGAATTGAAGCTTTTGGTGAAGGTAAATAGTGGTAGTGGAAATGCCTTGGCCGACATCAATTGTGAATGTTAATGTATTGAATAAATTATACATAATAGTATTGATGATTTAGTGAATTTGGATATGTGTAAGACAATCTTATGTATTCATGAATGGTAGATATATGTTTATTATGTAAGTAATGATTTGATAAGTATATAAGGATTAGAATTTGGATATTGTACATTGGGGATGAAGATGACTATCTAGATACACATCCATATATATATAATTTTAGGCAATACATGTGTTTGTCGTATGTGAAAAATTAGTTATGACCTAATAGGCTTATGAAAAGTATTTGCACACTTTGCCGAGCCTTTTCTCATATCTTCATATATGGGACTAGGCGCATGCCCGGTATACGCATTCTTTTCCACCGTAAACTCTGATATTTTGTATACCGTTATGGGCAAATTAGTTATCGATCCAGTTATATTTTATTAAATCTCACTCTTCAGTTTTTTGTGATTCGGGTTTTGGTGTGACATCAGACTTACCCTGAAACGTGAAAAATTTACCCATACTTTTATTAATTATTTATATCGATCACATCGAAATTCGAGTCTGGATAATCGAGGTGTGATAGTATCATTAAAGGTTTGAGGCCAAGGTATGCTTGCTAAGAGTAAACTGCTATGAATTATATAGTATGATAGAGTGCTATTATTATTGAAATAACTTATGATCAAATAAATAGAAGTTGAAGTTACAATACTATGAATTGTTAAATGTTGAACATTTATATCTTAGGAAAATGTATTGAAGTGTGGTGTGATTTTAGGATAAGTAATGGCTAGTCGCCAAGGCATGGATGTTATGGCGGCAATGCTTCAATGCTTTGTTGATATCCTAGAAAGGCAGGCCAACCTCAGTCCAAGTTAATTAAGGATCGGATCGCTTTCTGAAGTAAAAACCAAGTGAATTCCATGGAGGGTTCAATCTTGAGCCAACCTATGCATTGATTCGGGACCTGGAATAAATATTTGGTAGCTTATAGTGCACTGAGGCACACAAAGTGGAATTTGGTATCTTTATGCTCCGTTATAAAGCAGAAATTAGTGGAAAATCACTAAGGCAAGGATGATATCTGTTGGGACCTAGTTAATTTGGGAAAACTTTAAAGTTTATTTTCTGGAAAAATATTTTCTAGTTGTTAGAAGCAGAAAAAGTTGGAGTTTATGGAGCTCTAAAAGGGTTTAAAATTTCACAGTCTTGGTGAACATGTGTCGAATATATGAAGAAGATGATAAGGTCCATTTGGATCAAAAGAAAAGTGACAAATCTTTGAAGCCTCAACAATCAAGCTTTAAAAAGCAAGGCTATTCTGGGTAGAGTTCTAACAGAGGTAGAATGTCCTCTCGATCTAGAGGGTGTGGTGGATGAAGAGGTCATTTTTGTAGTCATCCTCGGAATGGCAAGTGCTTTAAATATAGTGGTGACCAGTTTGCTAGAGATTGTGACAAAGGAGATGAGACTATTTGCTATTAGTGTAATGAAAAAGGATATATTCGCCCTAATTGTCCTTAATATCAATAAGCAGTGAATACTAACGCTAACCGTGGAGGCTTTAAAGGCCAAGGCTGTGGAAATAGTAACCGTAGGGGACTTGGTATCTTAATGCTGGAAGAAGTATGAATCAAGATGGGAATGCTAACCCATAAGCTGCTAGAAGAGTTTTTACAATTAATGGCGAAGAGGCCCACAAGTTAAAGACCTGGTACAAAGTAAGTGTATGGTGAATGGTTTTGAACTATCTGTGATCTTATTCAAGTGCTACACATTTTTTCATCTCTAAAGAGTGTGTAAGGCGCTTGAAACTCCCTATTGTTATGTTGAAGTGTGGTTTATGTGTATATACGCCTATGGTCTCATGTTTAAGAACAATGACAAAATGCATTGGTGTTGATATGTTGCTTATGAGTAGGAAATTCGTTGTTACCCTAGTTTGTTTTCCTTTGAAAGACCTAAAGATCATTTTGGGTATGGATTGGCTAGCAGCCAATAAAGTGGTGGTTGATTATCAAAACAGAAAGGTAGTCTTTCCAATAAGGAATGCTAGAGACTTCACAGTCCAATGTATATCTTAGTTATTTATGTTGCTAGCTATGGTTGACGAAAAGGATGGACCTAAAATAAATGAGATTCTAGTTGTGTGTGATTTTCCAGGGGTGTTTCCAGAAGATGTGCCTGGTATACCACCAAAAAAGGGATATTGAATTTTTAATTGATCTGATACCTGGAGCTGAACCAGTGTCCAAGGATCCCTATAGAATATCCCTAGTGAAGTTATCTAGACTGAAAAAGAAAGTTGAAGAACTGTTAGAAAAGTAGTTCATCTAACCTAGTGTGTCACTATAGGGTGCTCCAGTGCTACTAGTCAAAACATAAGATGGAAGCATGCGGTTATGTGTTGATTACCGCCAATTGAATAAGTTAACCATTAAGAAAACTACCTGTTGCCACGAATAAATGATTTGATAGATTAGTTAAGGGGTTTTTTAGCCTTTTTAAATGATTGATTTACGATCCAGATACCATTAGATTCGGGTAAGGGCTTCCAATATTCTTAAAACAATGTTCAGGACCTGTTATGGTCATTTTGAATATGTTGTAATGTTGTTTGGTGTGACTAATGCTTCGGTCATGTTCATGACCTATATGAACAACATTATTCATCCTTATTTAGATCAATTCATTGTGGTATTCATTGATGATATTCTAGTTTACTTGAAGTCACACAAGGAACATAATGACCATCTCCGTTTAGTCCTTCAGGTACTACAAGAGAAACAATTGTTTGCTAAATTGTCTAAATATGATTTCTAGTAGGATAAGATCTAAATTTTGGAGCATGCATTTCTAAAGATGGTGTAGTTATTGATCCATCCAAGGTGGAAGCTACAATAGCTTGGGAAACCCTTAAATTTGTCACTGAAATCAGAAGTTTCTTGGATCTCATAGGTTATTATTTGTGATTCATTGAGGGATTCTCTAAAATAGCCCTTCTTGTGACCATATTAACTAGAAAGGGTGTTCCATTCGTATGGACTCCAGAGTACGAAAGAAGTTTTCTGATTACTTCAGATTGAAACCCCATTGGTCAATTTGAAATACCCATAACCTCAACAAGCTTTTACAAGCTATAATCTTTGCAAAAACAAGGAACCAGCCCCCCATGGAAATCTATTCACGGCCAAGAAATTGAGAAGAAGGGGATGATAACGAAGTATAAAATTGAGGGTACCTACTTGTAGCCCTTGCTCCAAGGATTTGGAAAATGCCCCCAATTGTGGAATTCACCCAAGAATTAGATTTCAATCTGAAGCTTAAGTAAGCCATAATGGCATGTAAGGTTTCCCTATTTTCACTTTAAATTCATGCGTGAAGAGGATGATGCATTGGCATATTCCAATTTCACTTAAGCTAGGGGCACAATGGATATTTCCCCATTTCCCTTTTTCTTTTGTGATTTCTTTTAATTCCAAAAATCTAATTCCCTTTCTTTATTTTATTAAACAACTAATTTGATTTCACTTCTACCTTGGTAACTAATTATTTACCATTGTTACAAATTAATTTTATTTCCCATCATCAATTAATTATCCATTAATTTAATTATACTCCTCGAATAAATAAAATAACTTCAAGGATGTTACATAGGCAGCTTTAGCAAATTGGGTTTCTTTTGATTCATTCATTAAAAAGGTAAATTCAAAGACCCATTGTTCGGTTAGGTTCCATTTCATAGATTCAAGTTTTGATCATGTAATTTTCATGGCTATAGATCATTTTGGAACTATTTCTAAGTTATGGGTTGCTTCAAAGATTTGTGAAATTGAGTTTAGAACCCGTCAACAAATGTTTGCTAAGTTGATACCTTTAAACTCTTATCTTTCTGTGAATTTGTTGCTATTTGTAAGGTTTTGGGTTTTCGAGTAGTTAGAATTAAGGTATAATTGTTGAATTTAAAGTACGGTCAATTAATCAGCGGAGGTCAATACGTCTTTATTTGTTATAGGTTTGATTCCGGAATGAGGCTGGGACGTGATTTCAGAATTGGAATCGTCGATTCCAGGTATGGGGGATTATATTTTAAATACATGAATCATGAACCATTGGGGATTCGTATAATTATATATATTGTTGGTTATATTTGATATCGATTATGATCGAAACATGATAATGATATGAAATGATGTTGTTTGGAAACCCCTATTATGAATTGTTGTTGAAAATTATATTGGAATGTAATTGGTTGTGATTATTGAATAATGGTGAACATGATCCTTGATGTTGATTATTGAAAATAATGCACGAGGTTGCAAATAAAAAGCTATGATACTTGATGATGAATATAAGATTTTGATTTGATGAAGAATGAATGAATTATGTTAAGTTGAATTGTATGCCATGCTTTGATGAAATAACTTAATTGTGAACCCTTGCTGATGGTAACAAAGTGGTGGCCCCTGGTAATGGTAATCAGGAGGTCTAATAATGAATCATGAATGTTATGATATAACATTTGTATAAGACACTTACAAGACTGTAGGAGGCTTGTGATGTTAGCCTAGATGGGAGGGTGGCCTGATGGTAAGGCATAAACCCTGTGGTGTTTTCTTTGGATTCCACAGCCACTTTAAAGTAGGACTCTAAGGCTAGTCGGTAACACTTGAGTTGAGGTTTCGCTGTCATTTGGAGTGACTGGTGTTCTAAATGGACAAGCGGTTCGGTACCAATAAAAAGATCTATTGGTATATGTTGAGAAAATTTTAATAGCGCAATATTTATCCTATCAGTAAAATTAGATCCGCATGCATATGCATTGGCATATAGACTTTGAAATTGAGATGAGATGTTGTGGGATAGTTATTGATGATTGTGATTGTAATTCTATCTGGGTTGATGTAAATGTATATGTTTATGTTAAATGACAATTGTCGAGGATGATGATTTATGATGGTTGGTTATTGAAATTGAAAGTGTGATTATATGTTATGTTGTGAACTGGATAGTAATATTTAAATGAATTATGGTAAATCTAGTTCTGTATTTGTCATTTAACATATATATGCTCACCTCCTAAACATTTTTATTTCAGTGAAGTTAGAACAAGGAAAAGAATGATGAATTGTCATTATGAATGCTATGATAATCCATGCGGTGAATTAGTGTATATATATATGCATATATAGCTTTTATATATACCTTGGTCGACTCTTCATTTTCAAGTTATGCATATATGTGATGCATATAATTGTTAGTGGATAGGTAGCCAGATGCCTCATTAGAGGTGTATATAATATTTTACATGTGTCGATATGATGAGGATATAAAATGTGAATGATGACTTTGATATCAAGAGAAGTGTGTTGACAATGTCCAGGAATTGTAATATAGCATGATATTAGTATTAATTGTGCAATGGGTAGGTTATATCATATGGCATGAGTTATGAATTGATATGTTGATGCTTATGATGCAATGTATGTGTCATGGCATTGAGAACTAGAAGGTTTGTCATGTTGGTTTAATGAGAAATTTAAGCCTAAAATGGGAACTGGATAGGTCATATTTTAATATGTGAGGTTTTAGAACTTTCAAATAGGTTGGATAGCATTTATAATGGATTTGAAATATGCTAGGATGGTTTTAGACCCCTTTGGTTAGGTTTAGCATGGTTTGGAGGGTCCAATTGGCCTATAAATGGCCTAATTGTGCTTTTCACATAATTAGTACCAATCAGCTTGTTTTAAAATTTGACGGCATTCAAAGGTCATCCAAATAAGTCAGCATAATGCTGTAGAATTTCCGTATAATGGCCAAAAGTTGGCTTAAACATATTTTTATGCTGGGAATTAGCCTTTACTCCCTTCATAAAAGTTGTAGATAATTATTCTATGGGCATTTACAAATTGAATTCACTTCAAAATGAGTTCTGTAGCTCAAGTTATGCATAAACTACTTTAGTGTGTCAATGTTGAAATTTCTCTCTGCGTAGTAGTTTCATATTGCTTCATAGGGTTCAATCTAGAAGGAATTTGTAACATCAAGATTTTTAAAAATTGGTTAGATTAAATTCCTTAAGATTAGGCATATTAATTATTCCAAGACAGCCCAAGTCACTAAACTACACCTATTTTATTTTACTTCTAACCCTTCCTTAATTTAATTTCTTTTTTAATCACTATTTCCTTTCTCTTCTCAATTTATTTCTCTACTCCTTTCTTTCTTTGGGCTCTCTTTCCTCACCATGCATAACTTTATTCTTTCGGTAGCTCCCTCATCACCATGATTAAGCTTCTCTTCTTTAAATTCTTCATCATTTCCATTTAATCCATCAAGGGTATGGCTATAGCTCACACTAATTTCATTTCTTCCTTCTTTATCCTTCATGGGATTCTCCGCATGCATGTCATCTAACTTCGGTTTCTTCTCTTCCTTGTCTTACACCATCACAGCTAAGGGGAATGTTTGGTTGAGCTTGAAAAACCATAATCATCTTTACACTTTTGAAGTTTTAAGGTAGTAACAAACCCATTTTCTACCTCTTTCTCTTACGACATTGAGAGGCTTAAACCCATTGTGTTTTCTTGCTAAGTAATGCCTTGGGTTTATTTTGGGCAGTGATTAGGAATTGATTTTAGAGGAAATCGACAAAGGATTAGAGTTTCATAAGCGTTCAAGGTGTCGTCGAACCATTTTGGTAAGTCATTCTACATCAAAATTGTACCAAACTAGCGTTGTGGATTTTTAAATGCCTATTTATGTTGTTCCGAGGCATTGATGTAATTATTATTAATTTTTAAGAAGTTTGAATAAGGCATTTTGGAATTCAGAAGTTGAAGCGGCGTTCGGAAGGTTGTTGTATAGCATGATTCAATATGAGGTATGTTTTGATGTACGAGGGGAGCTTATTGCTTGAGTAGTGAATAAGAAATTAGGTTTTGGATTCGTGTTTATGATTTGAAGTAATTAATCTTGCTATTGATTTTTGTTGTGTTCACAGTATTTGATGAATGATTATGTCGTACGCGTTATAGTGCTATTGTGGGATAAAGTGTAGTTCAAAGGTATGAACTGATGATAATTTGCCCTAGTGGCATGTATAAGTGATGCTGATACAAATTACTATTATGTTGCAAATTAAAGTGATTTGATAATTATCTGGCCTTGTGGCAATTGTGATGAATGATTATTGTTGAAATTGATATTGTGGAATAGTTTAAAGGAGTAAGCTATGATATCAATGTTGATATTACTTGTGCGCTAAGATTCACATCATATGCATTATGCATTTCATGACATCATATGCATTTGGCGCTATGATTCGGCTGATACTATGATTTGCTGATAAGACTATTGCTTATAGTGCTACGATTCACTAAGCAGCTCTTGAGTACCAATGAGGCTACCGTTTATAGTGCTATGATTCACTATCTAGTCCTCAAGTACCACTACTTATAATGCTATGATTCACTCTGTGGTTACTTAAGGTACCATCGTTTATAGTGCTACAATTCACTGTGTGGTTACTGGATGCCCCTTGATTATAGTGCTACGATTCACTAAGTAGGTTACCCTTGGTACTATGATTTGTATTGTAAGACGGATCCGCATAGCATACTTTTATGCATTGAAAAGAATTATTTTTAAAGTCCATGGCATATCACGATATCATTTGAAACTCTAGAGTTATGGCGTAGTGATGGAGTTATGGTTAAATGTGTATATTTGGTAATGAATGATTTTTATTTTAGGTTCCTAGTGCTCATTGATTTTAAGGATGGTTGATTGAGATAGTTTACATGCGTGGTGTAATTGGTATAATTCTATTTGTTGAGGATATACACAGGTGTATATATATATATATATATATATATATATATATGGAATGAGTATTTGACATTGTGTTTATAATTGATGAGGGTGCTATGATGGGTTTAAATCCCAGGCACTATTTTCTAATTAGTGCTTTAAGTGGTACTCACCCCTCTACGTGTGGTTTTAGTGAACTTTCAAGGGGATGATGAGGATGGCACCTGGTGATGCTGAAGTATAGGACGTAATGTAATGCCATATGTGGCGAACCCTATGATTGTTATCTAAATGATGATGATAATCTTTTGTGAGCCTGCATGTGGCTAGTATATATATATATATCTGTATGTTCCTGTATGTTTTGGGATACCAATGGTGAGAGTCGATACCTTTATGGGTCTTTGTTAGTGAACATATTAGATTGTCTTGGTTCCAAATGGAAGTATAGTATTTGATTCCATGGGGTGTATGAGGAACTAGGATGATAATATTATGCTATGATGGGTCTATGCCATTTGAAGTGCTTAATTGCATGGAATTAGGTGGGTGTTGATGAAGTTTTTGGTTTGAAATGGCCTCTATGCATAATTTTGTATATTTCATTTATTTTTAAGAATTTTGAGCCCAGACTATTCATATAGGTCATAAATGGTATGATTGTATATGTGCTAAAATTTGATAGTAATTAGAATTGAAATGAAAGAGTTAGATAATTTTGAATTTCACAAATTTTCCATTTTTGCATATCTCGCTTGTGCAAGATTATTCTCACTTAAGTGAGCCTTCTATGTGCTTTAGATGTTGGTTCTGTGTGAATCTCGCTTGAGCGAGTAGTGCCTCGCTTAAGTGAGTTCGAAATGGTTGCTTATTGTGAGTTTCTCGCACAAGCGAGGATGGTCTCGCTTGAGTGAGAATGTCTTGGGTGGTTTCTGTGTGTTTCTTGCCCAGGCGAGGATGGGTTCGCTTGAGCGAGTGTGTTTTGGTTGGTCACTGTCTGATTCTTGTTTGAGCAAGGATGACCCTGCTTGAGTGAGATGCAGGGGCAGGATTCAACGTGAAAAATTTACTTCATTTTTATTCAAACCTTGAAGTAAATCCTGAAAACTTATAAGGGGACGTTGCATAATTAGTCTTCCTTCTATTCATCAAAGTTGTAGATAGTTGAGCTATAGAGGTGTTCAAACTGGATTCACCTCAGTCAGAGTCCCGTAGCTAAAGTTATGTCCAAAAAACTATGATGCGCTCATGTTGGAACAGGGTCTGGCAGAGAGAACCACGACCAATGGCAAGAACCACAGCTAGGCCGTGGAACTCACTACTAGCGGGATCATTTTAGGGAATTTTCACCCCCTTTTAGAAGAGGGAACCACACGGCCAAGCCATGGAATCCACTACCAAGGGCCCTGCTTTGTGCCAATTGTCACCTCTACTCCTTGCCCTTTGCTTGCCCCTTTGTGTCCCCTTGTCAAGAGTTTTGTCCCTTTGTTTCTTAGCTCTTCATGGACACTATTTTCTATATACCGTTCGCTTCCACGTGCGAGGGATTCTACTTGAATCCATGCGGTCTTTTCTAGGTATCATTACATCTAGTTGTTGTTATTATTGTTGTATTACATTATATTGTGACACTTAGTTCCTATGATTCAGTTCGCGATACAAGTGGTTAGTTTATGATTTGAAATACAAAAAAATTATTTACATTTTTATTAATTTATTACACTTGCATTGGGATTCGGGTCAAGAGAATTAGAGCGTCTTAAGTTCTATTGAAATAATTAAAAAGTATATGCATATACTATTTAATACATATTTAGTTTATATTTAAAATATAGTTAAATTTAAAAGAATGTTCTCACGTAAAATATTATGTAAGCTTGTGCCAATTAATTTATCACTTGAGATTTATTTGATTATAGATTTTTATCATCTATTGAAAAAATTTCAAACCTATAAAAAATTAAATCAAAATAAAATATCACACTTATTTATATGAGTTTGTCTTATTTTTGTAAGAATTATGTTTGATACATCAAGAATTCATAATGGTTCTTTAGGAATTTTAATTAAGTAAGTTTTGTTTTCAAATATAAAATAGTTTTATAAATAAAAACTTGCCTATAAATAATTGATTATGATCAATTGGAAATGTTTATCAAAATTAATTGTGATAATTTAATAAATATTTCAAATCCTAAAATCAACAATAATCAAATTGAAAGAAAAATATTATTACACTTAACCTTGGTTTAATTCATGTTACAAGAATTAATTCGTGTTTAATAAGTATTTCAAATCCTTGAATTTAAAAAATTAAATTAAAATAAAGTTGTCACAGTTAGTCACATATGTTTAAGTCTTATTTTTTGTTCAATAATCAAATTATACGAATTTTCTTGCTAGTGATAAATAAATTGGATAAAAATATATTGCACTTTGTAAGTAAATTTATGAATAAGTTAAAAGACAAATTTCTAAATTTATAACCACATAAATTGCATTATTTTCTAATAAACAATATCATAGTATCTCATACTAAATATAATATTTTCAAAATATGTTGAGAAAACACTTTACAAGTAAATGACATTAATTTGAAGAATTATTTATCAAACAAGTCATATGAGACTAAATTTTTTTAGGATCTAGTAAGAGATAATAAAAAAATTTGTTTGATATTAGAAAAAGAAATACATATTATATTTAGTTCCTTGTCCTTGACTTTCTCTTTCTACTTCTTTATATTATCCCTTGCTTCTTTTTTCATTTATCTTTATAGCTTGCAAAATGGTAAATTTAAAAGAAAAGAGAAAGGAGATAAATGTGAAAATTTGTGAAAGGTTTAATTAGCACAAAAAAGAAAATGATTCGTATATACTAGTTTCTAATTTTTAAGAAACTTGGTCATACATCATGAATATTGATATTAGGATAAGAGATAAGCTCACCATGGTATCTTTCGCTTTGTTATTCTTGGCTTATTGGGATTGTTTATGTTGATTCTGATTCTTCATTCTCTATATTGAAGAATGAAATCAAAACAAAAAGTTGTATAAAATAAAATTCAAATCCAAGTGGAGAAGAAGAAAATATAAAAAGAATGAGTTTGAATCCAAATTTGAAACTTACATGATAAAGGGAAATTAAAAAAAAACTTTATAAGTTGACAATATAAGTAATAGATAATGATATGCATTGTTAAGTCATTATCAAAACAATACAGAGATAAGAAATGGTTTTCTTAAATATTTTATGTTAAATTTAGAATTAGAATATGTTCCCCCCAGGCTGGGAGGGGGCCCCATAAGATCCTTTCCCCTTTTAATTTTGAGAAAATATTTTGGATATTTTGATTCCCTATGATTTTAGTAGATGATAGTTATCCCTTCGTAGTTGGGCCTAAGTCAAGGCCCTTCCTTTTACCCATTGTATAAATATGGCCTCAAAGCCCCCTCTATAACTCAAGTGACATTTTTTAGTAATAAACCCTAATTTTCCTAGAGCAATTCTCTAGGGTTTAGCTTTTATGTACTCAGAGTGAACATTTTGGTGCCTACGATGGGGCTGGTAAAATGGTTCACACATCACAAAGAGAAGGCTTGGATTCAAAGAAAAGGACGATGGTGACCACACGTAACAACTCTAGCCACAAAGACGATGAAAATCACTAGGAGAACCAAGAAGGACATCAAGATAGGGACAATCAACTAGAAGAGGTTTTGGCTCTCATTAAAATGCTACAACACAGAGTGAAAGAACTAAGAAAAGAAAATGAGGACTTAAGAAATCATCGATCGGAGGAGAGAGAGGCCTCCAATTATTAGAACACCTAGACCACAAGACAAAAGGCAGACAGACCTGAACCCCTGGTCCCCTATGCTACTCACCCATTCATAGGAATAATGGTAGCCCCGATACCAGCATGCTACAAACCTCCAATGATGGAAAAATATGATAGAAGAGGCATCCTAGAATAACATCATACTATGCTCACTACCAATTTACTCATTTTAGAAGCGTCTAACACCTTGCTCTACAGAATATTCCCCACAACCCTCACAAAATTCCCCATCCATTGGTTTTCACACATTTCCCTAAGGAGTGTGTCCTGTTTTGTAAAACTGACAGAAAGTTCCTTATCCAGTTCCCCTATAGTTGATCGGTTCAACAAACCTCACACTGCTTTGTCAATTTGAAGCAAGGCAGAGGAAAGACGCTCAAGTAGTTCATGGCCCGCTTTAATGAACAAGTCATCCAAATCTGAGATCTAAGCTCAGAAGTAACCCTCCAGGAAATCCAGACAGGGTTACACCCAGGTAAATTTTCTAACTCCTTAACTAAGAAAATCCCTCTTAATATGGATGATTTCAGGCAGCGAGTGGCTTGGTATATAAATATAGAAGAACAAGAAGCTGACCAGGTAGGAAATTTTGAGTAAGGGACTACGAGAGTGAAGCCATAGAAGAAACGCCCCTGATCAAATAAAGAATAAAAGCATACGACATATCCCAACCCAAAGCATGACATATTCACCCCTCTAAACAGCAGGCAAGATAGGATCATGCATGAAGCTTACAACATCGGGCTATTCAAACTTCCTCCACCTGGAGAATAGGTGAAGAGTTTTGATCAAACCAAATTCTGTGAGTTTCACTAGAACATTTGGCCACGACATGAAAGACTGTTGGTCACTCAAAACCCAAATCAAGATCTTCATCTGACAAGGATACCTAGAGAAGTTTGTTGACCAGGGAAGAGAAACATCGTGAGAATCAGGATGGAAGAGAGAAAGAGAATCCCCGAGACAAGTGGAACTAAAACCACATGAACATCCCAGACAAGAGCATGAATGTTCCCAATCCCATTGAATAGAGGACATGAGGGATGACAGAAAAAGAATTATTCACACTATTTCCAAGGGTTTTCCTGGAAGCAGAGTCGACACATCACACGATGTGAGAAAAGTTAACTTTATACACTGCCTTCCGAGTACCTAAGCCATCACTGTTTGATGTTTGGGGGTATTGACTTCATGGGACCCTTTCGTGCTTCTTTTGGAAACAATTATATTTTCATAGTAGAAGATTATATATCCAAGTAGGTAGAGGCAACTACTTTACCCCATGCGGATGTAAAAACAGTTATTAAACTCTTAAGAAAATAATTTTTCCCAGGTCTGGGATCCCTAGAGTTATCAATGATGAGGGTTCACACTTTATTGAAAAACCTTTAGAAAAGATATATCATTGAAGCCTTGTCTTCTACAGATTATCAGGCTCAGCATGATTGTCATCAGGTCCAGAAAAAAGGAATTCTTAATCTAAATACCACTGATGCAATTCTAGCCCAGAACAAAATCTTAACTCAATAGATAGAAACATTGACACAAAATGGCTAAATTACCTTAATAATTACATGTTGTGTATTCTTCTTCTCCCATGCAGCAACACTTACTATTGAGATGTGATTTTTGTGGAGGTGAGTATGCTTATGGACATTATAGTTCTCCAGATTAAGCTACACATTACACGGGAAACCAGCCAAGGCAAGGTAATTTTAATTCCAATTATTCTAACTAACCATTTCAGGGCTAGAGAAATAACCAGAACTAAGATGGATGGAAACATAAAGTTGGTCTATCTAATAGACCAAACTATCAGCAGAACTATCCTTCCTTGCATGAAAAGACTTCAAAGCTAGAGGATACATTGGAGAAGTTTATGCAAGCATCACTAACCAACCAGAAAAATACTAAGGCATCCATCAGAAATCTTGAAACTCAAGTAGGACAGTTAGCATGTCAAATTGCAGAACAAAAAGAACCTTAGTATGGAGCCAACACTCAGCCAAACCCAAAGGAGCATTGTAAAGTTGTGACCACGTGAAGTGGTAAAATTGTGGGAGTTGAGGTGAGTGAAAAAGAAAAAAATGAGGAAGAAATTCTGAGTGAAAAGGAAAAAGAAAGAGTAGGTGTAGGAGAAAGTGAAAAAGAAAGAGTGACAGAGAAGAATAAAGAAAAAAAGGTTGTAAATAAAGAAAAGAGTGAAAAAGAAAAAAAATTGAGTTTGAGAAAGGTAAGGAGAAAGCTGATGATTCATTGTCACAACTGAAGAGTATGCCTTACCCAAAAAATCCTTCAAAGAATGATAAAGAAAGGCAATTTGCTCGCTTTATGGACATTTTCAAGAGATTATAGATTAATGTTCTATTTATGGAAGCTATGGAGCAGATGCCTATGGCACCCTTAATTTGGTCAATAAGGTTATTAATATCATTATTTGAATAATGAAAGCGAGAGAGAATTTTTTCGCAATAAAAGAAAATGAATGATGGACGAAGAACACCACAATTCCAATATTCAACAATTAACCTAGATCTATATAAAGACCTAACCTATATATGAAGATATGGGAAGGCAAGTGATTTAGCACAAGAGTCCTCACCAATTAATGATTGCATAATTATCATTCAATGAATAGCGGGATATATAGGTTAATTCATAAGCATGAATGGATCGGGGAAAAAGATCAAGGATGCATGAATTGATTGATAAAACATGTCAAAAAGATGCACATGTAGTTACATACACGTGCCAAGATCCAATAACATCAACTAGTTATCAAAACTTATGGAAAATAGTGAAAATAGGGCCATGAATCGATTCAAAGGAGTACTTGAATCGATTCATGCGAATCTGGAGTTCCTGGCAGCCAGAATCAGGGCCATGAATCGATTCCCACATCATGTATTCATGCATTTCCAGGGGACCATGAATTGATTCCCATATCATGTGATTCGATTCAAACGGCTCTAGAATACACCCAGGGGGAAACAGCAGCTCATGAATCAATTCACACATACCATGAATCGATTCTTGATAGTAATTATGTAGAATTTGCCCCCAGAAAGCTGAAAAGTTCAACTTCTAACCATCCTATCTCTTTCATATGAAATCCAATTTTCACCACACTTCAACACCACCTAATATACATCATTTATGACACATAGCCACTAGCCATACTAAAAAATTCCCAAAAATGAGAGACTTGTGGGCATAAATGCATTAACCCATTTTAAGGTATTTTTGTGCAACACAAGGGTCAATTCTTAATGGAATTGACCCATTCCAGTTTCTACAAGTCATAAACCATACATGGAAGCTATTGGGACTATCACATGCTATCCAAATCTGATAAAACTCTATTTGACCTAATTAGTTCCTTGATTATGCATAAAAGTTATATGAAACTTATCATTTTCATGTTTCTACATTCAACCAACATTCTAACACAAGAGTTAACTTAACCATCATGCACAATCTAATTCAACTACATACATAAGCATCAATGCCATCAAAATGGCCAACAAGTTCCATTGTCAATAATCATCATGAATTACATTAGTGATACAAAATGATCACAAGTTCTTTTCCAATGATCCTAATGTATTAACATCATACTAGAGTACCAAACCACATATCCAAACATCAACATGCATACGAGATATCAGCTATGGTGTTGCTATACAAAATAGGGCCATATACAGAAATCTCAAAAGGATGTACAAAACTATCAAAATCAACATCATGCCGGCCAAGGCATCATTACCAATCATTTCTTCACACCATACCTTGTCTCTTGAAGAGTTCTAGTCCATGGTTAAGCCCTACAACAGAAGAGCTAAAAAGTAGATAACATGGAGAGTGAGCATACTTTCTTAATGATGAAAATCAACAAATTGTGATAACAAGATATATGTGAATGCAATTCAACATCTTCTCCTATCAAGGATTTCAAATAACTAATAAAGCTACATGATTCATAGTTTTCATTGAACACTCATGTCCATACATAATAAGTCCATCATCTAGAACACATCAACTAAAGCCATATCATCAATTCATATTATCATAACATTTAATGTAACAGTTCATAATATTCATGGAGAGGTCACACTAATCAACAACACAAGAATAGTTAGTGACCAAGAGTGGATTCTATATACATATCTCACCATAATCTCAATAGGGTGTTCCTTTCTTGATTTACTCTACTCAAATGCCATGTTCCTATGGCTAATGCATATGTCGTATTTTAAAATGCATATGCAACGAATCCGATTTTCCATTTTATCAAGTGATCGCAACCACTGATATTCATTCAATATATGTCCCCATGCAAGGGTCCATTTTCTCATAGTCCAGCAAGACTTCATTATGATCTCAACCACATATGTATATTCATTCATTCATAGATAGTTTCCCTCATGCAAAGGTACTCCTTTTCATAACCCCGTAAGGCTTTCTTTGTGATCACAACCAACATTTCATTTATTTCATATTGGTTTCCCCCACGCATAGGGTACTCCCTTCCATAGTCCCGCAAGACCATTTTCATTTCAAGGTACCAAGTGATCACAACCACTATAATGATTCATATTCTAGTCCCGCAAGAGATTTGGTGTGATCGCAACCACATTTCAAATGATATGCTATGCATGCTATGAATGTAATAATGCACATGCTAGCCTTAACCTCACAAGGAATAAGTCACCCTCTCACTCAAGGGTATAGTTTTGTACTTAAAATAATAGTTAGTGTCATACAATCATAAATGTAACATCCTCCAAGGCATACCATTCACAATTATCAAGAATTATTCTAGCCAAGGATTCATATAAATGTCAATCCACACATGGAAAGAAATTAGCATGTCATCAACACATTCTCAAATTCTAACCTCATCAAGGCATTACTCTAATATTCAATCATCAATAAGATTCAACCTTAATTTCATATCATACACATGAAGTAATTTATCCACTCGAGGTAGAACATGCAAGTATGCATCATTACATACGTTATCAATATACAATTTATCATACATTTAGAAAATACACTTTTCTCCTACCTCAGGAGAAGTACTCTTCCGGGTTAGATGGCCCCGCTTCACAAGAATGATCAAATCCTATATTGAATAGGACCACATCAACCACTCATTCAACATCATTTTCAAATTTCTTGCATATCATTAATGCGTAGATACGTATGAGTCTTATTATATCATAACTTGCAATAAGTTTTCGTTCTCCTTTTTTCTTAGGTTTCAGGAATTCTTTCCCTTAAAGCAAAACTCATTATAATAAAAGGGCAATAACCCAAATAATTAGGTTACCCATACATATCAATTTCTCACCTAACTCCTTAAGTGAGTTTTCCTCATTAATGGCTTCCAACCACCATCATTTATTTATAATAATCTCTCATTATTAATAACATTCCCATCATCATTAAATGCTTATCCCACTCACATTCCATATTTACCCTAATTTCCAAGGGTTAGGGTTTTATTAAAAACCCAACAACCATCATCAATGTCCATCTTCTTCTACCACCAACCATGCCATTTTCGTGTACCCATAAATGTCCTCATAAAACTCACATTAAATGCATCCCACCTTAGGGTTTTCATATTTAAAGCTCCCATTCAATACCCACATGCAATTAACACTCTCCTAAGCCACAATAACCCATAACCTAGGGTCCAAGCATAATAAAAGTGATGAGGAACTTACCTCAACCAAGAAATGAAAATGGGAACTAAGGGAGAGGAAAGGGTGATGAAATGGAAGAAGAGAGGGAGGAGCTTCAAGCCACCATGGTCTCCTTCTTGCACAATGGAGGATAAAAATTGAAGAGGGGAAGAGGCACTAACCTTGTCTAGGTTTTAGAGAGTGGAAAAAGATGAAGAAGAATGGGAGAAAGGAGAAGTGAAGAGAGTTCACTATGTTTTGCCAAGGGTGATGGAGGTCACAAGAAATGAGAGTGAAATGGTGAGGTTTTCATTTAAGTTTTAAACTCGTCACTTAAATTTCTCTGTTTTATAACAAACAAGATCTCAGTTCAGGCTCGGTACTTTATCTAAAAATTATTGAGTATATGGTCGGATTCATAATAATATTCTTAACAGCCCTGACCAATGGCATCTCAATCGAAGATACTTGGTCCAACACTCATATTTTAACTGGGTATTAATTTTAGCTCTTTAAGCCACAATAAATTATGAATACTCATAAAAACTCCCAATTTAATTATTTCTAAATTTTGGGACATTAAATAACTCATATGTAATTATTTACTAATTATTCTTCTCAATTAAGTATTTACATAAAATTTAGGATCTTACAATGCCTACCTATGCAAAGTTTATGAAGGACCTATTGTCAAAGAAGAAAAGATTTTCAAAGGAGACAATAGAACTGGAAGCTGGATGTAATGTTATAATTCAAAGGATTAGAGATCTAGAGTATCTTGGTAAGGGTAGATAAGTTTGTGCTTCCCGTGGACTTTATCATTATGAATATGGAAGAGGACTCTAAGGTGCCTCTGGTCTTAGGGAGACCTTTCATGAAAACTGCCAAGGTAATTATTGATGTGGATGATGGAAAGTTAAAAGTGAGATTTCAGGACGAGGAGGTGAATTTTAATGTTTTTGAAGCTATAAAATACCCGACAGATAAATAGAATTATTTTAGAATTGATGTAAAGGGTGAAGTGGTTCGGACGGAAATTAACAAGTTGAATACTTCAAGCATTCTTGAAAAAGCTCTTGTGTGTGCGTTTGAGGAGCTTGATGAAGATGAAGCCAAGGAAGTGGAGGAGATTTTACAAAACTTTGATGTTGATAAATCAACTCTTCTTAATGAAGAATTCATGCAAAAACTACTTGAAAAGTAAGAAATTAAAATTTAGAAGATGGAGTTAAAGGAGTTGCCTTCACATTTGAAATATGCTTTCTTGGATGATAAAGGACAAAAACTAGTTGTAATCAGTAACAACTTGTCTAAGTCAGAGGAAGAGCAGTTGATTGTTGTGCTAAAGAAAAATGAAGGAGCAATTGGATGGACATTGCAAGACTTGAAAGGTGTAAGTCCCTCTTATTGTATGCACTAAATTTTTATGGAATAGGAATATAAACCCTTAGCACAACCTCAGAGGAGATTAAATCCAACCATTAAAAAGGTGGTCAAAAAGAAAGTTATAAAGTTGTTGGAAGCAAGAACGATCTATCCAATTTCAGATAGTGCTTGGGTCAGTCTTGTGCAATTTGTACTAAACAAAGACAGCATGACTGTCATAAAAAATGAAAAGAATGAGCTAATTTTGACCAGGACTATGACTAGGTGGAGAATGTACATTAACTACAGAAAGCTTAATTAAGCGACAAGAAAAGATTATTGTCCACTGCCATTCATGGATCAGATGCTGGAATGGTTGGTTGGTCAGGCTCATTATTATTTTCTGGATGGTTATTCAGGTTATAACCAGATAGCAGTGGCCCTAGAAAATCAGGAAAAGACAACATTCACATGTCCTTTCGGTGTTTTTGCTTATAGAAAAATTCCCTTTGGACTTTGTAATGCTCCAGCCACTTTTCAGAGATGCATATTCACCATCTTTGCAAATCTCGTTGAAAAATGCATTGAAGTCTTTATGGATGATTTTTCTATATTTGGCGCATTATTTGATCGTTTGTTTGGAGAATTTAGATACAGTCTTGTAAAGGCATGTAGAGACAAACTTGGTGCTTAATTGGGAAAAATGTCATTTTATGGTTACTGAAGGCATTGTACTTGGCCATAAGATCTCAAGCAAGGGTATTGAAGTAGATCAGGCTAAAGTGGAAGTTATTACGAGGTTACCACCACCTGTCAATGTCAAAGGAGTCGGAAGTTTCTTAGGGCATGCTGGTTTCTATAAGTGATTTATCAAAGACTTGTCCAAAATCGCCAAACCCCTAAGTAACGTGTTGAATAAAGATACTCCTCTTCATTTTGATAATTTTTGTTTATCTGCATTTGAATTGTTAAAGCAAAAGCTGATTTCTGATCCTATCATAGTTGCTCTTGATTGGAAAATTAATTTTGAACTCATGTGTGACACGAATGATTATGCTATAGGAGCAGTTTTGGGACAAAGGATGAGACGCCCCGAAAATGGGGGTAAATTTTTCACGTTTTATAAATCATTATTAGACAAAGAAATAAAGTGGTGAAGCTTTAATTCAATACCCTGGATCTATGAAAAACCTATCTCATATATGAAGATATGAGAAGGTTAGTTAAAAACATTTCGTGATGATCTCTCTATTAGAAACAACGGAAATATAATTCGAATTGATGTGATATGATTGGATTTCAAGGAAGTAGACATCATGAGGTTTAATGATTTATAACATGGTAAAGGTATTAGTAAGATGATGCAAGAAGATACCTTAATGCAAAGGAAAACTAAAATAAATGAAACAAGGCATTTGGAGGGATCAGGGGCATCTCGCTCAAGCGGATGCCCCACTCGCTTGAGCGAGTACCAGTAGTCACGCCTGGGCGAGCCAGCGAACACGCTTGAGCGAAGCAAGCTGAATGCATCAGATACCCATCTCGCTTAAGTGAGCCCTGCTCGCTTGAGCGAGATCACTCCAGTAGCTAAATGGTTCCCCTTCACTTGGGTGAGGCATCCTCGCCTAAGCGGAATTACTCTAGTGTCCAATCCCATTCCCTCTCGCTTGAGTGAGCCTCTAGACATTAACCATTTGTTCAAGCGAAAATGGTCCAGTAGCTCCCCACCTCACTCTCGCTCGGGCGAGGCCTTGCCCGCCTGAGTGAAATGTGACCAGTAGTCACACCTTTGATTCTCAAGGATCTCGGTTGAGCGAGTTCTGCAGAACAAGCAAAAAACATGGGTCATTTCATGCTATTTTAGCCTATACCAATATATTAGATACATTCAGCCATGCATTTAAAATGTCCATCCAATTGTTTATGCTCAACAAGATTAAGTCTCATTCATCCAATGCATGATATTTTAATCCTTTTCACATAAACTTCATAAATTGCTGTAAATTGTAAAATACTTCATTCAGACATGGAATTCAATATTGACTAACATCATAATTCATTCTCACACACCATCTAGGTCATTAAGGAAAATTGGCCATACACATCAAGGTCTAATTTTCATACATGACCATCCAAAATCATCATTCAATCATCCAGATTACAAAATATACATATACCCATACTATATGCTATACAAAAATCTAGCTTTGCCGGCCAAGACGCTTCCTATACACCTATTTACCTCCTTCATCAAAATATACTACAAAATATTCACTCCCCCCCATGAGTTCCCTGCATCACAAGTCTAAAAAAATAGGCAACATGGGAGAGTGAGTCATACGTTCCAAAAGAATGAATATGAATACCATCTGATTATGTACATATGCATCAAAATCATGTATACTTTGTACACACATATCATTCATCCTCTCATTCATCATTATATTATTATCATTCATATATCATAATCAATCTTATAGATTAAGCAAAGTATATAAGCACACCCATAATCAAGTCCTTCAACAAATTGGACTACTACACACCTCATCATTTTACTCAATTTATTATTTGGTATTCACATCTTTTATGTTGTCTTAGTACATTTTCTTATCCAAATCACAACCATCATCACATCTCATCATCTTTGGCATACCTACTTGCTATATGCAAATGCTCTTACGCTAATGCATATGCACAATGGAGTATTTCAATAATTGTAGATCTGACTGTGAGAATACAACACCAATTGTGGGATTCAAGTATGATCATCTGACCATACCCCTACTGCAGTAGTAAAATATGTACACTTATCATCAAATTGCATGCATTTCACTAATCTTTTACAGGTACCAAATCGTATTACCCATCTGCAACACCTGGTCATTTTCACCATGACCGCGGTAACAACATAATCAACATATGGTGTTACGGACCAACCATGAATCATATCATGGCAGTTGTGATCTCAAGGACCATTGGGGTAACCTGCTCATCGATAGCCATCCCCGTAGCACAACATGGGCAGCTTCGTGATTACCACACTGAGTCACAGGGGAACAACAAATTGCTCGTGCATTAAGCCGCCCTCCCACTGGGCCAACCGGGGGAATCCCTTAAAATTCCAACACCGGCAGCTATGCAGTATGCACTGGATGCAAATGCCAATCATATGCATTTCTCACTCTATGCATCATATACATGCCACTCATCAACATCTTAGTCACCAATATCACTACAAGGTTTTTAGTGGATTTATTATCATTGATTATTGTTATTAATAAGTTTTAGTGTGGTATTTCAATAAATTTCTATTTCAATCATCAATAACATTCATTCCACATTCATGGTGGATGTAATCACAATCATTATATTCAAGGCTTTCACTTGCCACACAATTTATCACCACCATATAACACACCTCGTATATTCTAAATGCACAATGCAAGTTGCCAAAAATCATTATCAACATCATACATAACATCACAAGTCATCATAACATTACAAGCAAAGCAAACATGCATATTGTCTCATATGACCATCAAATACTATTCGATTCATGCATTTAGAACATAAAGACTCCTCTCCTACCTCAAGATAAGAATTCCGATTGATACGATGTTCCCGCCTCGTCGTTCAGAATGGGTCCTACATTAACATATATATGAAATTCCATTCAATTCATCATTCAAGACATGATTTAAAACTCTAATCACTACTCATTACATCTACAATTTCATAACATGTATAAAACATGCTATAGACATCATTCCTTTATTTATTAGGCTTCGAGAATTCCTTCCCATCAAGCCTCATTCATTATATTGAAGGTTACAAAACAAACCTTAAGCCTCAACATTTAAAACACTTTATTCAACATCCATACTCTCAATGTCATATTTCTCCTCTCAAAACATATTTCTCTACCATCATTTATCACTTTCCCTAATTTATTGAAGTTAGGGTCTCACTTAAAAACCCAACCACATTCATAAATGCATCATTAATCCTTATCTCCTTCCAACCATAAATTCATCTACCCATCTATGTCTCATAAAGTTAGCATTTATGACAACCCACTCTAGGGTTTCCACATTTAAAGCTTCTCCCAACAACCCATATACATTAAATACTCTCTTAACACCAAAGACTCATAACTAAATGTTCATACTCTTGAAAAATGGCAAGAATATTACCTCAAGAGAGGAAAAGAGAGAATATTCAAGGGAGAGGAAGACCCACACAAAAATTTGAAGAAGAGGGAGAGAGAGAGAGAGTTTCAAGCTTCCACCTTCAATCTTCAAGCTCCACAAATGAAAATGAGGGGAAAGAAAGGGGCACCATCTTATCTAGGGTTTTTAGAAGAAAAGAAAAAAGGAAATGGAGAAGGAGAATGTGTTTTGCCTATAGCTCCAGGAAGTGAACAAAAATATAAGAGAGGGAAGTGAGTTTTAGCTTAGTTTTAATCTTTCTCATTAAAATCTTATCATTTTGTAACAAATAGGATCTTTGTTTGGGCTCAATACTTATCTAAAAATTATTCTGAATATATATTTGGACTCCCAATAGTATTCTTAATAGCCCTGACCAATGTCATCATAATCGGAGATACTTGGTCCGACACCCTTATTTTAATCGGGCCAGTTTTCAGCTTATTCGACTAAATAAATTATGAATAGTCCCCAAGAATCTTAATTTAATTATCTCCAATATTTTGAGACATTAAATAACCCACATACAACTATTTAATATTTATTTCCTTAATTAATCCTTTATTTTAAAATTTAGGGTGTTACAATCCACCCCACCAAAAAGAAAATTTTGTCCTCGAAATTTAACATACCAGATTTGAACGCATCAGGGTATCGTTCTCTTATATCATCTTTGTTAGGAACAAAAGCAACTAAAAGAAAAAGAGAGAGAGAAACAACACAATAATTTTACATGGTTCAGCACACAGTGTATGTACCTACATCCACAGCTACACTAGGAAGTGTTTATATTTTAGTGTGTTTAAAAGCTTTACAAGGTGTTACTTATATAGTAACATAGAAGGCATAAGTCCCTTAAGATTTTTCAATGTGGGACTAATTAAACTACATAGTTTCTAACAATTGTCCTACTTGGAGTTTAATTACAGTCCTTGTAAAACAATAAGCTTACATGCTCTTTCACCTAGTGAGCACCTTCATCATCAATTATCCTTGAAGGCCAGTTGAGGCAATGCAAAGCCTCAACTTGTCAGTTGTGACAGTCTTGGTCAACATATCAGCTGGATTTTCTGATCCTGAGATCTTCAACAAAGACAAATCTCCATCACTTATCAAGTCTCTGATAAAGTGATACTTCAATTCAATGTGCTTGCATCTTGAATAAAGAACTGGATTTTTAGCAAGACATATAGCACTTTAACTGTCACTAAACAATGGAGAATCATCTTGTTCCTTCCCCAAATCTTTGAGAAAGTTCTTCAGCCATAACATTTCCTTGGCTGCTTCAGAGATAGCCACATACTCGGCTTTAGTGGTTGATAGAGCAACTCTTCCTTGGAGTTTAGACTTCCAGCTAACAACAGTATCACCCAAAGTAAAAATGTAACCCGTGGTGCTTTTTCTACTATCCAAATCTCCTCTTAAATCTACTTCAGAAAACCCCTATAAAGTGAGATTGCTTCTTCTAAAACACAAACACATCCATGATGTACCCTTCAGATATCTTAATATCCACTTCAAAGCTTCCCAATGCTTCTTTCTGGGATTGGATAGGTACCTACTCACAACTCCCACTGCATGTGCTATGTCAGGTCTGGTGCAAACCATAGCGTACATCAGGCTCCCTACTGCAGACACGTATGGTACTTTAGACATGCAACTTTCTTCTTCATCTATCTGAGAGGATTGCCGCTTTAAAAGTTTCAAGTGAGTTCCCAAAGGGGTGTTCCTAGTCTTGGCATCTCCAACATTAAACCTGTCAAGCAATTTTTCTATATATTTTTCCTGGGACAATTTCAAAATGCCTTCTAGTCTATTTCTAAAGATTCTTATACCAAGAATTTGTTTAGCTAGACCAAGATCCTTCATCTCAAAGCTGTCTGCCAACTGTTGTTTCAGCCTGTTGATTTCTGTCATACTAGACCCTGCAATTAGCATGTCGTCAATATATAAAGCAAGGATAATATAACCATCATCATATTTCTTAACATAACAGCAATGATCTTCTTCACATCTGTGAAATCTTGAGTTGGTCATAAACTCATTAAACTTCTTGTACCACTGTCTTGGTGCTTGTTTCAAGCCATACAAGCTCTTATGAAGTTTGCATACAAGATTCTCCTTGCCTTGCTCTTCAAAACCTTCTGGTTGTGTCATAAAGATGTCTTCTTCCAAATCTCCATGTAGGAATGCAGTTTTGACATCTAACTGCTCCAAATAAAGATTCTCTGCAGCTACAATACTTAAGATAACTATGATGGTAGTCATCTTGACAACAGAAGAGAAGATCTCTATGAAGTCAATTCCTTATTTCTGCTGAAATCCTTTCACTACGAGTCTCGCCTTGTATCTTCTGCTGTCGTCAGATTCTTCCTTTATCCTATAAACCTATTTATTTTGCAATGCCTTCCTTCCTTCTGGTAGCTTAGTCAAAGACCAAGTTCCATTTCTCTAAATGGATTTCATTTCATCCTCCATTGCTAGCTCCCACTTAATCGAGTCACTGCCCTGCAAGGCCTCAACAAAGTACTCTAGCTCAGCAGTATCAGTTAATAACAAATAATGCAATAAAGGGGAATACCTCTGTCATGGCACTCTCATTCTGCTAGATCTTCTCAACTGGGTATCAGGAGTTTCTGACGTTGTTATGGGTCCTGATTCTGACTCAGGCTCCACTTCTAGATCACTTTCTGAAATTTCTTCCAATGCTACTTTCTCAGAAAGTTCTAACTGTTTAGCTGCACACATGGATTCTGTAGACCTATCCTTATAGAACATGTTTTTATTAAATGTGACATTTCTGCTTCTGATAATTTTCTTGTTTTGGTCATCCCAAAACCTGTAGCCACACATGTCAGATCCATAGCCAATGAAATAACATATTCTTGCTTTAGGATCCAGTTTATCTCTATTATTAGAGTCTACAAGAATATATGAGACACAACCAAAGACTTTCAAATGTGAATGGTTTACCTCCTTTCCAGACCATACTTCTTCAGGCAATTGATAATCCAAAGGAATTGATGGTCCTCTATTTATGAGGTAGGCTGCTGTGTTTATTGCATCTGCCCAAAACACCTTAGGTAGGCCAGACTGGATCCTTATGCATCTAGCTCTCTCGTTCAAGGTTCTATTCATTCTTTCTGCCACACCATTTTGCTCTGGTGTTCCTGGTATAGTCTTAATCATTCTGATCCCATTTTCTGAACAGAAATCTTTGAATTCCTGGCTATCCTACTCTCCACCATTATCAGATCTCATACTCTTAACCTTTAAACCTGTCTGAGTTTCAACTTCTGTTTTCCATTTTTTGAACACAGAAAACACATAAGATTTATTTTTTAGAAAATAGACCCATACCTTTCTTGTACAGTCATCAATGAAAGTGACATAATAGTGTAAGCCTCCGAGGGATTTTACTAGAGCTAGTCCCCAAACGTCTGTATGCACCAGTTCTAGCCTTTCAACTTTGGATGTCTTTCCTGACTTTGAGAAGCTAACCTTTTTCTACTTTCCAAAGATATAATGTTCACAAACACCAACATCAACATGTTTCAAGCTAGATAATTTACCTTTTGACACCATGAGCTCCATTCCTTTTTCACTCATGTGTCCTAGCCTTTGATGCCATAAAGAGGAACTGTTGGTAGCTTCAGTGACTGCTACCATATCCTAATCCGCAACCATGTAGAGAGACCCTCGCTTCTTTCCACGAGTAACAACCAGATTGCTTTTTGTTACCTTCCAAGTTCCATCTCCAAAAGTAGTATGGTGTCCCACTAGAGGTTCTGATGTTAATATTACCTCTTCCCATAATGTCAAGAGATTTTCCATCTGCAAGGTAAACCTTCCCAAACTTTCCAAAAACATAGTTAGATAATAGTTCTAAAGAAGGTGTAGTGTGGAATGACGCACCCGAGTCCATAATCCATGAATCAACAGGACTATCTAAACTACAAATTAATGTATATGCAATTTCATCAGTTGCTATGTTTACGGATTCATCATCATTATCCTGCTTCTTGTTTTTGTTCTTCCTCTTTGGAGCTTTGCATTGATTGGTAAAGTGACCTCTTTTGTCACAATTCCAACAAATGATGTCATTCCGGACTTTGGTTTGTCTTTTTCCTCTGGACTTTGATCTGCCTCAGCCTTAATTATGACCTTTTGGCTATTTCTTCCTCTGCTTTAACTATTCAGTGCTGAACTGAAAGAAGAATTAAAAGACTCTCCTGAGTCTCTTCTGCAAACATCTTCGCTTAGATTAAGTCACGGATGTCATCAAGCTTCAACTTGGTATTTCTGGAAGAGCTGCTAACTGCAATAACTATTGCACTCCAACTATCTGGCAGAGATGATAGTAGGATCAATGCTTTCACTTCATCTTCAAAGGTGATCTGCACTGATGCCAACTAGGCAAGGATTATATTAAATTCATTAATATGATGAGTTACAGAATTACCTTCACCCATCCTGAGATTGACTAGCCGACGTATCAAGTATACTTTGTTGGCTGCTGATGGCTTTTTGTACATGTTTGAGAATAACTTCATCAAACTTGCAGTTGTCTTCTCATTTACAATGCTGAGTGTAACATTCTTTGATAGTGTCAGTCGGATCACACCAAGAGTCTACCAGTCTAGCAACTCCCATTCTGCCTACTTCATGTCGTCTAGCTTCTTCCCTGTTAAGGGTTGATGTAACTTCTTATGATACAGATAGTCCTCCATCTGCATTTTCCAGTATCTGAAGTCTCTGTCATCGAACTTCTCAATCTTCACCTTCCTATCTTCTAGCGCCATTGCCCCCTGTTACTTTCTCTAAACTAAGAAAGCTCCCACTATTTTCTCTAAACTGAGACTCCCGTGGAAAAACCAAATCTTTCTGATGTGAAAGTTTAAACAAGGCTGCAACCACAGAGTATACTAAGATATAGGCTCTAATACCAATTGTTAGGAACAAAAGCAACTAAAAGAAAAAGAGAGAGAAACGACACAATAATTTTACATGGTTCAGCACACAGTGTATGTACCTACATCCACGGCTACACTAGGAAGTGTTTATATTTTGGTATGTTTAAAAGCTTTACAAGGTGTTACTTATATAGTAACATAGAAGGCATAAGTCCCTTAAGATTTTTCAATATGGGACTAATTAAACTACATAGTTTCTAACAATCTTCATGTTCCCATGTGAACGTCTTCACATTTCTATGTTTCAAAGCGACCTCCACTAAAGGCACCAACTTGTTCTGCAACTTCTTCACGGAATGCTCAACAATGTGAATAGAAATAGGAGGAATAGACAAGTCGTCCCGTACAACAACATCATCAACAGGGATTACATGCAGAGGATCATGAACATACTTCCTCAAGTATGACACATGGAATACATTGTGTAGATTCGCGAGATGCGGAGGGAATGCAATCCGATAAGCAATGTCGCCAATCCGCTCCAAAATCTCATAAGGTCCAATGAACTTTGGGCTTAACTTTCCACTCTTCAACGCCCTTCCAATCCCTTTATCACACGAGACCCTTAGCACATGATCGCCAACTTGAAATTCAAGTGGCTTATGTCTCTTATCACAATAACTCTTCTGTTGGTCTTGAGCAATCTTCATATTCTCTTATATCTTTTTAATCTGCTTGGTAGTCTCCTGAACAATCTCTGACCCTAAAGTAAAATTCTCACCAGTCTTCAGCCAACATAGAGGCGTTCTACATTTTATGCCATAGAGTGCCTCATAAGGAGCCATACCAATACTATTGTGGTAACTGTTATTATGAGTGAACTCGATCAATGGGAGAAATCTCTCCCAACACCCGCCATAATCAAGAACACAAGCCCTCAACAAATCTTCAAGGCTTTGGATAGTCCTCTTGGATTGTCCATCGGTTTGAGGATGATAAGGGGAACTAAGCTTCAACTTAGAACCTAACTCATGATGTAAGCTTCCCTAAAATCGAGAAGTAAATCGGGGGATCGCGATCAGATATAATACTAGATGGCACACCGTGTAATCTAACAATCTCCTTTATGTACAACTGGGCTAATTTCTCTAATGAACTCTTCATATTCATGGGCAAGAAGTGAGTACACTTTGTCAACCGATCTATAATCACCCATATAGCATCATTTCTAGCACGAGTCCTAGGTAGTCCAGAAACAAGGTCCATAGCAATACTATCCCACTTCCAAATAGGGATCTCTAAAGGTCTCAAATAACCAGATGGTCTTTGATGTTCACTTTTAGCCTTTTGACAAACAAGGCAAGATGCAACAAAGTTTGCTACATCACGCTTCATACTGGGCCACCAAAAATTCTTCTTCAAGTCTTGATACATCTTGGTGGAACCAGGATGAATACTTAATACACTTTTCTGAGCTTCCTCAAGTACACATTTCCTCAAATCACCACTCGAGGGAACATAAATTCGGCCCTTCACACGCCAAATGCCATCATGACCTTCCACTAGAAATAAGTTCTTCCCTTTTTCTTGAGTTCTTCTTATCTCAACCAAGTACTCATCCTTCGGTTATTGCAATTTTACGGTTTTAAGGAACACATTAGCAACCGTCAATATCTTAAGGGACATCTTTTTTAGAGTATATGTTTCCACACCCACATTCAAGTCTCTAAATTGCTCAATTAGTTCCATCTCTTTCACCATCATTGTGGAAACATACAATGACTTCCGACTCAAGGCATTGGCAACCACATTTGCCTTTCCAGGATGATACTTCAATTTGAACTCATAATCTTTTAGAAACTCCATCCATCGCCATTGGCACATGTTAAGTTCTTTTAAATCAAACAAGTACTTAAGGCTCTTGTGATCACTAAAGACCATAAACTTAGAACCATACAACTAATGTCGCCACAACTTCAAATCAAACACCACCGCCGCCAATTCAAGATCATGTGTAGGATAATTAACCTCATGCGGTCAAAACTGCCTTAACGCATAGGCTATCACACGTTCACACTACATCAACAAACAACCAAGACCATGCATAGAAGCATCACAATATACTACAAAGTCATCCAATAAATCAAACAATGCTAATACTGGTGCGGTAGTGAGCCTCAATTTCAACTCTTGAAACCTTTCTTCACATTCACAGGTCAACACAAAAGGTTAATTCTTACGAGTCAACTTCGTCAATGGTAAGGCTAGGCGGGAAAATCCCTCAATAAACCTCTGATAATAACCAGCAAGACCAAGAAAACTTCTTATTTCCGTCACAGATGTTGGTCTTTCCAAGCCATAACAGCTTCCACTTTTGATATATCAACGGCAACTCCATCACCGAAAATCACATGACCAAGAAAAGAGATCTCATTCATCCAAAATTCACATTTAGAGAGCTTGGCATAATTTTTTCTCCTGAAGAATAGACAATACAAGGTGAAGATGTCTTTCATGCTCTTCATGGCTTTTAGAGTATACCAAAATATCATCAATAAACACTACAACGAATTAGTCAAGATATTCATGGAAGATGCGATTCATGTAATCCATGAAAATCACGGAGCATTTGTCACACCAAATGGCATCACTACATACTCATAGTGACCATAACGTGTTTGGAAGGTAGTTTTAGGGTGCAGAAGTAAGATACCAGAAGGTAGAGAAATTTGTATACAACCTAGTGATGGTCACGCAGAAGTTGAGACCCTTTTTTCAAGTTATCAAATCATCATTAGGATATATCAACCCATTAGTAAAATCCTACAAAATGCCGATCTAGTAGGGAGAATAGTCACATAGGCTATAGAATTCTCTGAGTATGGAATCTGGTATGAACCTAGAGGAGCCATTAAAGCCTAGTTTTTGGCAGATTTTGTAGTAGAGCTGGGGGATGATAAGGAGGAGTATGACACTGAACATTCCTTATGGACCCCGTTAGTAGATGGGTCATCAAATGAGAAAGGAAGCGAAGCAAGAATCGCACTTGAGTCACCAATCAAAATAACCATAGAAGAGTTGTTGAGATTCCTATTCAAGGCAAGCAATAATCAGACATAGTATGAGGCACTCATAGTCGGATTATAAATGGCCCTAGACCTGGGGTCACGATGTATAAAGGTAAAAACCGACTCAAAATTAGTCACACAACAAGTGGAAGGAGCTTACCAAGCAAAAAGACCCCACTCTCGCTATAACATCCTATTTTCTACCCAAACAGTAGATACGTGGATGACTTATGTTTCACAATCCTTTATGATTCAAACCTCTTTCCCCTTTTTAATTACACTAGTGACCACCGATGTAATCCTATTTATGAAATGTTTACTATTAATTAGTTTATCATTAACAAATTAACTATTTTAATTATGAGATTTTAGTACCCATATTTATTTCGTCCAATACTAGAAAAATATTATTTTTTACTATGATTATATAATTTATTAATGTCACAATTTCATTTATTATCACAGATTAATGAGATACTCTTATGAAGAAATTTCTGTAATTTAATAAAATACAATTTTTTATTAGAAAATAAAGTGATATATTTTAGAAACATTCATAACATTTTTCAAAAATTTATAGAATGAAATTTTTGAAATGATTAAATTACTTTTTAAAGTTTAATAGATTATTTTGAATAGATTTTAAAGGTCAAGATTTCTATTTTTCACTATTTTTATTTTTACATTTTTATATGTCTATTTCTACGTATTTAGGATTAAATTACAACTAAAATTTTTAAATTAGAATTTTGAAGGAATTAGACTATGGTCCTTTAGAACTTTTTGATAGTCATAATATTTATGATTTTCTAGAATTTTTCTATAAATTTCAAGAATATTTTAAAAAATAATATATTTTGAATAATTTTATATTTGTACAAAGTTACCTAAAATAAAATATTTTCATAAGAGTGTAAAGTTAAATTAAAAAAGAATTTAAAAAAGATGCATTTCAAGTAGATTTATCTAAAAATATTCGGTTTGAGTAAAAAATTTAATTTTTACTAACGTTTACCTAATCGGAAAGGTACTATTAGATTTTTATTAATAGAAAATATTAGAATTTAGAAATTTGAATTTTATATTACTTTTCTTAAAATTAGTGAGGTTTGTTATGATATTGTCATATTTTGAGATGGATTAATTTTGAATTTAAAAAATATACAGAACACAAAATTACTTTTCACACCCTCAGTTATACATTTCATCCTTCAATTACTGTGTGCTCACGGAATATCACTATGCATGAACGAAATTTTCAAACATAAATGGTAAATTTTATAATAAAATAATAGAATGCATAATAAAATATTTTCCTATATATAGGACATTGAAGAACGTTGTTTCTCACATGAACTCAGAAAGATTTAGAAATATAGTAGTGTTAAAAAGAGAATGGTGAATGTAAAAAAGAAATTATTTTCTAAAGAAAAACAGTTCTGCCAAAATTATGAGCTAATAATAACTTTCTTTCATACTTTTTCATGACTATTAAGTTTATTTTTATATCATTTTAAAATTAATTATTGTATCGAATATAATACTATTATTTCATGTTACTATGCTAAATAGTAAGTTACTATTACAAAAAGTGAATTACTATTTACTAGTTAATATTTACCATTTACTACTTACCGATTACTATTCACTATTTACCATTTACTATTTACCAATTACTAATCAATATTTACGGTTACTATTCATGGTTACTATTTATCATTGTTATTCATAATTACTATTTAAAATAATAATTTTATAAAAAAATTGATTATTTTATGCAAGATAACATTTATTTTAAGTATATTAATTATGATATACTTTTATATATTTTACCTTATTAAAAGGAATGTTGAGAATATATATATTCATTTTGAAATAATTTTTTAAAGAATTTTCAAATATTGTATTTTATACTAAATTGAGGTAGAATTAATGTGTTTTAGAATTTAAAAGTAAAGTGTTCACGAACGATTCACAAAGGATCAAACTTCAAGAGGTAAAGAGAAGTGAGATAAGAATATAATATGGAAAGATGTAACGCCCTCAATTAACTAGGATAAATCCCCTCACGGGAATGTCCCAATTAAGTAAGGTGTTACTAATTCTATTTAAAAATTTGAGAAGTTTTTTTTTGTACGTCGGATATCATAAATTATTCGTTGAAACATAATAGAGTAGTTGCATGGTTTAATTCTTCAAGTGGGTTACATACTAAAAAAGAATGAGGAACACAGGCTCCCAATATGTACAAACAATCATCCAAAACATAAAGTTCAATCCTGATCATCAGCACCTATATTTTCTCTTGTGAGTCAAGGATGTAGCTCAAGCTTTACACGTCCCGTAAGACAATATTCTCTAGAAAGGTGTACTGCAGTTACTCAGGACCTCTTCCACACCCTCCTTGATCTTTGACTGGCCAAATCAATAAGAACAGATGCAGAGAAAACTAGAAGGGTGAGTGTACACTCTCAACCCATAGGTTCTCATGCAAGGGCATATAATCATAGACATACATAATCTCATAGAATAACAATATCACATACAAACATAGCCATAACTCACAGAGGTTCATCGATTATATATGATGCATAAGTTAGGTGTTTTATAAATTATCTTGTTTAGGTTTCATGATGTGAATAGGGCTAAAGATCTTATCATTATCATTATAATCACATCTTTACAATACATCTACTGGGAAGAACATATATTTGCTAAAGCGACCGGGGCTCACTAAGTTCCTACAAATCATCAAGGGTACAGGACACACACATCCCAACAACTTATGTATCCATCACACACAAATCATAATCACATACAAATAGAACTGGCTTTACACGGTCCTACTAACAGACGCCTTTAGCCGAAGTATACCAGGTTTGCCATGGATGGCCTTTGCCTCAAGTGCGACTCTAAACCATTGGGTGCCTGACCCAGTTGTACTCCCAAGATCTTTTATATTAATCAAGAGACCATGTCCTCTAGTGTACTCATCACTAATGCTCTAGAATTTGTAATCTAGCTTATAATTCGAGCACATGCTCATGATGTAAGATGCATTCACTTCACTTGTCTTTTATTTTGTATTAACTAAGTGTCAAGCGAAATCCCTACGCCCAACACCCTTGTCCTTAATACATCGAGTATATTCTATTAATATGTGACACAATTTAGATAAGGAAAACGTAGAATTTGGAGATTTTAGTGCCTAAGTCTTAATTACTTTCTAAATTTCTTTTAGGAGCACTAAGATTATGGCTTAAAGATAAATTTAATTTCTTAAGTGACAAAGTTATCAATCATTTGAAAGTTTTGTCTCCTAACCCATCCAAGTCCATCTAGACTTACAGAGTGCCAAAAAATTGTTAGAGTTTGCTTATTTTATTGATTTAGTAGGAATGTCGCTTCGTTGTAGTTTTGAATCCAATCTATGTTTCCCTCGGTATGAAAATTAGTATTTATCCAAAAAGACTCGTACCTTATTTAGTTAATAGGTAACTTGAATAAAACTCAAGACAATGTGTAGTAATTTTCTCAGACCGATTCGGTGAACGTCATCCCGTCACATTTAATGGCCATGGAGTTTTGTTCATCCGCTTAGGGCTAAAAATCTTTTTGAGTTTATTTTGGTAAAGTTATTTTATAAAAACACATTCCAATTTATGTAATATCATTTCGGCTCAAAATCACCTAAAATACACGTAAGTCATTTTTCTCATCGGTTTTGTCAAAAACTTCGTTCTTAACGTATTTTCGCTAGAAAACTCCAATTTACGTTATTCCAAAGCCAAAAGTGATTACTTTTTAAAATCCTATATTTATAACATAAAATAAATACTAAATTCTGTCCAGAATGTTAATTTTACTTAAACCTCTTTTTTTGCCAAAAACATTATTTTTTCCCGTTAAAACACCACTGATCGTGATTAAGGACAAGTTATCGCTTAACGCCTTCGCCATCTTTTTCTCATGTGTGGGAAACACCCCTCACCTCACCTTATTAAACATATTTTTCAATAACAAATTAGAGAATAAAGACATCATTCTCGTCCATCTTATACCTTTCATTCGTACACGGTCCAAATGGTAGCAAATCAAGTAAAAAAATTCTCATCCAACGTACATCAAAACATCACCAAATAACGTAAATCGTAACATATTTTTCAAGCATCAACTTGTCAAATTTATCACTCCATTAAAACTCATCACACAGCCACGATTTTATATATATATATATACACATATATAGAACACACATACATATATATAACCTTGAAAATTCTGACTTTAACTCATGCAAGGAGAGATTTCAATCATAGCTACCGTAAAAACGCATGCAAGGGTAAATATGATGTTTTCACCAAACGTTTTTTGCATGCAAACCCATTAAATGATCATCATCATATACAAACCCTAGTCCAGCCTTTACATGGTTAAATCAAGTTTTTTGAAGGGATAAAACAAGGCTGGACCAAGGATTTTCCTTGAGCCAAAAGACTACCCAAGCCATGGTTTCCAAAAACAAGGCCTTTCCCTTGAAATCTCATTTTTATCATGGAAAATTTGGTTGTTCTAGATGTTTTCTAGCTTCGAATAAAAAGGAAAAAAGCCATATTTTTAGTTACCATAAAGGTAAGGATCATGCATGCAAATAACTATAAGCAAAGATGAAAGAATTTCCTCTACCTCAAATGAAGTACATATCTTAGAGGAGGAAGAGATGGCCTTCATGCTCTTATTTTTCCTTGCTCCATGACTCCTAAAGATAGTTGAATAAGCCCTTAAGGTGATGTTGATGGGTGGTAAAGAGGAGTAGAGGTGGTGAAATATGAAGAGAAAAAATAAGAGAAAGTGAAGCTAGAGAGCTCGGTCAAGAGAGTGAATTTTTTTCCAAATTTTACTTGTCTCAAGCTTATATAGACAAGGTGAGTGGGGGGATTAACCAATCAAACTTGGCTTTAGTGGCTGGTGGATGCCAATTAATTAATAAAGTAAGGTTTAGTGGAATGATATGGTGTGATCATAAAGAGTTGACACTTGTCCAAAAATTTTGAAATTGTTCTATTAATAATTTGGAAAATTGATGAACATTAAAGTTATAGACCTTTTTCTTCTATTTCCAATGAGTTAAAGAACATTAAATTCCAATAACTAGGGTGAAAGTTATGCCCGATTTACTAAAGACTGTCCAGACAGGACTCGTACTGACAGGTCAGTGAATTAAAATAAGAATTGAGATTTTTAGGCTTGGAATTAACTTTTTTTCCTTCATTAGAATTTTAAAGGATTTCAATATGAAAATTTTAGGACAAGAATCAGTCGATTCTGATAATTATAGAGAAAGTTATGTAAAAAATACTAAAAGGTGTACATATGTGTGAATTTCTTAATTTAATTCTTGAAATAAAATTTGGGAATTATGTGTTGGGAATTGGGCTTTATGGTTTTAATAAGAATTGTAAGGAATTTGATTACAAATATTTTGAGACAAGAATCACTCAAACCAAACACTCATAGCATAAATTTGGCCAAAAATGGTGAAGTATGCGCAATAAGCTACGAGACAGAACTTAGGTTTTTCTCAATTTATCGAATAAGCATAAGTCTTGATAATTGGCTCTGTCCCCACCATCCACCATCCTCTGAGAAATATCGAGGGTTCGGTTTCATCCTCTAAGCTTGGTCCTGGACCATAGCAATACCTAAATTGGGTAGCGTGCTCACTTACACCGAGAAATTTCTTGCCTAGCTACTAGAATTTATTTATTTATCTATTTATTTCTATTTTTAGAAAATTAATCTATTTTACAAAACTTTATAAATCTTAGTTTTAAAATTTACAAATAAATCTAACACACAAATCATAGAACTAAGATGGTCAGAGCCCAATTTCATTCATAACAGCACACAAGAGAACATGTCTCATCTTAGTCCATGGACTAATTACAGAAAAAATGAGGGGTGTTACAAAAGATATAAGGATAATGGGAGGAGCCCAATGCTCATTTTAAACTTAGAACAACTATTATATTTTAAAGTAATATTCATTATTACCTTAAGTAAATAAATATATAAAATTTATTCAAAGTTTAAAATATGAGTGAGTTGTTCATATGCCATAAGGGAATTTATTCAAAGTTTAAACTTTTTCACTCTGACTAGTCTTTAAGTGATTACATACCAGTTAAGTCATCCATATGCCATGAGGGCATTTATATTGTTATTATCCGCATTTAAAGAAGAGTGTAAACTTCTGGCTGGCTTAGTATAAAATAAGACTTTAAAGAGCCCACATGCATATATCGGAAGAATTATGGAATTGGAGGCATTGCATGACATTCATGTGATTATAACTATCTGTGTGTGTGATTGTGGGTGATAATATTATTATAATATTTGTGGAAACCTTTTTGCTTATGCCTTATCTGTGAAGTATTATCTTATGTTTCTCACTCCTTCTTGTTTAATTTCTATGTCAAATATACTTCAAGATCATATATAGTAGAAAGATCATAACTGTCAGACAAAGAAAAAAGTATGTAGCCATGAGAGATTAAAGAAGTCTTATCCTTGATCAGATGGTTGAAGGGATGTGATGAGAACATGACTCGTAATCATATAATTCAAAGATGAGGAAATGAATAGTCATAGTAGCAATAGAGGCAGAATGTTAAAGCTAGCCTTAATTTTAAAATTTACCTTATTATAGTATCCTATTTCAAATAACTATAATAAGGTAAAGATTAAACTTTGGTATGTTTTATTATTTGGACATAGTACTGTAATTTTTGATCACTGAACTTATGATTTATCAAAATTGATTTTGTCATTATAAGACAATTATTGAAAAACAAAATTTTCCATTTTTATATTTTTTGGAACCAAGTTATGTATGCGTCCCTATGTATGAGAGATAGGGAATTCAAAGGAATCAAAAAGAACAAAAATGTTTTTTTAAAAAAACTACAAGGATATCTATCTTGTATATAAAAGGGGTGTTATAAGGTGGTACCAGAGCAGTTCAATCCAAATCGGCTTGGGGTATGGTCTTATTACCGTGTTAGTATACTCTGATTGGTTGAGTTAGTTAAGAGATGTTATGCTTGGTATAGGAAAAAATCATTTAATTGGAGTAGATAGAAAGAGACAAGTGAAGAAAAGTTAGGATTTATTTTAAAAGAAAGACTTAAGTCTATAGGAAGTATAAGTTAGAATTTTATGCCCAATAACTTAAAAAATGTTCTTGCAGAGATTATTAGAAACTGGCCACTCTGAGGTCTCTCTTGACATTGTTTAAGTATGGGTGTTATTATATGGTGGAATAATGAGGTAAATTAACTAATGCAGTTATTTTCTTCTTACTCCAAACTTGGTCTATGGTGATTCATTTTTTTAAGTTAATATATGATCATGAAATCCTTGTACAATATGGTATGGGATATATTGTACATAGAGTGACAAGGTACATGACATTTGTTTAAATGTTATGTCAGTCTTATCAGTTATTAACAAAGAAAGTCAAACAGATTGGGTATGCGTGCTGGAAATGCTTATATGAGGGGACACTAAAAGGGATAAGACAATAGGAGATCTTTAATGACATAAATTATTATCTAGGAATTAAAGTTGAGCTTAGAAAAAAGTCTCAAGATATCTTTAGATGAATTTTAGACTAGAGTCATCATGACTTTAATTACTTAACTATAAATTACTGGGACTGATCACCCCGAACGATTTATGCTCAATAATGAAAGGCATATCAAATAGAGGGTGCTAAGAAGAATGAATTTAACCCTAGATTGATGTGACATAGGGGCAAACTCAACAAACTTTATTAGGATATTCCTTACCAAGCTTTTGGATCCAGATAGATACCTATGCCCAATAAAGTGATTCATATAAACTGAAAGCTTGATGGGTAGTTAGTTGTTATGATCCCAGACTGGTATAGCAACTTATCTAAGAGAAAATCATAGTTTTTCTTTTGATGATATATTTTAAAAACTAGAGTTGTATTAATCCATGAAAGAAATAGGTCAATTTGTTCACCAACTTATTTGGTGTGGAAATGGTCATGCTATGACCATATCAATGCCTATTTGTATACTTATGTGTCCTTCTTATATGGCACAAGAGATTTGTTTTGTTGATTATTCAATTAATGATGCTTATATGTCTTGATTGATGAAAGATGGATGGTTGTAGTATTAAGTATAGTCTACACATTTTATTGAACTTGTTGAACATATTATTGTAGCAAGTATACCATTACATAGTTTGAAATAAGTACAGATGTTGGAAACAATTGAAAGGTGTTAGTGTTAAATTAATATTGGAAGGTTTTGCCTAATATATCTCTTTCATAGGAAATATGAGTTATTCATAGCCTTATAAAGGTAAAGCAAATTATGTTCTTTATTCCACACCTTTATCCCACATATACATATGCACTTAATATAAATTATTATTATATATATACTTAAATTGTAATGATGCATTTGTATATGTATACAAAACTTTTTCTAGTCTTGGAATAAAGGAAAGTGTTTCAAAATTCACGTGTTAATGAACCTTAGATAAACAGATATGAACCTTTACTTATTAATTTAGTGTAAGTTTTTATTAAGTGAGTTACAAAAAAACCTTAGCCAATCGTAGAAAAATTGAAGTAAGGATTACAAAGATAGCATAATGATTCATAACCATTAGAAATTAGTGAACTAATCAAATACATATAAAGATTGTAATTGATTATGATGGGACACGTGTTAACCAAGTGGCCTCAATTACTCAAGGGGGGGAGAATTGAGTTTTAAAAATTTTCGTTGGAATGCTTTTGAAATTAATTCTTTTGTAATCAATTTAATAAATATGAATAACACACAAAAGAACAAGTAATAATGTCAAATTAATTACGAAGTTATTTTAGCACTTAGAAAGTAAAAATTATTTTTAACATAATTAATTCAAGAATATTACTTAGATAATTTTAACAAATTAATCTAAATAATTAATTAAGCAATTTTATATCAGGTTAATGGTGTACTTAAATATCCAAGCAAATTAAATCTCAATAATAAAGGAGTTTAAGGATGATAGATTTGCAAATCGATATAACGAGTTCCACCACACCAGTGTACGTCTCGCCTTCAAGCAACCCACTTGAAGGATTCCACTATTGAGAATTTGACATATAAGCTTTGAGCAATTACAGCTTCTTAGTGTCCCACACTCAAGAACTTAATCCTCACAAGCAAAAGGGCAACCCACCCAATCTCACAATCTCTCAATTACAAGGTTGAATACCCAACCCAAAATATCTCAAAATTTATGTATGTAATTTTACAAGTGTGACTCTCTCAATAGAGTGGATATACAATTTTTAATCACTTTAAAAATATTTTTCTTCTCTTAGAAAAAGATATGCAGATTTATCACTCAAAAATATTTTTCTCACAATATAACTCAAAAATTATTTGCAAAGAAAAGAGACAGAGAGCTTAAACTTAGAGAGAATAAGAGAGCAAGAAGGAAAGCAAGGGAATTTCGTTGCTTGGTGTTGTGTCTTCTGCCTTCAGTTTCCTCTCTATTTATAGGCAAAGGAGCATGGTTTCTTTCAACCTCCGATCCTCAATATAGGCAATTAATTTGAACTTTGTCTGCCTTCATGTTTCCTGCGTGCTTGATTTCTGGCTTGGAGAAGGAGATTGTCTGCCTCAATTAATGCAACGCCTTTTCAATTTGAGTCTCGAGAGAAATCAAAGAAATCAATGCAGTTTGAGTTTCTGAAAATGCGTACTGATGTTTTCCATGATTCAGCGCATGATTCCAGTGATGAATTTAGTTGAATTTCTTGCCCAAAACTGCGCATGAATCGATTCCTTAACGGCATGAATCGATTCTTCCATTCATGAATCGATTCCTATAGGTGGGGAATCGATTCCTACATGCATGAATCGATTCCTACCTTCAGTGAATCGATTCCCACCTTCAGTGAATCGATTCCCAGCTTATTTTTTGCCCAGAAAATTCTTTTCTTCAGCCATGAATCGATTCCCAGCTTTGGTGAATCAATTCCTACACCTAATGCTTTATTATTCATGCGTTTTTCACTCTTTTGATGTGTAATTACATATGGTTTGATTCTTTTGGTTCTTAGGCACTTTTATGAATATTTTTCATCATTTTTCCTTGAATAAACATCACTCTTTTTGGTTCTTTTAATTGTACTCTTTTGCCTTGAATAATTCTTTTGGAGTTCATCATTTTTGCATCATCAAACATAATTAATTACTTGACAACATCCTTAATATATCTTCATTTGTTGTGTCATTATCAAAACCTACATCAACATATAAATACAACACGTAATCAAATATATTAGGAAATAATTAATCCATTATGTAGGATCATAGGATTGATACATAACATTGGATTGTCATAACATATGAAGACAAGGAACCTAAGGATTTAGTTAGATAAACGACAAGGAACATACTTATCCTTTTCAACTAGGACAATTTATTATTTCACTAGGTACATGACTACATTATAAGAAATAAAATAAAAAATCTAGCATGTCATCATCAAAAGACGAGTAACCACTTGTTCTTTTGACGGTAATTGAAGATTCATATTAGTTAGGAACCTCAGAGTACTCAATCACATAGCTGACAATAAGCAGAACAAATAAATAATAAAAATTGAGCACCATAATTGTTATGAGAGATAAGAAAGTTGTTATCAAACATTATAACTCTCTTTCCCTTTGATAATTACCAACCATTGAGCAGCATGATGTTGCCTGAGGACATTGATTGAAGAAGTAGATAAATGAGAGAAACTAGAGAATTTTGAGTTTATGATAGGAAGTAAGGAAAGATTAGAAATTTATAAGCAACCTAACCTTAGAGAACAACGGTCATAATGGTTAATCCAACGGTTATAACGGCTAGTTATCAATGACTAGTTACTTAGCAGTCCAATTCGATATTGCAAGAAGAAAATTATGACTGATATATGTTTTGTTTAGATTTTAGGATTTTAATATATATATATAATGATTAAATAGGTTAAGTAACGCCATTATTAGGACATTTAAGAGTTAACTGTCTATTTATGATAAGCATGGTTGACAAAATTAAGACGATCGACATTTTCAAGTTGAGAAAAAAATACCTAATAAAACAAAGAGAAAGTGAGTGACAATATTCAAGAAAGAATTCTCAACTATAAATGGCATAAATAACTCCCCCTTTTAAATGTAATTTGATACCACATGTTATACATATGCTATACATATAATTGAATACCACTTTATTATTTACACATGTAAAAAAAATATAGTAAGGCTCCCCCTTAATCATGCAATTTCAATAAGGATAGATAAAGATGTTTATCTATAGAGATCATTTCTCCCCCTTTGGCATCATCAAAAAAAATATTAAGAACAAGATAATTAAAAGATTTTATTGAAAGATTCTAAAAAGAGTACACATAAGGATTTATAATGAAGTACATATGACAAAGAGGCATAACAATTTCCATTTTTATGGATTAAAAAATCTAAACTCAGAAAATTATTGATTAAGGTCATTGTATTGAGTGGTCATAGTTTCCACCATTTGGTCGAAGCGGGCATTCATGTTATTCTTCATGCTGTCAAAACAAGCACTCATTGCGTCAAAGCAGTTATCAATGTGAGAGGTCAACCTATTGAAGAAAGCATCATTAAAATTAGTAGCATGTGGAGGAGGTGCTTGTTGTTAAGGTTGATCTTCCTCATCATCATTGTTATGTGCATAAGGGGGTGAGTATTGCCAAGCATCATCTTAGTTATACCAACCCATTTTTGAAAGATGAGTGTTTCCAATTTTACCTTTATGGCCAACAGCTTCTTTCACTTCATTTATAAGATCGACGTTGAAGTGCTTGAGAAGTTTTGTAATAAGGACAGCATAAGGAAGTCTATTGAGTGTTTTGGAATCAATCATGTGATTTCTAACAAGCTTGATCCAATTGATTTCCTTTTCATGAGGCATTGCCCAAAGGATAAGAGTTTGGATTTCACTCACTCTAGTATTATTAGAGCCCTTAGGAAGAATGATTTTTACTAAGCAGTAGTGGAGGAGACGATGATAAACGTTTAGCTCCCCAACGGTGCTTTTGGAGACAAAGGATAGATGGAGAAAGGCACGAGCATCAATGGAATTATACTCCCATTCCAGAGAAGGTTTAGTACCAAAGAAATCCACGTTATTGATTGGAAGCTTTCTAACCAGATAAAGAATATTATCATCAAGAGCAATAGGTACTCCCTTGAGTTTTGCGACGTAACACCCATTCAAAATTTTTAAGGTTGAGTAGAAGGCTTGAATTAACTCTGGATATATGTAATTTTCCTTGAGAGCAACAAATTCTACTAAATTTTGTTGCTTAAGAACATTTAGAACATCAAAATCATGTTCTTCGAAGAGAGGAACATCAAGCCAATGAGGAGGTAATATGAGTTTTTCAGAATATTTTTCAAGAAATTTTTGAAGTTAGGTTTGATTATCAAATAATCTCAGAATATTTCAGAATATTTAAATATGAAGAGCCACCAGTATTTCCTTATTTTTTCTTTCTAGAGTGGGATGATGAAGCCATGATTTTGAGGTTTTTAGAAAAGAAAAAGAGAGGCTTATGCAAAGAAGTGAAGCAAGGGATAAGAGCTTAGAAGAATCAGCGTGAGACAACATGATTTAATAGAGGAATTGTCGTGTGAATCGATTCAGCCTGGAAGGGAATCGATTCATTTGGAATAATTTGTAATTTTGGGTCATTTTAAATGTGGGAATCGATTCATGTGAGGGGGAATCGATTCCTACAGCTGTTCCTGGCCAATTTTTTATACGTAGAGAAGGAAATTCACGTGAATGCCTTGGGAGTAGGAGTTTTGTTTTATTCTTCACATGTTCTGTAAATGATTCACGTGAAGGGCTTTGATTTGCAAGAAAGGAGTCAAGACAAGGCACATGAGACAAGTAACAATCACATGAGTGCATTGTACAAAGTTTATTGATTTGAATTTTTGAATTCAATTCTTCATGTAGTACTTCAGAGGGGATAAGAAGGATTAAAAAGTTTGCAAGTGCCATTGATTTTGTTTCATCAAGAAATCAAGAAAATCAAGGGCTAATTTGTATTTACTTTTGAGATCATATTCTTCATAAGAGATTATTTTGTTTTAAGAATATGTTTAATTAAGTAGATGCAAAATGAGGATTTAAAAATTTATGGGGTATTAACATGATATGATTATCTTTTTAATGAGGATTTAAATGTCAAGATAATGCATATTTAAAGTAAATTGATATTTTCAAAAATAGAATATTTATGAAGGAAGAATAAATCTTTAAGTTAAAGATTTGTGATAATAAAATATGTTCAAATATTTAAGAGAATGTGATTAAAGAATTTCTAAAATGCCTAACTCCCTTCTAATATTTATAAACTGTTCTTTTGGAAGGGGTTTAGTGAAAATATCCGCCAATTGTTTAGGAGTTTCAACATATTCAAGAACACAATCTCCTTTTAAAACATGATCTCGTATGAAATGGTGACGGATTTCGATGTGTTTTGTCCGTGAATGCAAGACCGGATTTTCGGAGATATTTATGGCGCTGGTGTTGTCACATTTAATGGGTATTTAGTCTAGAACAACACCGAAGTCAAGAAGTTGTTGTCTCATCCATAGGATTTGAGTACAGTAACTTCCAACTGCAATATATTCTGCCTCAGCTGTTGATAACTTGACACTTACTTGTTTCTTGCTATGCCAAGAAACAAGAGAACTTTTGAGTAAATGACAAGTACCGCTGGTACTTTTTCTATCTAATTTGCAATCGGCAAAGTCAGAATCAGAATATCCTACAAGAATACATTCAACGCCTTTGGGATACCATAAGCCAACATTTTGAGTACCCACAAGATATTTTAAAATTCTTTTTACGGCAGTAAGATGTGATTCCTTAGGACATGCTTTATATCTAGCACATATACATACCGTAAACATAATATCGAGTCTACTAGCTGTTAAGTAAAGAAAGGATCCAATTATACCTCGGTATTTAGTTATTTCAACGTCCTTACCCTTTTCATCTTTGTCTAAGTAGCAAGAAGTACTCATTGGTGTGGCTATTTCATTTGCTTTATCCATTTCAAACCTTTTAAGTAGTTCTTTGTAGTATTTTATTTGACTAATGAAAGTTCCTTCTTTTGTTTGCTTAATTTGTAGCCCAAGGAAGAATGTAAGTTCTCCCATCATGGACATTTCGAATTCATCTTGCATAATCTTGGCAAACTCTTGACAAAGAATTTCGTTAGTAGCACCAAATATTATGTCATCAACATAAACTTGTACCAAAAGGATGTCATGATTTTTACATTTTATAAACAGTGTAGTATCAACCTTTCCCCTTTCAAAATAATTTTCTAGAAGAAATTTACTGAGTCATTCATACCAAGCTCTTAGAGCTTGTTTCAAACCATATAAAGCTTTTCTCAATTTAAAAACATGGTTTGAAAATTTGTGATTTTTAAAACCGGGAGGTTGATTTACATAAACTTCTTGAATATAACCATTTAGAAAAGCGCTTTTGACATCCATTTGATAAAGCTTAAAATCTATACAACAAGCAAAAGCTAACAATAATCTTATGGCTTCTAACCTAGCTATGGGAGCATACGTTTCTTTATATTCCCTCTTCTTGATTATATCCCTTAGCAATTAAGCTAGCTTTATTTCTTGTAATTATTCCATTTTCATCTAGCTTATTTCTAAAAACCAATTAGTGCCTATTATTTGATGATCATTGGGTTTTGGCACAAGTTCCCAAACTTTATTTTTTTCAAATTGATTTAGTTCCTCTTGCATGGCTAACATCTAATGTTCATCAATAATAGCTTCATTGATTTTTGGGTTCTATTTGTGATACAAAGGCTAAGTGATTGCATGCATTTTTAATAGCGTTTTGAGTACTTACACCTTTTGTTATTTCACCTATGACATTGTCCAATGGATGGTTCTTCATGGTGATCCACTCCTTTTGTTGAGGTTAGTCATTTTGTATTGTATCTCCTTCATTTTTTATTTCTTCTTTATCGTCCATGTTCATTTCTTGGAATATACCTATAAGATCATCAATATCCTTTCTCAGAGGATTTTGGTTAAGTTCATCAAATTTGACGTGTATAGACTCTTCAATTGTACAAGTTCGTTTGTTAAAGAGTCGATATGTTTTACTTGTAGACGAGTAACCTAAGAATATTGCTTCATCAGATTTCGCATCAAATTTGCCAAGATTTTCCTTTCCATTGTTTAAGACAAATTATTTGCATCCAAATACGTGAAAATAAGAAATATTTGGTTTTCTACCTTTGTAAAGTTCATAGGGGGCTTTCTTTAAAATTGGTCTTATCAAACATCGATTCATAACATGGCAAGCGGTATTTACCGCATTGGCCCAAAAATGTTTCGCAATATTACTTGCATTTAACATAGTTCTTGCGAGCTCCACTAAAGATCGATTTTTCCTTTCAACTACTCCATTTTGTTGTGGAGTTCTTGGAGCCGAAAAATTATGTTCAATGCTAAAATTTTCACAAAATTTCTCAAAGGATTGCTTTTCAAATTCTCCCCCATGATCCATTCGGATGGATGCTATTTTTAAATGTTGTTCATTTTGGATGATCTTGGCAAGTTTCTTAGATGCATGATATGCTTCATTTTTATGAGTAAGAAATAATGTGCATGTATATCTAGAGTAATCATCCACAATCAGGTGACCATAATAATTTCCACCAAAACTTTTAACCTTTGAAGGTCCAAATAAATCCATATGCAAAAGTTGTAAAGGTCTATTTGTTGAAACAATATTTCTTGCTTGAAAAGAAAGCTTTACTTGTTTTCCCTTTTGACATGCATCATAAAATTTGTTTTCAAATTTCAGTTTTGGTAAACCAATTACTAAATCTTTCGAAACAAGTTTGTTTAAATGGTCTATATGAATATGAGCAATTCTTCTATGCCATAGCCATGATTCATCCTCTTTGGTTATGAAGCATTGCACATCATTTGAAGCAAGACAATCAAGATTAACCATGTAAATATTATCGATTCTTTGACCAATGAACTTTACTTCCTTGTTTAGCTTATTTTCAATCATGCAACAATTTGATTTGAAAACAATTTTATATCCTTTATCATATAATTGACTAATACTAAGCAAGTTATGCTTAAGTCCTTCAACATATAGTACGTCATTTATTGAAGTTAAAGAGTTTTTACTAATGTTACCGATTCCAAGTATTCTTCCTTTTGTGTTGTCTCCATAAGTAACAAAACCTTTGTTTTGAGGAGTAAATGATATAAACTTACTTTTGTCTCCTGTCATATGTTTTGAACACCCACTATCCAAGTACCAATGGGTGTTACTTCCTTTAAAACAGACCTATAAAACAAGTCAAGTTAGAGAACTTGGTACCCATTTTATCTTGGGTCCTTGTAGGTTAGTTTGTGAAAATGTCCCCTTAGGAACCCATACTTTACTCATAACTTTTGGTCCTAATCTTCTAACATTACAATTGTAAGAATTGTGACCTTTAAGACCACAGTGATTGCATTTCATGAAAGGTGTAGATGATTTACTAGGTGGTACGAAGAAATTTTTGTAATGTTTCTCCTTCTTGTAAGCATGTGATCCTTGATTATAACCTAATCTAGTTTTATTGAACATGCAATGTTGTTTTCCAAGAAGTGCATTTAAATTATCTGTACTATTGGTAAATTTCTCAAGTGTCTTATTTAAATCTAACACTTTCTTTTCAAGTATGTCACATTTCTTAGCAAATTCACAAGGTTTAGTCTTAGAGCATGCTTGTTCTTTTACTACTTCCATTTTTAAAAGTTCATTTTCTTTACAAACCTCCATAAGATGCATCTCAAGAGTATCAATGGTTTTTCTTGATAACTTATGCTTATTAAAAACTTTTATAAATTTATCATACAATTCTTCAAGAGCATCAAGTAGTTCTTCTTTATCTAAGTCATGAAAATTTACCTCATCATCTTCATCTTGGTGGTTGGCCATGAGGCAAAGGTTTGCTTCTTCATTTTTGGATTCTTCCGAGCTACTTATCTCATTTTCATCCCATATGATATATGCTCTTCTTTTCCCTTTTCATTCTTTGTTTTTCTTCTTTAGATTTGGGCAATCCACTTTAAAGTTCCATTCCTTTCCACATTCAAAACAAGTAGGTAAGGAATTATTTTCTTTAGAGATGGGTTTCTTACCTTTGTTTGTGAAGCTCTTTTGGAAGCGTTTGTTCCTCATGAGTTTCCCAAAATGCTTCACTAATAGTCCTAGCTCTTCATCCTCATCAAGATCACTCTCGGATTCATTTTCATCTATTGAGGTGGCCTTGAGAGCTATCCCTTTCTTCTTTAAGACTTTTTCTCCTTCCTCCCCATGTTTCAAATCTTTCAACTCTTGTTATTGTTCTTGTAGTTTACCAAACAATGTGACAAGAGACATGTCATTTATATTGGGAGATTGCTTGATGGCCGTAACAAGAGGTTGTCATTCCCTAGTAAGACTTTTTAGAACTTTGTGGATAAGTTCCTTGTTAGTGTAAGATTTACCAAGAGTAATAAGATGATTAATAATCAAAGTAAATCTCTTTTGTAGTTCTAAGATCGTCTTACTAGAATTCATTCTAAAACTTTTATATTGGCTAGTTAATGTACTAATCTTAGAATCCTTAACATCGCTAGTTCCTTCATGAGTTATTTGAAGGGTATCCCATATATCTTTGGCAGATTTACATATTACTACTCTAAAAAATTCATCGGGACCTAAGGCTAGGTGATTAGATTCTTGGCTTTATAATTATACTGTACTTTCTTTTCTTCATCACTAGTCCAATCATCCATGGGTTTTTCCATTTGTCTACCATCAACAATATGCATAGTATGAAAGGACCATTTTCAATAGCATTCCAAACTCTTAAATCAATTGATTGAATAAAAATTTTCATTCTCTCTTTCCAAAAAGCATAACCTTCCCCATTAAAAGCAGGAGGTCGATTTGTAGCACCACCCTCAGGAAAAAGGTTTAAAGTGTTGTTTAAGTGGCCTCAATACTCAAGAGGGGGGGTGAATTGAGTGTTAAAAACTTTTCTTTAGAATGCCTTTGAAATTGATTCCTCATTCACAAAATATACTTATGTCCAATGGATAGCAAGTGTAGTGCAAGAAACAATGTAAAACAATGTGCAAATGTCACTTAGGCAATGTATCAAATAGTTGGTGTCCAATACTTTAGCACAAGTTGTTCAAGCAAATATAAAAGGGGCTTTCACAATCAACAATAATAATCAAGCCAAAGGCAATATGTAAATGCAAGAGAATAGGGAAGAGAAGCTTGCAAACCAATTTAACGAGTTCCACCAACCCAGTGTACGTCTCGCCTTCAAGCAACCCACTTGAAGGATTTCCAATATTGAAGTTTAGAGATACAAGCTATGAGTAATTGCAGCTTCCTAGTATCCCACACTCAAGAACTCAATCCTCACTAGCACAAGGGCAACCCACCCAATCTCTCAAACTCTTAATACCCAAAGGTTGAACCCCAACCTTTGTGACCACTCAACCTAGAGTGAATAACCTTGGTGTTTTGGTGTTTGGTTTTACAATTAATAAACTCTCTCAATAGAGTAGATAAGCAAATAAAAGAACTCTCACAATTTTCTAACTCTCAGCAAGAGAGGATATACAAATTCTCAGCTCAAAGTTTTATAATATATAAAGAAAATGAACTCACTAAGCACAAATGCAAGTATAGATTGATTGCCTCTTGTTGGTGTTTTGATGCTTGAGTTAGAGGTCTATTTATAGAGCTTTGAAGGTCCTCCTAGCCGTTGTACATCATGGTTCTAGCTTGTCTCTACGTATAATGGGTATTAGATCTATGTTTCCCACCTTAAAATGTCTTTTTAGTGATGTTTCCCACTACTTGAATTGATTCATACATTTCCGAATCGATTGAAGGCATTCTGACTTGGGCATTTTGGGCTTTTAGGGGCGTGTCAATCGATTCAGGCTTTGGTGAATCGATTCAAACTACTCTATTTTGAATTTTTGGGCTGTCAGCTTCGTGTGAATCGATTCAGGCTCTGGTGAATCGATTTAGGACATTCTGTTTTCATAATTTTGAGACTTCCAGGCCTCTGAATCGATTCATATGTATGTGAATCGATTCAAAAAATGATGTTTGTTGTTTTTCCATGCTTTTTGATGTTTCCTTGATGCATTTTGAGTCATGATTCCTTTCCTTGATCTTCATGCATTGTTTTCTTGATTCTTTAATCATATGGGAGCATGTTCTTCATGATTCCTTGAATCTTTGATTTGAGTACATCAAATGTATTCTTTTGATTTGTTTATTTCATTTGTTTTTGATCCATGAATGATGCTCTTCTTGTTCTTGGATACTTGTCATTATCAAAACTTATCTACAACATGCAAATACATAAAGAATTTGAGGTCATTCGTTCTCTTGAAGCTGTTAAGCTTAATTTACCAAGAGTCAAGCTCTGATACCACTTGTTAACCAAGTGGCCTCAATTACTCAAGAGGGAGGGGGGAGTGAATTGAGTATTAAAAATTTTCGTTGGAATGCTTTTGAAATTAATTCTTTTGTAATCAATTTAATAAATATGAATAATACACAAAAGAACAAGTAATAATGTCAAATTAATTACAAAGTTATTTTAGCACTTAGAAAGTAATAATTATTTTTAACACAATTAATTCAAGAATATTACTTAGATAATTTTAAAAAATTAATCTAAATAATTGATTAAGCAATTTTATATCAGGTTAATGGTGTACTTAAATATCCAAGCAAATTAAATCTTAATAATAAAGGAGTTTAAGGATGAGAGATTTACAAACCGATATAACGAGTTCCACCACACCGGTGTATGTCTCGCCTTCAAGCAACCCACTTGAAGGATTCCACTATTGAGAATTTGAGATACAAGCTTTGAGCAATTACAGCTTCTTAGTGTCCCACTTAAGAACTTAATCCTCACAAGTAAAAGGGCAACCCACCCAATCTCACAATCTCTCAATTACAAGGTTGAATACCCAACCCAAAATATCTCAAAATTTGTGTATGTGATTTTACAAGTTGACTCTCTCAATAGAGTGGATATACAATTTTTAATCACTTGAAAATATTTTTCTTCTCTTAGAAAAGGATATGCAAATTTATCACTTAAAAATATTTTTCTCATAATATAACTCTCAAAAATTATTTGCAAAGAAAAAAGACAGAGAGCTTAAACTTAAAGAGAATAACAGAGCAAGAAGGAAAGCAAGGGAATTTCGTTGCTTGGTGTTGTGTCTTCTGCCTTCAGTTTCCTCTCTATTTATAGGCAAAGGAGCATGGTTTCTTTTAACCTCCGATCCTCAATATAGGCAATTAATTTGAACTTTGTCTGCCTTCATGTTTCCTGCGTGCTTGATTTCTGGCTTAGAGAAGGAGATTGTCTGCCTCAATTAATGCAACTTTGTTTCAATTTGAGTCTCGAGAGAAATCAGAGAAATCAATGCAGTTTGAGTTTTTGAAAACGTACTGATGTTTTCCATGATTCAGCGCATGATTCCAGTGATGAATCGATTCATTTAGTTGAATTTCTGGCCCAAAACTACGCATGAATTGATTCCTTAACTGCATGAATTGATTCTTCCCTTCATGTATCGATTCCTCTAGCAAATCATACACATGAATCGATTCCCATAGGTGGGGAATCGATTCCTACATGCATGAATCGATTCCCACCTTTGGTGAATTAATTCCTACACCTGATGCTTCATTATTCATGCGTTTTTCACTCTTTTGATGTGTAATTGCATATGGTTTGATTCTTGTGGTTATTAGGCACTTTGATGAATATTTTTCATCATTTTTCCTTGAATAAACATCACTCTTTTTGGTTCTTTTAATTGTACTCTTTTGCCTTGATTAATTCTTTTAGAGTTCATTATTTTTACATCATCAAACATAATTAATTACTTGACAACATCCTTAATATATCTTCATTTATTGTGTCATTATCAAAACCTACATCAACATATAAATACAACACATAATCAAATATATTAGGAAATAATTAATCCATTATGTAGGATCATAGGATTGATACATAACATTGGATTGTCATAACATATGAAGACAAGGAACCTAAGGATTTAGTTAGATAAACGACAAGGAACATACTTATCCTTTTCAACTAGGACAATTTATTATTTCACTAGGTACATGACTACATTATAAGAAATAAAATAAAAAATCTAGCATGTCATCATCAAAAGACGAGTAACCACTTGTTCTTTCGATGGTTATTGAAGATTCATATTAGTTAGGAACCTCAGGGTACTCAATCACATAGCTGACAATAAGTAGAACACATAAATAATAACAATTGAGCACCACAATTGTTATGAGAGATAAGAAAGTTGTTACCAAACATTGTAACTCTTTTTCCCTTTGATAATTGCCAACCATTGAGCAGCATGATGTTGCCTGAGGACATTGATTGAAGAAGTAGATAAATGAGAGAAACTAGAGAATTTTGAGTTTATGATAGGAAGTAAGGAAAGATTAGAAATTTATAAGCAACCTAACCTTAGAGAGCAACGGTCATAATGGTTAATCCAACGGTTATAATGGATAGTTATCAATGACTAGTTACTTAGCAGTCCAATTCGATATTGCAAGAAGAAAATTATGACTGATATATGTTTTGTTTAGATTTTAGGATTTTAATATATATATATATATATAATGATTAAATAGGTTAAGCAACGTCATTATCAGGACATTTAAGAGTTAACTGTCTATTTATGATAAGCATGATTGACAAAATTAAGACGATCAATATTTTCAAGTTGAGATGAAAATTGTAACACCCTAATTTAATAAATAATAAATACCGAAACAGGGAAAATTTTCCACAAAAATAATCCAAATAGACCACAAACAACTGAGTAGAATATGGAATGGAAGGCAGGAAAAACGCAAAACCATTCATACTTATGGCAAGAACCAGCAAGAGGAGAGAAGAGGAAAGGAGGCAACGGAAGCAAGAGCCATGCACAGTGGAAGCATAAGCGCCTAAGCAAACTCAACAGCACCACGCTCGCTAGCTCAAGCGAGACCCAGCATCGCTTGAGCGAGACAGCCCACTCGCTCGGGCGTGTACACATTCGTCTAAGCGAACCAACCAAAAGCCTTCCCAACCATTCACATTTGCTGTAGCGAGAACTCACTCGCTAAAGCGAGAAGCCACACTCGGCACACTCATCACTCGGTACAAGGGGTTCCATTCACTCAGAAACAACCCCATCACACATCCTTCCCATAACTTAGCTCCTTACATCTTTCCACCCAGTTCATATACACAATCCACTCGGGTAAGGAGGGTTATCCCACACGGAATCCTTAACTGCCTCACTCGGAATATTTCCCAATCGAACACCACTCATTGTATTCCAACCATCGACACAATCGGGTCACTTTACACATCCACTACTCGGTATACATTCACCTTAGATCACCCGGACACATTACTCATTCACCGGTATACACCGTCATATTCACTCGGGAAAATTCAGGAAGTTAAGTCCCACTTGGACCTATTCAAAACTCAACCACTCGGCATACAGATCCTTACTCACTCGGATTTTACATCATTCACTCGGATTATAAATATCGTACACTTAGAAATCATCCCACTCTAAACCACTACACTAACTTTTCCCTCGGAAGATGATCACTCGTGGTTTTCACTCGGGAATACAAACTCTTCCTCACTCGGGTTTACTTATATTTTTCACTCAGTAATGACCGTTCTCAATATTACTCGGAAAATTCTCCCATCAGATACCACACAATATAGGTTTATCTAAGATATTTTACTTCGAATCCATTTAAGTATCACCACTCGGAAAAGGAGGCACAACCATTTATAGTCTTACTCAGAGATGGCTCTCACAACTGTGTCTACTAGGAAAATCATTATCTTGGCAGTATTCTATCCATCATCATCTCTCAGTCTACCCAAACACAAGTCACCAGCATACAACATATATGTACATACATAATCATGCACTCGGAATACTCATTATCTTAACATCATTCATCAACACCTATTATCCGATACAAGCACAGGTTATCAACGTAAACCATATATATATATAAACATGCACTCGGGTCATAATAGCTCAGATTACTTATACATAATTTTATATTCGTTATACAACACTGTGATTATGAGCCGGCCAAGGCTACAACTAACTAAACGTAATAAATTCAATACAAGCACTCGATAGTTGGAGTGCATGTAACATCCCAATTCCGAAGTTAGATACCGAATGAAAATTAAATGGTAAGAATTTGAATGCAAAGTAAAGAATTAATTGTTAATCATAATCAATATAGCTTGAGAGTTAATGACAAGCTATGGGATGTGGCTGTTTGTGATTGGCGGAAGGTGTGAGTGGACTGTGACTCACGCTCTCCCATCCCACTCCTTCTCTTCGTATGCGTATATATGTGCATACCCTGTATTACCGTGTGTGCAAAAACTTCTCCCACTACTTCATTCTCTCTTTTCTTCTTCGTCTCCATCTTCTTTTCCTTTCCCCTGTTTTTTGTTCTTCACGACAACAGTGCGGGAAGAAGGTCAGAGCCCTCCAACTGGTGAATGACGATCGTTGAGGCAGAGGAAGAACAACGCTCCATTCCTGAACCGAGTGTAGAGTGCGACGGGGTGAAGGAAGGCTGAATGGATCAGAAGAAGGGCGCCGGATCCAACGTCGAGAGCAGAAAAGCTTCTTGAAGTTCCTTCCGTAGGTAGGGGGCGCTTGCATGTCAAATGCATGGTCCACGAACGGTACCGGATGAATGTACTGCTTTGAGTGTGTACATGTGTTTATGACGACTGGATCTTATGCATGATTGATGGTTCTGGATTCTGTGTGTTTTACAGTGGTTATATAGTAGTTGCATGCAATCAAGAGGGTGGTAATGTGGACTGTTAGCCTTTGATAATGACGAATAAAATGCATGGTTCCATCTTTGTTAACACTGTGAAAATATGAATGTGTGCTCGTTAGTTGATTTGTCAAATGCTATTACTTTGATTGCCCGATTGTTGTACATATTGGGGTAACTGATAAAACAAATATAAAGGTTGTGTTGAATCTGTTCTACTTATGGTCATGAAGGAGGTATCGGTTGTGTGATGGTGCTTGCTGGTAAATGCATTAGCTGCATGTGTAAGAGTGGGGTGACCCGTGGAAGGTCATGAGCCCGAGGGAATGACTTCCAGCTACAGACCTTGGCTAGATCCCGAGAGAGCTCGTGGTAGCCGTAGGAGCTAGAGAGGAGTCTCGAGACGCCCATGGGAGGCCGGTACCACACGGGAAGAGTTGAGGGACGAGGGGCCAGTAGGAGGGAAACTATAACTGAAAGTCATCACTCGAGTCGGATCCACGGGCATGCATGTAGAAATGAGGTTGATTAGAACAGTACGCATAGCATGTGTTGAGTGTTATGAATGATTTCTGAGTGTGTGGATACTTGTGTGTATTGTATGTATGCCATAGATATTATTCTGCTTGCCTAACCTTAGTTAACTTGAAAACGATTGAATGAAAGTGAGTGTGCGTACTGACACTGATACCGAACCCTTGATTGTCATTTTACCTGTGAAAGCTCACCCCTGCAGTGGCTACATTTTCAGTGAACATCTCTCAGAATGAAGGATGAAGGAGGAGCTGAGTGCAGAACAAAACAGCCGAGTGCTTTTGAATATATGTGTATATGTATATACTGTGTGTAAGGTCCTGTTAAGCCTTGGCCGGCTCATGTTTTGGTTTTAGTTCTTCGTTAGAACTTGAACACCTTCGGGTAACAGAAGTCATGATGAAACTCTTGTAATTATTTGAATACTTTCCTTTATGTATATATATATGTTGTGTGTTCTTCTATACTGTAAGTGATGTCTGAGCGGTAAGTATGGATGCACGAGTATGCCTTACGAGCGTAGGAGGTTAGTGTGTTTATGGGTAGTTATGAAGCTGAGTGGTTCCGAGTGAAAGATTGTATGTAAGCCGAGTGAGGAAGAGCTTGTACTCCCGAGTAAAAAGATCCTAGGTGATCCCCCGTCTGAAGGAGGAGTTAATGGAGTGGCTTGGAATGGAATGTACTCTAAGCGTAGGATAATTATAATCCGAGCAATTAAATTGTAGTGTGCCGAGTGAGTTAGCTGCTACTCCCCGAATGAATATAGGTCTGAGGATTTCCGAGTATATGTAAGTATGAAATTTCGAGTGAGATTCATTCACATGAGTTTCCCGAGAGAGAAACAATTAGACGAATTCTTAGGGAAGTTTCCTCCAATGGCATTCTGGTGAGTAACTTAGTGGAAAGATTCCCGAGCGCATAGGCTTAACTGATTCCGAGTGAAAACGTGTATAAGCTCCGAGCGGGAAATATTCCGAGTGAGAGTCTATAGAATCCAAGTGGAAAGTCCCTCACTTACCGGGCGAATCTAGTATATACCTTGGTAGATAAATATAAGAGACTATGTTATAGAAGGTAGGCATGGGAGTCGTTTCCGAGTGTTGGAACCCTTCATACCGAGTTGCCTTAGGAGTGAATCCGAGTGGACTTAGTCGTTTACCAAGAGTATGGATGTTTCGATGCCGAGAGAGGGTTTAGCCGAGTGAGACTCCTCGCTTCAGCGAATGGAGGACTCGCTCCAGTGAATGTGGGTCACTGGAAGGTGTTTTCGTGGTATCGTCCAAGCGATTGGGTGCTCGCCCGAGCGAGTTGGGCGTCTCGCCTAGGCGGATTCGCGTTTCGCTTGAGCGAGTGTACGCTGTGGGGTGGTTCGCTCAGGCGCTGTCGGTGCTTCCGTGTGAATGGTTTTTAATTCCCTTGCCTTCCTTTCTCTTTCTTCTTGGCCATGGGACCAGCTCTCATATCTTCATATATGGGAGTGTTATATTAGGGATCCAGGTTATTCCCTAATTAATTTGTGAAAATTTTTCCCCCTAAAATCAGGATGTTACATTTTGGTATCAGAGCGGACCGAAAAGTCCAAGGCCAAGGTATGCTTACCGAGTGTAAGCGGTTGGGTGCTTTCTGACTGAATGGTCATTATTGTTGTGATATTATTGAACATGATTGATATTGACTTGTGGATAGGAGGTTGTTTCCCCTGGTCCGATTGGTTGTATAATATATAGAGATAGCATGATGTGCTAAGTCATTGAACATTAGGCTGAAATCCGAATGGTAATGAGTGGCTCGGTATACTTATCCTTGAATGTTAATTTCAGGATAAGGGATGACGCATCGCCAAAGCATGGAGGCTATAGCCACAACATTCTAACGCTTTGCGGACGTTTTTGAGAGGCAGGGCCAGACTCGAGCTGAGGATGGCCACGTGCTGGACCGCTTCCTGAAGAGGAAGCCGAGTGAATTCCAAGGAGGACGTAACCCGGAGGCAGCTTTTAAATGGACTCAGGAACTGGAAAGGATTTTTGGGGGTCTTCGTTGTACCGAGGCCCAAAAGGTGGAATGTGCAGTGTATATGCTGCGAGATGAAGCGGAGAACTGGTGGAAGATAGCCAGAAACCGATTCCCTGATGATGATGCTCAGCTGACATGGAACGATTTTAAGACTGCTTCTTAGAGAAGTACTTCCCCGACACAGTGAGGAGTCGGAAGGAGTTGGAGTTTATGGAGTTGAAGCAGGGCTCCATGACTGTGGAAGAGTATGCGACTAGGTTCGAAGAATTGTGCCTATTCTACCCACATTTTCAACAACCAGGGACGGAGAGCTCCAAGTGCCTTAAATTTGAAAATGGGTTGAGATCGGATATTAAGAGGGCCTGCAGATATCAAGAGATCAGGAGTTTTCCTGCATTAGTGAACAAATGCAGAATATTTGAAGAAGATGACAAGGCCCACTCGGGCCAGAGCAGCAGAGCCAACCAGTATTTGAGGCCTCAGCAGTCACATTTCAAGAGGCCAGGAAACGTAGGAAGAAATGAACCCTTCACTAGATATCAGGATCATGGTGACCGAGGGAGACAGATGAGTGGACGACCTAGGTATGGCAAGTGTTTTAAATATGGTGGCGACCACTTTGCTCAGAGTTGCAATGGTGCCGATGTTAAGTGTTTTCACTGCGGGGATAAGGGGCACATTCGCCCTGACTGCCCCCAACTCCGTCAAACAAATGCTAGTGTGCGTCAAGGAGGGTTCCAGGTAAAGAGCAATAGGAATGATGGACAAAGCTCACGGGGCGGAAGCAGCAGAGCTAGAGGGAATATGATGGTTGCCCCAAATAACCGAAGGAGAAACACCGATCAACCAGCTACTGGAAGAGTCTACGCCATCAACGCAGAGGATGTCGCATAAGCAAATGACTTAGTGCAATGTAAGTGCTCACTCGGTAGATACACACTTAGTGTAGTTTTTGATTCTGGAGCTACCCACTCCTTCATAGCTGATGATTGTGTAAAACGTTTGAAATTACCGACCGTGGAAATGGATCAGATTTTGGAAGTAGCCAATCCGACTGGTCCTAAGGTACTGACCTCATCAATGTGCAAAGAAGTGACGTTCGAGTTGTGTGATCAGAGTTTCACTTTCGACTTAGTGTGCATACCCTTGAAGGATCTTGATATCATGCTCGGAATAGATTGGCTTTCAGCCAACGAGGTGTTAGTGGATTGCAGAAACCGAAGGATAATCTTCCTGAGACAGCACCATGAGGACTGCACAGCACAAGGTATAACTCAATTGTTCATGATGCTTTGTCTAACCGAGGGCGAGAGTAAAACCCGAGTGAACGAAATCCCGATTGTCTGTGAATTTCCAGAAGTGTTCCCTGAAGACGTACCGAGTGTCCCTCCCAATAGAGAAGTCGAATTCTCTATAGACTTGATCCCTGGGGCCGAGCCAGTCTCTAGTGCACCTTATAGAATGTCCCCAACTGAATTAACCAAGTTGAAGAAGCAAGTAGATGAGTTACTCGGAAAATAATTCATTAGGTCGAGTGTATCACCATGGGGCGCACCTGTGCTGCTTGTTAAGAAGAAGGATGGCAGCATGAGACTTTGTATAGATTACCGACAGCTGAACAAACTCATAATTAAGAATCGTTACCCATTACCCAGAATTGATGACTTAATTGACCAACTGTGTGGAGCCTCAGTCTTCTCAAAGATCGACCTGCGATCGGGATACCACCAAATCCGAGTGAAGGACTCGGATATCCCAAAGGCTGCCTTTAGGACTCGGTATGGCCACTACAAGTATGTAGTGATGCCGTTCGGTGTGACAAACGCCCCTGCTGTCTTCATGAATTACATGAACAGCATATTCCACCCCTATTTAGACCGATTCGTAGTTGTTTTCATTGATGACATCCTAGTCTATTCTAAGACTTCCGAGGAGCATGAAGAACACCTCCGAGCGGTACTCCAAGTGTTAAAGGAGAAGCAGTTATTTGCGAAGCTTTCAAGGTGCGAATTCTGGATGGATAAGATCCACTTCCTCGGACATGTGATTTTCGAGCAAGGTGTCTCGGTGGACCCTTCGAAGGTGACAGCTATAATGACATGGGAGAAACCCAAGTCGGTCTCGTAGATAAGGAGCTTGATGGGCCTGGCAGGCTATTATAGAAGATTCATTGAGGGTTTTTCTAAGTTGGCTTTGCCACTGACTAAATTGACTCGGAAAAACATTCCCTTCGTGTGGAGTCCCGAGTGTGAGGGCAGTTTCCGAGAGCTGAAGAATAAGTTGACGACTGCACCAGTGCTGGCTTTACCTGACTTGCAAGAGAGCTTTGTGGTTTATTGTGATGCATCAGGACTCGGATTAGGGTGCGTGCTAATGCAGAAGGACCGAGTGATAGCGTATGCCTCTCGGCAATTAAGACCTCATGAGCAGCATTATCCGACCCACGACTTGGAGTTGGCAGCTGTGGTGTTCGCGTTAAAAATCTGGAGGCATTACTTGTTCGGGTCCAAATTTGAAGTATACAGTGACCACAAGAGCCTCAAATACTTGTTCGACCAGAAGGAGCTGAATATGAGGCAGAGGAGATGGATGGAATTTCTAAAGGATTATGATTTTGAGCTAAAGTACCACCCGGGCAAGGCAAACGTTGTTGCCGACGCATTGAGTCAGAAATCCCTTCATATGGCAGTGATGATGGTGAAGGAGGTAGAACTATTGGAGCGGTTCTGAGACATGAACTTACATGTTGTCATCCCCTCCTCTCAGAAAATGATGATCGACACGCTGAGAATTGCCAATGACTTCTTGAAATCTGTGTACGAGCAGCAGCAGCCGGATTCCTACTTGGCTGAGATGAAGGAGACTCAGACCAAAGGTAAGCATTTGTCCTTGACTGAGGGAACGGATGGAATCTTCCGAGTAAGAAACAGAATATACGTGTCGGGTGGAGGAGAATGGTGCTTGATGAGGCTCACAAGAGCTTGTTAAGTACCCACCCGGGAGCCACGAAGATGTACCATGACCTGAGGACACAGTTCTGGTGGCCCGGACTAAAGAAGGATGTGGCAGAATACGTGGCTCGGTGTATCACCTGTCAAAAGACGAAGGTCGAGCACCAGAAGCCGTATGGTGCATTGCAGCCCCTGGAGATTCCCGTGTGGAAATGGGACTCAATTGCTATGGACTTTGTCATGGGATTGCCCAAAAACTGAGCGGGCCATGATACAATTTGGGTCATTATTGACCGACTGGCGAAGAGTGCACATTTCCTACCTGTGAACATGAAGTACCCGATGCATAGGTTAGCACGGATCTACATTCAAGAGATCGTCCGACTGCATGGTATACCGACTTCCATCGTATCAGATAGGGACCCTAGGTTCACGTCCCGGTTTTGGACCAGCCTGCATCAAGAAATGGGCACTAAACTTTGGCTTAGCTCTGCCTACCACCCCCAATCGGATGGACAATCCGAGCGAACGATTCAAAGCCTAGAGGACTTGTTGAGAGCGTGTGTGTTGGAGCACGGTGGAGAATGGGAGCAGTACCTTCCCTTGATTGAGTTTACGTACAATAACAGCCATCACAGCAGCATTGGTATGGCACCCTACGAAGCGTTGTATGGTCGAAGGTGCTAAACCCCGCTTTGCTGGTCGGAAACGGGTGAGAGTCTGCTATTGGGACCAGAGATTGTTAAGCAAACTTCAGAACAGATCCGAGTGATAAGAGAGAAGATGAAGGCGTCTCAAGACAGGCAAAAGAGCTACTACGACTAGCGAACCAAACCATTAGAGTTTTCAGTCGGAGACAAGGTATTTTTAAGGACTTCACCGAGTAAAGGGGTCGGGCGAGCCTTGAAAAGCAGAAAGTTGAGCCCTCGATACATTGGACCTTATGAGGTGTTGGAACGAGTCGGCTCCGTGGCATATCGTATAGCACTACCGACTCACTTATCTCGATTGCATGACGTGTTTCATGTGTCTCAACTAAGGAAGTATCTACATGACCCCAGCCACACAATGCCTGATGATGAAGTGGAAGTCAAGGAAGACCTGACCACTGTGACTACACCGATCAGAATCGTGGACCGATCGGTGAAGCGGTTAAGGAGCAAAAACATACAGCTGGTCGAGGTGGAGTGGCAACAAGGCAAGACTACCTCTCGTACCTGGGAACGCGAAGACACCATGAGGCAGCAGTACCCCGAGTTGTTTACTAAGGTGAGTTACCGATTGAATTTCGAGGACGAAATTCTTTTTGAGTGGGGCAGAACTGTAACATCCCAATTCCGAAGTTAGATACCGAATGAAAATTAAATGGTAAGAATTTGAATGCAAAGTAAAGAATTAATTATTAATCATAATCAATATAGCTTGAGAGTTAATGACAAGCTAATTGGACTTAGTTGGTGGGATGTGGCTGTTTGTGATTGGCGGAAGGTGTGAGTGGACTGCGACTCACGCTCTCCCATCCCACTCCTTCTCTTCGCATGCGTATATATGTGCATACCCTGTATTACCGTGTGTGCAAAAACTTCTCCCACTACTTCATTCTCTCTTTTCTTCTTCGTCTCCATCTTCTTTTCCTTTCCCCTGTTTTTGTTCTTCACGACGACAGTGCGGGAAGAAGGTCAGAGCCCTCCAACTGGTGAAGGAGGATCGTTGAGGCAGAGGAAGAACAACGCTCCATTCCCGAACCGAGGAGCAGAGTGCGACGGGGTGAAGGAAGGCTGAACGGATTGGAAGAAGGGTGCCGGATCCAACGTCGAGAGCAGAAAAGCTTCTTGAAGTTCCTTCCGTAGGTAGGGGGTGCTTGCATGTCAAATGCATGGTCCACGAACGGTACCGGATGAATATACTGCTTTGAGTGTGTGCATGTGTTTATGACGACTGGATCTTATGCATGATTGATGGTTCTGGATTCTGTGTGTTTTACAGTGGTTATATAGTAGTTGCATGCAATCAAGAGGGTGGTAATATGGACTGTTAGCCTTTGATAATGATGAATGAAATGCATGGTTCCTGTAACACCCTAATTTTTAATAAATAATAAATCCAGAAAGAGGGACAAATTTTTCACAAAATCAACCACTGGTCAATCGGCATAAAAAAAAAGAAGGCAAGGGAAATAAAGGAGCATTCACACATATAGCAATCAACAGAAGGAATAATGCTGGAACCGACCCATTCGGTTCAGTGAAACACACCAGCGCCTGGGCGAAACAGCTCTAGTCGCTCGGGCGAGGCACGATCCGCTTAAGCGATGCCAACACAAAAGCCTTCGCAACACTCATTCGCTGGAGCGGATCCTTCATTCGCTGAAGCGAAAAGCATCACACGGTAAATTCATCACTCGGCATCGGGGCATCCATACACTCGGTAACCGACTAAGTCCACTCGAAGGTTCATTCCTAAGTCCATTTGGAACTCCATAACTTAGCCATTCTAATTTTATCCATACGACCACACTTATACTCTACTCGGGAACTGAGGGTTATCCCACTCGGATTCCAGAACTCCTTCTCACTCGGAATATATCCTATTCAAACATCACTCTATGTACTCTAACCTTAACACAACCGGGTCACATTTCCTATCCATTATTCAGAGCACATTCACTCATTCACTCGGGAAATCCAATAGTTAAGTCCCACTCGGACTTATTCGAAACCCAACCACTCGGGATACCAATCCTCACTTGGACTTTACATCTTTCACTCGGGTTACCGATGCCTTACACTTAAGATCCAACCCACTCTAAACCACCATTCGAACTCCTCTCACAGAAGGGAATCACTCGAGGTTTTCACTCGGGAAATACCAACTCTTCCTCACTCGGGATTTCATACTTACTTTTACTCAGAAATCCTCAGGCCTATATTCATTCGGGGAATAGCGACTGACTCACTCGGCATTACTACCATTCGATCACTCGGATTATAATTACCCTACGCTTAGAGTTTATTCCAATCCAATTCACCCCATTGACTCCTTCCTCAGACGGGGATCACTTAGAATCTTCCTACTCGGGAGTACGAGCTCTTCCTCGCTCGGCATACATATAACCTTTCACTCGGAACCACTCGGCTTCACGGCCACCTATAAGCACACTAACCTTCTACGCTCAAAAGACATACTCATACATTCCTCTTCACCGCTCAACATCACTTACAGTATAGAAGAACACACAACATATACATATATAAACGAAAGCATTTATATAGTTACAAGAACTTCATCAAGACTTCTGTTACCTGAAGCTGTTCAAGTTTTAACGTAAGGACTAAAACCAAAACATGAGCCGGCCAAGGCTTAACAAAATGTTATACACAGTATATATACATATATACATATATACATGTAGATATATGTTCCAATAGCGCTCGGATTCATTGTCCTGCACTCGGCTCCTCCTTCATCCTTCATTCCGAGAGATGTTCACTGAAAATGTAGCCACTGCAGGGGTGAGCTTTTACATGTAAAATGACAATCAAGACTCGGTATCAGTGTCAGTATGCACATTCACATCCATTCAATCGTGTCCAGATTAATTAAGGTTAGGCACGGCAAAATAATATTTATGACATACATACAACACACCCAGGTATCCCCCACACTCGGAAATCATTCATAACACTCCACACACGTTGTACGTACTACTCTAATCAACCTCATATCTACATGCATGCCTGCGGATCCGACTCGAGTAATGACTTTCAGTTACAGTTTTCCCCTCTCCTGGCCCCTCGTCCTTCAGCTCTTCCCGTGTGGTACCGGCCTCCCATTGGCGTCTTGAGACTCTTCTCTAGTTCCTACGGCTACCACGAGCTCCTTCGGAATCTAGCCGAGGTCTGTAACTGGAAGTCATTCCCTCGGGGCTCTTGACCTTCCACGGGTCACCCCACTCTTACATATGCAGCTAAATGCATTTACCAGCAAGCATCATCACACCACTGATACCTCCTTCGTAACCATTAAGTAGGAACATATTCAATGCAGCCTTTATTCGCTTTATTATTTACACCAATATATACAACCATCAGCAATCAAAGTAATAGCATCTGACAAATCAACTAACGAGCACACATTCATATTCTCACAATGTTAACAAAGATAGAATCATGCATATCATTCGTCATTATCAATACTAACATACTACTTCACCACCATCTAGATTACAAGCATTTACTGTTTAACCACTATAAAACACACGGAATCCAGAATCTCCAATCATGCATAGGATCCAATCATCACACACATGCATATACACTCAAGCAGTACACTCATCCAGTACCGTTCGTGAACCATGCATTTGACATGCAAGCACCCCCTTCCTACGAAAGGAACTTCAAGAAGCTTTTTCTGCTCTTCGACGTTGAATCTGACGCCCTTCTACTAATTCGTTCAGCCTTTCTCCACTCCGTCGTACTCTGCACTTGGTTTAGGGGGTGGAGTGTTGTTCTTCCTCTGCTTCAACGATCGTCCTTCACCTGTCGGGGCTCTGACCTTCTTCCCGCACTGACGTCGTGACGAACAGAAACAGGGGAAAGGAAAGAAGATGGAGACGAAGAAGAAAAAGAGAGAATGAAGTAGTGGGAGAAGTTTTGCACCCACGGTGATACTGAGTATACACCTATATACGCATGCGAGGAGAAGGAGTGGGATGGGAAAGCGTGAGTTGCAGTCCACTCATACCTTCCGCAAATCACAGACAGCCACATCCCATCAATTAAGTCCAATTAACTTATCATTAACTCTCAGGTTATATTGATTATGATTAACAACTAATTCTTTACTTTACTTCCAATTTCTTATTATTTAATTTTTTTTTATTCGGTATCAAACTTCAGAACTGGGATGTTACAGTTCTTCCCCACTCAAAAGAATTTCGTCCTCGAAATTCAGTCGGTAACTCACCTTAGTAAACAACTCGGGGTACTGCTGCCTCATGGTGTCTTCGCGTTCCCAGGTACAAGAGGTAGTCTTGCCTTGTTGCCACTCCACTTCTACTAGCTGTACGTTTTTGTTCCTCAAACGCTTCACCGATCGGTCCATGATTCTGATCGGTGTAGTCACAGTGGTCAGGTCTTCCTTGACTTCCACTTTATCGTCAGGCATTATGTGATTGGGGTCATGTAGATACTTCCTTAGTTGAGACACATGAAATACGTTGTGCAATCGTGATAAGTGGGTTGGTAATGCTATTCGGTATGCCATGGTGCCGACTCGTTCCAACACCTCATAAGGTCCAATGTATCGAGGGCTTAACTTTCCACCTTTCAAGGCTCGTCCGACTCCTTTACTCGGAGAAGTCCTCAAAAACACTCTGTCTCCGACTGAAAACTCCAATGGTTTAGTGCGGTTGTCATGGTAACTCTTCTGCCTGTCTTGAGACGCCTTCATCTTTCCCTGTATCACTCGGATTTGCTCTGTGGTTTGCTTCACAATGTCTGGTCCCAATAGCAGACTCTCACCCGTTTCCGACCAGCAAAGTGGGGTTCGGCATCTTCGTCCATATAGTGCTTCGTAGGGTGCCATGCCGATGCTGTTATGATGGCTGTTATTGTACGTAAACTCAATCAAGGGGAGGTACTGCTCCCAATCTCCTCCGTGCTCTAACACACACGCTCTTAATAAGTCTTCTAAACTTTGAATCGTCCGCTCGGATTGTCCATCTGATTGGGGGTTGTAGGCAGACCTAAGCCAAAGTTTAGTGCCCATTTCTTGGTGCAGGCTGGTCCAAAACTGGGACGTGAACCTAGGATCTCTATCCGATACGATGGAAGTTGGTATACCATGCAGTCGGATAATCTCATGAACGTAAATCCGTGCCAATTTATGCATCGGGTACTTCATGTTCACAGGCAGGAAGTGTGCACTCTTTGTCAGTTGGTCAATTATGACCCAAATTGCATCATGGCCCGCTCGGTTTTTGGGTAATCCCATGACAAAATCCATAGCAATCGAGTTCCATTTCCACACGGGAATCTCCAGGGGCTGCATTGCACCGTACGGCTTCTGGTGCTCCACTTTTGATTTCTGACAAGTAATACACCGAGCCACGTATTCCGCCATATTCCTCTTTAGTCTGGGCCACCAGAACTGTTTCCTCAGGTGATGGTACATCTTCGTGGTACCCGGGTGAATACTGAGGAGGCTCTTATGAGCTTCATCAAGTACCATTTTTCTTAATCCTTTCCCACTCGGTACGTATATCCTGTCTTTCACTCGGAAGATCCCATCTGATCCCTCGGTTAAGGAGAAATCCTTTCCCTTGGCCTGCGTCTCTTTCATCTCAGCCAAGTAGGAGTCTGACTGCTGCTGCTCGTACACGGATTTCAGGAATTCATTGGCGATTCTTAATGTACCGATTGTTATTTTCCAAGAGGAGGGGGTGTCAACATGTAAGTTCATGTCTCGGAACTGCTCCAACAACTCCACTTCTCTTGCCATCATTGTTGCCATATGGAGGGATTTCTGACTCAACGCGTCGGCAACGACATTTGCCTTACCCGGATGGTATTTCAGCTCCAAATTGTAGTCCTTTAAGAATTCTATCCATCTTCTCTACCTCATGTTCAGCTCTTTTTGGTCAAATAGGTATTTAAGGCTCTTGTGATCACTGTATACTTCAAATCTGGACCCGTACAAATAATGCCTCCAAATTTTTAGTGCGAACACCACAGCTGCCAACTCTAAATCATGGGTCAGATAATGCTGCTCGTGAGGTCTTAATTGCCGAGAGGCATACGCTATCACTCGATCTCTCTGCATGAGCACGCACCCTAATCCGAGTCCTGATGCATCACAATAAACTACAAAGCTTTCTTGTAAGTCGGGTAATGCCAGTACTGGCGCAGTCGTCAACTTGTTCTTCAGCTCTCGGAAGCTGCTCTCACACTCGGAACTCCACACGAAGGGAATGTTTTTCTGAGTCAATTTAGTTAGTGGTAACGCCAGCTTAGAAAAACCTTCAATGAACCTTCTATAATAACCTGCCAGGCCCATAAAACTCCTTATCTCCGAGACCGACTTGGGTCTCTCCCATGCCATTATAGCTGTCACCTTCGAAGGGTCCACCGAGACACCTTGCTCGAAAATTACATGTCCGAGGAAGTGGATCTTATTCATCCAGAATTCGCACTTTGAAAGCTTCACGAACAACTATTTCTCCCTTAACACTTGGAGTACCGCTCGGAGGTGTTCTTCATGCTCCTCGGAAGTCTTAGAATAGACTAGGATATCATCAATGAAAACAACTACGAATCGGTCTAAATAGGGGTGGAATATGCTGTTCATGTAATTCATGAAGACAGCAGGGGCGTTTGTCACACTGAACGGCATCACTACATACTCGTAGTGGCCATACCGAGTCCTAAAGGCAGTTTTTGGGATATCCGAGTCCTTCACTCGGATTTGGTGATATCCCGATCGTAGGTCGATCTTTGAGAAGACTGAGGCTCCACGCAGTTGGTCAATTAAGTCATCAATTCTGGGCAACGGGTAACGATTCTTAATGGTGAGTTTGTTCAGCTGTCGGTAATCTATACGAAGCCTCATGTTGCCATCCTTCTTCTTAACAAGCAGCACAGGTGCACCCCATGGTGATACACTCGGCCTAATGAATTGTTTTCCGAGTAACTCATCTACTTGCTTCTTCAGCTCGGCCAATTCAGTTGGGGACATTCTATAAGGTGCACAGGAGGCTGGCTCAGCCCCAGGGATCAATTCTATAGAGAATTCGACTTCCCTAGTGGTGATACCATTCGATCAAGTCTATAGAGAATATGAATCTGACACCCTTCTACTGATTCGTTCAGCCTTTCTCCACTCCGTCGTACTCTGCACTTGGTTCAGGGGGTGGAGTGTTGTTCTTCCTCTGCTTCAACGATCGTCCTTCACCTGTCGGGCTCTGACCTTCTTCCCGCACTGACGTCGTGACGAACAGAAACAGGGGAAAGGAAAGAAGATGGAGACGAAGAAGAAAAAGAGAGAATAGAGTAGTGGGAGAAGTTTTGCACCCACGGTGATACTGAGTATACACCTATATACGCATGCGAGGAGAAGGAGTGGGATGGGAAAGCGTGAGTCGCAGTCCACTCACACCTTCCGCCAATCACAGACAGCCACATCCCATCAATTAAGTCCAATTAACTTGTCATTAACTCTCAGGTTATATTGATTATGATTAACAACTAATTCTTTACTTTACTTCCAATTTCTTATCATTTAATTTTTTTTATTCGGTATCAAACTTCAGAACTGGGATGTTACAGTTCCATCTTTGTTAACACTGTGAAAATATGAATGTGTGCTCGTTAGTTGATTTGTCAAATGCTATTACTTTGATTGCCCGATTCTTATACATGTTGGGGTAACTGATAAAACAAATATAAAGGTTGTGTTGAATCTGTTCTACTTATGGTCACGAAGGAGGTATCGGTTGTGTGATGGTGCTTGCTGGTAAATGCATTAGCTGCATGTGTAAGAGTGGGGTGACCCGTGGAAGGTCATGAGCCCGAGGGAATGACTTCCAGCTACAGACCTTGGCTAGATCCCGAGAGAGCTCGTGGTAGCCGTAGGAGCTAGAGAGGAGTCTCGAGACGCCCATGGGAGGCCGGTACCACACGGGAAGAGTTGAGGGACGAGGGGCCAGTAGGAGGGAAACTGTAACTGAAAGTCATCACTCGAGTCGGATCCGCAGGCATGCATGTAGAAATGAGGTTGATTAGAACAGTACGTATAGCATGTGTTGAGTGTTATGAATGATTTCTGAGTGTGTGGATACTTGTGTGTATTGTATGTATGCCATAGATATTATTCTGCTTGCCTAACCTTAGTTAACTTGAAAACGATTGAATGAAAGTGAGTGTGCGTACTGACACTGATACCGAACCCTTGATTGTCATTTTACCTGTGAAAGCTCACCCCTGCAGTGGCTACATTTTCAGTGAACATCTCTCAGAATGAAGGATGAAGGAGGAGCTGAGTGTAGAACAAAATAGCCGAGTGCTTTTGAATATATGTGTATATGTATATACTGTGTGTAAGGTCCTGTTAAGCCTTGGCCGGCTCATGTTTTGGTTTTAGTCCTTACGTTAGAACTTGAACACCTTCGGGTAACAGAACTCATGATGAAACTCTTGTAGTTATTTGAATACTTTCCTTTATATATATATATATGTTGTGTGTTCTTCTATACTGTAAGTGATGTCCGAGCGGTAAGTATGGATGCACGAGTATGCCTTACGAGCGTAGGAGGTTAGTGTGTTTATGGGTAGTTATGAAGCTGAGTGGTTCCGAGTGAAAGATTGTATGTAAGCCGAGTGAGGAAGAGCTTGTACTCCCGAGTAAAAAGATCCTAGGTGATCCCCCGTCTGAAGGAGGAGTTAATGGAGTGGCTTGGAATGGAATGTACTCTAAGCGTAGGATAATTATAATCCGAGCGATTAAATTATAGTATGCCGAGTGAGTTAGCTGCTACTCCCCGAATGAATATAGGTCTGAGGATTTCTGAGTATATGTAAGTATGAAATTTCGAGTGAGATTTATTCACATGAGTTTCCCGAGAGAGAAACACTTAGATAAATTCTTAGGGAAGTTTCCTCCAATTGCATTCTGGTGAGTAACTTAGTGGAAAGATTCCCGAGCGCATAGGCTTAACTGATTTCGAGTGAAAACATGTATAAGCTCTGAGCGGGAAATATTCCGAGTGAGAGTCTATAGAATCCGAGTGGAAAGTCCCTCACTTACCGGGCGAATCTAGTATATACCTTGGTAGATAAATATAAGAGACTATGTTATAGAAGGCAGGCGTGGGAGTCGTTTCCGAGTGTTGGAACCCTTCATATCAAGAGTATGGATGTTTCGATGCCGAGTGAGGGTTTAGCCGAGTGAGACTCCTCGCTTCAGCGAATGGAGGACTCGCACCAGCGAATGTGGGTCACTGGAAGGTGTTGTCATGGTATCGTCCAAGCGATTGGGTGCTCGCCCGAGCGAGTTGGGCGTCTCGCCCAGGCGGATTCGCGTTTCGCTTGAGCGAGTGTACGCTGTGGGGTGGTTCGCTCAGGCGCTGTCGGTGCTTCCGTGTGAATGGTTTTTAATTCCCTTGCCTTCTTTTCTCTTTCTTCTTGGCCATGGGACCAGCTCTCATATCTTCATATATGGGAGTGTTATATTAGGGATCCAGGTTATTCCCCAATTAATTCGTGAAAATTTTTCCCCCTAAAATCAGGATGTTACAGTGCACATCACTCGGACCTGAGGCCTTCACACCATTCCGAGTCCGGCCTGCATACACTGAAAAATGGTGTAAGGGTGAGCTTTACATATTAAATGACAGATATTGGCTCGGATTATACCACAATCCTCGATTATGCAATTCATACAGTTCAATCATCCATAACACACACACTGCCATTTAAATATGAATAATCACTCATCATAATCTGATCGGAATTCATTCCAGCCAATCCACTCGGTTATATAAAATTCACATTGTTTGCAATCACGTATAATCACAACCATAGGCTAATATTACACTCGGCAACAACATATACATATATATATATATATTCAATCACACGTGGCCATATAATTCATATCATTCATCACAGCATGGATCATACCCATGACATCATATTTCACTCGGCAAATACATTAGTATGCATGCTTCAATCCAATTAATTCATATCCACATATCCAAACATTTCGTATTGAGCTTGGTCTCAATCAGGAATGTGCACACATCAATTCACCCGGATCCGGTTACCAGTTTTTATTGTTGCAACATAGGCTCCAAGCCTTTCACTCAGCTCCAAGATGATTCGGCCATTTTACAGGTACCAAACCGTTTGCCCTCACGCGTAACACAATTGCTCCAAGCAACAACGGGAGTGTCACGGGTAGCCCCGAGTCCAACTCGGTAAGCCTGCCTTGATTCCAACCCAAGGTCTTTAAGCGTCCAATGCTTAGTGCACTCGGCACTGCCCCAAGTCCAACCCAGGGTCTTTTTTTTATATAATCCAACACATATTCATCTGATTGCCGATCGGTATTAAGCGTCCAACGCTATATGTTCTAAGCATTTCAGTGGCGAATCGGATGAATATGGTCTTTCATCAGGCATCCAACGCCTATGCACTCGACATTCAATGTATCAATCACATGCATCCAATGCAATACCGCAACACATGCACACGACAATCACATGCACTCGGCAATACATGCACTCAGCAATACATACGCTCGGTTTTCTTATCAACAGCCACAATATCTCATACTTTCACATGGAATTCACACAACATTGCATGCACTCGACAATTTACCTATAAACACTCGGTAATCATAATATTCACACATGCATTTCAAGCATTTTAGCACCACATAGATTTATGCCCTGCCCCATACCTTAATGCACTCGGTTATTCACAATTCCATCACATACATCAACTGTATTGTATCATTCAAGGTCATAATCAGGAGTCGGTATAACAATGACATAGTACATACACTCGGAAACCATAATGCCATTCACGTTTACATGCATCTAATCATATAATCACACACACGGGTATCAGTAAATGACCACATAATGCACTCAGCATTCCTCATATGCATCTCATTCACTTAACATAAACGTCAACAAGCATCATACTTCATATGGACGAAAAATCATACACAACACAAATAATAAACGTCATACATCCGGTTTACTACTCAACAACATGCAACATCCAGAAGACACAACACTGTACAATAGCTCCACCCGGAAACCCGTCCATAAACCATACATTTGACATGCAAAGCACCCCCTACCTGCTGTCGGGGTTCAGAGGCTCTTCGAGTTGTAATGCTAACCGATCGCCCTTCTGTTACTCCTCCTCCAACAGCCTTCGAACTCAGCGTCAATTCTGGGCCAGGGTTGCTCCTTCCTCCAACGGATTCGTCTCCCCCACAGCTCCAAGGCACTCTCCAGCACAGCCTCCCAACTGGGACACTAACAGCTCTAAGTGGAAGAAGAAGAAGGAGGGGAAGAAGGCGATGGAGAGGAAGAAAAGGACAGGGAGTGGAATAGAGTGGCGTCACTGCTTCTCCTAAAAGCTCTCGACTCACTCTCTGTTCTTCCCAAGTCAACGACGCGAATAAGGGTGAAGAAGAAGAGAAACAGTAGCAAGGAAGGGACCAGATGCATGCACGAAGAAGGTTGTTCAGCGTGAACCAAATGAGGGAAAAAGAGAGCTGAAGTTCTTTTATACTCCCAGGGGCACATGCGTCCTTTCGCCAGGCATCATTATTATTATTATTATTGATTTAATTATTTCTAACCAATCAGCAATTACTCTAATTAACCATTAATCCTAATTCTAAAAATAATCCTTAATTAACGGCTTAATCTCAATCGGTAATTAAATTAAAAATCGGGATGTTACAGTTCTCCCTCTCTCAAAAGAATTTCGTCCTCGAAATTCAATCGGTAACTCACCTTAAATAAACAACTCCGAAAATTGCTGCCTCTATTAATCACACGACTGTGCTTCCACAAGCATTCACCGACCGGTTCACAATTTCACTCGGCAAGGCTTCACCTCTCCAGCGGTTTACCGACCGCCCCACAATTCCAGTCGGCAAAACCCAAAAGTCTGGTCCTACCTGATTACAACCTCATTGTAGAATTCAATATATTTAGGGGTTCAATTTTTAAAACATACAATTTACCCCATTTAACTCAGCCAATTCATCATAAGCAATGGCACTTCCTAATCCCTTGGCCGCTCGGCCTTACACACTCAACACCGATCGGCGTATTTACACCATCGGGTTCCCCGACTCAAATGAGTCACTCGGTACAACCATGAACTCATACAGAGCATAGGCTCAACATTTTGTCACATGGGACACATTCTAGATGTTATTCAACCAGTTGGGAAGAATCTAGTCGGTAAACAACATTACCGATTCCCCTCAATACTCACTTCTGACCGATTCATCTCGGATTAAACCCTCAGATTTTCAAAATCTGACCACAAAATTTCTTCCTTAAATCAAAATAAACACTCAAAAGAGTTCCCATGTGCCTCAATTAGCACAATTTGCCTGGATTTACCTCACACAGGCACCACACTCGGTTCTCAAAACCTTATTTCTAACCATTCATTCGGCTAATTCCATGCTTATACCAAGAGAATATCACTCGGACTTCTCATTCAAAAGGGTCACTCGGATTTTGAAAGAAATCCTTACCCGGAGAACTTCCCATCTACCAAATTTCACTTGGAATTCAAGCCTACTCTAAACACAAACCTAAGTTCAACTTAGCAGTTCTAACCATCAACCCGTACACATCTATGAATAAACTTACCTCTCGGGTATTTACCCTTCCTCGGGATAATTCACTCGGAGACTTTCCTATTCATTGCCCCACATTCCGACCAGAAGTTCCTCTCGTAAAGATTAGTCAGGGACACATCCTACAGACTTAGAAATTTTATATAGATTTCGTCTAACACAAATGTGTCATTCAGACACAGTTCCTTAACTCTATAATGACTTCCTGAACAATGTTTCACTCAGTAGTTCTTTCTCTCAGAAAGTTTTCACTCGGAATTATCTCTACTTCCTCACACTCGGAATATACTAATCCTTCCCGAGCAAATTCCCACCTTAGCAATTTACCTTGGTTCAAGATCCTGGTTTCCTCATTAAACCCACAGTATCACTTCGTTAGCTTTATAAACTCCTATTCCAGTGGCAGACTTGTTCACTCCTCTATCTCAATAACTAATCATCGTTTTAGTAGTTAATTAATACCCAATAACCTCTGGTCCTCTCGGAGGTAACACATCAAGGTTAAACAAACCCTCTATCCACACTTTGATACATAACCACATATTATTCACTTATTATAACTCTCATCTTCACTCGAAGCAGTCTGATAGACTCACCACCACCATAAGCAGTTACAGCCTCACTTGCCCGACTCATGAATTGTTGCATCCAGCTTATAAGATGATGTCTCATCCCTATAGGGTCACAACAATTACATAAAGTCACTGCAACGTGTACGCTGCCACAATACCTATGGTTTGTAGAGTCATCTCGGGCAGCATGTCTTACACCCACACCGACCAAACTCACTCAGCTATTACTAACCCATAAGATTAATGGTAATTCACAAACACATATGTATATGCAATACATTTACATCAACATCATTATTATGCACCTCCCAGGCACATCACGCAACAACAATCATGAATATAATTTATTATTACTGTAAAACAGTATAATGGCAATGGGTTTCCAACCCACACAAGACACACGCCTCCTCATAAAATGGCAGATCACAATCGGCTTTTCAGCTTGACCGAGTAAATGTCTCTTAAAATCTCATTCATCGCAAACCATGGCTCAATAGTTTTATAATCCCTCATTTCATCACTCGTCACAGGCCACCAATCAATTTTTAGCCTAATGATTCATCCAACATAAATGCAATCCAGTGCAATACAGTCATCATAATCATTCCTCTCAGTACCAAAGTACTCGGACTCCTACCTTACTAGTCACCATCAATCAGGTACCCCCATGTATTATTTATATTTCACCTTAAGACAATTCAAGCCTCGGCAATTCAGCATACCATCACATGCTCGGCTCAATAATCCATAAGGTCAGTCAAATTATCCGACTCGAAATTCCCAGTGGTTACCTAGTGCACCCGTAGCATCCAAGTATTCTCCGAGCCTAACTCACCATGGTGTCTAGTTCTACATGGTCGGATTATATAAGGTCACATTAAATCCAATCGGTTTCCTACACCTTATGGGTCACAATTCAGCCAATGATTCACTCGGTTATCAACCACAAGACCGAGTCTAACCCAAATCATCACACAATAAAAATCATCACATAATAGTAATTCAAGCCTCATGAGTTACTACGTAATTGCTTTACTCGGGTTCATCATCTCATAAGATTAGCAAATTATTAGACTTAGAATTCGTAAGGGGTCACTATCTATCCATCGTGGGTCATACTCCAACCCCAAGTATTATAAAGCCTAATACCATCCACTCGGTTTTCACACACTCGAACCGAGACAGTATTCAGATCAACAACTACTCGATTTCACATTCATTCATTCATGATTATGCCCAATTAACTGGGTCCGTACTCCTAATGGTCCAGCATCTAATCCATCAGTCACTCGGTTTCCTCACCAACCACCGAGACACAATCCCAATTCAACATATACCCGATCTCACCTTTATTCACCTATCACGCCCAGATTTTCAACTTAGGAAACTGCAACACATCACTTATACCATATATCCTATACATCATATATCATTCATCTATCACATACTCAATTTCCCTAATTCAGAAATCTGTAACCAATCAATTACATCATATACCATATAGGATTCCCGTGCCAAAAGATATGTACCTGGCCACTTAGAAACTGCAATAAATCACTTATGCTCTCAGGGTGAGCTTTGTATCCTTAGCACGAACAATGCAACCGATCTGCTAAGTTGGGAAACACCACACTGTGGGACTCCTCAATTAAGCAAAATCACATCTATCAGCAATTAAAACATACACACTAGGGAACTCTTTCATTATCATTCACTTAATCAATTTGAATATGTGAGTTCTAATCCATTCAACAAGTATACCTTGGTCATGAACCACTAGCATGACATCCACAAGAGTCCTAGCCCAATAATCCGACCTCCACCTATAAAAGGGGTCTCAGCACGTATCATTTCATTTCCTTTCCAATCACCCAGGCTTAGAATAACCTCAAGTATTTTATGAACAACTGAGTCAGGATAGTAATAACTCTATTCCCAATTCAACATGTTAACAGTAGTACCTCTCACTACCGTCCACAACAAACTCATGCATATAATCACACAATTCATGGTTCAACATGCATCAGATCCAACAGAATGCCACAAGCAATGATGACAATCAGTCACATTGCACACCACCGCCCACTAAAAGTAGGCAAACCTTGGCCATGGACCTTTGGGTCTGCTCTGATACCAAAATGTAACACCCTAATTTAATAAATAATAAATACCGAAACAGGGAAAATTTTCCACAAAAATAATCCAAATAGACCACAAACAACTGAGTAGAATATGGAATGTAAGGCAAGAAAAACGCAAAGCCATTCATGCTTATGGCAAGAACCAGCAAGAGGAGAGAAGAGGAAAGGAGGCAACGGAAGCAAGAGCCATGCACAGTGGAAGCATAAGCGCCTAGTGTACCCAACAGCACCACGCTTGCTAGCTCAAGCGAGACCCAGCATCGCTTGAGCGAGACAGCCCACTCGCTCGGGCGTGCACACATTCGTCTAAGCGAACCAACCAAAAGCCTTCCCAGCCATTCACATTCGCTGTAGCGAGAACTCACTCGCTAAAGCGAGAAGCCACACTCATCACTCGGTACAAGGGGTTCTATTCACTCAGAAACAACCCCATCACACATCCTTCCCATAACTTAGCTCCTTACATCTTTCCACCCAGTTAATATACACAATCCACTCAGGTAAGGAGGGTTATCCCACACGGAATCCTTAACTGCCTCACTCAGAATATTTCCTAATCGAACACCACTCGATGTATTCCAACCATCAATACAATCGGGTCACTTTACACATCCACTACTCGGTATACATTCACCTTAGATCACCCGGACACATTACTCATTCACCCGGTATACACCGTCATATTCACTCGGGAAAATTCAGGAAGTTAAGTCCCACTTGGACCTATTTAAAACTCAACCACTCGGCATACAGATCCTTACTCACTCAGATTTTACATCATTCACTCGGATTATAAATATCGTACACTTAGAAATCATCCCACTCTAAACCACTACACTAACTTTTCCCTCGGAAGATGATCACTCGTGGTTTTCACTCGGGAATACAAACTCTTCCTCACTCGGGTTTACTTATATTTTTCACTCAGTAACGACCGTTCTCAATATTACTCGGGAAATTCTCCCATCAGATACCACACAGTATAGGTTTATCTAAGATATTTTACTCCGAATCCATTTAAGTATCACCACTCAGAAAAGGAGGCACAACCATTTATAGTCTCACTCGGAGATGGCTCTCACAACTGTGTCTACTAGGAAAATCATTATCTTGGCAGTATTCTATCGATCATCATCTCTCAGTCTACCCAAACACAAGTCACCAGCATACAACATATATGTACATACATAATCATGCACTCGGAATACTCATTATCTTAACATCATTCATCAACACCTATTATCCGATACAAGCACAGCTTATAAACGTAAACCATATATATATATATAAACATGCACTCGGGTCATAATAGCTCAGATTACTTATACATAATTTTATATTCGTTATACAACACTGTGATTATGAGCCGGCCAAGGCTACAACTGACTAAATGTAATAAATGCAATACAAGCACTCGACAGTCGGAGTGCACATCACTCAGACTTGAGGCCTTCACACCATTCCGAGTCTGGCCTGCATACACTGAAAAATGGTGTAAGGGTGAGCTTCACATATTAAATGACAGATATTGGCTCGGATTATACCACAATCCTCGATTATGCAATTCATACAGTTCAATCATCCATAACACACACACTGCCATTTAAATATGAATAATCACTCATCATAATCCGATCGGAATTCATTCCAGCCAATCCACTCGGTTATATAAAATTCACATTGTTTGTAATCACGTATAATCACAACCATAGGCTAATATTGCACTCGGCAACAGCATATACATATATATATATATATATATATATATTCAATCACACGTGGCCATATAATTCATATCATTCATCACAGCATGGATCATACCCACGACATCATATTTCACTCGGCAAATACATTAGTATGCATGCTTCAATCCAATTAATTCATATCCACATATTCAAACATTTCGTATTGAGCTTGGTATCAATCAGGAATGTACACACAACAATTCACCCAGATCCGGTTACCAGTTTTTATTGTTGCAACATAGGCTCCAAGCCTTTCACTCAGCTCTAAGCTGATTCGGCCGTTTTACAGGTACCAAACCGTTTGCCCTCACGCATAACACAATTGCTCCAAGCAACAACGGGAGTGTCACGGGTAGCCCCGAGTCCAACTCGGTAAGCCTGCCTTGAGTTCAACCCAAGGTCTTTAAGCGTCCAACGCTTAGTGCACTCGGCACTTCCCCAAGTCCAACCCAGGGTCTTTTTTTATATAATCCAACACATTCATCTGATTGCCGATCGGTATTAAGCGTCCAACGCTATATGTTCTAAGCATTTCAGTGGCGAATCGGATGAATATGGTCTTTCATCAGGCATCCAACGCCTATGCACTCGGCATTCAATGTATCAATCACATGCATCCAATGCAATACCACAACACATGCACACGGCAATCACATGCACTCGGCAATACATGCACTCAGCAATACATGCACTCAGCTTTCTCATCAACAGCCACAATATCTCATACTTTCACATGGAATTCACACAGCATTGTATGCACTCGTCAATTTACCTATAAACACTCGGTAATCATAATATTCACATGTATTTCAAGCATTTTAGCACCACATAGATTTATGCCCTGCCCCATACCTTAATGCACTCGGCTATTCACAATTCTATCACATACATCAACTGTATTGTATCATTCAAGGTCATAATCAGGAGTCGGTATAACAATGACATAGTACATGCACTCGGAAACCATAATGCCATTCACGTTTACATGCATCTAATCATATAATCACACACACGGGTATCAGTAAATGACCACATAATGCACTTAGTATTCCTCATATGCATCTCATACACTTAACATAAACATCAACAAGCATCATACTTCATATGGACGGAAAATCATACACAACACAAATAATAAACGTCATACATCCGGTTTACTACTCAACAACATGCAACATCCAGAAGACACAACACCGTACAATAGCTCCACCCGGAAACCCGTCCATAAACCATACACTTGATATGCAAAGCGCCCCCTACCTACTGTCGGGGTTCAGAGGCTCCTCGAGTTGCAATGCTAACCGATCGCCCTTCTGTTACTCCTCCTTCAACAGCCTTCGAACTCAGCGTCGATTCTGGGCCAGGGTTGCTCCTTCCTCCAACGGATTCGTCTCCCCCATAGCTCCAAGGCACTCTCTAGCACAGCCTCCCAACTGGGACACTAACAGCTTGAAGCGGAAGAAGAAGAAGGAGGGGAAGAAGGCGATGGAGAGGAAGAAGAGGACAGGGAGTGGAACAGAGTGGCGTCACTGCTCCTCCCAAAAGCTCTCGACTCACTCTTTGTTCTTCCCAAGTGAACAACGCGAATGAGGGTGAAGAAGGAGAGAAACAGTAGCAAGGAAGGGACCAGATGCATGCACGAAGAAGGTTGTTCAACGTGAACCAAATGAGGGAAAAAGAGAGCTGAAGTTCTTTTATACTCCCAGGGGCACATGCGTCTTTTCGCCGGGCATTATTATTATTATTATTTATTCAATTATTTCTAACCAATCAGCAATTACTCTAATTGACCATTAATCCTAATTCTGAAAATAATCCTTAATTAATGGCATAATCTCAATCGGTAATTAAATTAAAAATTGGGATGTTACAGTTCTCCCTCTCTCAAAAGAATTTCGTCCTCGAAATTCAATCGGTAACTCACCTTAAATAAACAACTCCAAAAATTGTTGCCTCTATTAATCACACGACTGTGCTTCCACAAGCATTCACCGACCGGTTCACAATTTCACTCGGCAAGGCTTCACCTCTCAAGCAGTTTACCGACCGCCCCACAATTCCAGTCGGCAAAACCCAAAAGTCTGGTCCTACCTGATTACAACCTCATTGTAGAATTCAATATATTTGGGGGTTCAATTTTTAAAACATACAATTTACCCCATTTAACTCAGCTAATTCATCATAAGCAATGGCACTTCCTAATCCCTTGGCCGCTCGGCCTTACACACTCAACACCGATCGGCTTATTTACACCATCGGGTTCCCCGACTCAAATGAGTCACTCGGCACAACCATGAACTCATACAGAGCATAGGCTCAACATTGTGTCACATGGGACACATTCTAGATGTTATAACCAGTTGGGAAGAATCTAGTCGGTAAACAACATTACTGATTCCCCCCAATACTCACTTCTGACCGATTCATCTCAGAATAAACCCTCAGATTTTCAAAATCTGACCATAAAATATCTTCCTTAAATCAAAATGAACACATAAAAGAGTTCCCATGTGCCTCAATTAGCACAATTTGCCTGGATTTACCTCACACAGGCATCACACTCGGTTCTCAAAACCTCATTTCTAACCATTCATTCGGCTAATTCCATGCTTATACCAAGAGAATATCACTCGGACATCTCATTCAAAAGGGTCACTCGGATTTTAAAAGAAATCCTCACCCGGAGAACTTCCCATCTACCAAATTTCACTCAGAATTCAAGCCTACTCTAAACACAAACCTAAGTTCAACTTAGCAGTTCTAACCATCAACCCGTACACATCTATGAATAAACTTACCTCTCGGGTATTTACCCTTCCTCGGGATAATTCACTCGGAGACTTTCCTATTCATTGCCCCACATTCCGACCAGAAGTTCCTCTCGTAAAGATTAGTCAGGGACACATCCTACAGACTTAGAAATTTCATACGGATTTTGTCTAACACAAATGTGTCATTCAGACACAGTTCCTTAACTCTATAATGACTTCCCGAACAATGTTTCACTTAGTAGTTCTTTCTCTCAGAAAGTTTTCACTCGGAATTATCTCTACTTCCTCACACTCGGAATATACTAATCCTTCCCGAGCAAATTCCCACCTTAGCAATTTACCTTGGTTCAAGATCCTGGTTTCCTCATTAAACCCACAGTATCACTCCGTTAGCTTTATAAACTCTTATTCCAGTGGCAGACTTGATCACTCCTCTATCTCAATAACTAATCATCGTTTTAGTAGTTAATTCATACCCAATAACCTCTGGTCCTCTCAGAGGTAACACATCAAGGCTAAACAAACCCTCTATCCACACTTTGATACATAACCACATATTATTCACTTATTATAACTCTCATCTTCACTCGAAGCAGTCTTATAGACTCACCACCACCATAAGTAGTTACAGCCTCACTTGCCCGACTCATGAATTGTTGCATCCAGCTTATAAGATGACGTCTCATCCCTATAGGGTCACAACAATTACATAAAGTCACTGCAACGTGTACGCTGCCACAATACCTATGGTTTGTAGAGTCGTCTCGGGTAGCATGTCTTACACCCACACCGACCAAACTCACTCAGCTATTACTAACCCACAAGATTAATGGTAATTCACAAACACATATGTATATTCAATGCATTTACATCAACATCATTATTTTGCACCTCCCAGGCACATCACGCAACAACAATCATGAATATAATTTATTATTACTGTAAAACAGTATAATGGCAATGGGTTTCCAACCCACACAAGACACACGCCTCCTCATAAAATGGCAGATCACAATCGGCTTTTCAGCTTGACCGAGTAAATGTCTCTTAAAATCTCATTCATCGCAAACCATGGCTCAATAGTTTTATAATCCCTCATTTCATCAGCCAATGATTCACTCGGTTATCAACCACAAGATCGAGTCTAACCCAAATCATCACACAATAAAAATCATCACATAATAGTAATTCAAGCCTCATGAGTTACTACGTAATTGCTTTACTCGGGTTCATCATCTCATAAGATTAGCAAATTATCAGACTTAGAATTCGTAAGGGGTCACTATCTATCCATCGTGGGTCACACTCCAACCCCAAGTATTATAAAGCCTAATACCATCCACTCGGTTTTCACACACTCAAACCGAGATAGTATTCAGATCAACAAGTACTCGATTTCACATTCATTCATTCATGATTATGCCCAATTAACTGGGTCAGTACACCTAATCGTCTAGCATCTAATCCATCAGTCACTCGGTTTGTTCACCAACCACCGAGACACAATCCCAATTTAACATATACCCGATCTCACCTTTATTCACCTATCACGCCCTGATTTTCAACTTAGGAATCTGCAACACATTGCTTATACCATATATCGTATACATCATATATCATTCATCTATCACATACTCAATTTCCCCAATTCAGAAATCTGTAACCAATTAATTACATCATATACCATATAGGATTCCCGTGCCAAAAGATATGTACCTGGCCACTTAGAAACTACAATAAATCACTTATGCTCTCAGGGTGAGCTTTGTATCCTTAGCACGAACAATGCAACCGATCTGCTAAGTTGGGAAACACCACACTGTGGGACTCCTCAATTAAGCAATATCAAATGTATCAGCAATCAAAACATACACACTAGGGAACTCTTTCATTATCATTCACTTAATCAATTCAAATATGTGAGTTCTAATCCATTCAACAAGTATACCTTGGTCATGAACCACTAGCATGACATCCATGAGAGTCCTAGCCCAATAATCCGACCTCCACCTATAAAAGAGGTCTCAGCACGTATCATTTTATTTCCTTTCCAATCACCCAGGCTTAGAATAACCTCAAGTATTTTATGAACAACTGAGTCAGGATAGTAATAACTCTATTCCCAATTCAACATGTTAACAGTAGTACCTCTCACTACCGTCCACAACAAACTCATGCATATAATCACACAATTCATGGTTCAACATGCATCAGATCCAACAGAATACCACAAGCAATGATGACAATCAGTCACATTGCACACCACCGCCCACTAAAAGTAGGCAAACCTTGGCCATGGACCTTTTGGTCTGCTCTGATATCAAAATGTAACACCCTAATTTAATAAATAATAAATACCGAAACATAGAAAATTTTCCACAAAAATAATCCAAATAGACCACAAACAACTGAGTAGAATATGGAATGGAAGGCAGGAAAAATGCAAAGCCATTCATACTTATGGCAAGAACCAGCAAGACGAGAGAAGAGGAAAGGAGGCAACGAAAGCAAGAGCCGTGCACAGTGGAAGCATAAGCGCCTAAGCGAACCCAACAGCACCACGCTTGCTAGCTCAAGCGAGACCCAGCATCGCTTAGGCGAGACAGCCCACTCGCTCGGGCGTGCACACATTCGTCTAAGCGAACCAACCAAAAGCCTTCCCAACCATTCACATTCGCTGTAGCGAGAACTCACTCGCTAAAGCGAGAAGCCACACTCATCACTCGGTACAAGGGGTTCCATTCACTTAGAAACAACCCCATCACACATCCTTCCCATAACTTAGCTCCTTACATCTTTCCACCCAGTTCATATACACAATCCACTCAGGTAAGGAGGGTTATCCCACACGGAATCCTTAACTGCCTCACTCAGAATATTTCCCAATCGAACACCACTCGATGTATTCCAACCATCGATACAATCGGGTCACTTTACATATCCACTACTCGGTATACATTCACCTTAGATCACCCGGACACATTACTCATTCACCCGGTATACACCGTCATATTCACTCGGGAAAATTCAGGAAGTTAAGTCCTACTTGGACCTATTCAAAACTCAACCACTCGACATACAGATCCTCACTCACTCGGATTTTACATCATTCACTCGGATTATAAATATCATACACTTAGAAATCATCCCACTCTAAACCACTACACTAACTTTTCCCTCGGAAGATGATCACTCGTGGTTTTCACTCGGGAATACAAACTCTTCCTCACTCGGGTTTACTTATATTTTTCACTCAGTAACGACCATTCTCAATATTACTCGGGAAATTCTCCCATCAGATACCACACAGTTTAGGTTTATCTAAGATATTTTACTCCGAATCCATTTAAGTATCACCACTCGGAAAAGGAGGCACAACCATTTATAGTCTCACTCGGAGATGGCTCTCACAACTATGTCTACTAGGAAAATCATTATCTTGGCAGTATTCTATCCATCATCATCTCTCAGTCTACCCAAACACAAGTCACCAGCATACAACATATATGTACATACATAATCATGCACTCGGAATACTCATTATCTTAACATCATTCATCAACACCTATTATCCGATACAAGCACAGGTTATCAACGTAAACCATATATATATATATAAACATGCACTCGGGTCATAATAGCTCAGATTACTTATACATAATTTTATATTCGTTATACAACACTGTGATTATGAGCCGGCCAAGGCTACAACTGACTAAATGTAATAAATGCAATACAAGCACTCGACAGTCAGAGTGCACATCACTCGGACCTGAGGCCTTTACACCATTCCGAGTCCGGCCTGCATACACTAAAAAATGGTGTAAGGGTGAGCTTCACATATTAAATGACAGATATTGGCTCAGATTATACCACAATCCTCAATTATGCAATTCATACAGTTCAATCATCCATAACACATACACTGCCATTTAAATATGAATAATCACTCATCATAATCCGATCGGAATTCATTCCAGCCAATCCACTCGGTTATATAAAATTCACATTGTTTGCAATCACGTATAATCACAACCATAGGCTAATATTGCACTCGGCAACAACATATACATACATATATATATATATATTCAATCACACGTGGCCATATAATTCATATCATTCATCACAGCATGGATCATACCCATGACATCATATTTCACTTGGCAAATACATTAGTATGCATGCTTCAATCCAATTAATTCATATCCACATATTCAAACATTTCGTATTGAGCTTGGTATCAATCAGGAATGTGCACACATCAATTCACCCGGATCCGGTTACCAATTTTTATTGTTGCAACATAGGCTCCAAGCCTTTCACTCAGTTCTAAGCTGATTCGGCCATTTTACAGGTACCAAACCGTTTGCCCTCATGCGTAACACAATTGCTCCAAGCAACAACAGGAGTGTCACGGGCAGCCCCGAGTCCAACTCGGTAAGCCTGCCTTGAGTCCAACCCAAGGTCTTTAAGCGTCCAACGCTTAGTGCACTCGGCACTGCCCCAAGTCCAACCCAGGGTCTTTATTTTTATATAATCCAACACATATTCATCTGATTGCTGATCGGTATTAAGCGTCCAACGCTATATGTTCTAAGCATTTCAGTGGCGAATCGGATGAATATGGTCTTTCATCAGGCGTCCAACGCCTATGCACTCGGCATTCAATGTATCAATCATATGCATCCAATGCAATACCACAACACATGCACACGGCAATCACATGCACTCGGCAATAGACGCACTCAGCAATACATGCACTCGGCTTTCTCATCAACAGCCACAATATCTCATACTTTCATATGGAATTCACACAGCATTGCATGCACTCGGCAATTTACCTATAAACACTCGGTAATCATAATATTCACATGCATTTTAAGCATTTTAGCACTACATAGATTTATGCCCTGCCCCATACCTTAATGCACTCGGCTATTCATAATTCCATCACATACATCAACTGTATTGTATCATTCAAGGTCATAATCAGGAGTCGGTATAACAATGACATAGTATATGCACTCGGAAACCATAATGCCATTCACGTTTACATGCATCTAATCATATAATCACACACACAGGTATCAGTAAATGACCACACAATGCACTCAACATTCCTCATATGCATCTCATACACTTAACATAAACATCAACAAGCATCATACTTCATATGGATGGAAAATCATACACAACACAAATAATAAACGTGATACATCCGGTTTAGTACTCAACAACATGCAACATCCAGAAGACACAACACCATACAATAGCTCCACCCGGAAGCCCGTCCATAAACCATACACTTGACATGCAAAGCGCCCCCTACCTGCTGTCGGGGTTTAGAGGCTCCTCGAGTTGCAATGCTAACCGATCGCCCTTCTGTTACTCCTCCTCCAATAGCCTTCGAACTCAGCGTCGATTCTGGGCCAGGGTTGCTCCTTCCTCCAATGGATTCGTCTCCCCAACAGCTCCAAGGCACTCTCCAGCACAGCCTCCCAACTGGGACACTAACAGCTCCAAGTGGAAGAAGAAGAAGGAGGGGAAGAAGGCGACGGAGAGGAAGAAGAGGACAGGGAGTAGAACAGAGCAGCGTCACTGCTCCTCCCAAAAGCTCTCGACTCACTCTCTGTTCTTCCCAAATGAACGACGCGAATGAGGGTGAAGAAGAAGAGAAACAGTAGCAAGGAAGGGACCAGATGCATGCACGAAGAAGGTTGTTCAGCGTGAACCAAATGAGGGAAAAAGAGAGCTGAAGTTCTTTTATACTCCCAGGGGCACATGCGTCCTTTCGCCGGGCATTATTATTATTATTTATTCAATTATTTCTAACCAATCAGCAATTACTCTAATTAACCATTAATCCTAATTCTGAAAATAATCCTTTATTAATGGCTTAATCTCAATCGGTAATTAAATTAAAAATCAGGATGTTACAAAAATACCTTATAAAACAAAGAGAAAGTGAGTGACAATATTCAAGAAAGACTTCTCAACTATAAAAAAATTAAGAGACAGTTTAGAATTAACCTTAGCCTGGGTAAGTCTTGGTTATAATATGAAATTTCAAGGAAGAAATTTCTTTTAAGGGCTAGAGTTGTAACATCCTATTTTTTACCCAAACAGTAGATAGGTTTTAATATCTACTTGATGTGAGATGCGTACTTATCCTAAACAAGATAAAGTATATAGAAAAATACTCTGAAAAATGATTTATCGTGTAAGGCGGATAACTTATGTTTCACAGTCCTTTATGACTCAAACCTTTTTCCCCTTTTTAATCACACTAGTGACCACCGATGTAATTCTATTTATGAAATGTTTACTATTAATTAGTTTATCATTAACTAATTAACTATTTTAATTATAAGATTTTAATACTTATATTTATTTCGTCCAATACTAGCAAAATATTATTTTTTTACTATGATTATATAATTTATTACAAGTCACAATTTCATTTACTACTCACATTTTAATGAGATACTCTTCTGAAGAAACTTTTGTAATTTAATCAAATACATATATTTATTTTTGTATTCATTAGAAAATAAAGTGATATATTTTAGAAATATTCATAATATTTTTGAGAAATTTAATTAGAATGAAAATTTTGAAATGATTAAATTAGTTTTTAAAGTTTAATAAATTATTTTGAATAGATTTTAAAGGTTAAAATTTCTATTTTTTACTATTTTTATTTTTACGTTTTTATATGTCTATTTCTATGTATTTAGGATTAAATTACTTCTAAAATTTTTAATTAGAAATTTGAAGGAATTAGACTATGGTCCTTTAGAACTTTTTGATAGTCATAATATTTTTTATTTTCTGATATTTTTCTATGAATTTTCAAAAATATTTTGAAATATAATATATTTTAAATAATTTTATATTTGTATAAAGTTATCTAAAATAAAATATTTTCACAAGAGTATGAAGTTAAATTAGAAAAGAATTATAAAAAATGTATTTCAAGTAGATTTATCTAAAAATATTTGGTTTGAGTAAAAAATTTGATTTTTACCAACTTTTTACTGAATCGGAAAAGTACAAGTAGATTTTTATTAATAGAAAATATTAGAATTTAGAAATTTGAATTTTATATTACTCTTCTTAAAATTAGCTAGGTTTGTTATGATATCATTATATTTTGAAATGGATTAATTTTGAATTTTAAAAATGTACAAAACACAAAATTTGCACCCCTACTCCCTTTTGTCAATTACTTTATGCTCACAAAATATCATTGTGCATGAATGAAATTTTCAAACATAAATGGTGAATTTTATAATAAAAATAATAGAATACATAGTAAACAAAATTTCCTATATATAGGACATCAAAGAACGTTGTTTCTCACATGAATTCAGAAAGATTTTAGAAATATAGTACTGTTAGAGAGAATGGTGAGTGTAAGAAAGAAATTATTTTATAAAGAAAAGGGGTTCTACCAAAATTATGAGGTAATAATAACTTTCTTTCATATTTTTTTCATGATTATTAAGTTTATTCTTATATCATTTTAAAATCTATTATTGTACTAGATATAATATTATTAGTAAGTTACTATTTCAAATAGTAATTTACTATTATGAATAGTGAATTACTATTATGAATGACTATTTAGTATTTACTATTTACCAATTACTATTCATTATTTACCATTTACTATTTACCAATTACTATTCATTATTTACTATTACTATTCATGGTTACTATTTACCATTATTATTCACAGTTACTAATCACGATTACTATTGAAAATAGTAATTTTTATTAAAAAATTATGATTATTTTATATAAGATAACATTTATTTTAAGTATATTAATTATGATATACTTTTATATATTTTACCTCATTAAAATAATGAGGGTTGAGATTATATATATATATATATAAATTCATTTTGAAATAATTTTTTTAAAGAATCAATCAAATATTGTATTTCATACTATTAATGTGTCTTAGAATTCGAAGGCAAAGTGCATAACAATTCACAGAAGATCGAACAGTAAGAGATAAGAGGGGTGAGATGAGAATATAATATGAAAAGATATAAGGATAATGATAGGAGTCTCCAGCTCCTTTTAAACTTAGAATAACTATTATATTTTAAAATAATATTCATTGTTACCTTTAGTAAGAAAATAAATAAAATTTATTTAAAGTTTAAAATGTCCGTGTGATTTACATTGATTGACTTAATATATCATATCCTTTGGACATTGGACTATTATGACCTCAAATTGACTTAGGTAAACCTATGCGATGATTGGGCTATGATGAACCAATATGACCATTGGACTATTTTGGACTTGATTTGGACCAAATAATGTCATAACTTGATCACTAAGACTTACTATGGACATTGAATAATTAAGGCACTTCAAATGACTTGTGGTGATTATGTATAATGGTTGTGTTATTTTTATTTGATTGATTTGTGATTGATAATCTTGTGTGAATATGAAGAATGAGCATATAAGCATGACGGAAAGTTAAAACTCATTAAGAATCTACTTATCTCTTAATTTTTATTTTAGAGAACATTTATATTTTTGAACTGGCCTGAACCGGGGTCAAGAGATCTGGTGTGGGGCCAGCCACAAAAAGTCAAAGGATTGTGTATTTGTACACCGGTACAGTAGGTATCCGGTATTATAATCCGATCTCTCAGTGGGAGAAGACTGGTCTTGCTGTCCTGGAGATCCTACACACCAAGCCTTCACGCTAAATGGGGAACGAAGGGAGGTGCCACCTGCAAAGACTCTCCGACGATCAAGTTAGTGACAGTATGTAAGAAGTATATGAATGTAATGTTGCAATACAAGCAAGAGAGGTAATAGTGTGAACAGTTCAAATATTTATAAGCGTGCGTTAGTATGGGCCTGATTAGGCCAAGGGACAAAGTTCTGTTCCTCGACTTATAAAGAATCGAGGAAAGAGGAGTGCCCATCCTGTCCTGTCGGAGCATGAAAATATATATATTTAATCTATCAAGGGAGACAAGTATGGGTTAGATGGCAAAACGCGTGCCCCCCTGTTGGATGGATTCGTCATGGGAGATTGAAATTGCTACACTATTCCCAAAGCCACTTGTAATTGTTTGTTGGTGATCCGATGTAGAGGGCATGCTTTATCTGATATGGGAGATGTCAATATAGACTCGTCGATCTTGGGAGAGCGCCCAGACGGTTTTGTTGGTCCGATATCTTACCTGCGGAATAAGTAGCATAGCCTGATCGGATGACACGTCACCCCGGTCTTGAGCCGGTATCTAGACCGGATCATTTGTCCCCTAGCTTGTGTGAGGGACTAGTAAAGTCGCTTATATAACCTACATCGTCTACAATTGGTTTGGATACCGGTTCGTTTTTACATAAAATATTTGCTAACGTGTGTATTGGTTCAGTATTATGTAACCACATGAGGAGCCGCTCTGTGGATGAAGGGTACCTTGTCGTGATGTTCCTACGACAAATTTGGACAGAGATTCAATATGCGAGAATCTGGAGAGTTTTTGAAACTTGAAACTCTTAGTATTCGAGTAACGGCTGTGAGGCATAAAACGCTTCTCATGATTGGTCATTTAATACCTTTAAGCACGTGGGCGAGCCATTATTGTTTTAAATGCGCCTGTCTTTGTAACCGTCACTCAGGGGTCTTATGGGCCAGAATTTGAATCTTAAGGCCCATTTAAGAGGCCCTTTGATGAATCAATGATGTTTTCACGCCTTGGGTTTTGAAACGACAATGTCGTTTAGATTATAAATCGACGTGTTTAGTCGTGAACAACATAACCTTTGGACCAGTAACTGAACCCCTTCTTCTCCTATGAAAGAGACACTTAGTAGATTCTGGAAATCACTTGCTCTTGCTTCCCTGACGAAACTCTACAAAAAATCTTGAGGAAACACTTGCTTGCTTCATGAAGTTCATTCCATAATCCATTCCTTTCTTAGGTAACCATCTTCTTCACTTACTCATATTTTCCTTTTAAGCTTTTGGAATGTCTGGGAGAAGATATGCTGGTCCGAGTCGTGTCGGCCCTAGGGTTAGAGGAGGGAGAGCTTCGTCTCGAACTCCTATGCATCGTGGTAGAAGGATTCCTGTAATCTTCTCTAACACCATGCCACTTCACTCAGAGAGGGAGGCATCGTCTTACTCACGACGGAGGCTAATTATACCCTCTTCAGAGTCCTCTTCTGAGCCAGGGGATAGCCGTTCATGTGAGAGTGAGGTGAGCGCTGATTTGTACCTCTCTAACGATGTGGCTTTTTACCGTAGCGTGAAGATTTTTAAATTAGCTCTCCAAAAAATGACTGGCGAAGGCACTTCTGGTGATGGAGGGGCGTCTTAACAATATATTTTGAAGACAGCTTCGGGACTATGCAATGTAGTTGTACACCGGATAGATTGGGTAAAGCTCCAGGAAAAACGCCCCTATTGCTGGGTAGCGGATGAATTTCGGGATACGCCGTCTTGTCATGCTAGGGATGACGGAGCAAGGCTAGAACCCCAGTTCAGAGTCCATGTAAAAGAGAAGCACAAGGAGCGATTTATGTTGCTGGCGCCCCTTCCCACAGAACGGATCTGCTACGCCATTCCGGATGAGAGATCGATTTATATGTACGACTTCTTTTTCTTGAATTTGGATGTACGCTTCCCCTTGACGGAGTTCTAGATGGGGATTTCGAACAGGAATCCCAAGCCATGGAGAAGTTGAAGTCATTGGTTGCTGGAGGAAAGGCCATGGCTACGGAGAATGACGTCCAGCCGAAGCGGAATTCCAGAAAGGCCACCAATGAGACAATCATCCTTACCTACTCTGTTGGTGACGATGTCCCCCTGCTCGAGGGTGGACCTACTGATCCCACCTCCGGTGTCGAGGGGAAGAAAATCATAGAGAAGAGGAAAAAAATAAAGAATGACCCCTCAAAACAGACAGAGTCGCGACCTCCCTCTCCAAAAAGATCAAATCTTCTGAAGGAGGGGCCATTTCTGGGGGTTCCAAAGGGACAGGTACAACAGGTCCAACTCCGGATGCCCCTAGAACGGTTGTTACTACTGGTGTTCAAACTGTGACCGCCTATTTCAAGCCCAAAGTCTCTTGCCCTCCTCCTGGCAGTTCCAACCTTACTCCGTTTCTGGTGTATGAGGGTCCGGTGCCTGAATCCATCCCTGGTCTGAGGTATAAATTGAAGACCACTCTCGAGCCAGAGGTTATTAAGAAAGCTTGTGAGGCCAGTCGGTGGCAACTGGAAAAACTATTCGGTCTTCTGAACTCCCTCTGTAGGCTGGTAGATGATGGCCCTGAAGTTGATAGATTGACCGGTAAAGTCAATGACCTTACTATTTTGTCTGCCAAGGACAGGGCAAACATCAAGCTCCTCAAGGATTGACTAAAGACATCCAGGGATTACGGGGAGCGGATGTACGCGGAGACCCTCAGCCAGAAATCGACCATAAAGGACCTGGAGGGCCAATTGGCTAAGTAAAAAAAAGTTAACTCTGACCTCAGCGCGAGCCTCTATTCGGAGAAGGAAAATACCTCCAAGCTAGATGAGGAACTGAAAGCGAAAGTATATAGTTACTCAAAGCAAGCTGAGGAATGGGCTCGCAGGGAGAAGGAGTTGCTTATGGAAATTGAAAGCCCGAAGTTGACGAGTCTGGATGATGATGGCGTTGCCTTGAGAGCGGAGCTGGCTGCTGCTAATGCCATGAGGCTGTTGACATCTGTGTCCAAGTTGTCGAGGAATCCTTTGGGTTGGTAGTGCATCAGATTCATCACCGTAATCCCAAAGTGGAACTCAACTTGAGTGGTGTTAACCTGTTCTATGAGTTTCACGGTGGGAAACTCATAGCAGTTATTAATGATCGTCATGAGGATCCACCTAACATTCCATACGAGCTGTCTCCTCTCCCCAAGAACAAATCTATGGGGCCCCCTCTCCTAGTCCCTATCACCCAGAAGCCCAGAGGCGAAGGGTCAAGCACTACTACTGCTGCAAATAAAGCCACTGGTGATAAGGGGGTGAGGTCGAAGGCAAAAAGAAAGAAAATGGCGAAAGAGCAGGTCAAAAGAAATAATAAGCTTTAAGCCCTTATAGTTTTTTCATCGAATCAATATCGCTCTGTTCTGGGATCAGCTCCAGTTTTAATTAATCATTTATGTACTTTGATTTTATAAATGAAATAAGAATTTTCTTTGTACTTTTGCCTATACTTTTTGCTTTTGTATGACGTTCTAAGCTGTTCTGTGCAAGTAGCCTAGAAAGGATTGTCGAGTACGATAAATCAGCTCAGATTTATACAGTTAAAATGTAGAACGAATATTCATAAATATAATCATTATCCCTGATAGTGAGCATGTTTGAAAGACTCATTGTGGGATATTACCTCTGACTTAGTATGAAAGAGGAAGTTTTTCCGCTCCTTATCATGTTGAGATCGTCGTATAACGATCTCGTCATTCAAATGTAATCATAGCATTTTGCATATAAGAGACTTGCGAGAAAAGTACCTTGCCCACAACGATTGGGCTTTCAATTAGAAGTATCACGATGGGGATTGTCCTTATGAGGAAGCACGTCGTCAGCGTGAGAGTGGCTAGGAGTATTTGTCCTGAAAGAAGGCAATTGTGAAGATGTTTACTGAATCTTTGACCCTCCAAGCCTTTAAAACGGGGTTCAGAATAGGGCTAATCCTGAACCTACTGTGCCTGATACTCGGGGTTCGGCGTGGCCTTGGAAAAGGACCAGCTTACTACGCCTAAGCCTTCAAAACGGGGTTCAAAACAAGGTTAATCTTGAACCTACTACGCCCGCTACTCGGGGTTTAGCGTGGCCTTGGAAAAGGACCAACTTACTACGCCCAAGCCTTCACCGGTGTTCAGCCAAACCTACTAACCATACTTGGAGTTCGGTTTTAATCCTACCATCCAAGCCTTCAACACGGGGTTCAGAACAGGGTTAATCCTGAACCTACTGTGCCCGCTACTCGGGGTTCAGCGTGGCCTTAGAAAAGGACTAGCTTACTACGCCCAAGCCTTCACCTCAGAGTTCACTTCCTGAAGCCCTCAAAGAGGTTCATTGCTAACAACAGATAAGTAGTTAAGATCATCCATCCTGAAAGTCTCTTGTCACAACAGTGTTGTGCTAGGAATAAAATCATAAAGGAATGAGTGAACATAAAGAGTTTTTCATTAATTGTGAATTACAAGAAGAGCTTAGTTGGAGTCATGCCTCGTTAAAACCTTCTTGGTAAAACCCAATGGGAAAAACCCAAGTAAGGAAAAAGAGTACATGCCGTCTTACCAACTAGCTATAATAAACATGCAGGTTCTGAATATTCCATTTGTTACGGATCGGGGAGCCATCAAGGTTCTCTAGGCGATATGAGCCTTTACCGCAGACTTTGGATACTCTGTAGGGACCTTCCCATATCGGAGCAAGCTTGCCTTGGTGTGCGAACTTGTTTCCTACACTTGCCTTCCTTAGAACCAAATCCCCGATGTTGAAAATCCTAGACTGGACCCGTTTGTTATAGCGAAGAGCGGCTTTGGCTTTGATGGCTTGGTCCCTAACGAACGCTTCCGCCCTGAGCTCTTGGATTACATCCATTTCTGATGCCAAGTTAACGCTGTTATCTCTCTCCAAGAAGTACTTGACCCTCACAGAAGCAGTTTGTAACTCCACTGGTATCACTACCTCTACCCCATAGGTCAGGCGATATAGGGATTCGTTTGTGGAAGAGTGAGGCGTAGTCCGGTATGCCCAAAGGACGTGGCACAATTGGTCTGTCCATCTGCCTTTGGTTTCTCCAAGACGTTTCTTCAGCCCCTTCAGCACCTCCCTGTTAGCCACTTCAGCTTGACCATTGGTCTGCGGGTGTTCGACAGATAAGAATACTTGAGCTATCCCTAACACTTCAAGCAAATCTGTAAACTTTCTATCTGTGAATTGAGTGCCATTGTCTGTAACGATCCGTGCTGGGACCCCAAATTGCGTCATGATGTTTTCATACATAAAACGACAAGTTTGGGCTGAAGTGATATGGACCACTGGCTCTGCTTCAATCCACTTAGTGAAGTAATCAACTCCCACAATGAGGTATTTAATACCCCCAGAAATAGTTGGAAAGGGACCCAAAATATCCAATCCCCACTGGTAGAATGGCCATAGGACAACGGATATGAAGAGCTCTTCCGCCGGTGTATGGTGAAGGTTAGAAAACCTTTGACAGGCGTCACACTTCTTAATGAAGTCAATGGAATCTTGCTTCATCGTGGGCCACCAATATCCAGCCCTAAGGATTTTTCTCATCAAACTCCTTCCTCCGACATGGTTTCCACACTGCCTTTCGTGCACTTCTTCCATTACTCCTTGTACCTCGTTTTCCCTCAAACAAGTCAGATAAGGTACTGACAATGCCTTCCTGTAGAGGACACCATCAATCATGATTAAATAAGGCAACTCCCTTTTTATCCTTTTTTTCTCGTTTTTGTCAGTTGGCAGCTGCCCATCGGCCAGATATTGGATATAAGGGGCTATCCATGAGCTTCCATAATTGGTTGTTATAGCGTTTAGAGAGGGAAATAGAGGGATTCTAGGCGACGTCAGCGTACTTTGGACTACCGTTATGGTGCTCCCTGGTTATTTCATGCTGGCTAGCCTGGATAAGATATCCGCCCTTGTATTCTCTTCTCGAGGGACGTGTTTGAACTCAAGCGTTGGAAACTTTTCAATTAACTCTCTCACACAGTTCAAGTATAACTGGAGTTGAGGCTCACGGACCTAGTACTCACCTTGTATTTGTGATATTACCAACTGGGAGTCACTACAAAGGGTGACTTCGGACGCTCCGATGTCGATTGCAGCTCGCAGTCCGGTGAGACAGGCTTCGTATTCAGCTTGGTTATTAAAGGTCTTGAAATTAAAGCAAAGAGAAATCTCTAGAAGGACACCATCATCACTTTCTACCACTACGCCTGCTACACAGCCTTTATTATTAGACGATCCATCTACATATATGGTCCAATGTCGTTGAAGTGTTGTTGGATTTGTCCCCAGCATCTCCACTATGAAATCAGCCAAAATCTGGGCTTTTATTGCGCCTCATGGCTCATAAGAAACTTCAAATTCTGAAAGTTCTATGGACCATTTAATCATCCTCCCAGCGAGGTCTAGCTTGCTCAATACTGATCGGAGTGGCATATCCGTTCTCACAACAATCGGGTGAGCATGAAAGTACGGATGCAAACGTCGAGAAGCAAAAACGACAGCGAGAGTGGCCTTTTCAATCTTCTGGTACCGAGTCTCAGCACCCTGTAATGTTTGGCTTGTGAAATATACAGGCCTCTATCCATCTGGGGTTTCCCTCACTAGAGCAACCCCAAGAGCTTCGTCAGAAATTGCCAAGTACAAAATGAGTGTTTCACCGGTGTCAGGCTTTACCAATATCGGGGGTTTGGATAGCACCTCTTTAAGCTCTTGAAAGGCTCGCTCCTGCTCCTGCCCCCACTCAAATTTCTTGGTCTTCTTCAAGGCCTTGTATAGAGGGAGTGACCTGTGAGCCATTTTAGGCATAAATCGTGCCAGAGCTGCTACTTTGCCATTCAGGGACTAAACCTCCCTTAGATTCTCCAGACTCTGCATATTAAGGATGGCTTAGCACTTCCCTGGATTGGCTTCAATTCTGCATTGTGTCAGCATGAAACCCAAGAATTTCCCAGCTGGGACTATGAAGGTGCACTTCAAAGGGTTCAGCCTCGTGTTGTACTATCTCAGGCGTAGAAATACTTGGCGCAGATCCTCCACATGGTCACCTCCAGCAGAGGTCTTGGCAATGATGTCGTCAATGTACACTTCTACTATCTGAGTGTGTAAGCCTTCGAAAACCTTGTTAATCATGCGCTGGTACGTGGCCCCAGTGTTCTTCAAGCCAAAGGGCATAATAGTGTAGCAGAAGATACCACGATCATTGATGAAGACCGTTTTTTCCTGATCCTCTTTCCACATCAGAATTTAGTTATATCCTGAATATGCGTCCATGAAACTCAGGTATTGGTAGCCAGATGAATCATCTACCATCCGATCTATGTTTGGGAGAGGATACAGATCCTTTAGATAACAGCGGTTCAAGTCCACATAATCAGTGCATATTCTCCATTTACCATTGGCCTTTTGAACCATCACGACGTTGGATAGCCACGAGGAGTAGCGGATCTCTTTGATAAATCCGGCCTTCAACAACTCCTCTGTCTGTTCACAAGCAGCTTTCTGCTTCTTTGGGCCCAGTCTACGCTTCTTTTGGGCAACCAGCCTCGTCTCCGGATAAACAACTAGCTTGTAACAACAGAAGCCTGGATCCATACCAGGCATATCCGCTGTTGTCCATACAAAAAGGTCTTTGAACTCTTGAAGGAGCATCAATAGTCGCTGCTCCATAACTGGTTCCAGCTTGTCGTTGATATGTTTAACTTTCTCTAGGGAATCACCTAAAATAACATCCCTAGAGCTCCCATCCGGCGTGGGCTTCGACGGGTTAAGCGGATCAATCTTCAACTCCGCCCTAGGATCCAAGTCGATAAGACTTACAGACCCCACCGCAGATCCTCTATCATTCAACTTCCTCTTCTTGTTGAAGGCTTCAAGGTTCACCATATTGAGGCTTAGGTTGTAACAATACCTGGCCATCTCCTGATCCCCTCTTACAGATGACACATTGTTGTCTTTGTCAATGAATTTGATGAGTAAGTGCGGGGTTGAGACAATAGCCTCTATTGCGTTCAGCGTTGGTCAGCCTATAATTCTGTTGTACAGTGATCCCACATCGATCACCAAAATTCTGGACTTTACTGTTTTAGCTCCTAGCTCTCCTTCGAAGGATATTAGGGTGTCTAAGTACCCCTTTGTTGGCTGCTTAGCTCCGTTGAAAGCCGTCAGATCGTGTGTATAAGGCTACAGATCAGAGTCATTAAAGCCCATACGGTTGAAGCAGCTATAGAAGATAACGTCACAAGAGCTCCCCTGCTCAACAAGTATCCTCTTCACATCTTTATTGGCGATAACTTCCACTATTACCACTACATCATCACCTCCAGGAATAGTTGGTCCAAAGTCATCATCGGAGAAGGAGATTATTAGGGCAGCAACCCCGTCTCTGAAAGGACGGTTGTTTCTAGGACTACCTTGTAGCAAAAGGACCATGCGATGATGATTCTTCTTGGCAGTGATGGAAGCTCCTCCTCCAGCAAAACCATCAGCTATCATATCAATGACCTCTCGACGGCCCTGACGTTGCTGCTGGGGTATAACATTTTGCTGAGTGGGCTCGCCAGCCATAACTCCCTTTTATTTTTCTGAAGCAGTAAATCTTCTGGCCGGAGTGGGACCATCGTCATCACCGTCCTCGCGATCTCTTTCCCGCTTCTGTATCCAATCTGGCTCATCAAATGGCTTTTCCTTAAACAGGTACTGCTTGAGCTTGCCCTCTCAGATCAGAGTCTCGATAGTATTTTTCAGGGCTTGGTATTCATCTATTGAGTGACCCTTTTGTTTGAGGAATTCACAGTATTTTCGAGGGTCTCCGTGTCTACGGATCTGGGGCGGCTTTCTGACCCCGTATACACTAAGCGTTGGCCATTCGACCTCGCTCAAAATTTGCGAACGCTTAGTATTTAATGGAGCATAATTGCTAAATGCATTTACCCGTTTCTCCTGACGCCGAGGTACAGGGTTATCGAGGACGCTGCCATGGAATGGTCTCTCCATGCGTTCCAATCTGGGCCTGTCTCTTTCTCTCCGCTATTGTTGCTGTGACGTCAGGGATTTCCCTTTTGCCGCTGTGGCTTCCAAGTGCATCTCGATGCCCACATACTTGGATGCTTTCCTCCTGAACTCCTCGAAGCTCGCAAGAGGACTTTTTACCAATGATAGGATAAAGGAAGAGTTTGGTTGCAAGGCCTCTATCATGATATGCAACTGTAATGCTTCCGTCAGATTCAGGACAACGGCTGCTTCCTTGTAAAACCTCTTTAAGAAATCCTTGAGAGTTTCACACTCCCCCTGTCTGATCTGTGCCAAAGTATGGGATGTCCTGGGGACGTCTCTAGAAATAACAAAGTGATCCACGAACGCTGCTGCCATTTCTTCCCACGAATCAATGGAGCCTGATGGTAACCTGATAAGTCTTGAAAAGACTTAATTATTCTGCCTTTATTTGACTTAATTCATTGTTTAGTGATTAGTTTAGCCTTATTAGTTAATTAATTGCTAATAATTTATAATTTATTTAATTATTGCAAAAGTGTTTTATTTATGGAAGAAAATGGTTAAAAACATTAATTACTTAAGAGTTTTATGATTATTTGTAATTCCATTAAGCAGCCAGCATACAAACGCTGGGAAAATTAGTTGTTTATTGGTGCAGGAAAAGGATTGTTCAAGCTGAAAGGAAAAAGCCGAGCGAGATTTGGAAAATCTGAGTGATATTTCATAAATCCGACTGAAAAGAGTCCAAGAGCCCAAACTGACCGACACTTCAAAGAGGCCGACTGAAAAGACTTCTTAAAAGGTTGATTGGAAGGAATTAATGAAAATTTGACTTGAAAGACTTCTAAGATACCGACTCCAAAATAGAACAAGGAACCGATTAAAAATAAAAAGAAGAACCCGAGCGTCAATTTCAGAATGCTGATTGAAAAGTCAATTCGCTCAAGCGACAGTTAAATTCACTCGGGTGAGGGTCAAAGTTCGCTCAAGCAAAGCAAGCTTACGCTCAAGCGTGACCTCAAAACATCATTCATTTGCCCAAGCTTATCCATAACGCTTAAGCGAGAAGGCAACACTGCAGTACATATCTCAAGTTCGCCCAAGCGAGAACCCAGTTCGCTCAAGCGAAAAGGTTGATATTTAAAACAACGATTGTTCCCTCCAGAATCCACTCGACACCAGTGTTGTTTCCTGCTGCCTTCTCTCCTACTTCTGCACCTTAGTAATGAAGTAGTGAGCTGTTATTAGTTGGTGCTGTGCTGTGATTAGCTAAGGATGAGCTGTAACTTGCTAAGATCTGAGCTGTAATTAGTTGATCATTCTGTAAATTATGTAGTTAGTTAATTTAGTCGTTAACTTAAGTTTCCTAAGTTATCAGTTAAGTTAGTTAGTAGGTAGATGCCTATATATATGTTTGTACATATTCTATACATAATAGAGACAGATTCACATAGAATACATAGAATACAATTCATTCAAAACTTCGAACATCTCACTACTTCATTTTCTCTCTCTAAATCCTCTCCTCCATGACGTTCCACAATCCTTCGATGGAACCGAAGTCAATGGAGTTCTAAATTCCTAAGGTTGGGATTGCAAAGGTTAGCAATGGAATCTTAAAGCTGTGAGCGAGGAAATCGACTTCTAGATCCTGAGGCGAACAAGCTGAGGAGTGAATCTGAATTGCTGGATTGAAAAATCCAGAACTGATGAAGAACTTCGCTAGTGAGGAATCATGGTTGAAGCTTAGGTAACTTCCAGCTTTCTAACTAGTTCAGGCCTAATCAATTTAGGTGAATAGTTAGAGTTCAACCTCCAATTTCGCATTAGATTCTTAGGTTAATTGAGCACTTAAGGAATTAAGGTTCGATGCTTAAGGATTAGTGTTTTTCACCTAAGGAATTAGGGAATAACCACAAGCGGATTGTCCTCTGGATTATGAAGTTTGATTATACTTTAATTGCATGTTTCTTGATGAATTTGTGAACCGAAGCAATCCTGATCTGTTTTCTATTAATCACCTTTCACATTTCATTTTAACTCTGTTTCTGGAAATACAAAAACAACTATAAAAAAAACTAAAACAACCAAAAACTGAATGAAATTCCTGTGTCTTTTGTTGGTTCAGCTTGTACTAGTCTGAGATTGAGGTACTTACCACAATCCCTATGGGACGATCAAATATACTACAATTTTAACGACTGGTGTGCTTGCCAAGATATAAATCTGAGAGTCATAATTTTTAAACAAAGATTTTCACACCAATTTGATGACTCGGGATTTTAGCATCAAGTTAATGGCGCCGTTGCCGGGGATTGTTGAGTAATATCAACAATCCTTGGACCGGTACTAGACTGAACCATTTTTTTTAGTTTCTGTACATGTTAGTTTTTAGTAAATTTCATTGTAAGAGTAGGATTTGTTAATTCTTGCGTGAATTGTTCTTAATTACTACTCTTTGATTTTAGTTGTTTAGTTGTTAGCACTAACCGTTGCAGTAACCTTGTTTGTAGTCAGTTGTTGCATTTATGTTTTCTTTAGTTCCTTTGGAAAGTGAAAAGTTGCAGGTAATGGATCTGGATGACACCTTAGCAGAGTTTCTTTAATATTCACAAACATTATGCATGAACCAGGTAGAGGAGGTACAATCAATTGAGGAGGAGCCATCGGAGTTAGAAAGGAGTTTAATTCAATTTATAAAAGTCACTCAAACCGGCCTCCAAAATTTCGATAATTCAATCATGAATATTCAAAAGCAAGTGGATTTTATTGCAAAGTAGTTAGCCGAAGAGCAAAGGAATATAAAGGTTGTACGAAGAAAAGACCAATATGAAGAGCCATGGGATGATGATGTTGGTTTAGCTGAAGAAATTAAGTTTGGGGAAGAAGAAGATCAGCTAGAAAACATTGAAATGGATGAACCTAAACTTGAAGTTGATGTAGAAACAAAAGAAGAAGAAGAAAATAAGGAAGTTCAGGGATATTTGATGGAAGAAGAGTCAATTGAAGAATGTGAAGAAGAAAGTGATATGGATTATACTTCAGAAGTGGAAGATGATAGTATATCTAGTGAAGCATTCTTTGATGATTGGAATGAAGAAGATTGGTCTGAAGAAGAACAAGAGCAAGAGTTATCATTGAATAATTTCTTTGATGATGCAAGTGTTGTAGGAGTGCAAATTGAACAAATGACAACAGAAGCCATTGAGGAACCTGAAAATCATTTAGACACTATTATTGAGCAAGAAGTGATAGAAAAGGTTGAGATCTCAGCAAAGATGGAAACCATATCTTGGCAACATAATAATGATACTGAATTTTTATTGGAGCCAAGTGTGAACACAGAGAAAGAAGTAGAAGTTCATGCACAAGAAGAGTTAACATGTGTAGATGTTGAGAATATAAAAGAAGAAGAAATTCAGCCATGTTATGAGTAGCGTTTGCTAGTGGTGACTACTGCAGCTATGGAATTCAAAAGGAAACGTGAATCATCAAGTCAAGAAGAACATTGTTTGTGGCATAAAAAGAGGAAGACTAATAAAAAACAGAAAAAGAAAAAGAGTGAAGAAAAGAAAAAGAAGAAAAAGCAGAAAGTTTGGAAAAATAAAGATTGGAGGAAAGTTATGTTGAGCATTAGCTTCAAACATAACAAGGAAAAACAAGGAGTAAAAAGACCAAGAGTGTATGGTCATAAGAAATGGGATCCCGGAGGATGATCTTGTGTTTGTTTTTTTTCATGTACATAAATAAAATAGTGAGAAACTGAACAGCATGAAGAAAATAGAATCAGATTCCCTTCACGCTTAAGCATAAGCTCCACGCTTGAGCAAGAGGAAAGTGACTCTTAAGCGTGATTTAAGCGTGACCTTGTATAAGCTTTTCCGCTTGAGCGTGCCTTCTTTTCGCTTGAGTGAAATCGGGACCTGTTTGCCCTTCTGCTTGAGCGTACATTACTCATGCTTGAGTGTGAGCTTTTTGTGCCTTCGCCTGATTCCCACGCTTTGAGTGTGAGCTCTTTTGCCTCTCAATAAACTGCTCGCTTGAGCGTCATTCCACATGCTCAAAGCGTGACTGTGATGCATGACTTTTTCTGCACTTCCGCTTGAGCGTACGTTAACACACTTTGAGCGTGGCCAATTATGCCTTGTATATCTACTCCACGCTTGAGCGCTTCAAGTTCTCGCTTGAGCACAATCGGGCCTGAGGATGTGCTGTTACTCGCGCTTGACCCTTTCCGACCGGAAATTTCTAACATCCTTTGATGTTGGACCAAAGGGGGTACTTAAATAAATGGTTTCAGATGATGAAGGGGGGTCAGATGATGAAGGGTAACTTGTGTCACCCTGTCCTTCATTTTTCCGAGTCTTTTAGTTTCCTCACTCGATCTCTCTGCATGTGTTGTTTGTTCACCTAGCCTTTCAGTCACTTATTCTTCCGTCTACTCATTTTGTCACTCAATCGTCTTCTTCTTCATCCATTCGGTATTCCGTTCACTCGGACCCCTCTGCAGTCGTTCTTGCATTCGCTCGTCTTTCTCACTCAGTCACTCTATTTCATTCTGACTTTCATTTCTCACCTCATTTTTCATTCGGTTCTTCATCCATTCGGTATAACTTGTACTCTGTCAATCTTCCACTCGTCTTTCATTTATTCAGTCACTTTCATTTATCCACTCGTATCTCCATCTTGGTCTCTTTCACTTCTGTTACTCTTCATTCACTCAGTCAATCATTCTCTCGTGTGTTCCTCCACTCGTTCTTTCTTTCACTCGGCCTTACTTTCATTCGTTCTTTCTCCCACTCGCTTCTCTGTTCACTTGTATCTCACTGCAGTTGTTCACTCGTCCATTCATGGTCACACTCATTTCTCATGCACTTTACTTTATTCCGTTCATTCTTTCACTCGTTCTGTGATCCACTCGGTATTCATTCACTCAGTACCCTTTTCATTCAGTGTTTTATTCACTTGTTCTTTCAATCTACTCTTTCTTCTTTGTTCCTTCACCCATTTCTCCATAATTTTCTCACTCACTCGTCACTCAGTTTCTTATTCCTTCGCCCGATCTCTTTCTAGGTTCCCCTACTCGGTATCTCTTTCATGTGTCTCTTTCTACAGTCTCTTTTTTATTCACTCGGTTTCTCACTAGATCACTCGGTTTCTTCCACTCGCTCCTGCATTTACTCATCTTCTTCATCATTTGGTATACCCTTCACTTATCTTCTTCACTCGGAATATTCTCATTTGTTCTTCTATTCATTCTTTCATCCACTGGTCTTTTTCATCCACCCTCAATCTACTCGCCTTTCTTCCACTCGGTCACTCTTTCCTTTTCGTTCCTCACCTGTCATTCAGTTTTTCATTATCGCACTTTATCTTTTATCCATTCATTCTTCCATTTGTTGTTTCATTCACTCAGCTTTTCTCTTATTTTTCCGTTCGTCTTTTATTCATCAGTTTTTCCATTTACTCATTCCTTCTCTGCACTAGTTGTTCTGTTTACTCTTCCACTCGTCCTTTACCACTCAGTATCTACATCACTCAGTATCTTTCTCCACTCTCACGCGATCTTTCATTCACTCGTTCACTATTCCACTCGATCTTTTTCATTCGTCTCTCTCTCGGTTCCCTCACTCATCACTCAGCCTCTCATTCCTACACCCTATTTATTTTTCATTCGTTGTTACATCCATTCGTTGTTTCATTCCACTTACTCTCTTTCTCGGTTTTCTCACCCATCTCTGTAACATCCCGATTTCTAACTTAATTACCGATTGAAGTTAAGCTATTAATTAAAGGTTAATTACAAAATTAGGATTAATGGTTAATTAGAGTAATTACTGATTTGGGTAGAAATAATTGAATAAATAATAATAATAGTGCCAGGCGAAAGGACGCATGTGTCCCTAGAAGTATAAGACAACTTCAGCTCTCTCTTTCTCTCATTATTCACGCTGGCAGCTCCCCTTGTGCGTGTATATGGTCTCTCCTTCCCTGTTTCTCTTCTTCTTCACTCTCATTCACGTCGCCACTCGAACAGTGAGAGAGTCGAGAGCTCCTGGAGGAACATCAACACAGCTCTGACTCGACTCCCTGTTCTCTCCTTCCTCCCTATTGCCTTCTTCCTCTCCTTCTTCTTCTACCTGGAGCTGTGGTATTCCAGTTGGAAGGCTGTGCTGGAAGTGCTTTGGAGCTGCGGAGGAGACGGACCTGTTGGAGGAAAGGAGCAACTCTGGCCCAGGATCAACGCTGAACTCGAAGGCTGTTGGAGGAGTAACGGAGGGACGATCGGTCAGCACTGCAACTTGAAGAGTCTCTGAACCCCGACAGCAGGTAGGGGGCGCTTTGCATGTCAAGCGTATGGTTTATGACCGGGTCCCTGGTGCTTGCTTTAATGTAATATGTGTGTGAAATGTGTAGATCGATGTGTGGTGATTGACTGATTATGCATGCAACTTCCGAATTGGGACATCTGTGAAAGGTTGAGGGTTGTGTGACCTTGTCTTTGAGTGCCTGTTAATACTTCTGTGATGCATGTTGTTGAAATCTGAGTTTGCTGAGTGAATGTGTGTGTGTGTTACCATTATCCCCGAATGCATGAGATGTGAATTGATGCGTGATTTCCATTTTGAATGCCGTGTGGAAAGGTATGCAGACTCTGTAAAAATGTTGAGTGGATGTACTGTAATGTGGTTCCCTATGCTTGCTGTTATGAGTTATTATGATAGAGGCATGTGATTGTTGTAATGGAAATGTGGGATTCTGAATGAATCTGATTGCTGTGTGGGGGATCGGTTGTGACCCATTGATGGCTGTGTGAGACGCGTCTGGTAAGCTTGGATGTTGTTGTGGATTTGCATAAGATTGCATATGTGGGATGATTCCCAGATTCCTGACCAGTTTCATGAGGACGGGGGGTCAGAAAGGCATCTAGAGTCATGTAAAACGAGTTCCAGTCAGATTCCTGGTTAGATCCATGAGGACCCGTGGTAGCCGATGGAGCTAGAGCTGGGTCTCGAGACGTCACAGGGTGACCGGTGCCACACGGAAAGGGCTAGTGGACGAGGGACCGGGAAGAAATCTGCATTGAACTCACTATTTAAGTCGGATCCGCATGCATGAGTCTATGAGCATTGTTAGTGAGATTATTGTGAATTGCATGGATTAAATGAATTGAGTGAACTCCGACTAGACGATGTAGTATGAGCGAATTCTGGCTGAATGAATGTACGGGTATTGATACCGATGCTGAGTGCAGTGTGATGCTATGATTGAGAATATATGTTATTGTACAACTTCCGATTGAATGATGTGGTCTGATCCTTAAATTAATTGGCAATATATATATCGTTATGGATTGAACCCGGTAAATTATATAATTGAGAATGGAGGTAAAGTCTGAGTCAATAGCCGTCACCTTATATGCAAAAGCTCACCCCTACACTATTTTTCAGTGTGTGCAGGTTGGACTCTGAAGTGATGATAAGGTCTCAGGTCCGAGTGGGGTGCACTCCGGCCGTAGAGTGCTTATTTTTGTAATTTGTCATGTTTCGTTAGTTGTAGCCTTGGTCAGCTCATAATATCAGTGTGGTGTAATGAATACGAATATATATATATATATATAAGAAATTTACGCTATTGTGACCCGAGTGCATGTTTTTATACGTATATAGTTCACATTAATAGCAGGTGCTGAGGAATGAATGATGTTAAGGTATTGGGTATTCCGAGTGTATAATTATATACGTACCTATACGTTGTATACGGGTGGTTTGTGTCTGGGTAGACTGAAGGGTGTGGATGGTTAGAATATTGCTCAGTTAATGATTTCCGAGTAGAAGTAACTGGGGAGTCAACTCCGAGTGGGGCTGCAAATGGCTATGCCTTCATGTTCGAATGATGATACTTCAATGGACTCTGAGTAAAATACTTGGATGAACCTATACTGAGTGAGATCTAATGAGAGGATCTCTGAGTGATAATGAGAGCGGTCATTACCGAGTGAAAATATAAGTAAAACCCGAGTGAGGAGGAGTTCGTATTTCCGAGTGAAAACCCTGAGCAATTCTCTCCTGGGAGAGGAGTTAGTGTAGTGGTTTAGAATGGAATGGGTTCTAAGTATGAAACATTGATAATCTGAGTGAAGAATGTATATTCCGGGTGAGAAGGAATTCTGGAATCCGAGTGGGACAGCTCCCAGTATCCGAGTAGAGTATAGGTGTCGCCGTATGGATGAATCTGAGAGGTTAAGTTATGAAATACCGAATGGACTTAGGAAAGACCTCCGAGTAGACTTAGTCGTTTACCGAGTGCATGGATGTTCGAATGCCGAGTTATAAAATTGCCGTGTGAGGCTTCTCGCTTTAGCGAATGAGGGATCCACTCCAACGAAGGTATACTGCTGGAAGGCTTTTGTCGTGGCATCGTCCAAGCGAATGGTACTTCGCCCGAACGAGTGGGCTGCCTCGCCCAAGCGACGTGGAGTCTCGTGTGAGCGAGTGCGTGTGCAATACTGAAGGGCTCGCTCAGGGGGTTATCTCTTCCGCTGTACTCGGTTTTATCAATTCAGGCAGGTTATGCACGGTTTGTTAACCTTAAAATTTGGAATTTTTTTCCCTTGTTGATTTTATTTATTCAATTAAAAATTAGGATGTTACATTTTGGTATCAGAGCAGACCGAAAGGTCCAAGGCCAAGGTATGCTTACCGAGTGTAAGCGGTTGTATGCAGTATGACCGAGTGGTCATCATTATTGTGATATTGATTTGTGAATAGGAGGTCATTTCCCTCCTGGTCCGATTGATTGTATGCCCTGACTTAATCGGTATTGTATGTGTTTGATGATTTGGTATATGAATGGTGTGGTTGTATGCCTGTGCCTTGCTGAGGAATTTGAACGTGTGATGAATGAATAGTATATGATTTGAGATACAAGAAATGTGTTAGCCTTAGTTCCTTTTACTTGAACCTGAACCCTTGGAGTAGAAGACATAAATTAGTGCCTGTAATTAATTACACCCTCCATGTTGCGTGAACTCCTATACTGTGTATGTAGATCCGAGTAATATACGTTTGCGTATTTGTTGTGTGCGAGAGATTAGTTTAACTATAAGTCAAAAATGGAGACGAGTGTTGACGTGGGAAGAGAGTTAGTGACTCCCTTCGAGTGAAAGGAAACCTAGGTAATCCCGAGTGAATGAGACAGTGTGATACCGAGCAAGAGTTTACCGATCAGAAGATGACACCTACGACTCTGAGTGGATCCATTATAATAAATCATTAAGTAGATAGAAAATCCGAGCGAGTCTTGACTTAGTGGGAAAACCAGAGTAGGAGAGATTATAGTTGCTGAGTAAGAATGAGTGAAGAGGATGGGTGACACCGAGTGGGAATCGATCTGGATACCCTTCGAGTGATAACTGTTGAGGTTTCCCGAGTGAAGAGTGACTAAATAATTCAGAGTGAGGAGTCCCTTTTAAATCCGGGTGAAAGGAATGTGTGCACACTATAATGGCTGTTGAGCTCAATATGAATTACATGAATATATGGAATGTTATTTAGAATAACATGATTGAATGGAATCCGATTAAATAAATGTATGTATATTAATGTTGTGGCTGTAATGCATGCTGTGGTGAATGATATGAATTGTATGGCTGAATGTGAATTTGATATTCCGATTGGATGATTGAATATATATGTGTTGATGCTGTCGCTAAGTGCAAGGTGAGCCTATGGCTGTGATTATATGGGATTGTAAATAATGTAAGTGATATAGCCGAGAGCTGGCTGGATAGATTCTGATTGAATGATAGCGTGTATGTATTGAATGTTGGTACACACGTATACATATATATGTGTATATGATACTATATGGTTTATGGTGGATAAGATCTAAGGAAGAAGCAATTACACGGTAATGGTCGGAAACCGACTGTTATTACACCATTTTGGGGTGATAGTAACTGCTACTTGACGATTGTCATCAGGAGAGTTGCGCTAACTTATGAGTAATGAAGAGGTGTATGATTTTTTTTTGTACAAGTCGGAAGCCTGTAGCCATTATACTGTTTTACCGTAGGGGTAAATTATATTACATGATTGTTGCTGTGCGACGTGCCCTACGTGATGCATCATGATAATGTTGAAGAGAATATGTGCTTATATATATATGCATGTGAATTACCATTAATTCTTGTGAGTAAGTATTAGCTGAGTGAGTTGATCGGTGCGTGTGAGAACGTTGTTAGGGAGACTAACATGGGTTGCATGGATTTGAATGATTTGAATAAACCCCGACTAGATGATGACGTATAAGTGAATTCCAACTGAATGAATATGTATGTACCGATACTGTTACCGTGTGTAATGTGGTGTCATAATTGAGAATGTACGTTATTCTGTAACTCCCGATTGGATATGATGTTGTGAATAAAATCCTTAATGTAGTTGAGAATTGATTTAAGTAAATTCGCTCGGATGAACACACATATATATATATATATTGATGCTATTGTTGAGTGCAAGGTGTGGTTATGGTTATGGTGCATGCTGTAGTGAACAATAATATAGCCGTGAATAATTGTTATAAAATCCGACTGAGTGGTTGTATGTGTATTAGTGTCGTTGCCGAGTCTATGGTGTGTTATGACAACATATGTGAATGTGAATTACTTAATCCTGACTGAATTGCATGAAGCCGAATGAGTGATGCCATTATATAACTGAGAACTGAGAATTTAGTCCGAGCCATGGTTTGTGAGGAATAAGATTTAGAGGAAATATTTACTCGGTGCTGGCTAGAAGCCGATTGTTGTATTGCCTTAATTCTGTTTTACAGAGGTGATAAATGATTTTCATGATTATTGATGCATGATGTACCCTATGTGCTGCATGATGTTGATGTAGGTGTATTATTTATGTGTGTGAACTGCCATTAACCACCGTGTGAATTAGTATTAGTTGGGTGAAGTCTGGTCCGTGTGAGGCATGTTGCTCTGAGATGACTCTTCCTGCCATAGGTAATGTGGCAGCGTACATGTTGTAGTGACCATGTGATTGTTGTAACCCTATAGGAATGAGACGTCATCGTATAAGTTGGATGCAGCGATTCATGAGTCGAACAGGTGAAGCTGTAACTGCTTATGGTGATGGTGAGTCTTTCAGACAATTCCGAGTGAAGTCCTTGTGGGAAAGAACTGCTGAGTGAAAATTTTGGGGGTTCCGAGTAGAACCTTATTGAGAGGATCATTACTAAGTTAAGGGAATGGTGTCTGAGCGTAACCTTCTGGGTAAGGCAAGATTCGAGTGACGTGACTCGGAGTGTATCACTTCCGAGTGGAATGGCTAGTAAGATAGCGAGTGTAGAATTCCTAATACCCTTGGGATGTCCAACCGAGTGGTCTTCCAGGAGAAAAGTACTTCTCGTCGGAAATTGGAACTTCGAGTGTGCAAGTTTTCGAGTGAATTACCCAAGGGAGAGAAAATACCGAGCGGTAAACTTATTCATAGCTATGTTCGGGTGATGTGAAGCTGCTGAATTGAACTCAGATTTATATTTGGAGTAAGCCTGGATTCCGATTGGAAATTTGGTAAATAGGAAGTCTCTGAGTGAAGGACCTCCAAGAGGAGTAGATATCCAAGAGAAGGATTTATTTGAAATCGTACTCAGGTCAGCGGTTGGGACTGCTGGGCTTGGACTCGGGTTGGTTTCGCGGAAGGCTTGAATTATGAGTAAATTCTGCAAGTGGAAGGATTCCCGGATGAGAACTGTCCTTAAAACCCCGATTGAAATTTTCGAGTGAGAGGGCCGAGTGACATTCGTAGGTTATAGGCATGCAGTTAGCCAAAGGAATGGTTAAGAAGCTGAGATGTATGGACCGAGTGTGGTACCTGTACGAGGAAAATCCAGACAAGTGTGCTTATTGAAGTTTATGGGAACTCGTTGAGTGTTCATTTTGGTTAAGAAAGGAATCTTGTGGCCGAAAATTTGGAAATCCGAGAGCTAAATCCGAAATGAATCGGTCAGTAGTGGGTATCCTAGGGAATCGGTAATGTAGTTTACCGACTGGATTCTTCCCAAATGGTCAAATAACGTCTAGAATGTGTCCCATGTGACCCAATGTCAAGCCTATGTTTTGTGTGAGCGCATGGTCGTGCCGAGTGACACATTGAGTCGGGAGACCCGATGGTGTGAATACGCCGATCGGTGTTGAGAATGTAAGGCTGAGCGGCCAAAGAACTGGAAAGTGCCAATGGCTAGGGTGAACTGACAGAGCTGAATGGGGGTAACTACGTGGGAAATGGAGTCCCGAATGTAATGAAGGCTATGAAGAGTTGTTTTATGATGATTAGAAATTATGAAGCAGTCAAAAACGTGGATGGACGAAGAGTTTCAGTTGGAACATGGCTGTGGTATTCCGATCTGTTTGTTGAGGTAAGTCTGAGTGAAAGAAAGGAATGTTATTCCGAGTCAATAGTGCCACTTCCGAGTGGAAATGTGTTAAGCATAATGTCCCGGTTTTCCGGGTGGAGCGATCGGTGAATTGCTTTGGAGGCCAATTGTGCCGACTGGGATTTAAGCAATGGATGAGTACTTAAGGAACATAGATGTGTAACTGCTTATTGTGGTTTGTCAGTGATTTTCGAGTGGTTTATTAAGGCTAAGCATGTGTTTGAATTTCGAGGACGAAATTCTTTTGAGAGGGGGAGAACTGTAACATCCCGATTTCTAACTTAATTACCGATTGAAGTTAAGCTATTAATTAAAGGTTAATTACAGAATTAGGATTAATGGTTAATTAGAGTAATTACTGATTTGGGTAGAAATAATTGAATAAATAATAATAATAGTGCCAGGCGAAAGGATGCATGTGTCCCTAGGAGTATAAGACAACTTCAGCTCTCTCTTTCTCTCATTATTCACGTTGGCAGCTCCCCTTGTGCGTGTATATGGTCTCTCCTTCCCTGTTTCTCTTCTTCTTCACTCTCATTCACGTCGCCACTCGTACAGTGAGAGAGTCGAGAGCTCCTGGAGGAACATCAACACAGCTCTGACTTCACTCCCTGTTCTCTCCTTCCTCCCTATTGCCTTCTTCCTCTCCTTCTTCTTCTACCTTGAGCTGTGGTATTCCAGTTGGAAGGCTGTGCTGGAAGTGCTTTGGAGCTGTGGAGGAGACGGACCCGTTGGAGGAAAGGAGCAACTCTGGCCCAGGATCAACGCTGAACTCGAAGGCTGTTGGAGGAGTAACGGAGGGACGATCGGTCAGCACTGTAACTTGAAGAGTCTCTGAACCCCGACAGCAGGTAGGGGCGCTTTGCATGTCAAGCGTATGGTTTATGACCGGGTCCCTGGTGCTTGCTTTAATGTAATATGTGTGTGAAATGTGTAGATCGATGTGTGGTGATTGACTGATTGTGCATGCAACTTCCAAATTGGGACATATGTGAAAGGTTGAGGGTTGTGTGACCTCGTCTTTGAGTGCCTGTTAATACTTCTGTGATGCATGTTGTTGAAATCTGAGTTTGCTGAGTGAATGTGTGTGTGTACCATTATCCCCGAATGCATGAGATGTGAATTGATGCGTGATTTCCATTTTGAATCCCGTATGGAAAGGTATGCTGACTCTGTAAAAATGTTGAGTGGATGTACTGTAATGTGGTTCCCTATGCTTGCTGTTATGAGTTATTATGATAGAGGCATGTGATTGTTGTAATGGAAATGTGGGATTCCGAATGAATCTGATTGCTGTGTGGGGGATCGGTTGTGACCCATTGATGGCTGTGTGAGACGCGTCTGGTAAGCTTGGATGTTGTTGTGGATTTGCATGAGATTGCATATGTGGGATGATTCCCAGATTCCTGACCAGTTCCATGAGGACGGGGGGTCGGAAAGGCATCTAGAGTCATGTAAAACGAGTTCCAGTCAGATTCCTGGTTAGATCCATGAGGACCCGTGGTAGCCGATGGAGCTAGAGCTGGGTCTCGAGACGTCACGGGGTGACCGGTGCCACACGGAAAGGGCTAGTGGACGAGGGACCGGGAAGGAATCTACACTGAACTCACTGTTTAAGTCGGATCCGCATGCATGAGTTTATGAGCATTGTTAGTGAGATTATTGTGAATTGCATGGATTAAATGAATTGAGTGAACTCCGACTAGACGATGTAGTATGAGTGAATTCCGACTGAACGAATGTACGGGTATTGATACCGATGCTGAGTGCAGTGTGATGCTATGATTGAGAATATATGTTATTGTACAACTTCCGATTGAATGATGTGGTCTGACCCTTAAATTAATTGGCAATATATATATCGTTATGGATTGAACCCGGTAAATTATATAATTGAGAATGGAGGTAAAGTCCGAGTCAATAGCCGTCACCTTATATGCAAAAGCTCACCCCTACACCATTTTTCAGTGTGTGCAGGTTGGACTCTGAAGTGATGATAAGGTCTCAGGTCCGAGTGGGGTGCACTCCGACCGTAGAGTGCTTATTTTTGTAATTTGTCATGTTTTGTCAGTTGTAGCCTTGGTCGACTCATAATATCAGTGTGGTGTAATGAATACGAATATATATATATATATATAAGAAATTTACGCTATTGTGACCCGAGTGCATGTTTTTATACGTATATAGTTCACATTAATAGCAGGTGCTGAGGAATGAATGATGTTAAGGTATTGGGTATTCCGAGTGTATAATTATGTACGTACCTATACGTTGTATACGGGTGGTTTGTGTCTGGGTAGACTGAGGGGTGTGGATGGTTAGAATATTGCTCAGTTAATGATGTGGTCTGACCCTTAAATTAATTGGCAATATAGATATATCGTTATGGATTGAACCCGGTAAATTATATCGTTATGGATTGAACCCGGTAAATTATATCGATGAGGGACGAGGGAGAGCAGTCACTGACACGGAGGTAGTAGGAACAACAATTGAAGTCAGGATGGGAGTTACGAAAGCTCCTTTCTTGGTGGGCCCGCCCTTTTGGTAGTCTTTTTTCAAATCCCAAGCGAACATCTTTCATGGAGCCATGTCTCCTAAAAAAGAAACAAAGTAAAGATCAGTATGAAAGATCAAAAGGTTAAGAGAATAAGCCTACTAAAAGCTATACTTACACATCCAGGAGTGTAGAGAGCGTAGGTCAGTGAATAAAGAGATCAATGCCTAGGAGCTAAAATAATGTCCCAAATCCTTGGCAAAAAGTTTTACATCATCACATTCAATGTAAGACAAGTCTTTCCACTTTCTTCAGTATTGAACAGGTGTACAAGTCCAATACAGTAGAAAAGTGGGATGTTTATCCGGTTAGTGAAGAAAGTTTTCTCCTGGCACATCTGGACTAACTTGGATTTTGAAAAATAACCCTTTAAAATTTTTATAAATTAGTAGAACACCTCTATCAGATGATGACCAGGGACATCGCTCAGGGAACCCACCGGACAGGAACACCTATTTTGAAAATTTTAGCTTGAAAACAATAAAAGAAGATAGGAACCAGATGAGCCCACCTAAAATAGTCATAGGATTTCAAAAGCTTTTACAAAAGCCTGCCCATTCAGATGAAGATGAGTTGGGGAACATTCAGGGCATTTAGAACACCCCTTTCAAAATTAGAAAATGGAAAAGCCAAATAGAGGCAAGAGAAAAAAATTTCATATACATAGATGTAACCCAACTCTAGTTTTGTCCAAGCATGACAAACCCTCTCCTCTAGTGAACATCCCAATCACTCCACATTGGAGGCTAGTATAAAGCCATTGAAGGCCCCTTTTTCTACAACCTAGTAATGGCATCCTCTTCACCAATGGAGGAGAGGAGAGACAGAACTTCCTCCTTGACCTATGAAAAGGCTTTTAAAGGCAAAGATATTTTCTTAAGAAAAAAAAGAAACAACATAAATGGCAAGAAAAAAAGGTCTAAACAAGCAATAGAAACCACAACCCAATAACAAACAGGACAAAGCGAAAGGAAAAGAAAACATTACCTTTAGAAATAGTATAACCTAAAGAAGTAGAGAGTAGAAGGCCAAAGAAGAACTAGAGTGAAAGAGCAAAGAAGAACCGAAAAAAGTAGCAATAAAAAAGGTAAAAAAAATAAAGGAGATTTGGGCTATATATACACATGAGAAATAGGCAACTCCTAAGCAAATCTAACAATTAGGAACAATCGCCAACTCCATGGCCATGATGACCTCTCAAAGAATAACTGCCATAGACATATAGCGAAAAACCTATCCCTACGTGAAGCAACACACATAAATCCAAGAGACGCATTTAAGGGCTTTGGGATATAAAGTGCCTTATCATTACAAAAATAACTTATGCAAACATCACCTTAAGGAATGAAACAATAACCACCTTGTCTCAAACATATGTACCCTCTCAAACCCCCTGGAGAGCATTACGAATTCCTCACTCAGAATATCATCTCACTCAGAATATCATCTTGCTCGAAATATCATCTCGCTCAGAAGAAGGTCACTTGATGTCTATTGGCCTCACTTCAATTTGACACCTAGTCACTCGACTTAGCTCGAAATACCATCCCTATCATTTTAGCAGATGAAAGTTTTCCCTTCATAGCTGGGCCTAAGCCAATGCCCCTTTTTTTACCCATTATATAAATATGGCTTCAGGGCACCCTCTAAGTTACATTTTTAGTTATAAACCCTAATTTTTCTAGAGCAATTCTCTAGGGTTTAGCTTTTACATACTCAAAGTGAACAGAATCCATATGCAAAACTAAAAGTATTAGGACGAGGAAAAAATATAAAACTGCATTTCAATTATAACATTTAATTTTAAATGTTGAAATTAGAATGCAAATTCTAAACCGAAGATATAAAAATAGTGATGAAGAAAATGTAATTATTCATAATAATATATCAAACAGAGGGAGATTTAATAAATAGAATTTTCATTATCTGAGTTTTGATGATTCCAAAATGCGTTCCAAAAAGATTAAAGAAATGAGAATCTTAAATCAGCACTCCAGTAATCGAATAAGATAATTGATTAGATACAAGGTAATCAATTAAGTTATTCGATTAAGCCTCACAAAACAAATTATGAAATTATTTGAAAAATAGCTAATTGAATAAGCTAATCAACTAAGGTAAATATGGACTAGTTTTAATTAAAATAGAATATTGTTAATCGATTAAGGTAATCAATTAAGGCAAACCTGAATGTGTTTTTAATTAAAATAGAGTCTTGCTAATCGATTAAGGTAATCGATTAAGATTAATCTGGAAGTATTTAAATCAAATCAAAACGTTGCTAAACGATTAAACTAATTGATTACTCTGTGTTGTTTGACCAATTCTCAGCTTTGCTAATATTAATGGATATTTTGCCAAAGAATCAAATTCGATTTTTAGATTATAATGGCTAGTTTTTCAAAATTGGAACTCAATAAATAGAGGCCTAAGGCTTCATTGGAAATCACTTATATGCATTAAAATTTTCTCATTTCTCTATTTCAAGTTTCCAAGAAGCAAAATTCTAAAATTTTTTCTACACTTTTAAACTTTATATTTTGCTCTAGAAGAGAGCTGCATTATTGAGAGATAAGTTCATTCTCGTTGTGCTTTAATTTTAAATTTTGCTCTATCAAAAGAGAGCTATAATTCTATTTGATCAACTTCTTCTACGCTTATAATTTAGGAAGTTGTTCTTTATTTCTTGAGTTGATCTAATTGTTTAAAGCTTTAAAATTCTATTATACTCAATCAAGAGAGTTTTCTTAAACGTTTTATCTTTGCAAATTTTGCTCTATAAAGAGAGCTACATTTTGTGATCATCATCATGTAACTTTTTCTCTTATTTTGTTTTTCATTATAAGAGAAGTTGAAAGATTTTGTTTTGTTTTACTCATATACAAATTAGGTTAAAACATTGTAACAAAGGGAAGGTTGTAGCCTTTGGGGTTGTTTAGGTAAGAATTGTGAGAAGGATAAAAGAGTAAGGGATAAGTTCTTGGTAGGGAAATCAAGAGACTTGTATTTTCTCATCTTGTAAATCTCAAATTCTTGTTAGTGGAAAATCTCAAGTATATTTACTTGGGGCCTGAATGTAAAGGAACCGAATCAGGATAAAAACTCGAGCGTGTCACAATCTCTCTTCCATCTCTATTTATTTTTGAGTTATTTACTTACTTCATTTGTTATTAGTTACTCATAAATTGATTAATTTCTTCATTATTCTTCTAAAGCAAAGTAAAATTGTGACATAAATTTAACAGAGTAATTATTTTTAAAACTCAATTCACCCCCCTCTTGAGTCATTGAGGCCACTTGGTTAACAAGTGGTATCAAAGCTTGACTCTTGCTACAAGGCTTAACAGCTGTAGCAGATAAAAATGGTCTCAAGCAATCTCTTTCCTGAGGATGGTGCTACAAATAGGCATCCCACTTTCAATGGTGAAGGCTATGCTTTTTAGAAACAAAAGATGAAAATTTTTGTCCAATCCTATGATCTCAAGTTATGGAATGCTATTCAATTTGGTCCTTTTATTCCTAAATATATTGTTCATAATATGGAATGTGCTAAGCCTATGGATTTATGGACCAATGAGGAGGAGAAAAAGGTACAATTTAATCTTAAAGCAAAAAATCTTATTATTCTAACATTAGGTCCTGATGAATTTTTTAGAGTTATTACTTGTGATACTGCTAAAGAAATGTGAGAAACTCTTAAAACAATTCATGAAGGTACTGATGATGTTAAAATGCAAAAGTTGGTACACTTACTAGTCAATATGAGAGCTTTAAAATGAGTCTAGAAGAAAGTATCATGGATATGTAAAAATAGTTTACTCTTATTATAAATCACTTACTCACCTTGGGCAAAACTTATAGTGTAACATCCAAAAAATTAATAGAAATATTTAATTGAGAAGAATAAATAGAGAATAATTGTGCTTAAATTAATTAATACCCTGGAATATTGAAATAATTAAATTGACAATTTTTATGACTATCAATAATTTGTTATAGCTTTAAAAGCTGAAATTAATACCCGATTAAATTATGGGTGTTAGAACAAGTATCTCCGATTGAGACACTGTTGGTCAGGGTGATAGAGGATATTATTAATAGTCCGAAGATATCTTCGGAGTAATTTTTAGAAAGTATTGGACCTGAACAGGGATCCTATTTGTTATTAAATGAAAGGATTTTAATGAAGGGTTAAATTTAAAATAAAAACCCCTATATTTTCTTTCTATTCTCGTCACTTCTTCTCCCTCTTAAAACACTCACTTCTTTTCTTCTTCCTCTCCTAACTTCTTCTTCATTTCAAGAAACCAAGTGGGTGTGCCTTTTCCTTCTCCATTTTCATTTTGCTCTCCCTAGCAAGGAGGAGGTTGTGGTGTTGGAACTCTCCTCCATCTCCTCTCTTATTTTTGTCACTCTCCCTCACTCTCCTATGGGTTTTTTTCATTTTTCTTGTGGTAAGCTCCATTTTCCCTTTTTATGAGCTCTAAGCCCTAGGTTATGATTAGTGAGAGTTGTGCATGAATGGGATGTGGTTTAGAAGCCATTCTAGATAAGCCCTAAGGTAGGGTGTAAGATTTTGATGTGATAATGTAGGGGTGTATAGTGGTACACAAAAATAGTGATGCATGGAGTGGAAAATGATAGGTATAAATAATGGTTGTTAGGTTTTGGTGAAACCCTAGCTTCTAAAATTAGGGAGAATGAGAAATATGGATGGATAATGGGTTATCCATGTTGATTGAGTGATATTGATGATGAAAAGTGAGAATGATTATGGGGGATGGTTGTGCATGTAAAACCCATTAGTGGTTATGAGTCTAAAATGTGTAATAGTGAATATAAGCACCTAGACCATGATGATTATAACGAGTTTAAGGAAATAAAAATGATTTAGAGTGTAAATAGCATGAACACCATATAGTTGACCAAAAGTATTTAAATCTTGGTGGTTGAGATAGAAAATAATTATATATGGCTTGTTGTGTAATGTAGGGAATGACCCCATTAGTGAAGCGGGACCTTCAGACCGTATTGACTACTACTTCTCTTGAGGTAGAAGGGGGTAACATTATAGTGTGTGATCGGATGTGGAGTTTCATTTAGGATGAATAGTATGAGAAATGCACTAATTGGCATTTGCATTAATGGTATATCAAAAGCTATCTATATGGACTGTTAGGGGTTTCAATAGGCGGGCCCAGTGGGAGGGTGACCTAGTGTATAGGTAATTCATGTTGTTCCCTAGTGATTTGCTAGAATCATGGAGCTGTCTATAGTTTGGTGACGAGGCACCTTACGTGGCGGCCCGGTGGGTGGGTGGCTTTGTGATGAGTGAGTATCCTTGTGGTTTCTAATAGGAAACAACTCTCTCAATGTGTGTTCGGGAAGGGCCTGTAGCACTTGTGACAAGCTATAGCCATATTGTTGAATCCGTATGTCACGGGGTGACTAGTGCTACAAGGGGGCGATACCAGTTTGGTACCAGTAAGAGTTTGAAATTATGTATGCAAATGTTGAAATATATGTGTACACATTTATTACTACAGTAGGGGCATAGTAGTACACCTATGCTTAACCCACATATTTTAAGATATTATATCCCACAGTCGGATCCACAATTATCATTGATTCATTCGTGCATATGCATTAGCCATAAGAGCATTTGTATATAGCCGGAGATGTGTTGAGTATGATAGCCTTTGAGAATATGAGGTATTGAATTGAGAATAGTGGTGTTGTAGTACTAACCAGAAAGGATGATTGTAATGTTTGATGATGATGATATGGTTATGGTTTGTGACATGATTGTGAAATATATGGTATGAATGTGTATGCGCATATCATCATAATGTATGATTTTGATTCATTTGGTTTTGTTACACACCTCCTAGCTGCCATTTTTCAAAGGTTGATGTAGATTCTATTGAAAACCTAAGCTTTTTAGAGGTGGAGCATTTTGGAAGAAGGTAAATATGGAAGTATAAGCCCAGGGTCGTGGCCAGCGTTATATGTAAATGCTAACTTTTTGTATGTGTATGTAAAACTAGTGTATGTTTTGAATGTATAACTGTTGAGTTAGATATGTGACTATTGGAGTAGGTTATATGGGAAAAAGTAGGCCTACATGCCCTATATAACATATTTATAACGGTTTAGTCTCTTTGAATTAAGTTAATTAATGATAAAAATAAATTAATGATGATATATTCATAATGTATGTTTGAGATCAGGAAGCGGATACGCCATATTCCCACATATCGATAATTAATCTGTATAAGGTGTGCCAATAGGTTATAATGTCCATTTGGAACTTGTGTGTATGTGTGGTTATGGCCAAGTAGGCCTAAATACTAAATTGGCATGGTAATGAAAATCTTGTATGTAATGATCTAGGATCAAAATTCGTAGGCAAGACTAGGTGGTGCAAATCATAATTAGTTACCTAAAAGTGGTTAAAATGATGGTTTGGGTCAAATTAGTAAATAAAATGAATTACCACCCCTTGAAGTTTGAGAAACTTAAGTTTTTAGGCAAAAGATGATAAATTCACTCAAGCGAGATGAATCTTGCTCAAGTGAATTGATTGGGTATTAGACATATGGTTTCTGTTCCAATTTCGCTCAAGCGGGTATGACTTCGCTTGAGCAAAATCCTTCGAATTAGATTCTGTCTTTTTTTTCTCCTAAGCGAGTGAGGCCCGCTTGAGCGAATCCTTGTGGCAATGGTTCTATGTAAATTTTACATAAGTGGATAGGTACTCGCTTGAGCGAATCCATTCTAGAATTAGTTCTGGATAAATCTCGCTCAAGCGGAATGAACCTGCTCAAGCGAACCGCTTTTAACTAGTTGCTGAATGAATTTCTCCCGAGCGAATACTCCTCGCTCGAGCGAATTTAATAAGAGTTAGATACTAGATATATTCGCTCAAGCGGTAGTGGTCCGCTTAAGCAAAATGTTGAGTCTGATGCTATAGCATGCTTCAGTCAGGCGAATCCTGATACGCTTAAGCGAGTTATAGGAATTTCATTTAAGCGAGTTATAACTCACTTGAGCAAATTATGCAAAATTTGATTTCTTCACTTCCTTTATAATTTGGGGGCTTTCTCTCATATCTTCATATATGAGATGAGTTGTATGCCCTGTATACGAGACTTTTTCGTTGTACACTCTGTTATATCATATACATATTAGGGCTAATTATTAACGATCTAATTTATTAAAAACGTAAAACTCTCACTCTTTATTTTCTACGATTCAGGTCTTGATGTAATTGTGGAAGTGTCAAACCTCTTTTAGAACATGAAAAATTTATTCATATTTTATTTGAACTATTTAACTTAATTACATCAGATCCGGGTTATGGAAATCAAGGTGTGACAACCTGGTATCAGAGCATTAGTTACTCTTGTTTGAGTTGTAATCTTTTGTAGAATTATATGGAATTGTTGAATTATTGACAAGTGATGTTAGTGATTATATAATTGTTTATTAAGCTCGGCCAGGCAATTCCTTCCATTATTTACATCCTGATATTGAGTTACATTATAATAGTGTGTATTGATGACGATTATTGTTGAATGATAAATTCTTGAGCTATGAAAGTGTATTATTACTAAATGTTGCTTATACTATGTGATTAGTTTGATTGTGGTGGATAGGCGCAACATAGATGCGGCCACTATGGCTAAAGTTTTTCATCGGTTTATCGATATACTCGAATGTCAACAACAACCTGAAGGCCAAGCAAATCATGGCCTTGACTACTTCCTCAAGCGAAAACCATCAGAGTTTCATAGGGGTTTCAAGCCAGAAGAAGCTGAGTCTTGGTGGATCTTAACTCGTGGGCGCATGGTGGCAGCTCATATTCCCTTGACTTAGGAGAATTTCAAGATGGAGTTTTTGAGGAAATACTTTCCAGAGAGCTATAAGAGCAAGAAGAAGCTCAAATTTATGGAGCTTAAACAAAAAAGCATGACGGTGGAGGAGTATGCCTCTAAGTTTGAAGAGTTGTGTGTTTTCTACCCTCCTTTCCATCAAGGGGAACCGAAGCTTCAAAATGTGTCAAATTTGAAAATGGATTATGCCAAGAGATCAAGAAAGCGATATGTCATCAAGAGATTAGGAGCTTCCCTACTCTTGTGAACAAGTGTAGAATTTTTGAAGAAAATGATGTGGTGCCTAAGAGATACTCGAGGCATGATTACAAGTTGAAGGGCCAATCTTCAAGCTTCAAGAAGAAAGGAAACTTTAAGAATAATAGACACTTTATGCTTGGGCCTTGTCACTTAAAGGTGGACATGGTGGTGGAAGGCATGGAGCAAACGACGGTCGTGCTAATGGCTAAGGTCTTCGATGTTTCTGGTGTGGCAGAAACCATTTGGCTCGTGAGTGTGACCATGAAGATCTCATGGTGTGTTATAGGTGCAATCAATCAGGGCATATTCGTCCCAATTGTCCTTTGAATGCAACTGATATGGTGGTGCGTAATGAAGCAAACCGTAGAGGCTATGGTACTTTTAGAGGTCGTGGTCATGGAAACGGTAATGGTGGCCGTAATGGTAACGGAAATGGAAATGGTGGTAATGGTCATGGTAATGGTAATGGCCGTAGGAACAGAAATGGTAATGGTGGCCAGAATAATCACAATAATAGAGCTAACCAACCAATTGCTGGAAGAGTCTTTGCCGTGACTGGTGAAGAAGTTGCACAAGCCGATGATTTGGTCCAAAGTAAGTGCCAAATCCTTGGTAAATCTGTTGATATATTATTTGATTCGGATGTAACGCATTCCTTTATTTCAGAAGAATGTGTAAGGCGACTAAAGTTGCCGGTGAGTATAAGGTTCTATAATGGTGTCCACACCAACCAATACTTATTTATGGATGGTCACTCGATATGAAGATGTTAAGTTAGCTTTAGAGAATTGAAGATTTATAGTATCTCTTATCTGTTTACCAATGAAAGACCTAGAAGTTATTCTAGGGATGGATTGGTTGTTTGCCAACAAGGTCCTGGTAGATTATCAAAATCGGACTATTGTCTTTCCTTCTTTCGATGTCGAGCGCTTTAGTGTGCAAGGTATATCCAACCTTCTTGTCATGTTATACATGGTGGATGGGGATAATAATGTTCAAACTTATGATATTCCCATTGTATCCGAGTTTCCTGATGTGTTTCTTGATTAGGTACTTGGTTTGCCTCCTCCACGAAAGGTGGAGTTCTCTATTGATCTTGTGTCAGGAAAGGAGCCTGTCTCCCGAGCCCCTTACCGAATGTCTCCTATGGAATTGGCCGAGTTGAAAAAGCAAGTTGAAGAGTTGTTGGAGTGAGAATTTATTCGTCCAAGTGTGTCTCCTTGGGGTGTACCTGTATTATTGGTGAAAAAATGGATGGAAGCATGAGGCTATGTGTGGAATATCGATAACTTAATAAGTTGACCATTAAGAAACGATATCCTCTGCCTCGTATTGATGATCTCTTAGATGAGTTGAAGGATGCAGTGGTATTTTCAAAGATTGACTTACGTTCTGAGTATCACCAAATTAGAATGAAGACCGAAGATATTCCAAAAACCACATTTCATACTTGTTATGGCCACTATGAATATGTAGTGATGCCTTTCGGTGTGACGAATGCTCCTACAATTTTCATGGATTACATGAATCATATTTTCCACGATTACCATGATCAATTTATGGTGGTGTTTATTGACAACATTCTTGTCTATTCTAAGAGCCATGAGAAACATGAAGAGCATCTTCGTCTTGTTCTGAATATTCTTCACGAGAAGGAGTTGTATGTGAAACTTTCTAAATATGAGTTTTGGCTGCCCGAGGTCTAATTTCTTGGACATGTTATCTCTAAGGATAGCGTTGCAGTTGATCTGTCAAAGATTAAAGTTGTGATGGCTTGGGAAAGACCGATGTCTGTGACTATAATAAGAAACTTCCTTGGACTTGCCGGTTATTGTTGGAGATTTATTGAGGGATTTTCTCATTTGGCTTTGCCATTAATGAAGTTAACTCGTAAGAATCAGCTGGTTATGTGGAGTCTTGACTGCGAGAAGAGTTTCCAAGAGTTGAAAGTAAGGCTCACTCCTGCTCTAGTGTTGGCCTTGCCCAACTTACTGGATGATTTTGTAGTGTATTGTGATGCTTCTAAGCTTGGTCTTGGTTGCATGCTAATGCAAAATGAGCATGTAATAGCCTACGCATCGAGACAGTTGCGACCGCATGAGGTTAACTACCCCACACATGATCTTGAATTGGCGGCGGTTGTCTTTGCTTTAAATTTATGGCGGCATTATTTGTATGGATCAAAGTTTATGGTCTTCAGCGATCACAAAAGCCTCAAATGTCTATTCGATCAGAAAGAGCTTAATATGTGTCAAAAGAGATGGATGGAATTTTTGAAAGACTATTAGTTTGAATTGAGATACCATCCTAGAAAAGCGAATGTGGTAGCCAATGCCTTGAGTCAGAAATCATTACATGTTTTGGCTATGATGGTAAAGAAGATGGAGTTAATTGATCAATTTAGAAACTTAAATGTAGGTATGGAGATTCATACCTTAAATAAGATTTCTCTTGAGACGTTAAAAGTTGTGAATGTGTTTCTTGAATGGGTGAAGACATAATAGCCAAATGATGAGTATTTGATGGAGATGAAAGAATCTCAAGCTAAGGGGAAAATTTTATTTGTATTGGAAGGTTCTAATGGTATTTAGTGTGTGAAAGACTGTATTTACGTCCCATATATTAATGATATGAGAAGAACCGTGTTGGAAGAAGCTCACAAAAGTGTATTTAGTATACACCATGGTGCTACTAAGATGTATCAGGACTTGAAGAATAATTTTTGGTGGCTTGGTGTGAAACGAGATATGCTAATTATGTTGTTGCTTGCATTGTCTGTCAGAAGGCTAAGTTTGAACATCAAAAGCAATCTGGTGTGCTTAAACCTCTTAATATTCCTGTTTGGAGATGGGATGACATAGCTATGGATTTTGTTTCTGGGTTGCCCAGAACACGTATTAGAGATGATGCGATATGGGTGATTATTGATAGATTGATAAAGTGTGTGACATCCCAAAAATAGGGGTCAATTTTTTTCGCAAAAATAATAACATTCCTGGATTTATAAATAAATCACTCCCATATATGAAGATATGAGAGCTGGTCCCATGGCCAAGAAGAAAACCAGCAGCGCGAAGCAGAAAAATGAAATGCCATTCAAGGAAATGACAATGCAAAATGGAGAGAAGGCAAGGGAAATAAAACCAAGCACAAAGCCCAGCGAAAACCACACAGCGTCAGAGCGAGGCCCGCAACACAACGCTCACTCACTCAAGCGAGATCCAACTCCGCTTGGGCGCGACAGCAAAACTCGCTCGGGCAAAAGCCCCTTCGCTTGAGCGAAACTAATATCAAGCCTTCCCTTAGAACCAAACTCGTTGGAGCGAATCCTTCAATCGCTGAAGCGAGGAGGCATTCGGCATTCAATCACACGAGAAACCGAGACATTCACACACTCGGTAAATGATCAGGTCGAATCGGAATTCATGCCTAAGTCCTCTTGGAATTTAATATTTTAGTCCACTCAGCATAAAGGGGTTCCGTCACTCGGGAAATAACCTCAACACTCACACACACTTCGTAACTTGATTGTTAAATTTCATACACCAAAGCTCACACACGATCCACCCGGTAACTGAGGGTTATCCCGCTCGGATTCCATAAACCCTCACTCAGAATTTCTACCAATCGGATGCCACTCGGTAAACATCAACCATTTAGCTCTCGGTATATTGAACTCCATCACTCAGAGAATACATAGGCTTCCTCTCGGCCATAAATCACTTAGTTTAAGCATTCTTAACCAACTCATTATCAGAGTGGTATTTCACTCGGAATAATATCATTACTCAGAAATAGTCTACACAATCAATTCCACTCAGTATGATCCAAACTCCTCAACGCTCAGAGGAATTTCCCAAGTATTTCACTCGGACATATGAGATACTTAACCACTCAGGGAAACCAATAAGTCAAGTCCCACTCGGACTCATCCCATGCTTAAACACTCGGAATATAAGCATAACTCATATACTTAAAATATTTCAAGCTAAACCATTACAAGCACACTTCCCTTAGAAGAAATTCACTTGGGTTCCACTCGGGAAACACTTATATTTCTCTTCACTCGGGAAAATCACAACATCATGTTACACTCGGACTCATTTTATAAATTAGCCCCTCAAATTACATATTACCTTATTCACTCGGAATAGGTCCCCATAATCACTCGGAATACATTCATAAATCATACACTTAGAATATAATCAATCCGAGTCATTACAACAACACTCCTCCTAGAAGAGGATCACTCGGATTTCCACTCAGGATTCATCAACTTAGAGGTATTTATACATCCTAATTTCCTAGTCACTAGGAAGCATCAAATCAACATAAATCACTCATACTTATATATTCTCTAATTCCAAGTCCGACTACCAATACAGCAATACCCTTTCACCGATTCCTAACCATGTTATCAACATAACAGGTATGTATATATATACGCATAAACTCGGATACTTATTAACTTTATACTTCTCATTCACCAACACATTCAGTCGGCATGCATATAAGACCAACACTTGAAGTATATATATATATTAACACGCACTCGGGTTATTCAATCATCTTGTCTTTATTCATTCAACTAAACCCGTTATCCGATACAAGTACATGACTTCAATGAAGCCTATACATATATATAGACATGCACTCGGGTTTCCAATAACCCAACTTCAATACATATATAAAGAGTATTCATTATACAACGTTAATATGAGTCGGTCAAGGCTTAATACATCAAAGACACTCGGTACATTACATTATATACACGACCACATCAATAAACACCCAACACTCGGGTTTAAGACCACCACATCATCCAAGCCGCCCTGCATACACTGAAAAATGGTGTAGGGGTGAGCATTACATATTAAATGACAGATATTGGCTTGGATTAATCACAGAATCCATAACATACCATATTATATAACATCAATCAGCACATAAACACTGCCATTCAATATGAACAATCACAAACAACTTCCGATCGGGATTTCACCTATTTCTCTCGGCTATAATGCTCAACTCACTCAGTAACTATTATACTGATCCACTCGGATTTCACTCAACTCCGAGCCCTACTCAAAAAGTCTGCCTTAGCCCAGCTCAAGGACTTAACCACATTCACATGGATTTCATCATCTGATTGCCGATCGGTATATATACATACTCCAAGCATTCCAGTGGCGAATTGGATGCATATGGTCACATTCACATTCACACTCACTCGGAGTTCAACTCCAATGCACTCGGCATTTGCCTTGGGTCCAATCCAAGGACTTTCATCAAGCGTCTCATTCACGCTTAGTGCCCTAGGCACTGCCCGAGTCCAACCCGGGTCTCATATCACATCAACACATTCAGTTTCATTAAACTCATATTCATCCGATTGCCCACTCGGTATTTAGCATTCAGCATAATATGCACTCGGCAATTCAACAATAATCAGATGACTCAGTAACTCATTATATTCATTCGGCATTCCAATGCCATCCACTCGGATTGTCCTCTATTCACTCGGATTTATCCTTTACAGTAAGCATTTCTTGCTTTCCTCTATAAAGCCCACTCGGCATTCATCATAACAGTCCCCATTCATTCATTCATCACAAGCATAAGCATCAACAAGCATCACATGTATTCAAATGTACAACATACTCAGGGACAAATAGAGGATCACACAAAGAATATAACATTCATCATGTGCATCTCATACATCTCAACATAACATCATAAATAAACATCACACATCATATGAACGGGTATCATACATTACATAAATAATAAGCATCAGTAATCCGGGTTGTTTACTCAATTACAACATACCATACACATTAAACACAATATAGTGACAATTTCACCCGGAAACCCGTCCAGAAATCCATGTATTTGAGATGCAAAGCCCCCCTTACCTGGGTGAAGCTTCCAGAAGTTACATGACCACTCGGCCCAGCCATAACAGCTTCTGCTCGGCATTCCAACGTAGGAAGGGCCACACCACTTCAGTCCTCAGCCTTTCGCTCAAGCCATACGTGAACTCGCTTGAGCGGAACAGGTCCAGTAACCATTTCTTCACTGGCTCGCTCAAGCGTAACCATTCTCGCTTGAGCGAGATACGCCCAGAAGCTCATCAACACCCAAATTCCACTCTGCTCACAGCCATGGAAGAATCCATGCTGTTTACTCGAGCAGCAACCTCCAAGGCTTAGTATAAGGTCGTTCCTCACTCATACAGCATCATCCTCCCCACCCTGGAGGACCACCAACTTCCATGCATGCCTTCTTCCTCACAGCAGTACCATACACCTTCAACAACAGTGGAGGATCACCATGCCTCCATGCAACATGCATGTCTTCATCTTCACAAGAGTGGTGCACCTTTACCACAGTGGACCATCATGCATCCACCAACCGAGACATACACACACACATAATTGTAGGCTCTCAGAACTGAGTCTCATACAACCCATCACATGGAGGAAGAAGAAGGAGAGGAAGAAAAAGAAGCACCAAGAAGCAAGGTGTAACCCAACTTACACGCACAGCCACACGCTGTTTCACTCACCAAGCTGTTCCTTACATAGCCACACTCTTCCACTCGGTTCTACACCAAGCACGAGTGGAAGAAGAAAATGAAGGAGAAGAGGAAGATGAAGCAGAAGCTTCAATGAACTCTAGAGAGAATGAGGAGCATTTCTCCCATCAGAACATGCACCCACAAAGAATAAAGGGAAGATAAGAAGAAACATACAACCAAGGCCTTATCATCTCAGCCTCATCAGCATCCAACTCATCATAACATCCCATCTTTATTTAATGCAAGTCCATCAATATTTAATGCACATTCTCTCAGTAATGATTACACAAATACACGTGGACAAGGAAGGAGAGAAAATCAGACCCATTTGACCATCAAAGCACCTAAGTCATCACCATGGGGACCACATAGAAGAAGAAAAGAGAAAAGGGAAAACCGGGCCCTACAATGATCCAAGAGCATCATTGGTCCCTCTTTAAATCAATTGCCTCGCCTGAGCGAATGCTACCCTTAAGATCCTTCGCTCAGGCGGATTCCATCCAGCAACTGATTCCCTTCGCCCCCATTTGGGCGAAGTTCCATTCGCCTGGGCGAATTCCCTCCAGTGTCTAAACACTGATATTAGGTCAAGCTCGCTTGAGCGAGACTTACCCTCGCCTGAGCGAGAATTACCCAGAAGCTAAATTCCCAACATGAGAGTCTCTCGCTCGGGCGAGAATTCACTTCGCCTGAGCGAAATGATCAACACTGGCACAGAAACTGAGAGCTCTCACCTCACTCACAATTTTATTCAACTCATCCCATGTAATTACACTCAAGCCAGCTCAATTATTTCCAGTATACCATATACAACCTACGAGGCATATATTTGTCCATTCATCCATTCTTATAAAATTCTCATTCCAAACATATTAATCATATGAAGTTCAAACTCATCTTTATCTTATATATATTCATACCTTGCCACAATGATTCCATATTTTCCCACACATCCTCAGTAACCAAAGATTTTCCATTCATACTAATTACTCATTTTTTATAAAATTCGGGGTGTTACAAAGTGTGCTTACTTCTTGCCCTTGAACATGAAAAGTCCATTGGAAAAATTGGCATAATTATATATTAAGAAGATTGTTAGGCTACATGGTATGCCTTCGAGCATCGTGTCAGATCGCGACCCACGATTCACTTCACGATTTTAGGGAAGCTTACACGAAGTACTGGGTTCTAAGCTCAAGCTTAGTCTGGCTTATCATCCGTAAACAGATGGGCAGTCTGAGCGAACAATTCAAAGCCTTGAAGATTTGTTGTGGGCTTGTGTATTGGATCATGGAGGTGGCTGGGAAAGATTCCTACCATTGATCGAATTCACATACAATAATAGTTATCATAGTACTATTGGTATGGCTCCATATAAAGCATTGTATGGCCGAAAGTGTAAAACTCCATTGTGTTGGCTTGAGATTGGTGAGAATTTGGCGTTAGGGCCTGAGTTGATTGTAGAGACCAATGAGCAGATTAAGATGATATTGGAGAAAATGAAAGTTGCCCAAGATCGACAGAAAAGTTATTATGATAAGAGGTGGAAGCCACTTAAATTTCAAGAAGGTGATCATGTGTTCTTGAGGGTTTCAAGAGACAAGGGTATTTGAAGAGCTTTGAAGACAAAAAAGTTAAGTGCAAAGTTTATTCAACCGTATGAGATCCTTGAAAAGGTTGGTGAAGTGGCGTATAGGATTGCCCTTCCTTTGCATTTGGCAAACTTACACGATGTGTTTCATGTTTCACAATTACGAAAGTATGTTCATGATCCTTCGCATGTGGTTACCCTTTATGATGTCAAAATCAGGAAGAATTTGTCCATTCCTCTAGTATCCACTACTATTATGGAACGCTCTGTTAAGAAATTACAGAACAAGTTGATTCCATTGGTGAAAGTATGTTGGAAGCATGAAGACGTAATCACTACCACATGGGAGCGTGAGGATGATATGCATGAACGATATCCTGAGATATTCAAATTAGGTTAGTAAATTTCAGGGACGAAATTTCTTTAAGGTGGGGTGGATTTTAACGTCCCGAAAATTAATAGAAATATTTAATTAAGAAGAATAAATAGAAAATAATTGTGCTTAAATTAATTAATACCCCGGAATATTGAAATAATTAAATTAATAATTTTATGACTATCAATAATTTATTATAGCTTTAAAAACTGAAATTAATACCCGATTAAAACATGGGTGTCAGACCAAGTATCTCTGATTGAGACACTGTTGGTTAGGGTGATAAAGGATATTATTGGAAATCTGAATATATCTTTGGAGTAATTTTTAGATAAAGTATTGGGCCTGAATAGGAATCCTGTTTGTTATAAAATGAAAGGATTTTAATAAAGGGTTAAATTTAAAACAAAAACCCCCTCATTTTTCTTTCTGTTCCTGTCACTTCTTCTCCCTCTCAAAACACTTACTTTTTTCTTCTTCCTCTCCTAACTTCTTCTTCCTCTTCTCTTCCTCTCAAGAAACCAAGTGGGTGTGCCTCTTCCCTCTCCATTTTCATTTTGCTCTCCCTAGCAAGGAGGACGTTGTGGTATTGGAACTCTCCTCCCTCTCCTCTCTTATTTTTGTCACTCTCCCTCACTCTCCTAGGGGTTCTTTTCATTTTTCTAGAGGTAAGCTCTCTCTTCCCTTTTTTATGAGCTCTAAGCCCTAGGTTATGATTAGTGAGAGTTGTGCATGAATGGGATGTGGTTTAGAAGCCATTCTAGACAAGCCCTAAGGTGGGGTGTGAGATTTTGATGTGATAATGTGAGGGTGTATGGTGATACACGAGAATGGTGATGCATGGTGTAACATCCTAAATTTTAAAAAAAATAAATTTATGGGATAATGAGAATTAATTATTTATGGTCCAATGAATGTGGGAAAATTAATTAGACACTAGAGGTGAATTATCAGTAAATTAAGATTTATTGAAACCGGATGATTTAATAGATGGTGTGGGACCCACTAGGTTAAATTGGATGTTTGATGAGTCTAGGATACTTAGAAAATTATTGTGGTTATGGTGGTATGATTAAAATAATTTTTGGTATTGGGGAGATAATTATTCAAACACAGTGTAGAATAATAAACGGGGAAAATACGAGGCAAATGGCAATAAAAGAAAATGCAAATTCCCATTTCTTTCCTCCATTCCACCATGACCTCTTTTCTCTCTCTCATTTAGTCCTTTTACATATTGGACAATGGGGAATTATTACCCAATGGTAAAAGCATATTGAAGCACCCTTTTACCCATTGGTTACTGACCAATTTTGGTCATCTTTTCTCTCTCTCCCTCCCAAAACCGAGTGGCTTCTCTTCTTCTCCCATCACTCTCTATTTTTCTTCTTCTTTACCCATTCTTTTCTCCAAAACCGTTCACCACCCTTTCCACTCCATTTCCTTGCAAAAATTAAAACAAAGCATGGATTCATGAAGCTTGTATGGCATATTAGGGAAAATATTTGGCTCTCCTCTTTATCCTTATTTTTGTTTTTGGTCATGGCTTGAAAATGAGGTAAGGTTTTGAACCCATCTTGCTCCATTTATGGGTTTTATGATGCTTAAGCTTGAAATATTGGCATTGGGTTTTATAGGTGTTGATGGAAATGGTAAAACCCTAGGGTTGAATGCTTGAGATATGACTTTTGATTATGGTTTTGTGCTAAATAAGGATGTAGGTTATTGAGCTTATAATGATTCAAGGAAATGGTTGGAGTTGAATATTGTTGGGTGATTCTAGAGAAAACCCTAGGTGTTGGTATTTTGGGGTTTTTGGCAAAATTGATAGTGTTAATGCTTTGGTGTCATTAGAATAATTCTATATGAAGAAAATAAATTTTTAGAGGATTGCAATCAATTATTGATGATGATGAAATTTTGAATTAAGTTAAATATTATTATGAATGATGATATATGCATGTGGAACCTAAATCCTAGGTTAGACGACCATTAGGATCATTGATTGCTGTTTACAATTGATTGGCACATTAATAATGATATTATGCCTATGATGATGCATGAAAGTTGTTGTGATTGATGATTTAGGAATTTTTGTGAGAAACCCTTAAGAATTGGCAAATTGGGGCTTTTGGCAAAAATTTAAGGAATTGATGATTTATTGTTATAGAAATGACTTTTGTGTGTAGAAATAATGTTTAGAATGATGAGCATTGCCTATTGTTGTTGATGAATTAAGGTATAATGTTTAAGTGTTGGTAATTGAGGTTGTTGATTGATGTTGGAGTATTAAACTATCATAAAGAGGGTTAGAATAAGGAATATGAGAAAATAATGGTTATTGGATTTAGATGGGATCCTAATCTTAAGATTTGGGAATATACATATATATTGTGGCTTGAAGGGTTGAGTTTGAGAATGAATATATGATGTTTAATGTTGGATGTTGTTAGTTATGATGATGGGCAATAAGGATAATGGTAGATGACCATTGATAATGGAACCTATAATGGTTGTGATGGATTAATGAAATAAGATGGTGTTTTGATGAGGTCTTAGGCCATGATATGTGCCATACGAAATTGTTGATTAACAATAGATCAAAGGGAGCCAAGATGACTTATATTGAAATTGAATGATAATGATAGCAATTGGATGATTTATATGATGATTGGATGCATTATGGATAAAGGATGTGATACTGTGGTTGTTGGGTATGGTTAACCCTTTAAGATCTAGAGAATCTTGGTTTTGGGAAAAAAATTCCTGAAACCTAACACAACTATATGAATTGGTGTTTTGACAAGTTTAGAACTTTTTACCAAGCCTTAAGATATGTTTATAATTGTTTGAAATTGTGATGATGCCTTGAGATGGCTTGTTGATTGAATGCATATATATATATATATATATATATGTGTGTGTGTGTGTGTGTATTGGTGTAAATTGTGTTCTAGATGATGCGGCGAAATGATAGGAGTATTCAAATCGCTGTTCTTCTCTCGAGGTAGGGGAAGAGTTTACATTTCAATTGCATGAGTTGGATGATTGGTCATTAATGTATATGATTATACTCATGCTTGCCTTGCTATGATTATGTTAAAATGATGAGATGAATGATAGTTATTGAATGAGTGATTAGCAATTCATTGGCTTTGGAAATTATACAAATATGCATATGAGATGACACTATGAGTTCTAGAATCCCTTGAAGGGAATGATGCATTTGTTGGTGAATAATCCATGATGAGATAGAGTATGTGTGTATATGGATATATGGTTTGTTGAGTTAAGATTCCATGTGAATGCATATTTTAGGCATAATTGATGTTGGGTTTGATGAATGGGAGCATGGGATGATGTTTCCTAAGTTAAAAATGTTTTTTGATGGCTTTCCCTGTTCTTACATCGATTCACAAGCCTCTTTGAATCAATTCAAAGGCTGCTGTTTCCCCTTGGGTGTGTTCCAGAACCATACGAATTGATTCACATGATGTGGGACTCAATTCATGGTCCCCTGGAAATACATGAATCGATTCATGGTATATGTGAATCGATTCATGGCCCTGTTTTTTGCTGTCAGGATTTTAGATTCGCATGAATCAATTCATGGCCCTGTTTTTATAAAACTTCATATGTTTTGACGTATATTTGATATTATTGAACTAGGGCATGATTATACAATCTAATGCACCCATATTTACCACACTTTGACGAAATTCTTGTTCGTTATATGCGACATTATGCATGTTTACTTGTCCACGATTTATTGTTGAATTGTGATGATGGACATGAAGATGTTAGAGAGTTGGGCTAATATGTGGCATACATTTGGATTGTGAATGGTAATGCTTTGTGGTGGTGTTGTTGATTGGCAAGTGTCACGCCTTGAATTATTGAGGATGAGTATATATATCACCATAATATAGAATGATAACTTATTCATGAGAATTGGGAATGAATATGGATGTTGAGCATACCCTAAATGTTGATGAAAGAGTGAAGAATATTATTGGTGATTGTGATTGATGTAAGATGAATTTACATTTATGAATTAAAATTATAATTGATGGAAAATGTTGATAATGAACAAAGATAAGTGTTGTTGTGAGTGTATGTATGTTTACCATAATATTGAATGATGAATATTGATGTTGAATAAAAACAGATATTATTGTTGAGCATACCCTTGAATAAATGATGATTTTTATTGTTGGTGATTGTAATGCCATTGTGATTGATGCAAGTATTAACTTGTGTGCATGAGATAAAGTATGTTGATAAGAAATGCCATACGTAAAACTTGAAACAATGGCAATAACCAACGATAATAAAATCCACTAAGAATTGTATGGTGGTGTTGGTGATGATGATGATTGATGAGTGGCATAATAGGATGCATAGTATGAGAATGCATTTGAATTACATTACATTGCATCCATGGCATATCATACGCTGTCTATGTGGAATGTTAGGGTTTCCAATAAGCAGGCCCAGTGGGAGGGTGACCCAGTGCACGGGTAAAGTTATTGTTGTTCCCTAGTGATTCTGGAAATCATGAAGCTATCCATAGTTTGGTGACGAGGCACCCTATGTGGTAGGCCCAGTGGGCGGGTGGTTCTGTGATGAGTAAGTTACCTTGGTGTCTGACAGGGCACGACTCTCTCGATGTGTGCTCGGGAGGGGCCCATAACACTTTTGGCAAGTGAGGCCATGTTGTTGATCTGCAAGTAACGGGGTGACTAGTGCTACATATGGGCGATAGCGGTTTGGTACTAGTAAAATATGATGTTACGCATGTATGATTTGAGATATAAGTGTACACATTATACTACTACAGTAGGTGCATAGTAGCACACCTATGCTTGACCCACATATTATATGATGTTGTTTCCCATAGTCGGATCTATAATTGTTGATAATTCCATTGTGCATATGCATTAGCCTAAGAGCATTTGCATATAGCATGGAGATATGCCAAAGGTGTTGAGATATGATGATGATGAGATAGGTGAAAGAATACCTAAAGACAACATGTAAAATATGAAATACAAAGAAAAGATATTGTATATGATGATACTATAAGTGATATGGCCCAATATGATGAAGGGCATGTTTGTGTCTATGTGTTGATACTATGCTATGATTCATGGAATATGATTACAACATGTATATGTGTGGAAATGATGCAATCATGATGATATTTGATATGTTGGTTGATAAGATTCGTGTTAGCACAATGTGATGATGGGTAATGATGTGCATGTGTGTTTACTTTGCCATGGGTTCAATTGATGAACTAGATATATATATATATATATATATATATGTTGTTGATTGAGGTTATTACAATGATGATTGACAGTTTGAAGCAAAGTACACATGATGTTAATATGCATATGCACATAATCTCAATTGTATTCATATTCATCACTTGGAATGTATAACTCACTCTCCCATGTTATCTATTTTTAGCACTGTGATGCAGGAATATCATAGGATGAGGATGTGTTTTGAAACAAAACTTTTGGGAGAAGGTAAATAGTGGTAATGGAATGCCTTGGCCGGCAACAATTGTTAAACATGATGTAATGAATGAATTGTGTATGTTGATGTCGATAAATAGTGAATTGTGGATATGTATTTTCAATCCTTTGTAATACACATGGTAGATGCATGCTTGATACATAAGTGGATGATGTGTTGATATTTAGGGTATTGGAATTTATGCCCATTTTGATGGATGGAATGATGTTGGACATGTAGTCCTTTTGTATATGTACAAGTATTGATAATACATGAATTGTGGCCTAATAGGCTTATGTTATGTAAATGTATGCCTTGTCTAGCCTTTTCTCATATCTTTATATATGGACTAGGCGTGTGCCCTGTATACATATTCTTCTTCTGTTGTAAACTCTATTACTTTTGTATACACATATGGGCAATTTATTTTGTGATCTAGTTATAAATTATTAAATCTCATTCTTTGGTTTTTTGTGGTTTGGGTCTTGATGTAATCGTTGAGGTGTTTTGGAAATATCTTAATTGTGAAAAATTTACTTATATTTTTATTAATTAATTATCTTGATTACATCGGTATTCAGGTCTGGGAAACCGGGGTGTGACACATGGTGTGGAAAATGATAGGTATAGATGATGGTTATTGGGTTTTGGTGAAACCCTAGCTTTTGGAGTTAGGGAGAATGAGAAATGTGGATGGATAGTGGGTTATCCATGTTGATTGAGTGATATTGATGATGAAAATTTAGAATGATTATGGGAAATAGTTGTGCATGTAAGAACCCATTAGTGGTTATGAGTCTAAAATGTCTAATAATGAATATAGTGGGTTTAAGGAAATAAAAATGATATAGAGTGTAAATGGCCTGAACACCATATAGTTGACCAAAAGTATTTAAATCTTGGTGGTTGAGATAGAAAATAATTATATGTGGTGTGTTGTGTAATGTAGAGAACGACCTCATCAGTGAAACCTTCAGACCGCATTGACTACTACTTCTCTTGAGGTAGGAGGGGGTAACATTTCTAAATGCATAATTTTCATCCATTATTGATGTGTATGTATGAATGTGTCTCCACAGTATGATTTGGATGAATACCTTGATGTATTTGTAATTGAAATGCATTTGGAAAATTTGTGTTATGCGATGGATGTTTGTGATGACAATGTTTGAGATGTGGCTTGTGATTGTTTGTTGAATGCCATAAATGCGATTGGATTGAGTTTAATGCATGAACATCCACAATATGTGTGTGGAAGGAATTGATAAACCATGATTTCCACTAACAATGAATATGTATGAGACCCTATGATGTGTGATGATTGAGATTGATAAGGATGTTGAAATCCACTAAGTAATTGTGGTATGTGATCGGATGTGGAGTGGCATTTAGGATGCATAGTGTGAAAAATGCACTGATTGGCATTTGCATCCATGGCATATCATAAGCTGTCTATGTGAAATGTTAGGGGTTCCAATAGGCGGGCCTAGTGGGAGGGTGACCCAGTGCACGGGTAATTCATGTTGTTCCCTAGTGATTCGCTAGAATCATGAAGTTATCCGTAGTTTGGTGATCAGGCACCTACGTGACGGGCCCAGTGGGTGGGTGGTTCTGTGATGAGCGAGTATCCTCATGGTTTTAAATGGGAAACGACTTTCTCGATGTGTGTTCGGAAGGGGCCCGTAGCACTTGTGGCGAGTTGTAGCCTTATTGTTGAATCCGCGTGTCACGGGGTAACTAGTGCTACAAGGGGGCGATAACGGTTTAGTACCAGTAAAGTTTGAAATTGTGCATGCAAATGTTGAAATATATGTGTACACATTTACTACTACAGTAGGGGCATAGTAGCACACCTATGCTTAACCCACATATTGTGTGATGTTATATCCCACAGTCAGATTCGTAATTATCATTGATTCATTCATGCATATCCATTAGCCATAAGAGCATTTGCATATAGCCGGAGATATGCCGAGTATGATAGCCTTTGAGAATATAAGGTATTGAATTGAGAATGGTAGTGTTATAGTACTAACCAGAAAGAATGGTTGTAATGTTTGATGATGATGATATGGTTATGATAAAGCTTGTGACATGATTGTGAAATATATTGTATGAATGTGTATGCGCATATCATCATAATGTATGATTTTGATTCATTTGGTTGTGTTACTTGACACGTTGTCGTTGTCGGGTCAAATAAAAAGTTAAATTAATATAGTATAAGGTGAACAACCTTAGTCGTCTCTCGAAGACCTTAGTTAAATTAGTTACACTCAATTTAGTTATAACAAAGGGGGGATTTGTGTTGAGATTGAAAGGAAAATTAAGTAATTATATAATAGTACAAAAAGTAAATTAATGAGTGAGAATAATCAAATTTAGAAAGAACCAACCCAAGGAAATAATAAATCTTTACTTAACTAATCATTGATCATAAATATGATTAAATTTAATTAATTTCTCAATCTTGAATCATTTGGAATCCCTAAATAATTATATTCTAGAAAATCTTCTAGAATCAAATTAATAAACTAATAAGAATAATCAATCGATATATTCTTATTAATTACTAAAATAACTTTAAAACCATAGTTTGATTGAGTTAAGAAACTGAATAGAAATCTCTTATTTAGTGACTTAATCTTTGTTCTCAAATTGATTATTGATTAACCAACCAACATCATTTTAGATTATAGATTGTTTAATTATATACCAATCGGTTATATACTTAAATAATCTGCCATCATAAGTATTTGAGAAACAAAGAAAAGTAATTATCTTTAATCAAAATATTAAGAGCAAGAACTCAAAGTTAACATAAAGAAAAATTAAATTCATTGAGTTGATTTTAAAAGATTAAGCTTCCATGATAATTTTTAACAATGAAAGCTAATATTAAATTAACTATAACTTTGATTATAAAAGTGAATAACAAATAATAAAATTAACTTAGTTGATATTGAGGAAGGGAAATGAAAACCATAACTTGAGGGATGGTATATAGAACAAAGAAATAAAGCAAGAGAAAGAACTAAAACTTAAGAAACTAAAGCAAAGATATAAAAATGTAATGAAAACTAAAGCATGTATTTCTTATTATCTCTTATGTATCTTCCTTACAACTTCAAGCATCTATTTATAGGCAAGGTATCATGATACTATACATTCAATTTTTTATCATTAATGCATTTTTTCAATATTGGTGGGCTTGACATTACAATAATTCAAAAGAAGATAATGGTAGGTGTTGAAATTCATTCTCCTCTTTATCTTCTCCACATTGCGAGTCAAATATGACCACCTAGATGGCCTAATTTTGCAAAACCTTCAATATGAAAGTTGTATATCTCTGTCTTATTGAGAATTTGGCACAAGAATGAGGTTATTTGGACATCTACAGCTCTAGATATGTGTATTTTGGTGAACTATGTCAATGTTGGTGGGACACATAAGGGCTGATTGATTCAAGCTCCATTTCTTCATTTTTTAGATTCAAAATAACCAAATCTGATCATCATGATGTAGGTCTCTGTCTTAGCTTTCCATGGGCTCCAAGATTAGGCCATTTGGATCATAAAAGCCCAAGTTATGGCCAAAACAATACAAAATACTCAAGATACATGCAAAAAATGAAAATTGAAACATATATACATAATACTTCAATTTAACTAAACAACATAAAAGTTAATTAAAATACTATTATTAAACATAGTAATTATATAATAAACCCAAGTGTAAAACTATAAGAAGTGTATTGAAATTGATTTATCAAATTCTCCTACACTTAAGCTTTTGCACTCCAGGGCAAAACCAAACCAAAAACTAAAATGAGAAACAACAGAAAAAGGTTTTTTTTTTCAAATTGATTTTTCACTCTTTTTTTTGAAGTCTAAAATAATAAGTAATACACATCATCCCTTATATCAAGAAGTCTTGATAAGTGTGAATAAGAAGCATTACATACTAGTTACACAAATTGAGTGATCAAATCAAAGAGTGGATGAAAATGTGATAGATTATTCTCTTCATGCTCTCTATATATCAATTGTTTGGATTTATGTATACTCTTAGAAATCTCCCAAATAAAATAGCACTACCATAGGCTTGACAAATTTCTAATTTCCATATTTGAGCACATATGCATGTAGAGATCAAAAGGACTTTATTAAGGTTGTAATGGGGCCAAGGTGATATAGGGTGGATAAAATAAAATAGTATGGCTAAACTTAGGGTTGAAAAAGAGCAATAGAGTAAGTGATTCAGTGATTGTGGAAGTATATTTTAAAACTCAATACTCAGCAAAGTGAAACATGAAGGAGGATAAAACATGAGAATAAATCCTCCTGATTATTTTCATACATATATTCACCACTTCTTCTTTTTCTTCTTTTTTTCTAACATTTCCTTTTTATTTTTTTTACTTTCTTTTTGATCAATGAAACAACAACATACATATCTTGGGTACATTTCCAAAATCATCAAGAATCTTTATTCATAATAATTCCAAAAATCCTAATCAATTCCTAAGCAAAGGTGATTATGTTTTTTTTGGCTATTGGCTAATTATGTGGCTGAATCAAGAAATGGATATAGGCTCAACGTGGGTAACAATGGAAAATATGCAAGGTAAGGCATATGGCTAGTGGTTGGTTAAAACAAAAATGGCCTTAATCACATCAAAGCATGCACATGGAACCTAATACATAAAAAAGAAACAAGTCAAGTTCTAGAGTACTAATAAATAAGGGTTAATCAAGAAAAAGGAAATATGGCATAATAGGATCCATCCAATTAAGCTCAAAATCTCACCGAGGGTGGTCAATCTATCATAATTCATATACAATTTGATCTTCACAAACATCTTATTGAATTAATCTGCAAGGAAATTATTCATAACATGTCATGAAATATTGGATAAGGGTGATGTAATTACTCATTACTTAGACAAATTAAAAAAAACCAGTGAAAAGCATGTAGAATTTAAAATGAAAAACTGGGAATGATGATTTTTTTTTCTGAACAAGAAACAAAGAAGGAAAAATAAATCATAAGCAAATATTGGTGCTAGGATCTTGTTCCTTATGCTTCTTGCTTTGTACTTTTTTTTTTCAAGGGCGCTTAGTAACGAAGATACCTACAACAAATTGGTCAGTTCAATTGCATGTGAAATGATTAGTATAACTGAACAATTTGATTGTGTCATATAACCCAATTTCATGGGACTTGTGTTAGAACCTAAAAGAAAAACATCATCAACACAACTATGAGTAACATCAAGAGCAATAACATACATCTTAATTCATTCGTATGCCTATAGAAAGACTCTGCTATATCATCCATTAAGAGAAAATAAAGAACCTGATGATTGACTAGTGGTGAGGTGTGGCTCCGATCTGAAAGAAAAGGATAAAGGCAAAGTGTGACAGTTGGAGAATGATGAAGATGCTGTTTATGGTTGTAGAATAGTTGATGCCAGATGGAAATGATTGTAGTAAAGGTAAAGGCAAAGGATACCCAACACTAAAACAAAGATAGTGATTGTGTGTGTGTGTTTTTTTATATTTTTTTGTTTATTTTTTTAATGAAAAATGGTTTTGATAAGGAGGGTGAAACGGTTGTAGTTATCTAAGTGAGATTTGTTGTAAGGATGCGTCTCAAGAGTTTGGACTTTTTACTCAGCCTATCCCAACAAAAGTACTCATGACACAATTAATTTTTTTTAATTTTAAAACAAAAAAATTAAACAAAAGTGATACTGAAACAATATAGTGAAGGATACGTCTCAAGACTTTGGTTCTCAAAGATGCATCTTTATGACTTTAGATGCAACTTTCCCAAATTAATCTTTACTCTGTCTATCCCTCACAAAAAATAATACTATATATATATATATATATAACTCAGACCCCTCACACTTATTCAAGACATTGTCCTCAGTGTCTTATATGATTTTCACAGTCTCTTTTTTTTCTTTTTCTTTTTTTAATTTTTATTATTTTTATTTTTTTAATATAGATAAAGGTGAGAAAAAAGTTATAACCGAAAGGTGGTGTCTGGTTCTGGATTCTTGCGCTTGTATGTGTGATCCTTATCTTGCTTTAAGAGGGGTTGAGGTTGGGGTAAAAAGCTCTGCAAAATATTAATCAATTCATCTGCATTTGAAGAAGCATGAATGAATGATCGATCATCTTGAGTTATAAGGCCCTGTTCCACAGCTTTATCTAAAAAAATTAATAAACTATCATAAAAACCATTAATATTTAACAATCCTAATGGCTTTTTATGAAGGTTCATGCTACACCATGATGTAATGCAAAATATTTCCTCAAAAGTACCAAAACCTCCAGGAAGTGCAATAAAGGCTTCAGCACCTATAACCATACGAGCCATTTGTTGATGGATGCTTGTAACTTTTACCTCAGTTCCTATAGCAATAGTTGGTGTAATACCAACATTTTGTAGGATGATACTAGAGACGTTGCTTCCTTCAACTAGTGCAGATAGTGTCATAGAGCCTCTCAAACCCTGTACTCCTCCTCTATACAAAACCTTTATTTCTTTTGCAGCCAATAGTTTTCCTAACTTAGTAGCTGCTATTAGGTACTCCTTACAATTACCATTGTTGGATCCACCAAACATACAAATGGATTTGATTTTTTCATCTTTTTTTATGTTTTCTATATAGAGATATGTGCCCTTATATAGATGAGAACTGAGATGAAATAATTGATGAAAGATAAAAAGTTTACACAATTATTATCATATAAAAAGAAATGACGGTACTGAAGAAATTTGAAAAGACATGATTGAAGAAAATAAAAATAGGTAATTTTAAAAGTCAAAGTGAATTTAGAAAAGTAAAACATTGAAAACAACAATAAATAAGTACAGTAGTTGTGATTGTGGCTCACATTTTCCTCTGGTTTTACGTCTAGTAACAGCTTATATGCCTTCTATGAGTTGAGGTTTTTGCTACCCATCCAGTTTTCTTATAAACTGGCAAACAGGGTCGTTTAACGCCTGATTCCCAAGGCTATAGTTTTCTTTTTGTTGAATGCATAGATCATATAATTTCAGAAGGACTCCTTGAACAATTACACATGGATGCGTCTCAAGAGTTTGGATTAAGTTATCCAAGTTACACTCTTTACTCAGTCCATCCTTTATAAATTTAAATTTGTCCTCCTGATTTATAGATACTATTCTAGGGTTTCTACAACGTGTATCACAGTTCCATCTTGCACACTTATGGCAAACTCCCATCCTCTTATCTCTTTATTTTTTAGAATAAGAACTATGTCCTATACCTGGCAAATGTTTTATGTAAGACTTATGTAATTCACCAGAAAGACGTAGCTTTGCTTCAATAAGCCAACAAACATATTCTAGAATGCCAAAATACGTGAGTAGTTTTAACCTTTTAACTCGAGCTTTGTAAATTTTTACAACCATGTCGCATGGAAGTGTAGGGAATCTTTCCTTAAGTTTCGCAAGGGTTTGTTCCATTGTCAGATTACTTTAAAGTTGTAATTGTTTAGAAAAGAGAGAATAGAAAATGAGGTTATAGAGAATAGTAGAGATGAAGAAGGTGAAAAGGTGATAGGTTGCCTTCTATCAAGCGCTTGTTTAACGTCACGAGCCTGACGATGACCTTTTAACTACTGCAAGAAAATGATAATAATGCCAAAATAATAATAGTAATAATGATTGAGACAAGTGTTAGCACTAAAAAAAATGATGATGTAATTAATTGATATCCATTTTTTTATTTTTTATTTTTTATTTTTTTATTTTTTATAAATATTGTTCTTAGGAAAAATTTGTCAAAATATTTGGCATCACACAAATACACCTTCGTATCTATGTGCTCTTGGAACCCTTGAAAGAAAGGTTTAAGTCGGTGTCCATTTACCTTGAAAACCTTGTTTGTTGCTTTATCTGAAATTTCAATCGCACCATAAGGAAAGATATTAGTAATTTTAAATGGGCCTGCCCATTTAGAGTGAAGCTTACCAGATATGAGCTTTAGACGTGAATTGTACAATAAAACTTTTTGTCCAATGAAAAAGTTTTTTCTCAAGACCTATTTGTCATGAAAGGATTTGGCTTTTTCTTTATAGATTTTAGAACTTTCATAAGCTTCCAAACGAATTTCTTTTAGTTCCTATAGTTGGAGTTTCCTTTCTTTACCGGCCTCATTTAAGTCTAAGTTACATTGTTTTACTGCCCAGTAAGCTCTGTGCTCAATTTCTACAGGTAAGTGACATGATTTTCCAAAAACAATCCTATAGGGTGACATTCCAATAGGTGTTTTATAAGTTATTCTATAAGCCCAAAGAGCATCTTCTAACCTTTTGCTCTAATTTCCTATTTGGTTGTACTATTTTTTGAAGGATCATTTTTAATTCCTAATTGGACACTTCAACTTGCCCATTTGTTTGGGGGTGATAAGGTGTTGAAACCTTATGCATAACTCCATGTCTTTTAAGAAGGGACTCTATTTTACGGTTGTAAAAATGTGATCCTTGATCACTAATGATGGCCTTAGGAAAACCAAACCTGCAAAATATATGTGATCTAACAAAATTTGTAACAACTTTAGAATCATCAGTTCGAGTAGCTTTAGCTTTAACCTATTTAGACACATAATCGACCGCAAGTAGTATATAAACAAAACCGAAAGATATAGGAAAAGGTCCCATGAAATCTATGCCCCAAACATTAAAAATTTCATAAAATAACATGGGTTATTGAGGCATCTCATTTCTACGAGATATGTTTCCTATTCTTTGACATCGTTCACAAGATTTACAAAATGTATATGTGTCACGAAAAATTGTTGGCCAATGTGACATCCCGAATTTTATAAAAATGAATAAATATATGGAATAAATATTGAATAATTATAAATGATTTATGAGTGTCCCAAAATTATTGGAATAATTAAATTGGGATTTATTATAGATATTTATAATTTATTGAGCTTATATGAGATAAAATTTCACCCGGTTAAAATATGAGTGTCGGACCAAGTATCTCCGACTGAGATGCCATTGGTCAGGGCTATTAAGAATATTATTGGGAATCCGAATCTATATTTGGAATAATTTTTGGATTTAGTATTGAGCCCGAACGGAGGTCCTGTTTATTATAAAACAGAAAGCTTTTAATGAAAATGGGTGTATTTTAATTTCTTCTCTCCTCTTTTTCTCTATTTCTTCGTTGGCTCTTCTCCCTCTCTCCCACCCACCTTGCTTTTATTCTTCTCCTTCCTTCTCCTTCACCCATGACCGTCCATCTCCTTCTCCCCTCCATAAATCATTTTTCCACCCAAAAGCTTGGGCTCATAGAGCATGGGAGTGACATTGAAGCAAATATTTGATGGCCTTCCCTCCTCATCCCTTCATTTTTGTTTGGGGGCTTAAGCTTGGAGAAGGAGGTATGATTTTAATCACCCATGGATTTTATTAGTAGTTTTTGAATTATAGAGGTATTGAAGTGAGTGATTGGGTGTTGTTTTGATGGAAAATGGCTTGAGGAACCAAACCCTAGGTGGGATAACCATTGGGGATTGTTATTGATTTTGATAATGAATGGGATATATTGTTGTTAGTCTAAGGATGTTGGAAATCATGCATATGAATGGTTGGAATTGATGATTGTAGGTTATTGATGAAAACCCTAGGTTTAGGAATTTGGGGCTTTTGACCAATTAATAGGTATTAATGATTTATGCTTTAGAATGGGTCTTGGGAAGATTGGAATTAATTATTTGTGGTGATGGTTGGGTTTCAATGGAACCCTAACTTTAATATATTGGGGAAAATGTAAAATGCGAGTAGAACATATGTTTAATGATGTTAGAGAATGATGTTAATGATGAAAGGTAGCCATTGATGATGGTTAATGAATATTGATGAAGGTCATTGAGTTTTAATGAAACCCTAAGTGTTGGTGATTTGGGCTTTAAGCATAGAGGGTGAAATTAATGATGGGGTTGCCATGAGGATGGTTTTGTGGATGGAGATAATGTTTGGAAATGTTGGGTAGGATGATTGAATTGAGTAGATTTTAATGACCCAATCTTGAGGTTTGGAAGATATGAACATGTGTATATGGTTGAATTGAATATGGGTAGAAAATACCCAATGTAGGTGTTAATAGGAATATGAAATGATGAATATGAACACCAAGCCATGGTGAATGTGAGGGGTTAGTGAAATGAGCATGTGTCTTGATGGGGTCTTAGACCATTGGTATGCCATATGGGATTGTTGATGGATAATGGTTTGATAGGAGCCAAGTGGCTCATGATGAACTTGAATGGGAATGGATAGTTTGAGTAATAAGGAACACATTACGAATAATGAGAGTGATATTGATGTCGTTGGACGTAGTTGGCCCTTGAGATCTAGAGAACCTTGGTTTTGGGAAAGGAATTCCTGAAGCCTAACACAATGGTATGGATTGGTGTTTTGTTAAGTTTAAGACTTGATATTAAGCCTTGAGACATGTTTACAATTGCTTAGAATTAAAATGATGCCTTGTGTTGGCTCATTGATTGGATATATGTATATATGTGTATTGATGTAGATGATATTTCGGGTAATGTGGCGAAACATTCGAAGCATGCATTCGGATTTCGGCTCTTCCCTTGAGGTAGGAGAGGAGTTTACATTCAAATTGCATGAGTTATATAATTGATGATTATTACATGTCATGATACTCATGCTTTCCTTGCCATGTTTATAGTGAAATGATGTGAATGGCAAATTGTTGGCTATTGATGATAATATATGTGTATATATGTATTAATGAAAAACCCATGAGGGGTTGAAATATGTACATGTTAATGAAGCATCTTTGAGGGGGTGAAGTATATGTTTTGTGAATTGAGAATTTATGTGAACGTTTGACATTGAATGTGATAGCCATGGTGATGGTATTAGTGATAAGTTTGAGGTTTATGCATAATTGAGGAACTCATAGAGCCAAATAGAGTTTTATATGGTTTTGATGGCATGCGGTAGTTCCAATGGCCCATATTGGTAGTTTATGACTTGTGGAAATTGGAATGGGCCAATTCCATTGAGAATAGGCCCTTGAGTTGCACAAAAGTGCCTCAAATCGGGTAAAACACATTTATGCGCATAAGTCACTCATTTTAAAGGATTTTTGAGTGAGACCAATGGCCACACGTCACAAATAATGTGTTTTAGCCTGTGTCAAAATTTGGTGACATTCCGATATCGTTTACATGGGTTTTGGTAGTTGAGAAGTTCATTTTTAGTGCAAAATCTACATAATTTTTATAGAATGACAGGGCGTAATCGATTAGCCTCTAAGGTATAATCGATTACCAGGCCTCTGTCCTTCAGCTAATCGATTAGGAATCAGACTGTAATCGATTATGGACCATCTAGAACCAACGTAATTGATTGTGTCTTGAGTGGTAATCGATTAGAGGAAATACCTGATGCAGTACATGAATTCTAGCAGCTTGCTAATCGATTATGGGTAACATTGTAATTGATTATGGGCCCAACAGAAACCTTGTAATCGATTAGCTAAGGTTCTGTAATCGATTAGGTAAAGCCTCTGATTTAATGTTTAAGTACTTACCTTGTCCTCCTTGGTCCTTTAAGCCTACTTGACAATTAAATGGAGTATTCTAAAACCTTCTTCCAATCCGATGTATATTTTTGGAATAATTGCGAGCGAATTCACTAGGGGTATAGGTGTGGTTTGTCTTAGTGGTGATTGGGGAATGGCTTAAGGCCTTGGCAAGGTATGTGTATGCCGATGCTATTTTATAATACATGTATGTTTCACCATTATGGATACAATATGAAGTATGATGGGAAGTAAGTGATATGGTTACATGACACACTTTGTGTGATGACGAAATTAATGAGAAGAGAATCGAATGGCAATGAGTGTATAAATCAATGGAATTGAAATAGTGTCGATGATGATTAAAAGTTAAGGATACCACATATACTGAATGATAAATGATATTGTTGAATGAAAAGGGACGTTGTTGTTGAACATGCCCTTGAATAGGCAGTGTTTACTATTTTGGATAAGTGTGGTGCTAATATGATTAATGCAAGTATTGACTTGTACGTATGAGATGTAATGATTATTACTGAATGTATGTTTTGAAATATCTTATTGGTTTCTATGCATGGATAAATGCTTTGATGATTAATATGCCATGATTATATTGAGTGACGAGATAATCAATAATGTGATGAATATTATACTTATTGCCATGTGTGGATTTATGAGAATGTAAATGTTGAGCCTTGAGGGGCCTTGTGATTGATTATATGCCAATGATAATAAAAACCAAATATATAATATACCCCTAATTGAAAGGGTGAGATATCCTTGCGAGGTTGATTGGCATATGCATTATTGCATTTTACATTCATGGCATGGCAATACATTGAATGTGTGGTTGTGATCACAAAGATGAAAGATCCTGCGGGATTCTATGAAGGGAGTACCCCTTGCGAGGCGGGAAACCAACTTGAATATGATATGATATTGAGCCGGTGTTTGCGATCACCTGGTTGTGGAAAGTGAAAGGCCCTGCGGGGACCATTGTATGATGATGAGCCAGTGGTTGCAACACTTGGTATTTGAAATGAAAAGGGCTTGCGAGTTCCTATGATGCCCGTGGTTGCGATCACGAGGCAGGAGTACCCCTTGCGAGGCGGGAAGCCTATGTGAATTGTTGAACGTGGTTGCGATCACGAGAAAGCACCTTGCGAGGCTGCTAGAGGGAATACCCCTTGCGAGGCGGGAAACCCATATGAATGAATGATATGGTGGTTGCGATCACCTGATGAAATGAAATGGATCCATTGCATATGCATTAAACAGTTGACATATGCATTAGCCATGAGAGCATGGCATTTGAGATGGGATGACCACGAGAGATGAGAAACCCCTTGCGAGGAGGAAGTGAATAAAGAATTAATAAAATGATGATGATGATTGTGAATGCCCTTGTTGATAAGTGGTAATGTGATTGTGTATGTGTTTGTGCTTGCTTATGTTGTGAAATGCATTTCATAAGGGTTGTATACCTATTATATCAATGTGATGATGATTGAATGATGAATTAATGATTTTATAGCAAAGCACACATGATGATTGTATGCATGTACACATAATCATAATATATTTATGTTTGCCATTTTGAATGTATAACTCACTCTCCCATGTGGTCTCCTTTTTAGCATTGTGATGCAGGGTTATCATGGGCTGAGATGAGACATTGAATTGAAGTTTTGGCAAAGGTAAATAGTGGTAATGGAAGTGCCTTGGTCGGCATCAATTGTGAATTTTAACGTATTGAATTAAATTGTACATAAGGATGATGATTTAGAGAGTTAAATAAGTATGTGTAACAAACTTATGTATTTATGAACAAAAACTATGTGTTTAGTATGTAAGTGATGATTAGATTGATACCATCTGGTGATGGATGTCTCATGTAGAGACTACTTACGAGTGATGATATATAATTATGATTCAGGTTCATAGTCGATTATAGCCTAATAGGCTTATATTATGAAATTGTATGATTGCTTGGGCCTTTTCTCATATCTTCATATATGGGACTAGGCATATGACCAGTATACACATTCTTCTTCCGCTGTAAACTCTATTATTTTGTATACCATTATGGGCAAGTTAGTTATCGATCCAGACATATCTTATTAATTCACACTCTTCGGTTTTCTGTGATTCGGGTTTCGGTGTGACATTGGACTTACTTTAGAACGTGAAAAATTTACTCGCATTTTATTAATCATTAAGTTGATCACATCGGAATTCGAGTCCGGAAAACTGGGGTGTTACAACCAATACAAACCAGATTCTAATACTTTCCTTGCTATACGTTGAGGTCCAAAATGTCCACCACATGTATATGTATGACAAAATGTAAGAATGGAATGAAATTCATTTTCAGGTACACACCTTCTAATGACTTGATCACTATAAAGTTTCCATATGTAAGGATCATCCCAAACATAGTATTTAGAATCACTTTTTAGTTTTATTATTTGTTGTTTAGATGCATGTATGGGAGTAACAGAAGCAACTAAGTAGTTTACCAAATCAGCAAACCATGGAGTGGAATCATGTATTCCCATAAGTTGCTCATCAGGGAAATTATCTCTAATGGAAGTTAGGTCAAGTTCTTTTTCAATTCTGCTTAAGTGATCAACCACCAAATTTTTTTCTCCAATTTTATCCCTAATTTCAATGTCAAATTCTTGGAGCAGCAACATCCACTTGATCAATCTTGGTTTTGCATCTGGTTTCTTTAAAAGGAACTTTAATGCTGCATGATCTGAAAATACAACCACTTTTGAACCGAGCAAATAAGATCTAAATTTATCAAGTGCAAACACTATAACGAGTAGTTCTTTTTCTGTGGTAGTATAGTTTACTTGTGCAGTATCCAAAGTTCGTGAGGCATAGTAAATAACATGTTGTACTTTACCTACTCTTTGAGCAAGAACAGCTCCTAATGCATAATTTGATGCATCACACATAAGTTCAAATGGAAGTGACCAATCTGGTGCCTGGATGATAGGAGTGGTAGTTAAAGCTTTCTTTAAACAATCAAAAGCCTCTTTACATTTGTCATTAAAGTCAAATGTTATATTTTTTTGTAATAAGTTAGACAATGGAAGGTCTATCTTACTGAAGGTTTTTATAAACCTTCTATAAAAACCTGCATGACCAAGAAAAGAACGAATATCTCACACACAAGAAGGATAAGGTAATTGAGAAATTACATTAATTTTTGTAGGATCTACTTCTATGCTTTTTTAGATATTACATGGCCTAAAACTATTCCTTCTTCTACCATGAAGTGGCATTTCTCATAATTAAGAACAAGGTTAGTTTCAATGCATCTATGTAATACTTTATCTAGACTATTTAAGCAAGCATAAAATAATGAATCATATACTGTGAAATCATCCATAAATACTTCTATGCAATTTTCAAGAAAATTAGCAAAGATACTAATCATGCATTGTGGAAAAGTACTAGGGGCATTGCATAAGCCAAAAGGCATCCTCCTATAAGCAAAAGTGCCAAAAGGACATGTAAATGTTGTTTTTTCTTGATCTTCTAGTGCAATATAAATTTAGAAGTAACCTGAAAATCCATCTAGAAAGCAGTAATGTGACTTACCTACTGGTCGTTCCAACATTTGATCAATGAAAGGTAAAGAAAAGTGATCCTTTTGGGTTGCTTTGTTAAGTTTCCTGTAATCAATGCATACTCGCCAACTATTTTGGATTCTGGTAGGAATTAGTTCATCATTTTCATTTTTGACCACTGCGATTCCAGACTTCTTGGGAACCACTTGTACAGGGCTGACCTAAGTGCTATCTGATATAGGGTAAATGATGCCAGCTTGTAATAATTTTGTTACCTCTTTTTTAACTACATCAAGGATCTGAGGATTAAGTCTTCTTTGTGGTTGCCTTACTGGTTTAACTTCTTCCTCTAGTAAAATTCTATGCATACACATGGAAGGGCTAATACCTAGGATATCTGCCAAAGTCCAACCAATTGCTTTCTTATGCTTCCTAATAATCTGCAACAACCTTGTTTCTTGATCAACATTTAATTTGTTAGAAATAATCACTGGAAGATTCTTATCTTCCTCTAAATATGCATACTTTAAATGTTCAGGAAGAGGTTTTAACTCTAACATGGGAGGCTGCATTATTGAAGGAATCAATTTGGTTGAATTTGTCTCAGCAACTTGTACTTCAACATAATCAGATATATTTGTAACTACTTTATTCAAATTATTACACTCTGATTCTTTTGAAACAACATCTGGAACTATATTTTCTATTTTAAGGGAGTGTAGATCATTATTATCATTAAGCAGATATTTCTCAATTTCAGCACACACATTGCATTGATGAGAATCCATGCATGAATCACAAACAAATGAATCATAAAAATCAGACAATATAGGAAAATCAACATCATCAAATAATTTAATAATATTATCATCAACTAAATCAGTTATTAAGTAAATTTGAAAAATAGAATGGTCCTCAGTAGGATGCTTTATAGCATCTAAAATGTTGAATCTAACCACACTATCTCCAAATTCCATAGAAAGTGTTCCTGCATGCACATCTATCTTTGTTCTAGCTATTTTTAAGAATGGTCTACCTAAAATTATTGGAGCTTTATTGATGGAAATCTCACTTTCCATATCTAAAACATAAAAATCTATAGGAAAAATTAAATCGTTAACTTTAACAAGGACATCTTCAATAATTCCTGCAGGATGTGTAGAGCTTCGATTTGCTAATTGTATAACCACACCTGTAGTTTGCAAAGGTTCAAGGGAAAGTGAAGTAAATACAGTCATAGGCATAACATTAATAAATGCACCTAAGTCTAGCATGGCATTTTCAAATTTGTTATTGCCTATTATGCATGGAATGGTAAATGTCCCAAGGTCTTTACATTTTTCTGGTATATGTGACAAAGGTTTCTCAATTAATACGGACACATTTCTACTTATGTTAATCCTTTCATTGCCTTTTAGTCTTCCTTTATTAGTGCATAGTTCTTTAAGGAATTTGGCATATCTTGGGATTTTGCTTGATGGCTTCTAATAAAAGTATATTTACCTCTACTTTTCTAAATGTTTCCAAGATCTCCTCATCCATTTTCTTATTTTGTATAGATTTTTGTCTTTGTGGAAATGGAAGAGGGATATGTTGTTTATCAGGACCAGTTGCAGAAGGAGGATTTGTAAGAGATATATTATTACTATTATTACTTGAACTATCTAAAACTTCTTCTGTATGTTTTTATGACAATAGTATTTTCAGTTTGTTGTTGTTTTTCTGGTCCATGGATAGCTTTATCAGATCTTAAAGTAATTGCACTTACATTTTTAGGATTGATAATTGTTTGAGCGGGTAACTTATCTGAACCTTGAGACTACAAATGGTTTAAAGATGTAGCCAATTGACCAATTGGATTTTCAAGGGTCTGAATTGTAGCCTTAGTTCTTTTTTGGAAGTTCAAATTATCTACTGACATTTGCTTTATCAATTCCTCTAAATTTGATTTCTCAGTGGAAGGTGTAGCTATTTGTGTAGCTTGTTGTTGAATATGAGGAGGTTGATAAGGTCTGCTTGGTCCAGTATTTTCCTGAAAAGGTGCATGAGGTTGTTGTGAGGAATTACCCCATCTTAAATTAGGGTGATTCCTCTAACCAGGATTATATCTGTTAGAAGAAAGATCATAATTATTATGTTGTTGTTGTGGCAGTCTGTTATTGTATAAGTTGACAGCACATACTTGAGGATTTTCATCAGGAATTTTAGCTTCCTGCAGTGTAGGACAACAATCGATATAATGATCTAATGAAGTACAGATAGACCATACCTTAGCAGGGGTTGTACGTTATTATTTTTTAGACACAATAATATTTTTCATAAGTGTTGCTAGTTCAGCAAATTTACTTTCCTTTTTTATCTCCATCATTAGTAGTTTTAATTTCATGGACTCCTCTAATTACTACAGAATTATTTCTAGTGGCATGTTATTGAGCATTAGCAGCCATGTTCTCAATTAAAGTTTTTGCTGCATTTGTAGTTTTATTTTGCAAAGCACCACCACTAGCTCCATCAACCAAAGTTCTATCCATTGGATTAAGACCTTCATAAAAATATTGTATAAGAAGTTGGCTTGTAATTTGGTGATAGGGACAACTAGCACACAATCTTTTAAATCTTTCCCAGCATTCATAAAGATTTTTCCGGTCATGTTGCCAGATGCCACATATTTCTTTTCTAATTGAGGAAGTTCTTGAAGCAGGGAAAATTTTTTCATGAAACATTTTCTTTAGGTCATCCCAACTTGTAATGGAGCCAGGAGGAAGGTAAAATAATCAATCCTCAGTGATATCTGCTAGGGAGAAAGGAAAAGCTTTAAGTTTTACATGTTCTTCTGACACCCCTTCAGGTTTCATGGTAGAGCAAAGGATATGAAATGCTTTTAAGTGTTTATGAGGATCTTCACCTGCACGACCATGAAACTTTGGTAACAAATGAACAAAACCAGTTTTAAGCACAAAAGGAACATCTTCCTCGGGATATAAGATGCATGATGTTTGATTAGTGACATCTGGTGTAGCTAGTTCTTTTAATGTCTTTTCAACCATGTTATACAAATACTCAGAAGTTGAAGGTTTAGTTTCACTACTTATGCTATTAGCTAGATTATTATTATTATTATTATTATTATTATTATTATTATTATTATTATTATTATTATTATTATTGTCTAATAGTTTCTTAGATGATCTAACTGATTGATGAAGTGTTCTATCTATTTCAGGATCAAAAGTATATAGTGGTTCGGGATTAGATCTAGTCATGCACAATACATATACACATATTGTAACAAAATACTACAACTAAGTAATAAAAGGAAAAAGTTGTCATTTTAATTATGTGCTTAGAACATATATTTAAAAATTTAAAGATTTTTTTATATTTATATTTTTTTTCAATAGTTCAAAATGAGATTACTAGAAAATAAATAATAATATAATAAAGTGGATTTTTTTTTAAATTTTTTTTATATCCTCACATTCAACCAAACCTGAATATCTTCAACAAACCCACAAAAAAATGTAAACATATTAGGTAATTGAATGCAAATAATTATGACCAAAGGTCCCTGACAACGGCGCCAAATTTGACACGTTGTCATTGCCGGGTTAAATAAAAAGTTAAATTAATATAGTATAAGGTGAACAACCTTAGTCTTCTCTCGAGCACCTTAGTTAAATTAGTTATACTCAATTTAGTTATAACAAAGGGGGGTTTGTGTTGAGATTGAAAAGAAAATTAAGTAATTATATAATAGTATAAAAAGTAAATTAATGAGTGAGAATAATCAAATTTAGAAAGAACCAACCCAAGGAAATAATAAATCTTTACTTAACTAATCATTGATCATAAATATGATTAAATTTAATTAATTTCTCAATCTTGAATCATTTGGAATCCCTAAATAATTATATTCTAGAAAATCTTCTAGAATCAAATTAATAAACTAATAAGAATAATCAATCGATATATTCTTATTAATTACTAAAATAACTTTAAAACCATAGTTTGATTGAGTTAAGAAACTAAATAGAAATCTCTTATTTAGTGACTTAATCTTTGTTCTCAAATTGATTATTGATTAACCAACCAACATCATTTTAGATTATAGATTGTTTAATTATATACCAATCGATTATATACTTAAATAATCTACCATCATAAGTATTTGAGAAACAAAGAAAAGTAATTATCTTCAATCAAAATATTAAGAGCAAGAACTCAAAGTTAACATAAAGAAAAATTAAATTCATTGAGTTGATTTTAAAAGATTAAGCTTCCATGATAATTTTTAACAATGAAAGCTAATATTAAATTAACTATAATTTTGATTATAAAAGTAAATAACAAATAATAAAATTAACTTACTTGATATTGAGGAAGGGAAATGAAAACCATAACTTGAGGGATGGTATATAGAACAAAGAAATAAAGCAAGAGAAAGAACTAAAACTTAAGAAACTAAAGCAAAGATATAGAAATGTAATGAAAACTAAAGCATATATTTCTTATGTATCTCTTGTGTATCTTCCTTACAACTTCAAGCATCTATTTATAGGCAAGCTATCATGATACTATACATTCAATTTCTGATCATTAATGCATTTTTCAATATTGGTGGGCTTGACATTACAATAATTCAAAAGAAGATAATGGTAGGTGTTGAAATTCATTCTCCTCTTTATCTTCTCCACCTTGCGAGTCAAATATGACCATCTAGATGGCCGAATTTTGCAAAACCTTCAACATGAAATTGTAGATCTCTATCTTATTGAGAATTTGGCACAAGAATGAGGTCATTTGGACATCTAAAACTCTAGATATGTGTATTTTGGTGAACTATGTCAATGCCGGTAGGACACATGAGGGGTGATTTATTCAAGCTCCATTTCTTCATTTTTTTCAGATGTAAAATAACTAAATCTAATCATCATGATATAGGCCTTTGTCTTAGCTTTCCATGGGCTCCAAGATTAGCCCATTTGGATCATAAAAGCCCAAGTTATGGCTAAAACAAGGCAAGATACTCAAGATACATACAAAAAATGAAAATTGAAACATATATACATAATACTTCAATTTAACTAAACAACATAAAACTTAATTAAAATACTATTATTAAACATAGTGATTATATAATAAACCCCAAGTGTAAAACTATAAGAAGTGTATTGAAATTGATTTATCATTACTCACCTCCTAGTTGCCATTTTTCTAAGGTTGATGTAGGTTCTATTGAAAACCTAAGCTTTTTAGAGGTGGAGCATTTTGGAAGAAGGTAAATATGAAAGTAGGAGCCTGGGTCCGTGGCTGGCGTTATATGTAAATGCTAAACGTTTGTATGTATATGTGAAACTAGTGTATGTTTTGAATGTATAACTATTGAGTTGGATATATGACTGTTGGAGTAGGTCCTATAGGAAAAATTAGGCCTACATGCCCTGTATGACATATTTATAACGGTTTAGTCTCTCTGAATTAAGTTGATTAATTATAAAAATGAATTAATGATGATATAGTTATGATGTATGTTTGAGATCGGGGAGTGGATACGCCATATTCCCACGTATCGATAATTAATCCGTATAAGGTGTGCTAATAGGTCATAATGTGCATTTGGAACTTGTGTGTATGTGTGGTTATGACCAAGTAGGCCTAAATACCAAATTGGCATGGTAGGTTGAGGCAAAATATGCTTAAAATGAAAATCTTGTATGCGATGATCTAGGATCAAAATTCGTAGGCAGGACTTAGTGGTGCAAGTCCTAATTAGTTACCTAAAAGTTGTTAAAATGATGGTTTAGGTCAAATTAGTAAATAAACTGAATTTCCACCCCTTGAAGTTTAAAAAACTTAAGTTTTTAGGCAAAAGTTGATAAATTTGCTCAAGCGAGATGAATCTTGCTCAAGCAAATTGATTGGGTATCAGACATATGGTTTCTGGCCAATTTCGCTCAAGCAGGTGTGACTTCGCTTGAGCAAATGAGGCCTCGCTTGAGCGAATCCTTGTGACAATGGTTCTATGTAAATTTTACTCAAGAGGATAGGTCCTTGCTTGAGCGAATCCCTTCTAGAATTGGTTCTGCACAAATCTCCCTCAAGCGGAATGAACCCGCTCAAGCGAACCACTTTTAATTGGTTATGGATGAATTTCATTTGAGCAAATACTCCTCGCTCGAACAAATTTAATGAGAGTTAGATACTGGACATATTTCACTGAAGCGGTAGTGGTCCGCTTAAGCGAAATGATGGGTCTGATGCTATTGTATGCTTCGCTCAGGAGCAAGTTATGGGAATTTCGCTTAAGCGAGTTACAACTCACTTGAGTAAATTATGCAAAATTTGATTTCTTCACTTCCTTCATAATTTAGGGGCCTTCTCTCCTATCTTCATATATGAGATAAGGCATATACCCCTTATAAGAGACTTTTCCGCTGTACACTCTTTTATATCGTCTATACATTGGGGCTAATTATTAATGATCTAGTTTATTAAAAACGTAAAACTCTCACTCTTCATTTTCTACAATTCAGGTCTTGATGTAATTGTGGATGTGTCCAACCTCTTTTAAAACATGAAAAATTTATTCATATTTTATTTGAACAATTTAACTTAATTACATTGGATCTGGGTTATGGAAATCGGGGTGTGACATACAGCAACAAGGAACTAATTCAAAAGGTGTACTAGGGAATGGCAACCAATGGTAACTGTATTGAAGCAAATGGAAAACATCTACACCATGTCCCTTGCCACATTATTTGGTAAGCTTCAAGAACATGAACAAGAGCTCAAAGACTTGAAAATAGCTAAGGAAGAAGAAGAAAAGAAGCTCACTAAAAAGAAGAGCATTTCTCTTAAAGCTACATCAATAGAAGATGAAGAAGAATCTAAAAATGAAGAACTTGATGATATAGAGTTTGGTCTACTTGTCAAAAAGTTTGTAAGATTCATAAAGAAGAAAGGCTTCCGAGGAAGAAATCCAAACCAAGGTAAGAAGTCTTTTAAAGATTACACTAATCCTTCTACTTGTTTCGAATGTGGCAAAATAGATCACTACAAGGTTGATTGTCCAAACCTCAAGAAAAAGAACAAGGACATCAAAGGAAAATAAAGAGCATATATAGCTTGGGAAGAAAACAATGAAGACTCATCCGAGGAGTCAGAGGAAAAAGTGGCAAACCTTTGCCTTATGACAAAGCACTCCGAAGATGATGAGGTAAGTTCTCTAAATGAACTTAGTGATAATGAAAGTGAAGTTGATAAAGATGAATTACTAGAAGCGTTTGGTGAATTGCATGAAAATTTTGTGTTAATAACAAAAAGGTATGCATGTTTAAGACAAACCATTTTGAAACTTGAAAATGGGTTGCATGAAATTAACATGGAAAAAGAAAATCTTAGAGTTCAAAATGGAGAGTTAATCAGATCTAATATCACTCTCATGACTTGTGATGGTAATGAAGATTGTATGTTGTTTGATAAATGTATGCTTCTTGAAAAAGAAAATAAAGACCTAAAAGAAACTCTTGAGAAATTTACAAATGGTAAAAATAATCTTGATGCACTTCTTAGAAATCAAAACTTCTTAGAAATCAAAAGTATACCCTTGATAGCACGGGCATAGGTTATGAAAAATCTAAAAATAAAATGGAATACAAGAACTTCTTTGTACCTTTTAAAGAAAAACCTAAGCCCATTCTAAAATGTGTAACTTGTGGAAACAAAAAGGTCATACAAGTTCAAATTTCTTTAAAAGAAGGTATATAAAACCATATAAGAACCATTCCAAAATGCCTTATTCTTTGGATGCAACATGTTTCTATTGTGGAGTGTATGGTCATATAACATTTAATTGCTTTATAAAGAAAACCTCTCAAAAGTTTACTATAAAGGTATGGATTCCAAAAGAAATTTTGAAATCCCAAACTAATGAGAAAGGACCCAACATACAAAAGGTACCTAAAACTTAAATTTTTGTTTTATAGGCATGCTTTAAGGTGGCAAATTCTCATTGGTATCTAGATAGCGAATGTTCAAAACACATGACTGGAGATATGTCCAAATTCTTAACCTTCACTCCAAAGAACAAAGGAAGTGTTACTTATGGAGACAACACAAAGGGGAGGATACTTGGACATGGAAATGTAAGTACCAATTCCTCTGCCTCAATCAATGATGTTTTATATGTTGAGGGACTAAAACATAACTTGTTAAGTATAAGTCAATTATGTGATAAAGGATTCATTATAACTTTTAACTCAAATTGTTGCATGATTGAAAATGGAGAAAATAAAGTCAAATTCATTTGTCAAAGAATAAATAATATTTACATGATTAACATAGATAGCTTGCCCTCAAATGATGCATAATGCTTAATTTCTAGAGAATACGAGTCATTTCTATAGCATAGGAGAATAGGCCATATTCACAAAGATCACTTAAATAAACTGATTTCAAAAGACTTAGTGATAGGATTGCCCAAAATGAAATTTGAAAATAAATTTTATGATGCTTACCATTAGGGAAAACAAATAAAGGCCTCCTTTAAATCTAAAAACATTGTTTCAACAAATAGGCCTTTACAGCTTTTGCATATGGATCTTTTTGGACCATCACGAATTAGAAGTTTTGGTGGCAATTACTACGCTCTTGTGATTATGGATGATTTCTCTAGATTTACATGGACTTTATTCATATCTCATAAAAGTGAAGCATTTAAAGCATTTAAAAAGTTTATGAAAGTTGTCCAAAATGAAATGAACTTAAGGATAGCATCCATTCAAACTAATCATAGGGGAGACTTCGAAAACTAAGATTTTGAAAACTTTTGAAAAGAATGGAATCAAATGTAATTTATCTACACCAAGAACACCTCAACAAAACGGTGTTGTTGAGAGAAAGAATCGTTCTCTAGAAGAACTCGCTAGAACAATGTTAAATGAAAATAAGATTCTAAAAAGTTTTTAGGCCAAAGCAATCAATACAACTTGCTATGTTATGAATCGTTGTTTAATTCGACCTATTTTAAACAAAACCCCCTATGAGTTTTTCAAAAATAGAAAACCAAATATTTCACACTTACGTGTATTTGGATGCAAATGTTTTGTTCATAATAATGGTAAGGACAACCTAGGAGAATTTGATGTTAAGTTTGATGAGGCAATCTTTTTAGGTTATTTAACTAATAGTAAATCTTATGGAGTCTTCAACAAATGAACTTTTACTATAGAAGAATCCATTCATGTAAAGTTTAACGAAGATAACCAAGAGACTCTAAGAAAGGAGGGTATTAATGATCTTGTAGATCAAATGGAAGACATAAAGATAGGAGAAAAAGAAAAAGAAACAAAGCAAGTTGAGGCTCTTAAACAAGAAGAATCACCATTTGAAAATACCAAAAGAATGGATATATCCAAAGAATCATTCAGCGGACAATATCATAGGTGATATCTCCAAAGGGATAATTACTCATTGTTCTCTTAGAAATGCATGTAATCATCTCGCCTTTATTTCTCAAATCGAGGCTAAAACTATTGATGAAGCTATCTTAGATGAACATTGGATATTAGTAATGCAAGAAGAACTAAATCACTTTAAAAGAAATGAAGTATGGGAATTAACGCCCAAACCTGATAATTATCAAGTAATAGGAACAAAATGGGTTTTTCAAAACAAACTTGATGAGTCGGGCTTAATAACTATAAATAAAGATTGATTGCTAAAGGTTATAATCAACCAAAGGGAATAGATTATGATGAAACGTATGCACCCATAGCTAGACTTGAAGCTATTAGATTGCTACTAGCATTTGCTTGTTACATGGATTTCAAATTATATCAAATGGATGTAAAAAGTGCTTTCTTAAATAGTTATTTACAAGAAGATGTGTATGTTGAACAACCTCCTGGTTATAAAGATTTTAAATATCCCGATCATGTTTTCAAACTTAAAAAGGCCTTGTATGGTTTAAAGCAAGCTCCAAAGGCTTGGTATGAAAGGCTGAGTAAATTTCTTTTGGAAAATAAGTTTGAAAGAGGAAAAGTAGACAATACTCTTTTTATAAAATGTGAGAATCAAGATATCCTGTTAGTACAAATCTATGTTGATGACATCATTTTCGGTGCTACTAAGGATTTACTTTGTAAGCAATTTTTGAGTATGATGTAGAAAGAATTTGAAATGTCAATAATAGGAGAGTTGACCTTCTTCCTTAAACTTCAAGTCAAACAAGGAAAGAATGGATTTTTCATCAACCAATCGAAGTATTGCAAAGAACTTCTTAAGAAGTTTGACATGGACAAAGTAAAAGAAATTGCTACACCAATGGTAACCTTGTGTTACCTTGATCGAGATGAAAAAGAAAAGGAATTGATGTCACCAAATATAGAGGTATGATAGGATCTCTTCTCTACCTTACCGCTAGTTGTCTTGATATAATGAATGTTGTGTGTATATGAGCTAGATTTCAATCTAATCCTAAAGAATCTTATTTGTTTGCTATAAAAATAATTTTAAAATATCTTGTTAATACTCAAAATGTTAGTCTGTGGTATCCAAAAGGGGCAAGTTGCACCATTGTTGGATATTTTGATTCAAATTTTGCCAGTTGAAAAATGGATCGTAAAAGTACTAATGGTTCGTGCCATCTTCTAGGTAGTTGTCTTGTGTCTTGGCATAGTAAGAAACAAGTAAGCGTAGCCCTATCTACCGTCGAGGCTAAGTATATCACATCCGGAAGTTGTTGTGCTCAAAGTTTATGGTTGAAGTAACAACTTGCAGATTTTGGAGTATCTCAAGATCAAATCCCTTTAAAATGTGATAACACAAGCGCGATTAATATAACAAAGAATCATGTAATGCACTCTTGACCAAAACATATTAAAATAAGACATCATTTTATTCGAGATCATGTATTAAAAGGGGATTGCAAAATTGAATATGTGGCGTCCAATGATCAACTAGCGGATATTTTTACAAAACCTCTAACAAAAGAAAATTTCATAAGAATTCAAAGAGAATTGGGTATTTTAGATGAATCATGCTTTGAATAATTCTTTTCTAAAACAATTATAGCTGTTAATGGTTAGTGAAAAGTTCTAGCTAAGAAAGATTTGGTACTTAAGCGGTCACTCTGGACCCACCTCTCTTTCCTAAGAACTAACCTGATTACAGTACTGAATTTTTTTTAGAATGGAGTTCTTAATGGAAAATAAAACCTTTTCTTCAAATAAAGCATGAAAAGCTTAAAAAGTATCAGGTTAATCGATGTGGATAATCGATTAAGAGCAATTAAATTGAAATAGAGGCTATTTAATCGATTATCATAATCGATTAGGGAAAATAAAACTGAAACAACAGCCTTTTAATCAATTATCGATTAAGTGCCTTATATTCGATTAGCTTATCTGATTACGTCAGTTGCAGGGGTATTAAATGAACATTTCTCTCTTTCTTCTTTGTGTGTCCCTTCAAGTTTCAAGGAACCCTAAATGATTTTAACTCCTCGTTTTGCACCAAGACTCTTCCTTTTCCCATTAATCACTCATTAACTCACTTTATCACTCTTTTACTTTATAAAAATTATGCCTTTCCTCTTATCTCAAACCATCTCTCACTTTCTCTCTCTCTCTCCAAAAACCCCATTGATAAGCTTAGAAAACACTTCAAAGCTTCCATTTTGCAACCATGTCTCATGCAAGAAAGAAAGAGCGTGCTAACATTTATAGAGCATCTTCTTGTTCCTCTGAATATTCTCACCCCACTTTGAAATCGAGCAAGAGGAAACCCGTTACCTGTAAGACCCTAAAAATCAGGGTAAATTTTTTGTGATTTAAAAAGAAAACAATTTAGGAAAGAAGACGTCGCGGAATAAGTTTTCAACAAGTAACCCCAGACCATTTTAAATAACCTATCTCATATATGAAGATATGAGAAGGTGCATAACTTAAACAAATGTCTACGTAGGACAATCGGTTACGTGGTCGTCATACACGTGTTTGTAAGACATGTAAGTTAATCCAAGATCAAGAGTAGATATGAGAAATACCCAAGGAAATACAAAGTGATTGCCAAGACATAATCAAAACATGTACAATCAGTCATACAAACATTCAGTGAAGTAAGAAAGTGCAAAACATAACCCAAAAAGGCATAAAAGTATATAAAATCCAACAATGGAGAAACCCATTGGCAGTGGGAATTCCCACTGGCCGTGGAATCCCCTGCCAAATGCCCAGAATTTTGAAAATTTTTAAAACAAAAAAACCCACTGGCCGTGGAGTTCTCTAGTTCCATGACCCAAAATGCATAATTTCATAAACAGATTGATCCACTGGATGTGGGAATTCCCATTGGCCGTGGATCTCCCTACTGTAAGCACCATTCTGCAGCTTTTTGACCTTTATGATTTTGCCAACTTTGGGACCCTTTTTCACTAGGCTATTCAACTCCGATTTGCATGAAATTTCATACACAACTTACCTACCCTAATACAGTTATGTGGTAAAGTTTCAAGCCCAAATTCCATCCCAATCAAAATCTAAGCTATAAGGTAGTTTCATGCATATTTTGGGCATTTTACATTACACACCAAATTGCAACTGGCTAAGTTTTGGTCTAAACTCTCTATGAATCTATATTCATATATATAAATGTGACTTGCTCTAACAAGTCTCATCCAATAACTCATTTCCTAGATCAAGATATGTCCTAGTGGTGATTCATGCCCTTTTTGGCTGAACCAAGCATGTCAAATTCCAAACTAAGCTTCTTTGGCCATAACCAACCATGCATACAAGTTTCAAACACATATTATGACTTGTAGGTGACCTCTACATAAACATTTGTCCATTAAATGAAAATATGACCCATCCACTTCCTTGTTTTACATTCAATTCATAATATTAATGGTACACAAATCACATTTTCATTGCCAATGACTTTAGATCTCATAATATCGTCATTCATTCATCAATATAGCATAAAAATCAATGTATCTCAAGTATCATTACCCAATGCTAAGGTCATGACCAAAAATTAGCCTTTCAAACACATAAGGCCTAATTTTCGCAAATGACCCTCAAAATGAATACCTAACATCATTCAATCTTCATGTACAAAATAAGCATATACATATATTATGTGCTTTACAAAGATTGCTGGCCAAGGCTTACTAGCTTTCCTTCTATATTTACCTTCACCATTGCTCAACCTTCAAAAAGAGTAGGATATCCAACATACCTACATCAACCTTTAAAATGGCAACTAGGAGGTGAGTAATATGTACCAAATGAATCAAAGTCATACATTATTATGATACATATACATGTGTGCATGACATACATATCTCAAGAAACATCATAAGCCTCATTCGCACATCAAAACATTCCATCTTAACATAACACATATTCACATCAATATACTCATAACTCATATATCAAATTCATTGGCATTCTCAATAAAAGTCATCATACATTTAAAGTTAGTACCACAACTTCTTTCTCTTTATTTAACAATCATCCATCGCCACCACGGGCTTCCAACTAGGCATATCTCGGGCTATATGCAAATGCTCTTATGGCTAATGCATATGCATAAAGGAATCAATAATAATTATGGATCCGACTGTGGGAAACACTATCATATCAAATATGGGTCAAGCATAGGTGTGCTACTATGCCCCTACTGTAGTAGTAAAAGTATACATATATCTCTTAGTCATGCATGCTCAATCATCATATTTTACTGGTACCAAACCGCTGTAGCCCAACTGTAGCACTAGTCACCCTGTGACTTGAGGATCAATAACGTGGCTTCACTTGCCACAAGTGCTACGGGCCTCTCCCAAGCACACATCGAGAGAGCCGTGCCCCGTCAGACACTGAGGTAACTTGCTCATCATAGAGCCACCCGCCCACTGGGCCTGCCACACAGGGTGCCTCGTCACTAAACTAAGGGCAGCTTCGTGATTCCTAGAATCACTAGGGAACAACAACAAATTACCCGTGCACTAGGTCGCCCTCCCATCGAGCCTTCCTATTGGAACCCCTCACATTCCATATAAGCAGTGAATGATATACCGTGCATGCAATGCAAATCAAATGCATTCTCACACTATGCATCCTAAATGCCACTCCATCATTAACCAACCATCCTTAACACTTTAGTGGAACTCTAGGTTCTCATCATTCTTAATCATCACTAACATTCATTGGATTTCATATACATACTAGTTAGTGGAAATCACAAATCATTAATTCACATATCATGGGATGTTCAATAACAACGTAATCAATATAACCATGGTTCCAAACCATCACAACAACTCTCATCAATCATGAGTCGATTCAACATCACATTCATCATCCCATAAACATAAGCCATATATACACATCACTAATGGATGAAATCAAGCATTTAGAGAATGTTATCCCCTCCTACCTCAAGAGAAGTAGTAATCAACGCGGTCCGAAGATCCCGCCTCGTCAATGGGGTTGTTTCCTACATTATACAATATACCACATAATTATTTTCTATTCAACCACCAAGAGTCAATGCTTATATTTATTTACTTGGTGTTTATAACACTTCAAATTCCCAAACCTCATTTATTTCATTAATTCCACCATAACCACTATGGGTTAGGTGTCCAAATTCATTATTATGCATTTTCAATGCCATGCCCTATAATGGGTTCCTACATTAATGGTTCCCAGCAACCATTATCAATTATTCAACATCATTAATGGTCATTACTCATCATAAATAGTATCTCTCATCAATAATAAATACACATTACCCACATTTCTCATTTCCCCTAAATTATAAGGTTGGGGTTTCAATTAAAACCCAACAACCATCATAAATGTTCATCATTTCCCATCATCTTCATGCCATTTTCGTGTACCCATCAAGGCCCTCATAAAACTCATATTAAAAATACCCCACCTTAGGGTTTGTCATCATAAATGCCTCCCCCAAAGCAACCTACATGCATTTCCCTCTCAAAAACCATAATAACCCAAAACCTAGGGCTAGAGCTTAAGAAAATGGAGAGGAAACCTTACCTCAAGCCAAGAGTGAGTGAGCTCTATATAGAGAGGGAGAGAGTGATGAATTTAAAGAGAATGGGGAGAATAGTTTCCAAGCTCCACAAGCTTCTCCACCCAATCAAGGAGAAAATGAATGGAGGAGAGGAGAAAGGTACACCACACTTACTAGGGCTTTGAAAGGAAGAAGGAGAAGAAGATTGGAATGGGAAAGGAGAAGAGAAAGAGAGTATAGAAGAAGGGGAAAATGCAACGTAAATGAGAAGGGAAGAAGAGAGTTTTGGCATTTAATTATATCCCTTCACTTAAAGCTTCTCCGTTTTAAATCAAATAGGATCTTCTTTCGGGCTCAATACTTCATCCAAAAATTATTCTGAATATATATTTGGATTCCTAATAATATCCTTAACAGCCCTGACCACTAGCACCTCAATCAGAAATACTTGGTCTGACACACACATTTTAACCGGGTCTAATTTTAACTCATAAAGCCCCAATAAATTATGAATAATCCCCAAAAATCTTAATTTAATTATTTTTAGCATTTTGGGACCTTAATCAACTCACATATAATTATTTAATACCAATACTTCATCATTTATATAAAATTAGGGATGTTACAATCCACCCCACCTTAAAAGAAATTTCGTCCCCGAAATTCACTAACCTGATTCGAATATCTCAGGATGTCACTCCCACATGTCATCCTCACGTTCCCAAGTGGTAGTAACCACATCTCCGTGCTTCCAAGATACCTTCACCAAAGGAATCAACTTGTTTTGCAATTTTTTGACAGAACGTTCCCTGATAGTAGCAAACACTAGAGGAATAGATAAATTCTCCCTGATTTCAACATCATCAAGGGCTACCACATGCGTAGGATCATGCACATACTTCCTCAGCTGTGAGACATGGAACACATTATGCAAATTTGATAAATACGGAAGGAGGGCAATCCTATATGCTACTTCGCCAATCCTTTCGAGGATTTCAATGAACTTCAGACTTAATTTCTTGCTCTTTAAAGCTCTTCCAATGCCCTTATCTCATGATACTCTCAAAAACACATGATCGCCAACTTGAAACTCAAGTGGCTTCCATCGCTTATCATAATAGCTCTTCTGACGATCTTGAGCAATTTTTATCTTTTCTTGTATCATCTTGATTTGTTCATTTGTCTCCGTAATCAACTCCGACCCTAAAGCCAAGTTCTCATCAGTTTCAAGCCAACACAACAAAGTTCTACATTTTTGGCCATATAATGCTTCATATGGAGCCATACCAATAGAACTATGATAACTATTGTTGTACGTGAATTCAATCAATGGTAGGAATCTTTCCCAATAACCACCAAGCTCCAATACATAAGCCCGCAATGAATCTTCAAGGCTTTGAATTGTTCACTCGGATTGTCCATCCGTTTTCGGATGATACGCCGAACTAAGCTTGAACTTAGAACCTAGTTCTTTATGCAAGCTTCCCCAAAATCTGGAAGTGAACCGCGGGTCGCAATCCGACACAATACTCGAAGGTACACCATGTAGCCTAATAATCTCCTTAATGTATAATTGTGCCAACTTCTGTAAAGGACTCTTCATGTTCATGGGCAAGAAGTGAGCACACTTCGTCAATCGATCAACAATCACCTATATTGTGTAACACCCCGATTTTCCAGACTCAAATCCCGATGTAATCTAAATCATTAAATGATAAAAATATGAATAAATTTTTCATGATTGAGTTAATTCCCCAAAACACTACCTCGACTACATCAAGATCCGAATCACAGAAAATCAAAGGGTGAGATTTGATTATTAATAACTGGATCGCTAAATAGTTGCCGATAACGGTATACAAAATAACAGAGTTTATAGCAGAAGAAGAATATGTATACCGGGCATACGCCTAGTCCCATATATGAAGATATGGAAAAGGCTTGGCAAAGCACATAAAGGCATATCATAAGCCTAATAGACAACCATCATCTTTGACATAATTTTATGAACATGCAATGCCTAAGATATATGTATATACATATCTATATGGTCATGCAACATACGTCTCCAATATTTACATTTCTTAAATTACCATAATCAATTCAGTCTTAAGGTCATTCATTGTTAACACTTTATACATTATTCACATTACATCCACCAATAACAGTAGTTATCAACCATCATATATACATTTATCCATGATGAAATAATTTACAATTACTACCAGCCAAGGTATTCCATTACCACTATTTTTACCTTCCCAAAAGCTTTACTTTAAAAGAAATATCCTCTTCCCATGGCATCCCTGCATCAATACTAAAACGTAGACCACATGGGAGGGTGAGTTATATATTTCAAATGATGATATGAATATAATTGAAATTATGTGCATATGCATATCAATACCATGTATGCTTTGCTAGGCACATCAATAAATATCATAATCTATTCATTTCATAATATACATATCAGGTATTCACCCATCATATCATAGCAAAACAAGCATATACACATCTATCACAACGCTACAATGGGCCATCATCATTAACATTGACCATTCAGGTCTTTTCTCAAAGCCACCACGGGCTAACATCATTGTTATCAATCATAAACAAATACACCCTTCATTACATTGGGTCATAACATACATATTGTCATATTTGATATCATATCATATATTCATATCATTTATTACTTTTATGTGGTCTTTTAGGTATATCAATTACCTATTTCACCAACACTATACCACAATCTCAATCATCATCACCATCTGGCATATCTCCACGCTATATGCAAATGCTCTTATGGCTAATGTATATGCACAATGGAATAGACAACAAATATGGATCCGAGTGTGGGAATGAACACTAAGTTGTGGGTCGAGCATAGGTGTGCTACTATGCCCCTACTGCAATAGAAAAATGTGTACACATCTTAAATTTGCATGCATTTACCAATTATTTTACTAGTACCAAACCGCATCGTGTTATTCAAGTGACCTCAATACTCAAGAGGGGGGGTGAATTGAGTTTTTAAAACTTTGCTTGAAATGCCTTTGAACTTGATTCTTTTATCACAAGTTTAAAGATTATGCAAGTGAAGGCAAGTATAGACAAGAGATAAAGCAAAATAAGATGTGAATATTGCTGAAACAATTTGTCAAACACTTAGTGAGCACTACTTTAAAGTAACTAATTCAAGCAAGCTCAAATAAGCAAATCATAATCAATCAACAACAATCCAATCAAATGCAATATATCAATGTAAAAAAGTAAGAGAGAAGAGCTTACAAATCGATTTAACGAGTTCCACCTGTAACACCCTGAATTTTTTAAGTAGGAATTTAAATTAAGAAAATAAATGTTGAATAATTAAATGTGGGCTAACTAATATCCCAAAATTCTTGAAATGATTTAAACAAGACTTTTAGAGACTGTTGGTGAATTATTATGACCGGATAGGTCAAAAACTGACCCAGATAAAATATGAGTGTCAGACCAAGTATCTCCGATTGAGATGCTGTTGGTCAGGGCTGTAGATGATATTATGGGGAATCCGAATATACATTCGGAATAATTTTTAGAATAAGTATTGAGCCCAAACTGGGAGTCTGTTTAATGAAAAATGGAAGAGTTAAAATAAAGGGAAAGAAAAATAAAAAGGAAACCTTCACTCTTTCACTCTTACTTCCATGACTTACTTTTCTTTTAGGCAAAACATACTTCTTCTTCCCTCACTCTTCTCTTCTTCATATCTTCTTCTTCCCCATGAGCTTAAACAAATTGGTGCCCTTTTCCCTCTTATTTTCGTCCACCCTTAAAGCTTGAAGGAAGGCATGGTGGCTTGAAGCTTCTCTCCTCCTCCTCTTCATTTTCGTCATCCTCCTTCTCCCTCTTAAACTCCATTTTCGTTTTAGAGCAAGGTAAGCTTTTTACCACCACTTTTATGTTTGGAGCCTAGGGAATAAGGGATGTTAACTTGGAGGAGTATTAAATGTTGTGGGTAGAGAAAAGAAGCATTAAATGCATGAAACCTAAGGTGTGGGTGGAATAAATAAGGGTACTTATGAGTAAGAAATGAAGTATGTGAAGATGGGGTTGAAGAATGATGAGCATTTATGATGGATGGTGGGTTTAGTGGAAACCCTAACTTATGGAATTTGGGGGAAATGTATAATATTGAAAGGGTTAACATTTATTGATGGGGGAAGTATAATAAATGAAGAAGCATTAATATTTAATGATGACTAGAGATGGTAGTTGGAATATATAAATGGAAACCACATGAAATGGGATTAAATGTAAGTTTGGTAAATGGATGACCTAACAATTTAGGTTGTTACTTTAATAATAATGAATGGTGAGCTAAGGGAAGGAATTCCCGAAGCCTAAGTAAGCAAATAAATAACTTGTGATAGCTTTCACATTATGAGAACCATGTGTACATAGATATGTATATGTATATTGAAATGGCTTTTGAATGAATAATTGATAAAGTCCTATAATGATTGGTGAAGGACTTGATAACTCTAGTGAAGCGGGAACGTCAAACCCGGAGGTGTACTTTTCCTAAGGTAGGAGAGGGGTGTATTTTCTAAATGTATGAGAATTATGATGATAATGTATGTATTAATGTGATATGGCATGTTGTCTTGATTAAATGTGATACCATGTGTTGAAATGAGAATTATGTATGGTGTTTTAAAATGAGTGTTTATATGATGAAGCCTAAATGAGGCTATGAATGGCATATTATACGTTGATGCATTATTGATTTCATATAAGACATGATGAGTGCCTAAAATATTTGGTTGGAATGTTTCTTGAATATAAGGATTGATGTTTGTGTATGAATTGGTGGATAATTGTGTGGTTGAAAATGAATGTACCCTAGAAGAGAGGGTGAGATAATCCTAATGAGGTTGAGGCATGCATAAACATTGCATACATTGCATGGCATGCATATCATGATGATGTTGATAAGTGGTTGCGATCACTTGATGTTGGAAATATAAAAAGGGCTTACGAGTTCCTGTGATTATTAGATCGGTGGTTGCGATCACCTGGTATTGAAATGAAAGGCCCTGCGGGACCATTGTGATTGAATGCCCATGGTTGCGATCATGAGGCGGGAGTACCCCTTGCGAGGCGAGAAACCATATGAAATGTTGAGCGTGGTTGCGATCACGAGAAGTACCTTGCGAGGCTGCTAGAGGGAGTACCCCTTGCAAGGCGGGAAACCATTGAGAATGATTATATGATTATGGTGGTTGCGATCACCCGAGGAAATGAAATCGGATCCATGCATATGCATTTCAAACACTAGCATGTGCATAAGCCTTTGAAGCATGACATAGAGTGACACCCGGTGATTAGGTTGTGTAGGGTGTGAGTGAAGATTCCCTCTTAAGAATTTCTGACTATAATTGTGATTTGATTAATGTGAATCTGAGAAATCTAATGAATAATTGTGATTGTATGATTTTTGATGGTGGAATGATCTAATATTGGGTGAACTCCTCTTGAGGAGGGGATAGTTGTATTGCATTCATGCATATATTGTCTTAATTGTTGGATTTTCATCATTGAGAAAGTATACTCACTCTCCCTGTGGTATATCGTTTTAGCTTCTGTGTTGTAGGACTTGCTTAGAGTAATTTTTTAGAGGAGAAGTGTGAAGGAAGCCTCACTTTTTGGTAAAGAATGCCTTGGCCAGCAATATATGATTTTGTAATTGTGGAAATAATTGTAAGGCGTTGATGTTATGTATATATTGAATAGATTTGAATTGTCAGGAAAATTGTATGGGTAATGGGAATTCCATGGGTCATGAAGGAAAATAAGAGTTTTTGTGTAGGGCGTATTTTCGTTTCTGACCCTATGGGTGTATGTGGAAAGAACCTGGTATGAACTCCCCTCATGGTTGGGTGTATGAATGAAAAATCTTAATTGAGTATAAATCTGTGGAGTAGAATATGTAATGAAGTAAAATTGGTAGTCACATAATGGGTTATAATATAAATATGTGAGTTGGCTCGTAGGGAGCAAGTTTAAATGGACTGGTAGAATGATTTTGAGGGAAAAAATTAACTAGAATTGGCTTAAATGGAGTTCTGATAGGATATGTTGTTCAGATTCCACGTCCTATATGTTTTCTGATTTTCTCGCCCGAGCGTGATGGGTCCTCGCCCAAGCGAGAGTCCCTCCTAGATGAAAATCAGCTTCTGGGAAATTCTCGCTTAGGCGTGAGTGAATCTCGTCCAAGCGAGATTGTCCCAGTATCAGTGTTTAGACACTGGAGGAAATTCACTCAGGCGAATGGGGTTTCGCCCGAGCGAGGGCGAAGAAGTTAGCCACTGGTCTGATTTCGCTCAGGCGAATGGCCAGTCTGCTCAAGAGAGATTGTTAGGAGAATTAGGGAATTGGTTACTGGACAAATATCGCTTGAGCGAGGGACCTTAAGGAAGGTATTCGCTCAAGCGGGACGGGTGATTGTAGAATGGATAAAATCCAAGATGAATCCCATCCCAGTATGAATTTTGGAATATAACTTAGGACGTGGAGAACCTTATGAGTAAAATCTGAGTGATCTTGCCCAAGTCAGAAATTCTCCGTGTGAGGAAGAAGGTGGTATTCCGAGTAGGGAGGTCTCCAAGTAAGACATTCTGGGTGATGGAGTCCAAATAAGGAAATTCCGAGCCCAGGATAATCTGTTCTGAGTGGAGTGCCTCTAATGTGTAATCCCGAGTCGGATGGTACCGATTGTGAGTACTCGGTGTGAGTTGTCCAGTCTTCTTGAGTGGAAAAGAAAGGTGGTCGGTATTGGAAATGATTGCTGAGTGATGGTTGAACAAGTATTGAGTCGGTCTCTGGAATGAAATTCCGAGTGAGTGACTTACTAGGTGGATAGTCGGATTTTATAAGGACTTTACCGAGTGGGAAGCTGAGTGAGGGAAGACTCAGACTTGACATGATTGTACCGAGTGTAAGACTGGGTGAAAGAGGACTCGGTCTGATCTAAAATTACCGAGTAGAGGTTTGAGTGAGGGATGAGTCGGTCAGGGTTATCTTGCTGAGTGGGAGACCCGAATGTTAGTAGTCGGTTCTGGTGAGGATCCTGCCAATGGAAACCCGAGTGAAGTGAGTCGGTTTTGGGGGAACTCTGCTGTTTGGAACCTTATGTTGGCGAGCCTAGCTGTTCAAGTCGGTATTACAGCTGATTTTGGTCGGATTTCGCCCAGCGCCTTATCTCCGCCCAAGCGAGGCTTATGTGTCTCGCTCAAGCGAGTCAGGATTCGCTTCAGCGAAGCTCTCCCCCTGTTACTTTCTTTCTCCTGACCCTATTCCCTTCTATCATGCCCGTGTGCTTTATGTGGCACTCGCTCGAGCGAATGGGGATTTCGCTTGAGCGAGAGGGACCCCTGTTACTTCCAAATACTTGATCAAATTGTTTTTCTTCTGCACTCTTATTAAATCCTGATCCCACACTACTTCTGGGATACTTTGGGTCGGTCAGATCTGATTTCTTAAATTTTAAAATGGTTGTTCTCCTTAACTTCAATCACACAGCATTACCCTGTTTTAATTTATTCCGCTGTTCTTAATTGGGGCATTTATTCTTAACTACTCCTCTTGATTTACCTTCTCATATCTTCACATATGAGATAGGTCTCTGATGGTCCAGGAAAATAAATAAATAAATAAATAAATAATGATGCAATCTTATTATTTGCAATTATCTTGAATTAAATACACTAATTCGCAAAAAAATTTACCCCTATTTTTGGGGTGTCACAACCTGGTATCAGAGCATTATTAGCTCTATATTACTGTGATTAGCTGTTGTTATTACCAGAACATGATATGTGATTGAGGAATGATTGTCCTTATTCTTTGGTTAAGTATGAACTGATTGTGGATTGAAAGTGATTGTTATAAGTCCGGCCAAGCTTCTTCACACTATCCTCCCTCAATGATGAATCCTATGTACTGTGAATACATACTACATTATGATATGATGATACTCTTGTATGAGCTTAAATATAGATTGGTTGATATTGGACTCCATGAAGGAGGGCCGTAATTGAATTTTATGATAAAGTGCTATAGTGTGAGATTATGGAGGAATTTTTATGAATGAGTTTACTAATGTTAGATGAATATTATGTTATGATTTTAGATATCGAGATGGCCCGTCGTCGTCAAGATAATGATGACGCTATAGCTAGAGCTTTGAACCATTTTGTGGATCTCCTTGAATCGCAAAACCGTGAAAGACAAGAGGCGGAAAGACAACATACTCCTGTTGTTCAAGGTACTCAAGGCCTTGACATGTTTTTGAAGTGGAAACCCATTGAGTTTCATGGTGGATTTAGGCCTGAGCAAGCCTATGCTTGGATCCATGATGTTGAGCGGATCTTTGATAGTTTCGAGTGTAATGAGCTCCAGAAAGTGGAGTATGCTATTTTCATGCTAAGAGATAAAGCGGAGACTTGGTGGAGACTCACCAAGAGTAGAATGAATGCTGCTGCTATTCCCTTAACTTGGGAAAATTTTAAAATTGAACTCATGAGGAAATATGTGCCCGAAAGTTATAAGAGCAAGAAGGAGCTCGAGTTCATGGAACTCAGGCAAGGCGCGATAACGGTGGAAGAATATGCTTCCAAATTTGAAGAACTCTGTGAATTCTACCCTCCTTATCAACAAGAGGAAACTGAAGCCTCAAAATGTGTGAAATTTGAGAACGGTCTACGCCCTGATATTCAAAGGGCTATATGCCATCAGGAAATCTGAAGTTTCACTATACTTATGAATAAATGCCACATTTATGAAGAACATGCTCCCTCTCAACATTCTAAATTCGACTCTAAGTTGAAGGGTCAATCATCTAGTTTCAAGAGGCAGGGAAATTTCAGAAGAGGACGCTTTCTGAGGGGTGCCCACTCTAATGTCCAAGCTAGAGGCGGTGGACGTGGTAATACTTTTGGCCGGGGTAATGCAAATACCAATGGGCCGAGGTGCTATAGGTGTGGTGGACCACACTATGTTCGGGAATGCGTGCACTGTGAAGATGTTGTGTGCTTTAATTGTGACCAGGTGGGACATATCCGTCCTGCATGTCCCATGCTTGCAAGACCGGCTCTGGTACAAGCTAATGTTCCCAACCGTGCTAATGCACCTGCTCATGTGAACCGCGGAGGCTACAATGGTGGTCGGGGCCGTGGTAATGGAAATAATAGTGGTCGACATGGTGGCCGAGGTGGCTATAATGATAGAAGGCATGGCAACGGTCGAGGAAATGGCAATGGTGCTCGTGGTGGAAACAGGGATGGTGGAAATCTCCAACCCAATGTCGGAAGAGTATTTGCTATGACCAGTGAGGAAGCAGCACAAGCAGATAACCTGGTTGAAAGTAAGTGTGAAATTCTTGGACACTCAGTTCATGTCATTTATGATTCGGGTGCAACCCACTCTTTTATATCCGAGGATTGTGTTCGGCGATTGAGATTGCCGGTATGTTTGATGAAAAATGCCCTTGTGGTTACCACCCCAACCGGTACTTGTCTCAGATCGATTAATCGGTGTGATAATATTGATATGCTCCTAGATGGGAGAAGATTTGTGGTGTCTTTTATTTGCTTACCTATGAAGGGATTGGAGATCATACTAGGTATGGATTGGCTCTCCACCAACAAAGTTATGGTTGATTGTCAACAACAAACCATTATTTTCCCTTCTTCTGATATGGGACAGTTTGATGTGCAAGGTATAGCTCAACTTTGCATATTACTATCTCTTACCAATGGGACGAGTGGTCCCGATCCCATTAATATCCCTGTGGTGTCTAACTTTTTAGATGTGTTTCCCAAAGAGATACCTGGCTTACCACCTCCAAGGGAGGTTGAGTTTGCTATTGACCTTATACCTGGTGCTGAACCAGTGTCTATTGCTCCTTATAGGATGTCTCCTATGGAGTTGGTTGAATTAAAGAAGCAAGTTGAGGAGCTACTTGAGAAGGAGTTTGTTCGACCTAGTGTGTCACCCTGGGGAGCTCCTGTTTTACTGGTTAAGAAGAAGGATGGAACCATGCAGTTGTGTGTAGACTACCGCCAATTGAACAAGTTAACGATAAAGAATAGATATCCTTTACCTCGTATTGATGACTTGCTGGATCAATTACGAGGCGCAATGGTATTTTCGAAGATTGATTTGCGTTCCGGTTATCATCAAATTCGGGTGAGAACCGAAGATATTCCGAAGACTGCGTTTTGGACACGATATGACCATTACGAGTATGTTGTGATACCATTTGGAGTGACTAATGCTCCAGCGGTGTTCATGAGCTACATGAACCACATCTTTCATGAATACCTGGATCGTTTTGTTGTGGTGTTCATCGATGACATCCTAGTATATTCCAAGAGCCATGAGGAACACGAAGAACACTTGAAAGTGGTGTTGAACATTCTTAGAGAGAACCAGTTGTATGCCAAGCTCTCTAAATGCGAATTCTGGTTGACGAATGTCCAGTTTCTTGGACATGTAATATCCGAGGATGGTATTTCGGTGGATCCTTCTAAGGTTGAAGCCGTTATGGCATGGCCTAGACCTACGTCAGTTACAAAAATCTAAAGTTTCCTTGGACTTGTCGGTTATTATCAGAGGTTCATTGAAGGCTTTTCTCGTCTTGCTATACCTTTGACAAACTTGACAAGGAAACACCAACCTTTTGTATGGACAGTTAAATGTGAGAGATGCTTCGAAGAGTTAAAGATGAGGCTGACTTCTGCACCTATCTTGGCATTGCCTGATTTACAAGAAGAGTTTGTGGTGTATTGTGATGCTTCTAAGCACGGACTTGGATATGTGTTAATGCAGAAGGAATATGTAATAGCTTATGCTTCACGCCAGTTGTGACCCCATGAAGTTAATTACCCAACTCATGATTTGGAGTTGGCTGCGGTTGTGTTTGCCTTGAAGATTTGGCGTCATTACTTGTATGGTTTGAGATTTGTGGTTTTTAGTGACCACAAAAGTTTGAAATACCTTTTTGACCAAAAGGAATTGAATATGCGTCAGAAGAGATGGATGGAGTTCTTGAAGGATTACGATTTTAAATTGATGTACCATCCGGGAAAAGCCAATGTGGTTGCCCATGCTCTTAGTCGGAAATCCTTGCATGTGTCGGCCATGATGGTTAAAGAATTTGAATTGATTGAGGAATTTCAGAATTTGAATGTTGGAACCGAAGTTCAATCCTCCAAGAAGCTATGTTTTACTACCTTGAAGATATGTAATGAGTTTTTGGAGCTTGTAAAAGAGAAACAAAGAGATGATGATTATTTACAAGAGATGAGAAGATCTCAGGATAATGGAAAGAATTTATTTCTTGTGGAAGGCGTTGATGGTTTATGGCGAGTAAAAGATCGTGTGTATGTACCTTCATTCGAAGATTGGAGACACATAGTGCTAGAGGAAGCACATAAAAGCATTTTTAGCATTCACCCTGGTGCAACCAAGATGTATCAAGATATAAAGAAGAATTTTTGGTGGCCCGGAATGAAACGTGATGTTGCCAACTTTGTAGCTGCATGCCTTACTTGTCAGAAGGCAAGAGTAGAACACCAGAGACCTTCGGGTACCTTGAGGCCACTTGATATTCCCGTTTGGAAGTGGGATGCGATTATCATTGACTTTGTGTCCGGATTACCGAGAATGAGGTCAAGATACGATGGAATCTGGGTGATTATGGACCGTTTGACGAAGAGTGCGCATTTTCTATCGATCAGTATGAAGAGTTCCTTGCAGGATTCGGTACAGTTATACATTCAGGAGATAGTGAGATTATATGGTGTGCCATCAAGCATTGTTTCTGATCGTGACCCCCGATTCACTTCCCGATTTTAGGGAAGCTTACATGAGGCGATGGGTTCAAAACTGAAGCTAAGTTCGGCGTACCATCCTTAGACTGATGGGCAGTCTGAGAGGACTATTTAAAGTCTTGAGGACTTACTGCATGCTTGTGTTTTAGAGCATGGTGGTTCGTGGGAGAAATATTTGCCTCTGATCGAATTCACCTACAACAACAGTTTTCATTCTAGTATTGGTATGGCACCATACGAGGCATTATATGGAAGGAGGTGTCGAACCCCTTTATGCTGGTTTGAGGTTTGTGAGAACTTAGCCTTAGGGCCTGAGATTGTTGAGGAAACTACCGAGCAGATCAAGATGATCCGGGAGAAGATGAAAATTGCTCAAGACCGACAGAAGAGCTATTTATGACAAAAGGAGGAAGCCACTTGAATTTCAAGTCGGCGACATGTGTTCTTGCGAGTCTCGTGTGATAAGGGTATTGGAAGAGCTTTGAAGAGTAGAAAACTAAGCCCTAAATTCATTGGACCCTATGAAATCTTGGAGCGGATTGGAGATGTCGCTTATCGGATTGCGCTCCCTCCACAGCTTGCGAATCTACATAATATGTTTCACGTGTCACAGTTAAAGAAGTATATTCAGGATCCCTTACACGTGATCTCTCTTGATGATGTTGATGTGCGAGATAACTTGTCTGTCTCTCCCGTTTCGGTTCGTATTATTGAGTATTCCGTGAAGAGACTATGGAATAAGATGGTACCATTGGTGAAAGTAGCATGGAAGCATGGAAACATTGAGACACTCACCTGGGAATGCGAGGACGATATTCGTGAGGGGTACCCTCACATATTTGAATCTGGTAGGAGGGGTGGATTGTAACACCCCGAATTTTTAAAGTAGGAAGTTAAATTAAGAAAATAAATGTTGAATAATTAAATGTGGGCTAACTAATATCCCAAAATTCTTGAAATGATTTAAACAAGACTTTTAGAGACTGTTGGTGAATTATTATGACCGGATAGATCGAAAACTGACCCAGATAAAATATGAGTGTTGGACCAAGTATCTCCGATTGAGATGTTGTTGGTCAGGGTTGTAGATGATATTATGGGGAATCCGAATATACATTCGGAATAATTTTTAGAATAAGTATTGAGCCCGAACTGGGAGCCTGTTTAATGAAAAACGGAAGAGTTAAAATAAAGGGAAAGAAAAATAAAAGGGAAACCTTCACTCTTTCACTCTTACTTCCGTGACTTACTTTTCTTTTAGGTAAAACACACTTCTTTTTCCCTCACTCTTCTCTTCTTCATATCTTCTTCTTCCCCATGAGCTTAAACAAATTGGTGCCTTTTTCCCTCTTATTTTTGTCCACCCTTAAAGCTTGAAGGAAGGCATGGTGGCTTGAAGCTTCTCTCCTCCTCCTCTTCATTTTCGTTATCCTCCTTCTCCCTCTTAAACTCTATTTTCGTTTTAGAGAAAGGTAAGCTTTTTACCACCACTTTTATGTTTGGAGCCTAGGGAATAAGGGATGTTAACTTGGAGGAGTATGAAATATTATGGGTAGAGAAAAGAAGCATTAAATGCATGAACCCTAAGGTGTGGGTGGAATAAATAAGGGTACTTATGAGTAAGAAATGAAGTATGTGAAGATGGGGTTGAAGAATGATGAGCATTTATGATGGATGATGGGTTTAGTGAAAACCCTAACTTATGGAATTTGGGGGAAATGTATAATATTGAAAGGGTTAACATTTATTGATGGGGGAAGTGTAATAAATGAAGAAGCATTAACATTTAATGATGACTAGAGATGGTAGTTGGAATATATAAATGGAAACCACATGAAATGGGATTAAATGTAAGTTTGGTAAATGGATGACCTAACAATTTAGGTTGTTACTTTAATAATAATGAATGGTGAGCTAAGGGAAGGAATTCCCGAAGCGTAAGTAAGCAAATGAATAAGCTTGTGATAGCTTTCACATGATGAGAACCATGTGTACATAGATATGTATATGTATATTAAAATGGCTTTTGAATGAATAATTGATAAAGTCCTATAATGATTGGTGTAGGACTTGATAACTCTGGTGAAGCGGGAACGTCAAACCCGAAGGCGTACTTCTCCTAAGGTAGGAGTGGAGTGTATTTTCTAAATGTATGAGAATTGTGATGATAATGTATGTATTAATATAAAATGTGTAACACCCTGAATTTTTAAAATAGGAAGTTAAATTAAGAAAATAAATGTTGAATAATTAAATGTGGGCTAATTAATATCCCAAAATTCTTGAAATGGTTTAAACAAGACTCTTGGAAACTGTTAGTGAATTATGGTGACCGGATAAGTTGAAAACTGACCAGGATAGAATATGAGTGTCAGACCAAGTATCTTCGATTGAGATGCCGTTGGTCAGGGCTGTAGATAAAATTATTGGGAATCCGAATGTGTTCGACAAAGTTTTTAGATGAAGTATTGAGCCCAAATAGAGAACCTGTTTGTGGAAAAACGATGAAGTTTTAATGAAAGGGATTAAAAAGAAAGCAAAAGCCTCATTTTCCCCTTCTTATTCACGTGAATTGTTGAGAAAAAGGGAAAACATACTTCATTCCTTCATCTTTATCTCTACTTCTCCTTCACTTCTTCATCTCTTCATCTCCCTTTCATCATTTTCTTCTCCTTTCTCTTCAAGAATCCACAAGTGTGGTGTGTGCTATTTTCTCCCTTCCATTTTTGTTTGGAGGTTGGAACTTGGGGCTCTTTCTCTTCCTTTCTCCCTCTCCATTTTCGTGTTCTCTCTCACCCACTCTAGGAGCTCACTTCTTTTGATTTGAGGTAAGAATTTCTCTTCATTTTCATGAGCTTTAGCCCTAGGTTTTGGGTATTGGTTATTGGGAGAGAGATAATGCATATGGGTTATGTTAAGAGAGACATTTATGGTTAGAAACCCTAAGGTAGGTTCCATTTAATATGAGTTTTAAGAGGGTACATTGTGGTATACGAAAAAGGCACTTAATATGATGGGAGAAGATGGACATTGATGATGGTTGTTGGGTTTTAAGAAACCCTAACTTCATAAATTTTGGGGGAAATATGAAATATGAGTGGAAGTGTGTCTATTATTGATGAGATATGTTATTTATGATGAATAATGGCCATTGATGATGATTTAAGGATATTGGAGTAAGAACCCATTTATGGGTATGGCTATAAATGCCTAGATAGTGAACTTGAACACCAAACCTATGGTGGTTATGGTGGTTTAGTGTAATAAATGTGAAATAAACCTTGTAATAGCATAAACACCAAGTAACTAATTAAGAGCACTTGAATCTTGGTTGTTTGAGATTGAGAATAATTGTGTGGTATGTGTTGGAATGTAGGGAATAACCCCATCGACGAGGCGGGACCTTCGGACCGCGTTGACCACTACTTCTCTTAAGGTAGGAGAGGAGTGTATTTTCTAAATGCATGAGAATTGTAATGATAATGTATGTATTAATGCAATATGGCATGTTGTCTTGATTAGATGTGTTATTATGTGGCTGAAATGAGAATTTTGTATGGTATTTTGAAATGAGCGTTTATGTCTTGAAATCTAAATGAGGCTATGAATGGCATGTTATGTGATAATGTGTTTTTGATTCATAAACGATATGATGAATATATCAGCTTGCGGGGTGCCACAAAGGGTAAGACCCAGAGTGATGATGATGTTATGAATTGATGAATATATCACCTTGCGGGGTGCCATGAAGGGTAAGACCCGGAGTGATGATGATGTTGTGAATTGATGAATATTTCACCTTGCGGGGTGCCACGAAGGGTAAGTCCCGGAGTGATGATGATGTTATGAATTGATGAATATTTCACCTTACGGGGTGCCATGAATGGTAAGTCCCGGAGTGATGATGATGTTGTGAATTGATGAATATTTCACCTTGCGGGGTGCCATGAAGGGTAAATCCCGGAGTGATGATGATATTGTGAATTGATGAATATATCACCTTGCAGGGTGCCACGAAGGGTATGTCCCGGAGTGATGATGTTAATTTATGTGACTGAAGTCGGATCTGTGCATATGTATTGTAAACACTAGCACACGTATTAGCCATAGAAGCAAGACATAAAGTGATACTCTGTTTGTGAGGTTATGAGAGGAATAGGTGGAACCCTTGAATTAAAATATTAATCTGGACTATGACATCAGTTATTGTGAATTTGAGAATAATTGTATTGCATTCATTCATATGTTGTTTTATTTATTAGATTTTCATCATTGAGAAAGTATACTCACTCTCCCTGTGGTAAATTTTTTTTAGCTCCTGTGTTGTAGGACTTGCCTTGGAGCTGTTTTGTGGAGGAGAAGTGTGAAGGAAGCCTCTTTTTGGTAAAGAATGCCTTGGCTGGCAACATTTTGATTTTATGGTTTGTGTAGAATGTTTGTAATGTATATAGTATTCTGCATATTTTGTATAGCCATGAATTGGTATAAATGATGTATAATGATTATGTAGGTCATGTGTGAAAATTTGAACCCACATATAAGACCAATTTTTAGTTATGACCCTGGTGATGTAAGACGCTAATGTGTGAGTGCTTGAATTTTGGTCACTTTGATGATCAAATGATGAGAATTGTGAATGATGACTTTATGTGCTGTATAATTAATGATATTTCATGAATGTTATGCATAAGTAAGGAACTAGTAGGGTCAAAATGAGTTTTATGAGTTTTGGATAGTGTGTGGTGGTTTCAATAGCTTAAATACATGATTTGTGACTTGTAGAAACTGGAACGGGTCAATTTCGTTGAGAATAGACCCCTAAGTTACTCAAAAAGGCTCAGGAATGGACTAAACACATTTATTTGCATAAGTTCCTCATTTTTGATAATTTTTGGGTGAGGTCGGTGGCCACATGTCACAACTGATGTATTTTAGTTGGTGTCAAAATTTGGTAGCATTTGGAGTTGATATGAAAAAGTTAGGGGGGTTAGAAGTCCAAAAATAAGGCTTTTTCTGCATAAAAACAGCAACTGTGCTATCTCGAATCGATTCGAGGATCTCTGAATCGATTCAAGAGCTGCTGTTTTCACTGTTTTTGGTTCCAGGAAGGCCTGAATCGATTCATACGATCTTGAATCGATTCAAGGACCTCTGTTTGCATAATTTTGAGTTCCAGAAGCGTCTGAATCGATTCATATGAGCTTGAATCGATTTAAGGGGTCCTGTTTTCACTGTTTTACACTCCAGAATCATTTGAATCGATTCATAGGGTGTTTGAATCAATTCATGACCCTGTTTTTCATATTTTTCTTCTATCTTGGGATATCATTGGTATTGTTTGACTATAATATGATCGTACAATGCCCCACACGTATAATTAATACATTTTATCAAATCGATAGACCATCCTTTGACCTTCTACCACTTCCCTTCATTTCCTTAATGTGATTGTACACTTCCGCTACTCCTTGTTGATGATCATGAGATAAATCATCCAAGGTTCACTCTTTGACTTAATTGTTCACCTTCTGATATCTTCACATATGAGATAGGTTATTAAATTAGGTCCGGGGATTACTTGCCAAAGTTTTCATCTCGCGATCTCTTCCATCCTTTAATTATTTTAAATCGTGAAAAATTTACCCCTATTTTTGGGGCGTCTCAACCTGGTATCAGAGCATTATTAGCTCTGTATTACTGTGACTAGCTGTTGTTATTACCAGAACATGATATGTGATTGAGGAATGATTGTCCTTATTGTTTGGTTAAGTATGAACTGATTGTGGATTGAAAGTGATTGTTATAAGTCCGGCCAAGCTTCTTCACACTATCCTCCCTCAATGATGAATCATATGTACTATGAATGCATACTACATTATGATATGATGATACTCTTGTATGAGCTTAAATATAGATTGGTTGATATTGGACTCCATGAAGGAGGGCCGTAATTGAATTTTATGATAAAATGCTATAGTGTGAGATTATGGAGGAATTTTTATGAATGAGTTTACTAATGTTAGATGAATATTATGTTATGATTTTAGATATCGAGATGGCCCGTCGTCGTCAAGATAATGATGATGTTATAGCTAGAGCTTTGAACCGTTTTGTGGATCTCCTTGAATCGCAAAACCGTGAAAGACAAGAGGCGGAAAGACAGCCTGCTCCTGTTGTTCAAGGTACTCAAGGCCTTGACATGTTTCTGAAGCGGAAACCCACTGAGTTTCATGGTGGATTTAGGCCTGAGCAAGCCTATTTATGGATCCGTGATGTTGAGCGAATCTTCGATAGTTTCGAGTGTAATGAACTCCAGAAAGTAGAGTATGCTGTTTTCATGATGAGAGATGAAGCGGAGACTTGGTGGAGACTCACCAAGAGTAGAATGAATGTTGCTGCAATTCCCTTGACTTGGGAAAACTTTAAGCTTGAACTCATGAGGAAATATGTGCCCGAAAGCTATAAGAGCAAGAAGGAACTCGAGTTCATGGAACTCAAGCAAGGCACAATGTCAGTGGAAGAGTACGCTTCCAAATTTGAAGAACTCTGTGAATTCTAGCCTCCTTTTCAACAAGAGGGAACTGAAGCCTCGAAATGTGTGAAATTCGAAAACGGTCTACGCCCTGATATTCAAAGAGCCATTTGCCATCAAGAAATCTGAAGCTTCATGGTACTTGTGAATAAGTGCCGCATTTATGAAGAACATGCTCCCTCTCAATATTCTAACTTCGACTCTAAGTTGAAGGGTCAATCATCTAGTTTCAAGAGGCAGGGAAATTTCAGAAGAGGATGCTTTCTGAGGGGTGCCCATTCTAATGTCCAAGCTAGAGGCGGTGGACGTGGTAACACTTTTGGCCGGGGCAATGCAAATGCCAATGAGCCGAGATGCTATAGGTGTGGCGGTCCATACTATGTACGTGAATGTGTGCATCGTGAGGATGTGGTGTGTTTTAATTGTGACCAAGTAGGACATACTCGCCCCGCCTGTCCTTTGCTTGCGAGGCGGGCTCATATGCAAGCTAATGCCCCTAACCGTGATAATGCACTTGCTTATGTGAACCGCGGAGGCCACAATGGTGGACGGGGCCGTGGTAATGGAAATAATGGTGGTCGACGTGGTGTCCGAGGTGGCTATAATGGTGGAAGGCATGGCAACGGTCAAGGAATTGGCAATGGTGTTCGTGATGGAAACAGAAACGGTGGAAATGTTCAACCCAATGCTAGGACAGTATTTGCTATGACCAGAGATGAAGCAGCACAAGCAGATAACTTGGTTGAAAGCAAGTGTGAAATTCTTAGACACTCAGTTCATGTCATTTATGATTCAGGTGCAACCCACTCTTTTATATCCGAGGATTGTGTTCGGTGATTGAGATTGCCGGTATGTTTGATGATAAATGCACTTATGGTTACCACCCCAACCAGTACTTATCTCAGATTGGTTAACCGGTGTGATAATGTTGATATGCTCCTAGATGGGAGAAGGTTTGTTACGTCTTTTATTTGCTTACCAATGAAGGGATTGGAGATCATACTTGGTATGGATTGGCTCTCCACCAACAAGGTTTTAGTCGACTGTCAACAACGGACCGTCATTTTCCCTTCTTCTGATATGAGACAATTCGATGTGCAAGGTATAGCTCAACTTTGCATATTACTATCTCTTACCGATGGGACGAGTGGTCCCGATCCCATTAACATCCCTGTGGTGTCTCAATTTCTGGACGTGTTTCCAGAAGAGATACCCGGCCTACCACCTCCAAGGGAGGTTGAGTTTGCTATTGACCTTGTACCTGGTGCTGAAACAGTGTCTATTGCTCCTTATAGGATGTCTCCTATGGAGTTGGTTGAATTAAAGAAGCAAGTTGAGGAGCTACTTGAGAAGGAGTTTGTTCGACCCAGTATGTCACCCTGGGGAGCTCCTGTTTTATTGGTTAAGAAGAAGGATGGAACCATGCGGTTGTGTGTAGACTACCGACAATTGAACAAGTTAACGATAAAGAATAAATATCCTTTACCTCGCATTGATGACTTACTGGATCAATTACGAGGCGCAATGGTATTTTTAAAGATTGATTTGCGTTCCGGTTATCATCAAATTCGGGTAAGAACCGAAGATATTCTGAAGACTGCGTTTAGGACGCGATATGGCCACTACGAGTATGTGGTGATGCCATTTGGAGTGACTAATGCCCCAGCGGTGTTCATGAGCTACATGAATGACATCTTTCATGAGTACCTGGATCGTTTTGTTGTGGTGTTCATCGATGATATCCTTGTGTATTCCAAGAGCCGAGAGGAACACGAAGAACATTTAAGAGTGGTGCTGAACATTCTTAGAGAGAATTAGTTGTATGCCAAGCTCTCTAAATGCGAATTCTGGTTGACGAGTGTCCAGTTTCTTGGACATGTGATATCCGAGGATGGTATTTCTGTGGATCCTTCTAAGGTCGAAGCCGTTATGGCATGGCCTAGACCTACGTCGGTTACAGAAATCCGAAGTTTCCTTGGACTTGCCGGTTATTATCGGAGGTTCATTAAAGGTTTTTCTCGACTTGCTAGACCTTTGATGAACTTGACAAGGAAAAACCAACCTTTTGTGTGGACGGTTGAATGTGAGAGATGCTTTGAAGAGTTAAAGATAAGACTGACTTCTGCTCCTATCTTGGCATTGCCTGATTTACAAGAAGAGTTTGTAGTGTATTATGATGCTTCTAAGCACGGACTTGGATGTGTGCTAATGCAGAAGGAACGTGTAATAGCTTATGCTTCACGCCAATTGCGACCACATGAAGTTAACTACCCGACTCACGATTTGGAGTTGGCGGCGGTTATGTTCGCTTTGAAGATTTGGCGTCATTACTTGTATGGTTCAAGATTTATGGTTTTTAGTGACCACAAAAGTTTGAAATACCTTTTTGACCAAAAGGAATTGAATATGTGTCAGAGGAGATGGATGGAGTTCTTGAAGGATTACGATTTTAAATTGATGTACCATCCGGGAAAAGCCAATGTGGTTGTCGATGCTCTTAGTCGGAAATTCTTACATGTGTCGGCCATGATGGTCGAAGAATTCGAATTGATCGAGGAATTTCGGAATTTGAATGTTGGAACCTAAGTTCAATCCTCCAAGAAGTTATGTTTTGCTACCTTGAACATATGTAATGAGTTTTTGGAGCTTGTGAAAGAGAAACAAAAAAATGATGATTATTTACAAGAGATGAGAAGATCTCAGGATAATGGGAAGAATTTATTTCTTATGGAAGGCGTTGATGGTATATGGCGAGTAAAAGGTCATGTGTATGTACCTTCATTCGGAGATTGGAGACACACGGTGCTAGAGGAAGCACATAAAAGCATTTTTAGCATTCATCCTGGTGCAACCAAGATGTATCAAGACATAAAGAAGAATTTTTGGTGGCCCGGAATGAAACGTGATGTTGCCAACTTTGTGGCTTCGTGCCTTACTTGTCAGAAGGCGAAAGTAGAACACCAAAGACCTTCGGGTACTTTGAGGCCACTTGATATCCCCGTTTGGAAGTGGGATGCGATTGCCATGGATTTTGTGTCCAGATTGCCAAGAACGAGGTCCAGATGTGACGGAATATGGGTGATTGTGGATTGTTTGACAAAGAGTGCACATTTTCTGCCGATCAGTATGAAAAGTTCCTTGCAAGATTTAGCACAGTTGTACATTCGGGAGATTGTAAGATTACATGGTGTGCCATCAAGCATTGTTTCTGATCGTGACCCCCGATTCACTTCCCGATTCTGGGGAAGCTTACATGAGGCGATGGGTTCAAAACTGAAGCTAAGTTTGGCGTACCATCCTCAGACTGACGGGCAGTCAGAGAGGACTATTCAGAGTCTTGAGGACTTACTGCATGCTTGTGTTTTGGAGCACAGTGGTTCGTGGGAGAAATATTTACCTGTGATCGAATTCACCTACAACAATAATTTTCATTCTAGTATTGATATGGCACCATACGAGGCATTATATGGAAGAAGGTGTCAAACCCCTTTATGTTGGCTAGAAGTTGGTGAGAACTTGGCCTTAGGGCCTGAGATTGTTGAGGAAACCACTGAATAGATCAAGACGATCCGAGAGAAGATGAAAATTGCTCAAGACCGGCAAAAGAGCTATTATGACAAAAGGAGGAAGCCACTTGAATTTCAAGTCGGCGATCATGTGTTCTTACGAGTCTCGTGTGATAAGGGTATTGGAAGAGCTTTAAAGAGCAAAAAACTAAGCCCTAAATTCATCGGACCTTATGAAATCTTGGAGCGGATTGGAGATGTCGCTTATTGGATTGCGCTCCCTCCACAGCTTACGAATCTACATAATGTGTTTCACGTGTCGTAGTTAAAGAAGTATATTCGGGATCCCTTACACGTGATCTCTCTTGATAATGTTGATGTGCGGGATAACTTGTCTGTCTCTCCCGTTTCGGTTCGTATTGTTGAGTATTCCGTGAAGAGACTACGGGATAAGATGGTACCCTTGGTGAAAGTAGCGTGGAAGCATGGAAACGTAGAGACACTCACCTGGGAACACGAGGATGATATCCGTGAGCGGTATCCTCATGCATTCGAATCCGGTATGTTAAATTTTGGAGACGAAATTTCTTTTAAGGTGGGGTGGATTGTAACACCCCAAATTTTTAAAATAGGAAGTTAAATTAAGAAAATAAATGTTGAATAATTAAATGTGGGCTAATTAATATCCCAAAATTCTTGAAATGGTTTAAACAAGACACTTGGAAACTGTTAGTGAATTATGGTGACCGGATAAGTTGAAAACTGACCAGGATAGAATATGAGTGTCGGACCAAGTATCTTTGATTGAGATGTCGTTGGTCAGGGCTGTAGATAAAATTATTAGGAATCCGAATATGTGTTCGACAAAGTTTTTAGATGAAGTATTGAGCCCAAATAGAGAACCTGTTTGTGGAAAAACGATGAAGTTTTAATGAAATGGATTAAAAATAAAGAAAAAGCCTCATTTTCCCCTTCTTATTCACATGAAATGCTGAGAAAAAGGGAAAACATACTTCATTCCTTTATCTTTATCTCTACTTCTCCTTCACTTCTTCATCTCTTCATCTCCCACTCATCATTTTCTTCTCCTTTCTTTTCAAGAATCCACAAGTGTGGTGTGTGCCATTTTCTCCCTTCCATTTTCGTTTGGAGCTTGGAACTTGGGGCTCTTTCTCTTCCTTTCTCCCTCTCCATTTTCGTGTTCTCTCTCACCCACTCTAGGAGCTCACTTCTTTTGATTTGAGGTAAGAATTTCTCTTCATTTTCATGTGCTTTAAGCCCTAGGTTTTGGGTATTGGTTATTGGGAGAGAGTTAATGCATATGGGTTATGTTAAGAGAGACATTTATGGTTAGAAACCCTAAGGTAGGTTCCATTTAATATGAGTTTTAAGAGGGCACATTGTGGTATACGAAAATGGCATTTAATATGATGGGAGAAGATGGACATTGATGATGGTTGTTGGGTTTTAAGAAACCCTAACTTCATAAATTTTGGGGGAAATATGAAATATGAGTGGAAGTGTGTCTATTATTGATGAGGTATGTTATTTATGATGAATAATGGCCATTGATGATGATTTAAGGATAATGGAGTAAGAACCCATTTATGGGTGTGGCTATAAATGCCTAGATAGTGAACTTGAACACCAAACCTATGGTGGTTATGGTGGTTTAGTGTAATAAATCTGAAATAAACCTTGTAATAGTATAAACACCAAGTAACTAATTAAGAGCACTTGAATCTTGGTGGTTTGAGATGTGTGGTATGTGTTGGAATGTAGGGAATAACCCCATCGACGAGGCAGGACCTTCGGACCGCGTTGACCACTACTTCTCTTAAGGTAGGAGAGGGGTGTATTTTCTAAATGCATGAGAATTGTAATGATAATGTATGTATTAATGCAATATGGCATGTTGTCTTGATTAGATGTGTTATTATGTGGCTGAAATGAGAATTTTGTATGGTATTTTGAAATGAGCGTTTATGTGTTGAAATCTAAATGAGGCTATGAATGGCATGTTATGTGATAATGTGTTTTTGATTCATAAACGATATGATGAATATATCACCTTGCGGGGTGCCACGAAGGGTAAGACCCGGAGTGATGATGATGTTGTGAATTGATGAATATATCACCTTGCGGGGTGCCACGAAGGGTAAGACCCGGAGTGATGATGATGTTGTAAATTGATGAATATTTTACCTTGCGGGGTGCCACGAAGGGTAAGACCCGGAGTGATGATGATGTTGTGAATTGATGAATATTTCACCTTACGGGGTGCCACGAAGGGTAAGTCCTGGAGTGATGATGATGTTGTGAATTGATGAATATTTCACCTTGCGGGGTGCCACGAAGGGTAAGTCCCGGAGTGATGATGATGTTGTGAATTGATGAATATTTCACCTTGCGGGGTGCCACGAAGGGTAAATCCCGGAGTGATGATCATGTTGTGAATTGATGAATATATCACCTTGCGGGGTGCCACGAAGGGTATGTCCCGGAGTGATGATGTTAATTTATATGACTGAAGTCGGATCTGTGCATATGTATTGTAAACACTAGAACACGTATTAGCCATAGAAGCAAGGCATAAAGTGATACTCTGTTTGTGAGGTTATGAGAGGAATAGGTGGAACCCTTGAATTGAAATATTAATCTGGACTATGATATCAGTTATTGTGAATTTGAGAATAATTGTATTGCATTCATTCATATGTTGTTTTATTTATTAGATTTTCATCATTGAGAAAGTATACTCACTCTCCCTGTGGTATATTTTTTTTTAGCTCCTGTGTTGTAGGACTTGCCTTGGAGCTATTTTGTGGAGGAGAAGTGTGAAGGAAGCCTCTTTTTGGTAAAGAATGCCTTGGCCGGCAACATTTTGATTTTATGGTTTGTGTAGAATGTTTGTAATGTATATAGTATTCTGTATATTTTGTATAGCCATGAATTGGTATGAATGATGTAGAATGATTATGTAGGTCATGTGTGAAAATTGGAACCCACATATAAGACCAATTTTCAGTTATGACCCTGGTGATGTAAGACGCTAATGTGTGAGCGCTTGAATTTTGCTCACTTTGATGATCAAATGATGAGAATTGTGAATGATGACTTTATATGCTGTATAATTGATGATATTTCATGATTGTTATGCATAAGTAAGGAACTAGTAGGGTCAAAATGAGTTTTATGAGTTTTGGATAGTGTGTGGTGGTTTCAATAGCTTAAATACATGATTTGTGACTTGTAGAAACTGGAACGGGTCAATTCCGTTGAGAATAGACCCCTAAGTTACTCAAAAAGGCTCAGGAATGGACTAAACGCATTTATTTACATAAGTTCCTCATTTTTGAGAATTTTTGGGTGAGGCCGGTGGTCACACGTCACAATTGATGTATTTTAGTTGGTGTCAAAATTTGTTAGCGTTTGGAGTTGATATGAAAACGTTAGAGGGGTTAGAAGTCCAAAAATAAGACTTTTCTGCATAAAAACAGCAACTGTGCTATCTCGAATCGATTCGAGGATCTCTGAATCGATTCAAGAGCTGCTGTTTTCACTATTTTTGGTTCCAGGAAGGACTGAGTCGATTCATACGATCTTGAATCGATTCAAGGACCTTTGTTTGCATAATTTTGAGTTCCAGAAGCGTCTGAATCGATTCATACGAGCTTGAATCGATTAAAGGGGTCCTGTCTTCACTGTTTTGCACTCCAGAATCATTTGAATCGATTCATAGGGTGTTTGAATCTACTCATGACCCTGTTTTTCATATTTTTCTTCTATCTTGGGATATCATTGGTATTGTTTGACTATAATATGATCGTACAACGCCCCACACGCATAATTAATACATTTTATCAAATCAATAGACCATCCTTTGACCTTCTACCACTTCCCATCATTTCCTTAATGTGATTGTACACTTCTGCTACTCCTTGTTGATGATCATGAGATAAATCATCCAAGGTTCACTCTTTGACTTAATTGTTCACTTCTCATATCTTCACATATGAGATAGGTTATTAAATTAGGTCCGGGGATTACTTGCCAAAGTTTTCATCTCGTGATCTCTTCCATCTTTTAATTATTTTAAATCGCGAAAAATTTACCCCTATTTTTGGGGTGTCTCAATATGGCATGTTGTCTTGATTAAATGTGATACCATGTGTTGAATTGAGAATTGTGTATGGTGTTTTGAAATGAGTGTTTATATGATGAAGCCTAAATGAGGCTATGAATGGCATATTATGCGTTGATGCATTATTGATTTCATATAAGACATGATGAGTGCCTAAAATATTTGGTTGGAATGTTTCTTGAATATAAGGATTGATGTTTGTGTATGAATTGGTGGATAATTGTGTGGTTGAAAATGAATGTACCCTAGAAGAGAGGGTGAGATAATCCTAATAAGGTTGAGGCATGCATAAACATTGCATACATTGCATGGCATGCATATCATGATGATGTTGATAAGTGGTTGTGATCACTTGATGTTGGAAATATAAAAAGGGCTTGCGAGTTCCTGTGATTATTAGACCGGTGGTTGCGATCACCTAGTATTGAAATGAAAGGCCCTGCGGGACCATTGTGATTGAATGCCCATGGTTGCGATCATGAGGCGGGAGTACCCCTTGCGAGGCGGGAAACCATATGAAATGTTGAGCGTGGTTGCGATCACGAGAAGCACCTTGCGAGGCTGCTAGAGCGAGTACCCCTTGCGAGGCGGGAAACCATTGAGAATGATTATATGATTATAGTGGTTGCGATCACCCAAGGAAATGAAATCGGATCCGTGCATATGCATTTCAAACACTAGCATGTGCATAAGCCTTTGAAGCATGGCATAGAGTGACACCCGGTGATTAGGTTGTGTAGGGTGTGAGTGAAGATTCCCTCTTAAGAATTTCTGACTATAATTGTGATTTGATTAATGTGAATCTGAGAAAGCTAATGAATAATTGTGATTGTATGAGTTTTGATGGTGGAATGATCTAATATTGGATGAACTCCTCTTGAGGAGGGGATAGTTGTATTGCATTCATGGATATATTGTCTTAATTGTTGGATTTTCATCATTGAGAAAGTATACTCACTCTCCCTGTGGTATATCTTTTTAGCTCCTGTGTTGTAGGACTTGCTTGGAGCAATTTTGTGGAGGAGAAGTGTGAAGCAAGCCTCACTTTTTGGTAAAGAATGCCTTGGCCGGCAATATATGATTTTGTTATCATGGAAATAGTTGTAAGGTGTTGATGTTATGTATATATTGAATAGATTTGAATTGTCAGGAAAATTGTATGGGTAATGGGAATTCCATGGGTCATGAAGGAAAATAAGAGTTTTTGTGTAGGGCTTATTTTCGTTTCTGACCCTATGGGTGTATGTGGAAAGAACCTGGTATGAACTCCCCTCATGGTTGGGTGTATGAATGAAAAATCTTAATTGAGTATAAATCTGTGGAGTAGAATATGTAATGGAGTAAAATTGGTAGTCACATAATGGATTATAATATAAATATGTGAGTTGGCTCGTAGGGAGCAAGTTTAAATGGACTGGTAGAATGATTTTGAGGGAAAGAATTAAGTAGAATTGGCTTAAATGGAGTTCTGATAGGATATGTTGTTTAGATTCCACGTCCTGTATGTTTTCTGATTTTCTCGCCCGAGTGTGATGGGTCCTCGCCCAAGCGAGAGTCCCTCCTGGATGAAAATTAGCTTCTGGGCAATTCTCGCTTAGGCGTGAGTGAATCTTGTCCAAGCGAGATTGTCCCAGTATCAGTGTTTAGACACTGGAGGAAATTCGCTCAGGCGAATGGGGTTTCGCCCGAGCGAGGGCAAAGGAGTTAGCCACTGGTCTGATTTCGCTCAGGCGAATGGCCAGTCCGCTCAAGCGAGATTGTTAGGAGAATTAGGGAATTGGTTACTGGACAAATATCGCTTAAGCGAGGGACCTTAAGGAAGGTATTCGCTCAAGTGGGACGGGTGATTGTAGAATGGATAAAATCCAAGATGAATCCCATCCCAGTATGAATTTTGGAATATAACTTAGGACGTGGAGAACCTTATGAGTAAAATCCGAGTGATCTTGCCCGAGTCAGAAATTCTCCGTGTGAGGAAGAAGGTGGTATTCCGAGTAGGGAGGTCTCCAAGTAAGACATTCTGGGTGATGGAGTCCGAATAAGGAAATTCCGAGCCCAGGATAATCTGTTCCGAGTGGAGTGCTTCTAATTTGTAATCCCGAGTGTGATGGTACCGATTGTGAGTACTCGGTGTGAGTTGTCCAGTCTTGATTGCTGAGTGATGGTCGAACAAGTATTGGAAATGATTGCTGAGTGATGGTCGAACAAGTATTGAGTCGGTCTCTGGAATAAAATTCTGAGTGAGTGACTCACTAGGTGGATAGTCGGATTTTATAAGGACTTTACCAAGTGGGAAGCTGAGTGAGGGAAGACTCAGACATGACATGATCGTACCGAGTGTAAGACTGGGTGAAAGAGGACTGGGTCTGATCTGAAATTACCGAGTAGAGGTTTGAGTGACGGATGAGTCGGTCAGGGTTGTCTTGCTGAGTGGGAGACCCGAATGTTAGTAGTCAGTTCTGGTGAGGATCCTACCAATGGAAACCCGAGTGAAGTGAGTCAGTTTTGGGGGAACTCTGCTGTTTGGAACCTTATGTTGGCGAGCCTAGCTGTTCGAGTCGGTATTGCAGCTGATTTTGGTCGGATTTTGCCCAGGCGCCTTATCTCCGCCCAACCGAGGCTTATGTGTCTCGCTCAAGCGAATCCTGACTCGCTTGAGCGAAGCTCTCCCCCTGTTACTTTCTTTCTCCTGACCCTGTTCCCTTCTATCATGCCCGTGTGCTTTATGTGGCACTCGCTCGAGCGAATGGGGATTTCGCTTGAGCGAGAGGGACCCCTGTTACTTCCATATACTTGATCGAATTGTTTTTCTTCTACACTCTTATTAAATCCTGATCCCACACTGCTTCTGGGATACTTTGGGTCGGTCAGATCTGATTTCTTAAATTTTAAAATGGTTGTTCTCCTTGACTTCAATCACACAGCATTACCCTGTTTTAATTTATTCCGCTGTTCTTAATTGGGGCATTTATTCTTAACTGTTCCTCTTGATTTACCTTCTCATATCTTCACATATGAGACAGGTCTTTGATGGTCCAGGAAAATAAATAAATAAATAAATAAATACGTAATGATGCAATCTTATTATTTGCAATTATCTTGAATTAAATACACTAATTCACGAAAAAATTTACCCCTATTTTTGGGGTGTCACACCACCAACCCCGGTGTACGTCTCGCCTTCAAGCAACCCACTTGAAGGATTTCCACTATTGAAGTTTAGAGATTACAAGCTATGAGCAATTACAGCTTCCTAGTGTCCTACACTCAAGAACTCAATCCTCACTAGCACAAGGGCAACCCACCCAATCTCTCAAACTCTCAATACCCAAAGGTTGAACCCCAACCTTTGTGACCACTCAACCTAGAGTGAAAAACCTTTGTGTTTTGTAGTGTTTACAAGATAATGACTCTCTAAATAGAGTAGATATACAAGTGAAAGCTCTTTCAAATTCTAACTCTCAACAAGAGAGAATATACAAGTTGAAGTTCTAAGTTTCAGAAAAATGAAACTATACAAGAATAAGACTCACAAGACTTAAGAATTGATTTCCCTTTGATGGATGTGATTGATGCATTGAGTAGCTTAAAGGAGTCTTGTATTTATAGACCTTGGAGAATTGCATAATCGAGTTCCTAGCCGTTGCAGCTCGTGGGTGCCTAAGAGATATGGAGAAATAAGCTGGTTTCCCACGAAAAAGTAATTTCCCCAAATTCTAGCACAACCCTAATCGATTACGCCTCAAGCTGTAATCGATTAGCTTTTGAAATCTGCAGTGTTATTCATGCTGTAATCGATTAGGTGTTACTATGTAATCGATTAGCTGAGAAACAGGGACTTGCTAATAGATTATTTTATACCCTGTAATCGATTACAAATGGCACCTGATGCATTAAACAGAGTCTCGTAGCATTGTAATCGATTAGGCCTTACTGCAATCGATTATGATGATAAACAGAACTTAGGTAATCGATTATCTTGGCTGAGTAATCGATTATGCTGAATACCTGATGCTCATATTTCATATTTTCAGCTGGTAATCGATTATGTGTTACTGTGTAATCGATTATGGTACAAACAGAGCTTGAGTAATCGATTAGTTTGGCTTGGTAATCGATTACGTTGAATACCTGATACTCTTTCCTCAAGTTGTACAAATGGTAATCGATTATGGTTCAAAGGTACAATCGATTATGTTGCAAACGGTCACTAGGTAATTGATTATGTCTATAAGTGTAATCGATTACTGCACAAACAGAACATAGGTAATCGATTAGCTTGAGTCCTCTAATCGATTAGGCTGCATGTTTTTGTCCATCTAATTTTGTTTTCTCTTTTTTCATGGTTACTTGGCCTTTTTGCTACAATCCTTCAATGTTCTTTGTCATTATCAAAATAATTCAACCTGAAATATATATTCAAACACATTCTCCCCCTTTTTGATGATGACAAACAATGTTCATCTCTTGAGGATTGTTAGTTCAAAAACAAACTTATCTCTTAATCATTATCTGCAAGAACATGTCTAATTCAAATTTTGGATAGTGTTATCTCTAACAAGTTATCTCTTGATTTAAAGAATATCTCTCCCTGTCTAAGTGAATCTATGCCATAGAGATAATTATCTAATCCACTTGTTAACCATTTGTTATTATCAACCAGTTTTTAGCACTTGTTATTATTAGCAATCAGATTAGATGAACTCAAGTATTTCTCCCCCTTTGTAATCATCAAAAATCATGGAAGCAATAAATATAACGAAACAAAAATGAAAATTTTATTTATTGCAGAAAAAAAAGGGAAATGACATAATTGAAATTTGCAGAATGAACATTAAAAAACGCAGAACAACTCAAACAAAGCACAATAAAAATGGATCTAATTATCCAGATTGAAAAATCGGAGCTCAGAAATCTGGTGAGACAGCTCTTTATAGCGTTGTTGCATGAGTTCATAATGTTGCTGCTCAGTCATTTGGAATTCCTGGAGGGAGTTCTCAAGCCGATCAAAACGGTGATCAAGATGTGCATACAAGGAGGTGAAAGGGTCAGGTGGAGCAGATGATTCTCCTTGAGGTGCAGGAGTAGGAGTAGGATCAACTGTGGGAGTAGGATAGTCTTCCTCAAATGGACTGCTGCCATGGATTCTGTTACTCTTGAAGATCCATCTTCCAGCTACGTTGACCATGCCCATTTTGTTGAGATGGTGAGTGCCAATGCAAGCTTGAGAGGGCACTTTTTCAGCAAGTTCTCCAGCCAAGTCCACTCCATATGCCTTGAAAATTTTTGTGAGGAGAATGGCATAAGGCAGTTTGTGTTGCTCCTTGGATTTTAGCATGTGGAGCTTGAGGAGTTGAATCTAGTTTATGTCCTTGTGGTTGATGATGGCCCACATGTGAAGAACATCATCTTCCTCAACCAAGGCATAATTTCCCCCACGAGGGGCAAGCAATTTAACCATGAAGAAGTAAAGGAGATGGTTATTAAGAGTCAAGTGGCCTACCAATTTGTGATTGCTGAGGGGACGGTTGGCCTTCCAAAGAGATTGGCGTGCGGGAATGGGATTGAAATCCCACTCATCTTTCGGATTACCCCCTGCAAATTCAGCAGTAGAAAGGGGAATTTGGGTGATTTTAGAAAGTTGTTGGTTGGTGATTTTGAGAGTCACATTCTTGACTCTAGCCTCCAGAGTGCCATCAACTAGTTTGAGGTTGCAAAAGAATACCCTCATCAATTCAGGGTAATAAAACTCTTCCTTAAGAGTAAGGAAGGGAAGGAGATTGTAGTGGTGAAGGAGTTGGGTGAAGGAAAAACAGGGGTTTTCAAATGTTCGGGCATTAATGAAGTGGGGACTGATGATATCTTTTTCTAAAAATTTCTTTATGAAATTTTGGAGGTCTCTTGGTGAGGTAAAGAACCTAGAAAAATCTAGAGGATTGTTGGGTTGGTTCATGGAGGACCTAGCCCTTTTCACTTGTCTTGATGAAGACATGATGGAGGATGAAGAGAATGAGAGATTTGAGAGAGTTTGAGAGAGTTGGAGAGGAGGCTTGGTGATGATGTGAGATAGAAAAATGAAAAGAGGGGTATTTATAGGAGAGAGGTAGGGTTTAGAGATGAGAGAAGGAGTGATTAGGATGATGAGAGATTGGGCCATGAAAAGGCACACGGATTTCTGCATTAAGAATGGCACCTGACACGAAGCTAATCGATTAGGTAGCCAGGGCTAATCGATTAGAGTGTGTTTTCTAGGGAAGATGAAATGTTGTTATACAGAGGTAATCGATTATGGCCGGTGGTATAATCGATTACGTTAAAAATAGAAACTTTGCAATCGATTATGAGGAGATTCTAATCGATTATCTGGAAGGCAAAACGTCAGTAATCGATTTTGTTGAATGGCTAATCGATTGTACAAGAAACAGAGACTTTGTAATCGATTAGATATGAGATGCTAATCGATTATTGATGAAACAGAAAATTAGTAATCGATTATTTGAGAGTGTGTAATCGAATATTAAGGAAACAGAGAGTGTATAATCGATTATACTGATCATGGTAATTGATTAGGGATGCATAGAAATTGTCTAAACTTACAGATTTCAAGTGGAACGTCAACCAATCAATATATTAAATATCAACATATTGTAAATCAAGAAATTATCAAAATTATTCAGCATTCAAACATAATTGGAAATGTCTAAGATTCCTAATTCTCTTCTAATGTGTATGAATTGTTCCTTTGCTAGTGGTTTGGTGAAGATATCAGCAAGTTGTTTAGTGGTTTCAACATGTTCAAGCACACAATCACCCTTTAATACATGATCCCTAATGAAATGATGTCGAATTTCTATATGTTTGGTTCTTGAATGCATTACAGGATTCTTTGAAATATTAATAGCACTAGTATTATCACATTTAAGAGGCACATAGTCTAATGTAACACCAAAGTCAAGAAGTTATTGCCTCATCCAAAGGATTTGAGCACCACAACTACCAACTGCCACATATTCTGCCTCAGTTGTAGATAATGCAACACTTACTTATTCCTTGCTATGCCAAGAAACAAGAGAGCTACCAAGCAAGTGACATGTTCAACTAATGCTTTTCCTATCAAGCATACATCCTACAAAATTAGAGTCAAAGTATCCAACTAGAGTGCATTCAACCCCTTTGGGGTACCATAAACCAACATTTTGAGTTCCAACAAGATATTTCATTATCCTTTTACTACAGTAAGGTGTGATTCTTTTGGGCATGCTTGGTATCTTGCACACATACAAACAGCAAACATGATATCTGGTCTACTAGCGGTTAAGTAAAGTAAGGATCCGATCATACCTCTATATTTTGTGAGTTCAACATCCTTACTTTTCTCATCCTTATCCAGATAGCATGAAGTGCCCATAGGTGTGGCATTATCATTTGCCTTATCCATGTTAAATTTCCTAAGCAACTCCTTGCAATATTTGGATTGACTAATGAAGGTGCCTTTTTTTGTTTGCTTAATTTGTAGTCCAAGGAAGAATGTAAGTTCTCCCATCATGGACATCTCAAATTCGTCTTGCATTAGCTTAGCAAACTCTTTGCACAAAGATTCATTAGTAGCACCCAAAATTATATCATCAACATATACTTGAACCAATAGTATATCATTCTTTTTGTGCTTGATGAATAATGTTGTGTCAACCTTTCCTCTTTCAAAATTGTTTTCTAAAAGAAATTTACTTAATCTTTCATACCAAGCTCTTGGAGCTTGTTTTAAACCATATAAAGCTTTCTTTAGTTTAAAAACATGATTTGGAAATTGGTAGTTTTCAAAACCTGGAGGTTGATCAACATATACTTCTTCTTGAATGTATCCATTCAAGAAAGCACTTTTGACATCCATTTGGTACAATTTAAAATCCTTACAACATGCAAAGGCTAACAATAATCTAATGGCTTCTAGCCTAGCTACGGGATCATACGTCTCTTCATAATCAATGCCTTCTTCTTGATTATAACCTTTAGCTACTAGTCTAGCTTTGTTTCTAGTAATTATGCCATTCTCATCTAATTTATTCCTAAAAACCCATTTTGTTCCTATTATTTGGTGATCATTGGGTCTTGGCACTAGTTCCCAAACTTCATTTCTTTCAAATTGGTTCAATTCCTCTTGCATGGCCAACATCCAATGTTCATCAATAATAGCTTCATCAATATTTTTGGGTTCTATTTGTGATATAAACGCTAAGTGATTACATGCATTTCTAATAGCGTTTCGAGTACTTACACCTTTGGTCATTTCACCTATGACTTTGTCCAAGGGATGGTCCTTCAAAGTGATCCATTGTTGTGGTTCCTCATGATGTGTTGTCCCTTCTTCATTGTTGGATCCTTCTTTTTCATCCAAGCTCATTTCTTGGAATGTACCTACAAGGTCATCAACATCTTCCTTCCTCGGGGAGTTATGGCCATTTTCATCAAATTTCACATGAATTGATTCCTCAATAGTGTTAGTTTGTTTGTTAAAGACTCGATATGATTTACTAAATAATGAATATCCTAGAAAGATTGCCTCATCAGATTTTGCATCAAACTTTCCTAGATTATCCTTTCCATTGTTGAGCACAAAACATTTACATCCAAAAATATGAAAATATGAAATATTGGGTTTTCTTCCCTTGAAAAGTTCATAGGGGATTTTCTTTAGAATAGGCCTTATTAAACATCTATTCATAACATGACACGCGGTATTTACCGCATCGGCCCAAAAATGTTTCGCAATATTATTTTCATTTAACATGGTTCTTGCAAGCTCCACTAAAGATCTATTTTTCCTTTCAACTACTCCATTTTGTTTTGGAGTTCTAGGAGCTGAAAAATTATGATTGATACCATGTTTTTCGCAAAACTTTTCAAAGGATTGGTTTTCAAATTCTCCCCCATGATCGGTTCTTATGGATGCAATTTTTGAATTTTGCTCATTTTGGACAATCTTGGCTAGTTTCTTGAATGCATGATATGCTTCATTTTTATGAGCAAGAAACAAGGTCCATGTATATCTTGAATAATCATCTACAATCACTAGACTATAGTAATTACCACCAAAACTTTTAATTTTAGAAGGTCTAAATAGATCCATGTGCAAAAGTTGTAAAGGCCTTTGAGTGGAAACAATATTTTTAGCTTGAAAGGATGCCTTTACTTGTTTTCCCTTTTGACATGCATCACAAAATTTGTTTTCAAATTTAAGCTTTGGTAAACCAATTACTAATTCCTTAGAAACAAGTTTGTTTAAATGGTCTACATGTATATGAGTTATTCTTCTATGCCATAACCAAGTTTCATCCTCTCTAGTCATAAAGCATTGCACATCATTTGAGGACAAACTATTAATATCAATCATGTAAATGTTATCAATTCTTTGACCAACAAACTTAACCTCTTTGTTTAGCTTATTCTCAATTATGCAATAATTGGATTCAAACAAAACTCTATATCCTTTATCACATAATTGACTAATGCTAAGCAAGTTGTGTTTGAGCCCTTCAACATACAATACATCACTAATTGAGGTAGAGGAATTTTTACCAATGTTTCCAATGCCTAGAATTCTTCCTTTGGTGTTATCCCCATACGTGACGCTTCCTTTTCTCTTGGGAGTGAGTGATGTGAACTTGCTTATATCTCCCGTCATATGTTTTGAACACCCACTATCCAAATACCAATGGGTGTTGCTTTCCTTGAAGCATACCTACAAAACAAAATTAGTTTAGAGAACTAGGTACCCATTTTATGTTGGGTCCTTTTAGGTTAGCTTGTGGTAATATCCCTTTGGGAACCCACACCTTTCTTATAACCTTTGGTCCTTGTTTTCTAACACTACAATTTGAAGAATTATTTCCTTTAAAGCCACAATGGTTACACTTCATAAAAGGTGATGATGATCTTCTAGGTGGTACAAAGACGTTTTTGTAATGTTTTTCCTTTTTGGTAGAGTTGTATCCTAAACTAGTTTTATCAAACATACATCTTTGATTTCCAAGTAATACATTCAAGTTGTCTCTACCATTTGTAAACTTTTCTAATGTTCTATTTAGGTCTAAGACCTTGGTTTCTAAGATGTCATATTTCTTTACAAAATCACAAGGTTTGTTCTTAGAGCATGTTTGAACATTTGTTAATTTTTCTTTTAGACATTCATTTTCTTTGCCAAGTTCTACAAGATGTGTTTCAAGAGTATCTATGGTTTTTCTTGACAATTTGTATTTATTGGAGATTTTAATAAACTTGTCATACAACTCTTCAAATGCATCAAGCAATTCATTTCTATCTAAGTCAAGAAGACTTACCTCATCATCTTCCTCTTGATGATTTGCCATCAAGCAAAGGTTTGCTTCTTCATTTTCGGACTCATCAGAGCTACTTACATCATTTTCGTCCCAAGTGATGTAAGCTCTTCTTCTTCCTCTTTTCTCCTTGTTCTTCTTCTTAAGATTTGGGCTACCTTGAAGTGCCCTTCCTTGCCATATTCAAAACAGTTTGGTGAGGAAGAGGTTTCATTAGAAATTGCTTTCTTACCTTGGGGTTTGAAGTTCTTTTGGAATTGTTTGTTTCTTATGAACTTCCCGAATCACTTTACAAACATTCCAAATTCTTCTTCTTCATCAAGATCACTACATGATTTTTCTTCATGTGTAGAAGTGGCCTTGAGAGCTAGGCCTTTCTTCTTGGAGGATTTTTCTTCTCCCTCCACTAGCTTTAAATCCCTTAGTTCTTGCTCTTGCTCTTGTAGCTTTCCGAAGAGTATGGCAAGAGACATCTCGTTGATGCTTAGGGACTGTTTAATGGCAGTGACGAGAGGTTGCCATTCCCTGCTAAGACTTTTCAAAACTTTATGCACAAGTTCTTTGTTAGTATAAACTTTACCAAGAGTAATAAGATGATTAATTATAAGGGTAAATCTCTTTTGTATCTCTACAATGGTTTCCCCGGAATTTATCCTAAAGCTTTCATATTGACTAGTCAAGGTACTAATCTTAGAGTCTTTTACATCACTAGTACCTTCATGGGTTACTTGTAAAGTATCCCACATTTCCTTGGCCGATTGACAAGTCATTACCCTAAAGAATTCATCGGGACCTAATGCAAGAGTAATGAGATTTTTAGCCTTATAATTGTACTGTACTTTCTTTTCTTCATCATTTGTCCAATCATCCATGGGTTTCTTAACATTTTTACCATTAACAGTATGCATAGGTATAAAAGGACCATTCTCAATGGCATTCCAAATTCTTAAATCAATTAATTGAACAAAAATTTTCATTCTTTCCTTCCAAAATGCATATCCTTCCCCATTGAAAGTGGGAGGTCTATTTGTGGCACCACCCTCTAGAAAAAGATTTAGAGAACTTGAGGCCATTTATCTCTTGAAGCTGTTAAGCTTGATCTACCAAGAGTCAAGCTCTGATACTACTTGTTATTCAAGTGGCCTCAATACTCAAGAGGGGGTGAATTCAGTTTTTTTAAAACTTTGCTTGAAATGCCTTTGAACTTGATTCTTTTATCACAAGTTTAAAGATTATGCAAGTGAAGGCAAGTATAGTACAAGAGATAAAGCAAAATAAGATGTGAATATGATATGTTATTTTTATGGGTTTATACAAAACTTGTTTAACCAAAGCTTGGTATTGTACAGAAGAGAAGTAGAGTATTCAGAGGAAGAGAATCAAGTTTGTATAATGTGGACTCAATGGAATAGATGTGCCAAGTTTAAACACAGAGGTTGTAATATAGTATAGTTGTCGTTCCACTGAGGAGGTGTTAGCATGAAAGTCTTAGTTTTGAATTGAGTTGACAGAAGATTTTGTTTTGATTTGTTAAAAATTGATGCTGATTGAAAAAGTGAATAAATAACACAGAGTAAATTGCAAAAGATAACAGTGAATGGTTTTTGAGAGAAATCAGTTTTGTAAAACAGGGATTGGTTTCATCACATCTCACCTTCTGTAAGTTGCATAAGTTTTTATGTAAGTAACTTGAAAAGATAATTTATACGTCACAATCAAATTCATTTGCATCGATCCCTCGACTACAAAATTCATAAGAATGATTTCAAACCGTCAATCCCTCAGTCACTTTGAAATCATCCCAGCATTATCGATCGATTGTTTTGACATTTATTGCATTAGATGCCATCCCTGGCTACCTACTCACAACAAGTATTTCATTCAGATCTACTTTCAAAAGTCACTTCCCAGCATACTTGAGAAAACTTAAAACAAGAAAATAGTGATCAAGTACTTTCAGGCATTAAACGCAGAAGGAAATATAGAAACTTATCAAATCTTATTACACACATAAAAACTTACAGCAACGTTACTTCAGGATTGAATGGATTACAACCAATCCCATAAGGGAGTTAGCTACTCATGCTTTGCAGTTTTACCTCAGAATATTTTGCAATAAATACAGAGTAAAAAATGCAGGAAAAGTGTTTGATAAAATGAAGAAAATGATCTACTTGATCCAACTTGATTCTCCTTGATGTTGTTTTCTGCTTGATTTATAGAGGTTATGCTCCAGCTTCCCTTGCCTACTTGCATAGAGCCCATGAAGCATCTTTCAGAGCCATTTAGAAACACAAGAAAGTGGGTGAGTTGGCATCGCATCATTGGTGAATAAAAAATTGGAGGTCCCATGCTGCATGAATCACGCTTGAGCTTGATGGTCACGCTCAAGCGTGAAGGGTCCTGATACTCATTAATTATTTCACGCTTAAACCACTGCAGCCGCGCTCAAGCGTGGCCTTCCTGCCCAACTCATGCTTGCTCCACGCTTAATCCACGCTCAAGCGAGCTCGAGCTCAAGCTTGAGCGCCCCCTTTTCACGCTTGAGCGTGGGGGGTCCTGATGCTATTTTTGGTGCACACAAACCATGCTCAAGCGAGAGTTTAATATTGTGTTACTCGCTCAAGCGCTCATGTCTCAGATTTCATGTTTAAGCTTTCTCAAGCTTAAGCTTGTTGTCGTCACATGCTCCCAATCACGCTTAAGCTTGTTCTTTCACGCTTGAGCTTGCTCTTTCACGCTTAAGCTTGCTCTTTCACGCTTAAGCTTGCTTTTTCACGCTTAAGCTTGATTTTTCATGCTTAAGCTTTCCTGTTCAAGCTTAAGCTTGCCTGCTCAAGCTTAAGCTTGCCTACTCAAGCTTAAGCTTGCCTTGCTTTCTTGTTGAATTTCCTGTAACTTTCCAAGAGTTTTAACACTATTTTTTCTTTTATACACCTATCCATCACTACTTAAAAGATTCATGCTCACTTCCTTCAATAATTCATCAATTTAGCTCAAGTCTTTACAAAATTAGTTCAAATGAGTCATGAAATTAATGCTTAATCAACACTTATGAAACTCTCCCCAACCTAGATTTTTGCTTGCCCTCAAGCAAAAGAAGTTTTTGAAGGGAAATCAAGCATTCAATAAGATCAGATTTAGTTGCAGACAAAATTTTAAAAGACAATAATCTCAGTTTTTACTTAGGCAAATAACCTCCTTAATACTCATTCTTTGAAATGTAATGCATCATTAATTTGTTCACAACGCAGGTAACCAATTGCTATAAGAATAAAGAACTCTCATTATTTCTCACCAGGTGTGTGTGTTGCACATTCATCATGAGAACTGCCTAATTAACATTGCTGGTCATTTCCAATCAAAATCAATTCATAAGATAAGTAAGGATCAAAAAGGTCTTTACATGGTTGTAATGAGGCTGGGCTATCAAGAATTCTTGGTTTTTCTTGGATTCAAAATGCATGCATGAAGAAGAGCATATGTTCTGAGATTTTTCAAACTTTTATGAGGCTTCTTCCTTTGTGCTACAGAATTCTTTATTTCTTTTTTTCTAGTTCTCTATTTTTGTTTAAATTTTTGGAGAACTTTATTATCTTTTTTTTAGCCTCAGTTTCTTTTATCACCCTTTGGGAAAAGTATTTTTTGCTTTTATCAAAATTTTTAAGCATGCTGATAGGGTAAGATTTTATTTCTCATGCTTGGGTTAGGGTGTTTGAATACAATTTTTGGCTCAAAAATGGGCTACAAAAAATAGGATATATTTAAAGGGTAGCTTTTTGGCTCTGGGTTATTTCATTTTCAAAATTGCCCTTATCATTTCCTTGCTTAATTTCTCAAAAAAATGTTAATCAGAAAATCAGGCAATACAATTTGATAAATTCTCATGAGACTCTCAGTGTTTAAGTTTCTCACTTCTCACCAGGGTATTAAGGCTTACTTCTATATTCTAACAGAAAAGGGTTCAAGCATGTAAACAATCAAAAGTACATTCATTCCAATTCCCTGGTTCTTAATTCAGCCATTTTGCCTTTTAAAAATCAGTGTTACTGTCTAAAAATATTTTGCTACTTAGAAACTTTTCTTGTTCAAAAAGTTAAATCTTTGGTTGGGTTTTTCAAAGCTGTTACAACTTCAAGCATGTAATGTTGCATCCAAATAGTCATTACCACACAGAGAAAGGTAACAAAATTCAAGCCAACAATTATAGATGAAAACTACTACAAGAGTATTAAAAACTAAAGAGAATGCAAACAAAAACCAAAAACTGTTAAAAAATTGAAAAATTTAGAAATTAAAAAAGTAGTAAAAACTCATCCTCATCATTTTCTTTACTGATTCTGACTCAAACTCCTTAGGTCCCTTGTAGGAAGTGGTTGTAATGATGATGGCCCTGCTGTCTCACCCCTCCTGGACAAAGTAGGACTGTCCCCAGGCCATACAATGTATGCCCCAAACTGCAGGGTCCATCCAAGGGTTGATTTGGCCTACAGGGATACTGCAGTGTTTTGTTCTGACCATCTTGACTCGCTTGAGCCTGAAATCACTCGCTTGAGTGATTTTAAGACAGAAGCACACTTTTCCTTGCTCTTTTAGGCGAATGTTGCCACGCTCAAGCGTGATGGTGTTCCAACTTAAGTGTGGCAAGTTACGCTTGAGCGTGCAACTTGTCCTTCCTTCCCCTTTGAACTTGGCACTTATTATTCAGATAATGAGTGTGATGAATTTGATGAGCTGCCTGAAAAATAAAAGAAAACTTCAATCATAGGATAAAATTTACTTAAAGTAAAATCAACAGGATGAAAAGAAAACATAAAAGATTGGGTTGCCTCCCAATAAGCGCTTGTTTATCGTCTTTAGCTTGACGCCTGATAGTTTTTTCAATATGGGTCATGGAACTGGTGGATGAGAGTGTTGAGTTTTTCCACCTCCTTGCCTAAGTCAGGTTTTGATTTTCTTTCATTCAGATTTTCAAGCACACCTTTTGAGTATTAATTTGTCTCATCAATAACAAAATTGACTTCTTCTTTTTACACTTGAATTTTTACTTTTCTATCATCCACATCTAGGATGACTTTGGCTGCTTTCAAGAATGGTCTCCCTAGTATTAGAGGAACTTCAGAATCTTCCTCCATATCTATGACAACAAAATTCTCATGAAATTCAAATTGATCAACTTTGACCTCAACATTTTCAGCAATACCATAAGGGGTTTTTATTGATTGATCTGCCATTTTTAAAGTCATGTTTGTTGGCTTTACTGAAAAATCCCCTATCCTTTTAAGTATGGATAATGGCATCAAGTTTACACTAGCACCAAGATCTAATAAAGCTTTTCCTTTTGAAAGATTTCCAATAGTAACAAGAATAGAAAAACTCCCTGGATCTCTGGTGTTATGAGGTACTGCTTCAGGGGTGATAGCATCATGTCCATCTTCTTCCTCAGTTGTTTCCTTACTCAGTGTAGTCACAGCCTTGCAATGCTCTATTGGGTTTGTTTCAGTGTTTGCTCCATACTAAGGCTTCTATTTCTCAGCAAGTTGTCTAGCTAGCTGTCCCACTTGTGTTTCCAAGTTCCTAAGCGATGCCTCATTGTTCTTTTGACTTGCTAAAGAAGTTTGCATAAATTTTTCCAAGGTGTCCTCTAATCTAGAAGTTCTCTCCACTAAAGAAGGACCATTATTTTGATATGGTTTATTTGAAGAGCTGGGCTCTTGCTTCCATCCTTGGCCTTGGTTTTGGTTACTTCTCCATCCCTAAAATGGTTGTTAGAAAAATTTGAATTGAAATTACCAGACCTTCCTTGGTTGTTCATGAAGTATACAGTTGCTTCTTGTGAGCCATAGTTTTCATTGAGATGATCTCCTCCACAAAAGTTACATGTTGCGGGCATTTGTTGTTGTACTAGTTGTGATGATTGCACTACATGTAATTGTTATGGAAGATTGGATATCTTTTTGGTCAATGCTTCCAATTGTTGGGTCAGAATTTTGTTATGTACTAAAATGGCATCTATGGTGTTTAAGTCAAGGACTCCTTTCCTTTGAACTTGCTGACGATCATGTTGAGCTTGGTAGTCTGTTGAGGATAAAGCTTTTATTATCCTTATGGCTTGGTCAGCATCCACTGTCATCATTGTTCCTCCTACTGCTGCATCTAAAATCATTTTAGTGTCAGCCCTTAAACCACTGTAAAAAATATTAAGTTGTGCAATATCTTCAAGTCCATGGTTTGGGCATTTTCTGAGCAGTGATTTAAAGCGTTCCCATGCTTCATAAAAAGGTTCATCTTGGCCTTGTCTAAATGTTGTAATATCTGATTTGGCCTTGATGAATCTAGATGGAGGAAAGAACCTTTGTAGAAATTTTTCTTCAACTGTGTTCCAGCTATTCAAACTTTGATTTGGATGAGATTGTAACCACTCCTTTGCTTTTCCTGCTAAAGAGAAAGGAAATAGTTTCAAATATGCAGCATCAATAACATCTTGGTTAAATCCCATGGTTCCAACCAATTCATAGAATGTGGCCAAGTGAGTATACGGATCTTCACTTGACATTCCAGTAAATTGGTGTGAACTAATCAAACTAAGAAATGCTGGTTTCATTTCTAGTGCTCTGACAGTGTTTGGAATTGCAATGCTTGAGAAATGTCTTGGCCCTTGCTGTAAAGCATAGTCTCCAAGTGTTCTCCTTGGTGGGTTTTGATTGTTGCTGTTGACATCCATTGTATTAGAGGAAGTTTGTCCTGCGTGGAAGTTCTACTTGGCTTTCTTGATTTTCTTGAGGAACCTGTCTATCTCTGGATCAATGCAAGTTGTTCATTTGTACCCTGTCCTCTCAAGATCATAAATCAAGTACTCAAAATAACAAAGTTACTACACAAAAAATAAAAATAAAAATAAAAACAAATTAAAAACAAATTTATTTACACTGTCTTGTCAATTCAATGCTAAAATATTCAAACTTACATCACCTCCCCGGCTGCGGCGCCAAAACATGATATGTTATTTTTGTGGGTTTATACAAGACTTGTTTAACCAAAGCTTGGTATTGTACAGAAGTGAAGTAGAGTATTCAGAGAAAGAGAATCAAGTTTGTATAATGTGGACTCAATGGAATGGATGTGCCAAGTTTAAACACAGAGGTTGTAATATAGTATAGTTGTCATTCCACTGAGGAGGTGTTAGCATGAAAGTCTTAGTTTTGAATTGAGTTGACAGAAGATTTTGTTTTGATTTGTTAAAAATTGATGCTGATTGAAAAAGTGAATAAATAACACAGAGTAAATTACAAAAGATAACAATGAATGGTTTTTGAGAGAAATCAATTTTGTAAAACAGGGATTCGTTTCATCACATCTCACCTTCTGTAAGTTGCATAAGTTTTTATGTACGTAACTTGAAAAGATAATTTCTACATCACAATCAAATTCATTTGCATCGATCCCTTGACTACAAAATTCATAAGAATGATTTCAAACCGCTGATCCCTCAGTCACTTTGAAATCATCCCAACATTATCAATCGATTGTTTTGACGTTTATTGCGTTAGATGTCATCCCTGGCTACCTACTCACAACAAGTATTTCATTCAGATCTGCTTTCAAAAGTCACTTCCCAGCATACTTGAGAAAACTTAAAACAAGAAAATAGTGATTAAGTACTTTCAGGCATTAAACGCAGAAGGAAATATAGAAACTTATCAAATCTCATTACACACATAAAAACTTACAGCAACGTTACTTCAGGATTGAATGGATTACAACCAATCCCATAAGGGAGTTAGCTACTCATGCTTTGCATTTTCACCTCATAAGATTTTGCAATAAATACAGAGTGAAAAATGCAGGAAAAGTGTTTGATAAAATGAAGAAAATGATCTGCTCGATCCAACTTGATTCTCCTTGATGTTGTTTTCCGCTTGATTTATAGAGGTTATGCTCCAGCTTCCCTTGCCTACTTGCATAGAGCCCATGAAGCATTTTTCAGAGCCATTTAGAAACACAAGAAAGTGGGTGAGTTGGCATCGCATCATTGGTGAATAAAAAATTGGAGGTCCTATGCTGCATGAATCACGCTTGAGCTTGATGGTCACGCTCAAGCGTGAAGGGTCTTGATACTCATTAATTGTTTCACGCTTAAACCACTACAGCCGCGCTCAAGCGTGGCCTTCCTGCCCAACTCACGCTTGCTCCACGCTTAATCCATGCTCAAGCGAGCTCGAGCTCAAGCTTGAGCGCCCCCTTTTCACGCTTGAGCGTGGGGGGTCCTGATGCTATTTTTGGTGCACACAAACCATGCTCAAGCGAGAGTTTAATATTGTGTTACTTGCTCAAGCGCTCATGTCTCAGATTTCACGTTTAAGCTTTCTCAAGCTTAAGTTTGGTTGTTCAAGCTTAAGCTTGGTTGTTCAAGCTTAAGCTTGCCTTTGTTGAATTTCCTACAACTTTCCAAGAGTTTTAACACTATTTTTCTTTTATACACCTATCCATCACTACTTAAAAGATTCATGCTCACTTCCTTCAATAATTCATCAATTTAGCTCAAGTCTTTACAAAATTAGTTCGAATGAGTCATGAAATTAATGCTTAATCAACACTTATCAGAATATTGCTGAAACAATTTGTCAAACACTTGGTGTGCACTGCTTTAAAGTAACTAATTCAAGCAAGCTCAAATAAGCAAATCATAATCAATCAACAACAATCCAATCAAATGCAATATATCAATGTAAAAGAGTAAGGGAGAAGAGCTTGCAAACCGATTTAACGAGTTCCACCAACCTCGGTATACGTCTCGCCTTCAAGAAACCCACTTGAAGGATTTCCACTACTGAAGTTTAGAGATTACAAGCTATGAGCAATTGCAGCTTCCTAGTGTCCCACACTCAAGAACTCAATCCTCACTAGCACAAGGGCAACCCACCTAATCTCTCAAACTCTCAATACCCAAAGGTTAAACCCCAACCTTTGTGACCACTCAACCTAGAGTGAAAAACCTTTGTGTTTTGTAGTATTTACAAATAATGACTCTCTAAATAGAGTAGATATACAAGTGAAAGCTCTTTCAAATTCTAACTCTCAACAAGAGAGAATATACAAGTTGAAGTTCTAAGTTTCAGAAAAATGAAACTATACAAGAATAAGACTCACAAGACTTAAGAATTGATTTCCCTTTTATGGATATGATTGATGCATTGAGTAGCTTGAAGGAGTCTTGCATTTATAGACCTTGGAGAAGAGAATAATGGAGTTCCTAGCTGATGCAGCTCGTGGGTGCCTGAGAGATGTGGAGAAATGAGCTGGTTTCCCACTAAAAAGTACTTTCCCCAAATTCTGGCACAACCCTAATCGATTACGCCTCGAGGCGTAATCGATTAGCTTTTGAAATTTGTAGTGTTATCCGTGCTGTAATCGATTAGGTGTTACTACGTAATCGATTAGCTGAGAATCAGAGACTTGCTAATCAATTATTTTATACCCTGTAATCGATTACAAATGGCACCTAATGCATTAAATAGAGTCTCATAGCATTGTAATCGATTAGGCCTTACTGCAATCGATTATGATGACAAACAGAACTTAGGTAATCGATTATCTTGGCTGAGTAATCAATTATGCTAAATACCTGATGCTCATATTTCACATTTTCAGCTGGTAATCGATTATGTGTTACTGTGTAATCAATTATGGTACAAACAGAGCTTGACTAATCGATTAGTTTGGCTTGGTAATTGATTACGTTGAATACCTGATACTCTTTCCTCAAGTTGTTCAAATGGTAATCGATTATGGTTCAAAGGTACAATCGATTATGTTGCAAACAGTCACTAGGTAATCGATTATGTCTATAAGTGTAATCGATTACTGCATAAACAAAACATAGGTAATCGATTAGCTTGAGTCCTCTAATCGATTAGGCTGCACGTTTTTGTCCATCTGATTCTGTTTTCTCTGTTTTCATGGTTACTTGGCCTTTTTGCTACAATCCTTCAATGTGCTTTGTCATTATCAAAATACATCAAACACACATCGCCCATCTTGCAACACCTGGTCATTTTCACCATGACCGCGGTATACGACATATTCGACATATGGTGTTGCGGGCCGGCCAGATCTCAAATCATGGTGGCTGTGATCCCAAGGACCACCGGGGTCACCTGCTCATCAAGAGCCACCCCCCACAAGGGTCAGCCACATGTAGCTCCCCAAAGCAATACATGGGCGGCTTCGTGACTTACACATCGAGTCACAGGGGAAAATAAAATTGCTCGTGCACCGAGCCACCCTCCCACTGGGTCCGCCGAGGGAACTCCCCTATGTTCCAGCATCGGTGGCTATGCAGTATGCCATGGATGCAAATACAAGTCATATGCATTTCTCACTCTATGCATCCTATACAGGTAACTCATCATACATCATCATCATCATCATCACCAACATCACCACAAAGCTTTTAGTGGATTTTATCATTGTTGGTTTCTTAACCATTATTTTCAAGTTTTATATGTGGCATTTTCATCTCATTATATCATATACTACACATGCAAGTCGACACTTGCAATCAACCACAATAGTATCACAACATCACAAATTATCATTAACATTCATTTATCTCTCATCAATACCACCGCATGATCATTTAATGGATTTTCATTTCATTTATCATTACCATTGTTTCATTACTAGTGTGGTAATACAAGAATTCATTGATGCAATTCAAACCACACATACAAGTTTATAATTGTATCAACTCAATGGCATCCACAATTCATCAATAATAACAATCACCCTTCATTCAAGGGAGTGATCAACATCATCATCTATCGTCATTCAATAGTTTATTTTCTCTAATTCATCAATTTATAACGCATACTATGTCATTCAAATATTCTCTTATTGGTTTCAAAATCACTCAAGGGTATATCTCATAATTCCATCATCATATTCTCATTATCATTTTTTCATTATTCCATTTTAGGTGGTAAGTATATCATAACAATTTATCCTAAATGTACCAATCAATCCCAATCACCACCATGTCATATCATTATTATATTGCTCTCATACATTCCCCCAATCATCTCAAAATATAAGGGAAAGGGGCCAACATAAGCCCACAATAAAGAAAATGGAATAAACACAATTTTGGGGAAACCCGCTCAAGCGAGATTCATCTTCGCTTGAGCGAGATCAGCCAAGCTCGCTTGGGCGAGTCATCTCACGTGAGTGAAATGTAAATAGTAGCGTTTCCACGCTCGCTCACTTGAGCGAGACTCACACTCGCTTGGGCGAGATTGAAGTGGGTCGCTTGAGCGCGCCCAAAATTCCCTTGAGCAGAGAAGTCTTCCAACATCAGACCCCGATCTCGCTTGAGCGAGCCACTCTCGCTCGAGCTAGATTCCTCCAGTAACATTTTACTCACACGCTCGCTTGAGTGAGACTCCCATCAACAGGTCACTCATTCGGGCAGAAGTACTCCAGTGTCAATTTTTATGCTTGCTCGCTTGAGCGAGACTCAACTTAACTTGCCTCTCGCTTAAGCGAGATTTGTCCAGAACCATTTCATCTCGTGCTCGCTCAAGCGTGACCATGCCCGCTTGAGTGAGATTCATCCAGTGTGTACCCTCTGTTGCATACATGTCTCGCTTGAGCGAGACTACTCCTCGCCTGAGTGAGATTGGGCCAGAGGCCACCCCCTTGATGTAGGGGACTCTCGCTTGAGCGAGATTACCATCATACACTCAAAAACTCTGGTTTTTCACTCTCTACATATGCCATCATCATCATAATATAAAATTTGGCCTAAGTTAATGATTTTCATCCATTGTAATCATACATATGGGGCTTAATCCAAGAAGTTATACCTCTCAATTTAGTTTCAATTTATCGATTACCCATGAGAGAATCTAAAACACTTTTTATCACTACTTCACCAATTCTTTCTGCATAACCATCATAAATATACTTCCACACTTTAGATAATTCATCCATCTATAATTCTATGTCATCAATTTATTCATGTCCAACAAAAGGGACAATTAATTATTCATCATAATTACATATATATATTTCCATATCTTTCAACAAGGCCAAGCCAATATTCATCACATCATCAGTTCAACATTTAAATACATTTATGGCAATGCATGAGTTCGCACATATACATAATTTAACAATTATTCACTCATGTGATTTGAAATGTAAACTCCTCTCCTACCTCGAGAGAAGAACTACAATCCAAACGCCTCGATCGTTCCACATCATCGTCCGGAACACAATCCTATCACAAACACACATATACATGTATTCCATTAATAAGCCATCATAAGGCATCATTACAATGTTAATAAATTATTAACATCCTATGGGGATCGTATCAAGTCGTAGACTCGTCTAAACACTAATTCACATTCTTGTGTTTTGCTTCGGGAATTCCTTTCCCAAGACCAAGATCCTCTAGATATCAAAGGGGCTAACCACACCCAACAACAACAAGATCATATTTCTTATTCATAATACATCCAAATCCTCAAACTCAATTCCTCAAATCTCAAGAATCAAACATCAACAATTTAACACCAATGATTTCCAAGCATCATCTTTAAACCCAAAAGTCACTCTCATGACCAATGAATTATCAATTTCTTAAGGGTCTCTTACAATCACCAATCATTAATTCCATCAATTCACATACATTATTACAAACATTATATCATCATCAAAGTGCCAATCATTTGTAAACAGCAATCAATTGTCCCAATGGTCATCTACCCTATGATTTGGGTTTCACATGCATGAACCATCATTCAAATAACATCAACTTAGCTCAAAATTCATCAACATCAATAATTAATCCCAATGTTTCTAAATATTCATTTCCTCATATAAAATCATTCCCAAGGCATCAAAATCACTAAAACCATCAATTTGGCAAAAATCCCCAATTTATCACACTTGGGGTTTTTTCTAAAATTTTCCAACAACATTCTACATCCACCATTTTCATGAATCCTCATAAACTCAATAGACTTCATTCACATATATCACAAAACCAAAATCAAGAGTATATCTTAAGCCATTCAAGCCTAGGGTTTCTATTCTCATCAACACCCATAGTTTCTAACAACTACCATTTAACCCAAATAACATAACAATCATCAATGGAATATCATAGAGGCAAGAAACCTTACCTCATCTCCTAGCCCAATGTCAAACACAAAAATGAAGAGGTGAGGAGGGAAGACCATTAAATATTTACTCCAATGTCACTTTCATGCTCCATGAATCCAAGCTTAGCCCTTTATTTTAGCAAGAAATAGAGTAAGAGGGAGGTGGTTAGTTTTGGCATGGTAGAGTGAAGAAGAAGAAGAAAAATGAAGAAGAAGAGAAAAGAGAGGAGTGTTGCCGAAAGTGAGGAAGAGAAAGGGGAAAAATCATGTAAAATTGGACGTTGTCCAATGGTCCAAAGGGTGCACCATGTTACCTTTTACCAATGGGTAATAATTCCCTATTACACAATGGACAAAAGGGTCAAGTGAAAAAGATAAAAGGGCTACGGTCATGACAAGAGAAGAAATAGGATTTTGGATTTTCTTTTAATTCCATTTGGCTCGTATTTTCCTCGTTTTATAACTTATATCGAGTCCAATTAATTATCTCCTTAGCACTAAAAATTATTCCAACTATACTGTCATAACCACAACAGTTTTCTAAACATCCTAGACCCATCAATTATTTAATTTGATCAAGTGGGTCCCACATCATCTGTTAAATCACCCGGTTCTGGTAAATCTTAACTTACCGATAATTCACCTCTAACGTCTAATAAAATCTCCCAGAATTATTAGACCATAAATAATTATTTATCATTATTCAATAGATTGTTTTCCTTAAAATTTAGGGTGTTATAATCCACCCCACCCAAAAGAAACTTTGTCCTCAAAGTTTAACATTGGCATATATCGTAAGGCCACACTTCGGCCATGCATCATTAGAGTTCCAGGACACCATAAGGTGACATCAGACTTCCCAAAATCCAACAGGACATGACTATCGTCATCTCTTGTCCTAGCATAAGGTTCCATATATCCAAAGTGAGTCATAACCCATCAATCCTCAGTTTATTCATCACGACTCTCACATTCTTATCCAGTACCACTGGATAGGTTCAATACATTCACCTAAGCAGTTACAACACTACACTTTCCCGGTCTATGGGTTGCTGCATCCGACATACAGGAAGGCGTCCCAATCCCGTAGTGGTTACCACAAACACATGAGATCGGCGCATGAGTGCACGTTGCCACAATGCCTATGGCATGTAATGACATATGAGGGTAAGTACCTTCACGTCCTATTGCTCACATTATCCATATCAGTTCAAACAATGTCTCTCCATACACGAGACTTCGTAAGAGGTCATACAAGCCCACGAGTAATACACTCATATCATATTATCATTTAACCATGATCCGGTGTAACTCATGACATACAATTCATCAATTGTCAGCCACCATAACCGTACGTTAACACAACAACCACAGATTTCCAATCGTTATAGGGTAATCACCTTACTATTAGACTTCATCCATTCCGAAGTCATAGTCGATTAACTCAAAAATCTCTTGTCTAATTTGAACATTGTCGGCTATAACTCAATTCAAGCCTAAATGAATCACTAAATCCTCGTCAAGTACATACTCCCAAGGTTAAAATAAGGTCCATAATCATATAATAATCTTCCACACTAGTGGATTTCCTCTTTTATCATAGTCAAATTCCATATACTGGACATACGATTCACATTATGTCACATCGGTATGTGGTTTCTATCACCAATATAACTTCTTTCAAAATGAAAAGGGGAAGGTATCAACCTGATTAATCTCTATTTATCAACTCATGGTTATACGTATTACCTCTGTGTCACATCATAATCCACAATTGATCTATTAATCATAACGTCAAGGGCATACAATTTAGCCAAAAGTCATATCATAAAATTTTCATCACGGCCAATGCTAGGTCATACCCCGAATTTAACATCATTATTCACCAAATACCTAGGGGTTTACATCTATTATTCACATTCCCTCACACATTGGTTCTAGCCTCAATAATTCATCTCATAACCAATTTCATCATGGCTCAATCATTCATAAGATTCAATTCATTATTAGGCTTAGAAAGTTTGAGGGTTACCTTGCACCCGTCGTGGAATACTTCCACAACACATAAAATCATTAAACATGACTCATAAGATAATATAGAGTCTAGGCCACTGTAGGGTCTAATTCCATAATGTTCGATCTTTCAAGATCATATTGAGTTATCCGGGGTTACCACACTTTGTGGGTTACAATTAAATCGACCGTTCACTCGGTTCACAAACGCGAAATTGAGTTCAACCCTAATCATGTGCCAACACAATTTCACATTTAATGATCATACCATGGCTATAAGACATCTTATAATTCATACAAGAGACCTAAGCAAACAATTCAATTTTTAATTTATATACATATTAAGGTCTCGACACTTCACGGTTCATCACCACATCAATTCATACTTAATATATTGTATCCATGATCACACATGGCACAAATTCATCATCAATTCAAGTCATACTCAATATATCAATATTCAAATGCATAATATTAATGTATTCGTCATTCGAAGGAAATAGTGTAAGGAACTTGGCCGGACTTATATAAACAGACATAACAACCACATTGAGGAATTTATCCACATGTACTTAATCTCATGATTCATCAAGTTTTCCAATGAGCAACTATGCTCCATAATTGCACCCCACAACCTCAATGATAATGGCACATACTCCCATAAACAAAAATTATAATTCAACATTAATGATTCTTAAAAAATCCTCAATAAATAACAATGCCCCTATAATCAATTCACGGTTCTTAGACAATTAGTCCTTCATAAATCCATATAGGGCACTCAACACTTAACATACATCATCCTCTAGATAATTTACTACTCTTAAATCTATACTCAACAACCAGAATCCAATGATCACTAAAACATTTCACTATTGAGTAATCGTGCCCCAAACATCCATAATGTCAATCTCAATAAGGAGTAGTCATGCTCCTTCAATAATTTATACCTCAATACAGAACAAGACTACTCGAAAAATAATTAGTAATCTCTATTTCAGAGGAAAATATGCTCTGATACCAGGTTGTAACACCCCAATTTTCCAGACTCGAATCCTGATGTAATCTAAATAATTAAACGATAAAAATACGAATAAATTTTTCACAATTGAGTTAATTCCCCAAAACACTACCTCGACTACATGAAGATCTAAATTACAGAAAACCAAAGGGTGAGATTTGATTATCAATAACTTGATCGCTAAATAGTTGCCCATAACGGTATACAAAATAACAGAGTTTACAGCGGAAGAAGAATGTGTATACCGGGCATACGCCTAGTCCCATATATGAAGATATGGAAAAGGCTCGACAAAGCACGCAATGGCATATCATAAGCCTAATAGACAACCATCATCTTTTATATAATTTTATGAACATGCAATGCCTAAGATATATGTATATACATATCTATATGGTCATGTAACATACGTCTCCAATATTTATATTTCTCAAATTACCATAATCAATTCAGTCTTAAGGTCATACATTGTTAACACTTATACATTATTCACATTATATCCACCAATAATAGTAATTATCAACCATCATATATACATTTATCCATAATGAAATAATTTACAATTACTGCCGGCCAAGGCATTCCATTACCACTATTTTTACCTTTCCAAAAGCTTTACTTTAAAAGAAATATCCTCTTCCCATGGCATCCCTACATCAATACTAAAAAGTAGACCATATGGGAGAGTGAGTTATACATTTCAAATGACGATATGAATACAATTAAAATTATATGCATATGCATATCAGTACCATGTATGTTTTGCTAGGCACATCAATAAATATCATAATCTATTTATTTCACAATATACATAACAGGTATTCACCTATCATATCATAGCAAAGTAAGCATATACACATCTATCACAACACCACAATGGGCCAACATCATTAACATTGACCATTCAGGTCTTTTCTTAAAGCCACCACGGGCTAACATCATTGTTATTAATCATAAACAAATACACCCTTCATTACATTGGGCCATAACATACATATCGTCATATTTGATATCATATCATATATTCATATCCTTTATTACTTTTATGTGATCTTTTAGGTATATCAATTACCCATTTCACCAACACTATACCACAATCTCAATCATCATCAATCATCATCACCATCTGGCATATCTCTATGCTATATGCAAATGCTTTTATGGCTAATGCATATGCATAATGGAATAGACAACAAATGCAGATCCGACTGTGGAAATGAACACCAAGTTGTGGGTCGAGCATAGGTGTGCTACTATGCCCCTACTGTAATAGAAAAATATATACACATATCTTAAATTTGCTTGCATTCACTAATTGTTTTACTGGTACCAAACCGCATCGCCTATCTTGCAACACCTGGTCATTTTCACCATGACCGCGGTACACGACATATTTGACATATGGTGTTACGGGTCGGCCAGATCTCAAATCATGGCAGTTGTGATCCCAAGGACCACCAAGGTTACCTGCTCATCAAGAGCCACCCCCCACGAGGGTCGGCCACATATAGCTCCCCGTAATAATTGGTGTGAAAATCCTGAGTCATTAACTTGATGCATAACTCTCAGAGGATTTATATTCTTTTGGCAAGTGCACCAATAGTTAAATTTATAATATATTTGATCATCCCACAGGGATTGAGGTAATTACCGCAATCTTGGACTAGCACAAGCTGAACCAACACAAGTAGATAGAATTCATTCTGTTTTTGTTATTTTTATACTTTCTATGTTTTTGTATTTTCAGAAACAATAAAAGAGATAAAGTGTGATTAATGGAAGATAGGTTAGGATTGCTTCAGCTTACAAATTCATCAAGAAACATGCAATTAAGGTTCAATCAAGCTTCAGACTCAAGAGGACAATTCACAGATGGTTAACCCTAATCCCTTAGGTGAGTAACACTAATTCCTAAGCATTAAAACCTAATCCCTTAGGTGCTCAATGACAGAGAAATCTAATGCAAAATTGGAGGTTAAACCCTAACTATTCACCTAATTACTAGGCTTGAATTAGTTAGGAAGCAAGAAGTTACCTAAACCTCAACCATGATTCCTCACTGGTGAGTGTCTTTATTTGGATCTGAATTTATCAATTCAGCCGAGTAGATCAACTTCTCAGCTTGTTCTCCTCTTGTTTCAAAAGATAATTTCCTCAATGCAACTTCAAGATTCCATCGGAAGCTTGAGCAATCCCAACCCTAGGGGTTTAGAAACCCATGGAAATGGATTCAGATGAAGGAATGTGGAGAGACATAGATGAGAGAATTTAGAGAGAGAAAAGAATTAGAGAGAGATTAGAAAATGAGAAAATGAATTGTATTGTTGCTTCTGTGTGTGTCTCTTCTCCCTTTTTTAGAGAGTATTTACAAGTATATATAGATAACTTAAACTAACTAACTCTAATTAATTACAAGAGAAACTTAATTAATAATTAAATTAACTAAACTAATTACATGATTACAGGGAAATAAATTAATTACATACATTACTTAAATTACTACAGTACAACAGAAAACATGGTATCAATCATAATTTTTCAGCTCCTAGAACTCCACAACAAAATGGAGTGGTTGAAAGGAAAAATAGATCTTTAGCGGAGCTTGCAAGAACCATGTTAAATGAAAACAACATTGCGAAACATTTTTGGGCCGATGCGGTAAATACCGCATGTCATGTTATGAATAGATGTTTAATAAGGCCTATTCTAAAGAAAACCCCCTATGAACTTTACAAGGGAAGAAAACCCAATATTTCTTATTTTCATATTTTTGGATGCAAATGTTTTGTGCTCAATAATGGAAAGGAAAATCTATGAAAGTTTGACGCAAAAGCTGATGAGGCAATCTTTCTAGGATATTCATCATCTAGTAAATCATATCGAGTCTTTAACAAACTAACTAACACTATTGAGGAATCAATACATGTGAAATTTGATGAAAATGGTCATAACTCCCCGAGAAAGGAAGATGTTGATGACATTGTAGGTACCTTCCAAGAATTAACATTGGATGATAAAGAAGAAGATATCAAAGACAAGGACACAACACAAGAAGTGGGAACTCAACAAAAGGAATGGATCATCTCAAAAGACCATCCTTTGGACAACATCATAGGTGATATCACAAAAGGTGTAAGTACCCGTTGCTCTTTCAATACTTGCAATCATCTAGCTTTTGTCTCTCAAATTGAACCTAAAACCATTGATGAGGCTATTATTGATGAGCATTGGATGTTGGCTATGCAAGAAGAACTAAATCAATTTGAAAGAAACCAAGTTTGGGAATTAGTTCCAAGACCCAATGATCACCAAATAATAGGTACTAAATGGGTTTTTAGGAACAAATTAGATGAAAATGGTGTAATCACTAGAAATAAAGCTAGATTAGTTGCTAAGGGATATAATCAAGAAGAAGGAATAGACTATGAAGAAACATATGCTCCCGTAGCTACGCTAGAAGCCATTAGATTATTGTTAGCCTTTGCCTGTTGTAAGGATTTTAAATTATACCAAATGGATGTCAAAAGTGCTTTCTTGAATGGATACATTCAAGAAGAAGTATATGTTAATCAACCTCCAGGTTTTGAAAACTACCAATTTCTAAATCATGTTTTCAAACTAAAGAAAGCTTTATATGGTTTAAAACAAGCTCCAAGAGCTTGGTATGAAAGATTAAGTAAATTTCTTTTAGAAAACAATTTTGAAAAAGGAAAGGTTGACACAACATTATTCATTAAGCACAAAAAGAATGATATACTATTGGTTCAAGTATATGTTGATGATATCATTTTTGGAGCTACTAATGAATCACTTTTCAAGGAGTTTGCTAAGTTAATGCAGGAAGAATTTGAAATGTCTATGATAGGGGAAATTACATTCTTCCTAGGACTACAAATTAAGTAAACAAAAGAAGGTACCTTCATTAGTCAATCAAAATATTGCAAGGAGTGGCTTAGGAAATTTAACATGGACAAGGCAAATGATATTACCACACCTATGGGCACTTCATGCTATTTGGATAAGGATGAGAAAGGTAAGGGTGTTGAACTCACAAAATATAGAGGTATGATTGGATACTTACTTTACTTAACCGCTAGTAGACCAGATATCATGTTTGCTATCTGTATGTGTGCAAGATACCAAGCATGCCCAAAAGAATCACACCTTACTGTAGTAAAAAGAATAATGAAATATCTAGTTGGAACTCAAAATGTTGGTTTATGGTACCCCAAAGGGGTTGAATGTATTCTAGTTGGATATTCTAACTCTGATTTTGCAGGTTGTAAGCTTGATAGAAAAAGTACTAGTGGTACTTGTCACTTGCTTGGTAGTTCTATTGTATCTTGGCATAGCAAGAAACAAGTGAGTGTTGCATTATTAACAGCTGAGGTAGAATATGTTGCAGCTAGTAGTTGTTGTGCTCAAATCCTTTGGATGAGACAACAACTTCTAGATTTTGGTGTTATGCTAGACTATGTGCCTCTAAAATGTGATAACACAAGTGCCATTAATATTTCAAAGAATCCTGTAATGCATTCTAGAACCAAACATATTGAGATTCAACATCATTTCATTAGGGATCATGTATTAAAGGGTGATTGTGTGCTTGAACATGTTGAAACCACTAAACAACTTGCTGATATATTCACCAAACCACTTGCAAAGGAACAATTCATACATATTAGAAGAGAATTAGGAATCTTAGACATTTCAAATTGTGTTTGAATGTTGAATGATCTTGATAATTCCTTGAGTTACAGTGTGTTCATTAAGCAAATAGTTGATTAATGTATAATATATTGATTGGTTAATGTCTCACTTGAAATCTGCAAGTTTAGAACAGTTTTGGGCATCACTAATCGATTATTATGTTCAATGTAATCGATTACCCACTCTCTGTTTTCTAATTAATCGATTATACTCTCCTCTATAATTGATTACATACTCACTGTTTCATCAATAATCGATTAGCTTCTCATATCTAATCAATTACACACTCTCTGTTTCTTGTACAATCGATTAGCTCTTCAAGCAAATCGATTACTGACGCTTTGCCTTCCAGGTAATCGATTAGAATCTCCTCCTAATCGATTATAAAGTTTCTGTTTTTAACGTAATCGATTACACCACCGGCCATAATCGATTACCTCTGTGTAACAACGTTTTATCTTCCCCAGAAAACACACCGTAATCGATTAGTCCCTAGGACCTAATCGATTAGCATCATATCAGGTGCCAATTTTAATGCAGAATCTGTGTGATTTCCAATGGCCCAATCACTCTCTTACCCTATTTACTCATTCTCTCATCTCTAACCCTATCTCTCTCCTATAAATACCCCTTCTTCACTCTTCCATCTCATACTACCACTCCATTACCTCTTCTCCAATCTCTCTCAAAATCTCTCAAACCTCTCATTCTCTTCATCTTTCATTCTCCATCATGTCTTCATCAAGACAAGTGAAGAGGGCTAGGTCCTCTATAAACCAACCCAACAATCCTCTAGATTTCTCTAGGTTCTTTACTTCACCAAGAGACCTCCAAAATTTGATAAAGAAATTTTCGGAGAAGGATATAATCACTCCTCACTTTATTGACGCCCAAACTTTTGAGAACCCCTATTTTTCCTTCACCCAACTCCTTCACCACTACAATCTCCTTCCATTTCTCACTCTCAAGGAAGAGTTTTATTATCCTGAATTAATGAGGGTATTCTTTTGCAACCTCAAAATTGTTGATGTCATTTTGGAGGCTAGAGTCAAGAATATGACTCTCAAAATCACCAATCAACAACTTTCTGAAATCACCCAAATTCCCCTCTCCAATACTGAATTTGCAGGGGGTAATCCAGAAGATGAATGGGATTTCAATCCCATCCCTGCACACCAATCTCTTTGGAAGGCCAACGGTCCCCTCAACAATCACAAATTGGTAGGCCACTTAACTCTTAATAACTGCCTCCTTCACTTTTTCATGGTTAAATTACTTGTCCCTCGTGGTGGAAACTATGCTCTGGTTGAGGAAGATGATGTTCTTCTCATGTGGGCCATCATCAACCACAAGGACATCAACTAGATCCAACTCCTCAAGCTCCACATGCTCAAATCCAACGAGCAACATAAACTGACTTATGCCATTCTCGTTACAAAAATTTTCAAGGCATATGGAGTAGACTTGGCTGGATAACTTGCTGAGAAAGTGCCCTCCCAAGCTTGCATTTGCACTCACCATCTCAACAAAATGGGCATGGTCTGTGTAGCTGGAAGATGGATCTTCAAGAGTGACAGAATCCATGGAAGCAGTCCATTTGAAGAAGACCATCCTACTCCCACTGTTGATCCTACTCCCACTCTTGCACCTCAAGGCGAATCTTTCGCTCCACATGATCCTTTCACCTCCCTAACTACATATCTTGATCGCCGCTTTGATAGGCTTGAGAACTCCCTCCAAGAATTCCAAATGACTGAGCAGCAACACTTTGAACTCATACAACAACGCTATGACGAGTTGTCTCATCAAATTTCTGAGTTTCGATTTTTCAATCCGGATAACTAGATCCATTGTTTAGTTTGCTCTGTTTAGGATGCATCTTTGCTTATGTTTCTTATGTTTTTGCATTTCCATTCTACAATTTGCCTCTGTAATTTCCCTTAATGAATGCAATTTCCTTTGATTATATCTCTATTGCCTTATTTATTTTTGATGATTACAAAGGGGGAGAATAATTGAAGTTCATCTAATTGGCTATTAAATCAGAAATTTGGCTAAAAATAACTAGTGGGTATCAAAGAAATTACTTATCTTTATAATTGTTAAAAAGATAGCATAAACTGCTTTAGATAGGGGGGGATATTTTTATCAAAAGGATAAGTTGTGCAGCAAATCTAGAGTAACCTTAGAAATATCCTTAGAGATAATCATCTTAAATAAATCTGTTTGGACTAACACCCTAATGAGATGAACATTGTTTGTCATCATCAAAAAGGGGGAGAATGTGTTTGAATATATATTTCAGGTTGAATTATTTTGATAATGACAAAGCACATTGAAGGATTGAAGCAAAAAGGCCAAGTAACCATGAAAACAGAGAAAACAGAATCAGATAGACAAAAACATGCAGACTAATCGATTAGAGGACTCAAGCTAATCGATTACCTATGTTCTGTTTGTGCAGTAACCGATTACACCTATAGACATAATTGATTACCTAATCTCTGTTTGCAATATAATCGATTGCACCCTTGAAGAATAATCAATTACCATTTGAACAAGTTGAAGTATAAGCATCACGTATTCAATCTAATCGATTACCAAACCACTCCTAATCGATTACCTAAGTTCTATTTGTAAGAAAATCGATTGCACCTTGGAGATAATTGATTACTAGTTGAAAGTTTGAAGATTGAGCATCAGGTAGTCAAGCTAATCGATTACCAAGTCAGATATAATTAATTATTGAAGTTCTGTTTGTCACCCTAATCGATTGCAAGAAGGCCTAATCGATTACAATTCTATGAGACATAATTAAATGCATCAGATACCAAGAGTAATCGATTACAGGGTATGAAATAATCGATTAGCAAGTCCCTGTTTTCAAGCTAATCGATTACAATGAAATGCCTAATCGATTACCTACTGTGTAACACTGAAAATTTCAAAAGCTAATCGATTACAAATTGAGGCGTAATCGATTAGAGTCATGCCAGAATTTGGGGAAAGTGTTTTTTAGGTGGAAACTGGCTCATTTCTCCATTCCAACTCAGTGCCCATGATCTGCAATGGCTAGTGTGAACACCTCTTTTTGTCCGGCCAATTGGTACAGTTCCATCCTTTGAGCACTCTTTTATGCGCATGGTTCATTTGAAAATTCATAACTCCTTCATACGATCTTTGATTTGCGCAAACCCGGTCTCTAAATTTTCGTAACAAAATTGTCTACGACTTTTGTGAAGACCTTGAAGGCTGAATCCTTACCAATTGGTACAGTTTTAATAATCTTCCTGGACTTGCTCCAGTTTCATGACTGCTCTGCACATCTTTAAGAAAAAATTCATATCTCCCTCATATGATACTGAAATGACCCCATTCTTTTTTCTATGGCTTCATATCAAAGAGATCTACAAACTTCATGAAGGCCACAAAAGCTAATTCTCCACCCATTTTGCCCAGTGAATTTATTTTGCTTGCAAATGTATTTCCGTCACACTCTGGAGCAGTTTTCATAGATGGGCCATATCTCCCTCGTTTCTTGATGAAAATTTTTGTGCCATATATCAAATTAAAGCTAAGAGAAAGATCTACAAACTTCATGAAGGGCACAAAAGCTAATTCTCTACCCATTTTGCCCAGTGAATTTATTTTACATGCAAAGGTATTTTCGTCAAAGTCTGGAGCAGTTTTCGTAGATGAGTCATATCTCCCTCATTTCTTGATGAAAATTTTTGTGCCATATATCAAATTAAAGCTAAGAGAAAGATCTACAACTTTAATGTTGGACTCTTTTTCAAATTTGGCACGCATCAGCCCTCAAATGCACGAGCAAGTTTGTGATGGTGGGCAAAGCACTAAAGATCATAATGGAGCACTAAGGATCATAATGGAGCACTAAAGCATCATAATGGGGCACTAAAGATCATAATGGAGCACTTAAGTTGATAATGGAGCACCATGGACTTGTTAATTGGAGAGTGCACCTTCCATTACAAATTTTTTATGGCAATGGCTGCTTTTGCATTCCTATAAATAGGCACCATGAGCATTCATTCAAGGGGGGATTCTTGATTGAAGGCAATCAAGTCTTGGGAAGCCATTCGTTTCTTCTCTTCTTCTTCCCTGTGGCATTTCTTCTTCCAGCAAGTTTTTTTTCATTTCCAGCAAGTTTCTTTTCATTTCCAAGTTTTTTTCATTTCCGGGTTAGTTTCTTTTCCAGATTATTATGTTCTTTTCTTTTCTTTACTTTTCTTTGTAGTTGTTATTATGTAGTTTCATTTCTTCTTCCAGCAAGTTTCTTTTCATTTCCAAGTTTTTCATTTCCATGTTATTTTAAATATAGTAATAAGTTTTGCATATGTTTTATTTTCTAGCCTAAAAATTTCCATTTTTTAAAAAAACAGTGTCGTACGGGAATACCCCCGTCTACACCATCTCCTTAGGATCCATACACGTGCGAAGAACTTCGTCTTGTATGAGTTCCCCACTTCAATAACTTCCATCATCATGTTCCGAGTCAAAAAAGGTTTTTTTCTTAGAACTACGTAACCCTGATTTCTTGATAATTCAAGAATACGTAGGAGCGGGACTTTAACTCCTGTCGGGCCCATCTTTCTTATTTTTTTTTTATTTTTTTATTTTTATTATTTTTATTTTTTTTGATTTATTTCCTCACTTTCATTTTTCTTTCATAAATGTTCTTCGTTTTGGTCGCTTCCGTGAAAATCAATTTAGACGTGACGTCTTGTTGATTTCCCCCTAGTTTTTGCTCAAGCCTCGCCATAATTCATAGGGAAGGGATACTTAGGACGAGACGTTCCGCTTATCTCTTTCCTATCCCTTTTTTTTTTCCGAGAATGTCTAATTTAGGCGTGACGCCTTATTAGCATTCTCTTCCCCTCTCTGTCTCATATCGAAGTCGAGTTTAATCCGGATGAAACGTTCCATTGACCTCGCTTCGACATTCTATGTTTGTACAGTTCTCTACTCCATTCTATCATTTTCAAAATAAAAGGGAAGAAACCATGTTTTATTTAAGGCTATTTATATTGTGCTTTCAATCTTGGTACTGTCTTTGACAGGCGATGTAGGGTGCTAATACCTTCCCTACTCGTAATCGACTCCCGAACTTGGATTTCAATTTTTTAACCAGTGCTTTACTGAACTTAGTTTTTTTCCCAATGTTTTTCCCAATCGCCAGGTTGCGACAGATGGCGACTCCACTGGGGACACTTAAGAGAGTCAGGCCAGTTTGATTAAAAGCGCATGTTCTTTTATATAGCCTTTGTTAGCTTGGATTTCTTCCCCCTTGTTTTATTTTCTGTTAATTGTTGTGGAAGTTTGTTCTTGTTTTAATTGTATCTTGTTATTTGTTACATTATCTATGTTTGCATGCTTGTTGAACCCTAGGGTAGAGGACCATGTTACTTTCCTGTAATTATTGAACCCTAGGGTAGACGACTTTGTATATTTGTTCTGTGTTTGTTCTTTGTGCAGAATGAAGTAAGGTAAAAAGTATTGAATGCCCTTTCACACACTACACTCACAAATTACTCGCACACACTTATGAGTGGCGCCCTATACCCGGGCCCCAAATGAAGCTTAAGTTAGGAGAGGTTGGTAACGGAATCGTATGGGATGTACTTCCTATCCGGTGTTCGTGAGAACCTCAACCAGAGTTTGACCTCTCATGATATACGCACCTAGTGGTTCCCCACTGTTGCGTCCCTGTCATGGGTAGGATCTTGGCTCTGGTGACCTTCTAGAAGTCTAGAATGAGCCACCTGGTGTGAAGAGCCACTTTTAGACAAACCATAGGGCCTAGAGAAAACTTTCAACAAAACCCAACCTAGGCCACAAAAGGGCAAACTTTACTTTACCTTATGTCATTTTTGCTTTGCCCTTTTATCCAAGAAAATGAATTATCTACCACCCGCAGATTTACTGAGTTATTGAAATAATGACTCGTTTTGAAACACACAGTATTCTTCGGGTGAATAGATAGTCCTCCTTTGGTCATGTACCCTTTGAGTATCTATGGAAATTGACATGGGATTGAACTTAAGAAATAAGGGCTGTAATTGCCCGAAGAAGATGTCTGAGCTAGAGGCTCCCGCCGCAGGATAAAAGATTTCTTCTGTCTTCACAAATATCCCATATTAATTTCTATGATTACCATACCTAGTACTTTTGAATGATAAGTTCTAAGGAATGGTCAAAGGATACTCGCCAAAGTCTGTGATTGTTTCCCACAACATTTTCCTTCTTTTTATTTCTGCCTAACATTTATTTCTTCTTTTTAAAAAAAAAAAAGGACACCAACGTCACGGGTAGGCATCCTTACCAGACCCGGCTCCAAAAGAAACTCATGGCTGAGGCAGAAGCTGTTGAAGGAAACTTTAGAACCGAGTTCGATCAGCTGAAAGAGCGAGTCGCGGAGTTAACTAAACTCTTAGAAAAGAAACTTACCGAAGGAGGCTCCTCTGCAGGTGTTGAGGATGCCCAACAGCAGCCTGCCACCGCGCCACCTCCCCTTGATTCTGACCCAGCAAGAACCCAACTCCCTAACACAACGACACCCCCTCTCACCATTCATGTCGGGAGACCTAACCCTGCCATTGAGACCCAGCCACCTTACGGCCAGTCTTACGCACAACATACATTTGTCGGTCTAGACGGCAACCCAGTACCTTTTCCACTTTATGGCCTACCCCCGGGGTACTATCCCCCGCTCGCTAACCAACAAGACGCCCACAACCAGCAAGCGGTAAATCCTCATGCTTCATACCCCACACAACCAAATATGCCACCACTCCACCAAACCTAAAACACGCAAGCCCATGACCCAAAAACCTACCAAACCCAAAACACGCAAGCCCATGACCCACAAACTTACCAAACCCAAAACACACAAGCCCCGATGGCCCAGCCAACCTACAACGCCCAAGCCCAAAATACACAAGCCCAGATAACCCAGCCGACTTATGCTATGGCCCATCCTCAAGGTCCCTCACCAAATACAGGCCTAGTAAACCAGTCCCATGTGTTGCCTCTGTTCAACCAGTCATTCGGCTATCCGTATGGATACGGAACCCCCTATGGGACCAACCTCCAAGATACAACCCGCGCGGTCGCGGCTCCTCGGAGGGAAAGGATAGAGATCTTAGAAGAGCGTTTAAGAATGATGGAAGGCGCCGGAGGTTTTGGACTAATAGATGCTTCGGAGCTATGTTTAGTCACAGATGTTATCCTTCCGCCTAAATTCAAGATGCCAGACTTTGACAAGTATCAGGGAATGACTTGTCCTAAGAATCATCTCACAATGTATTGTCGAAAGATGGCATCTTACTCTTCTAATGACCAACTGTTGATCCACTGCTTCCAAGATAGTCTAGCAGGAGCAGCTCTTACATGGTATGCTCACCTTGATCGGAACCGTATCCGTTGTTGGAAAGACCTGGCAGATGCCTTCCTTAGACAATACAAGTATAACATAGATATGGCACCCAACAGGGTTCATTTACAAAATATGGTGAAGAGGGACAGTGAAACGTTCAAGGAGTATGCCCAACGATGGAGAGAAACAGCGGCGCAAGTGGATCCCCCATTGTTGGAAAAAGAAATAGTCGCAATGTTTATCGACACACTCCCATCACCTTTCTACGGCAAGATGATTGGTAGTGTTTCAGCCAACTTCTCCGACATTGTGACTATTGGGGAAAGAGTGGAGAGTGGAATACGAACGGGTAAGATCACTCAAGGCTCATCTGGGGCAAACATGACGAGGAAGCCGGCACCTGGGAGAAGGGACGGAGAAACTAATTCCATCTCTTCTAATCAAAAGACGGCTCCGCCGAGACCATTCACTCCTACCATGATTCAAGCTCCCAATCCTTATGTGGCCGCAGCCACTTATGGCCCGACAGCTCATACTCCTCACTTCCGCCCACCCATGGTAAGAGCTCCAATGCCACAACCCATGCCATACCATCACCCGCAGCAAGTAGCTCAACCACCCAACCATAATCAGAACCCAAGGAATCCCAACAATGAGCGCACCCCGGTGCAGTTCGATCCAATTCCCATAACATATTCCGAACTTTTTCCAATCCTCGTTCAGGAAGGTCTGTTGGTTTCATGCCCCATGAAGCCATTGCAACCTCCTTATCCAAGGGGATATGACCCAGACGCTCATTGTGATTACCACGCTGGGGCACTGGGGCATTCCACAGAAAATTGCATGGCTCTGAAATATAAAGTGAGAGATTTGATCAAAGCCGAATGGATCGATTTTAAAGAAGGAAGCCCTAACGTGGTCAAGAATCCCCTGCCTAATCATGGAAGCTTAGAAGTTAATGCCGTGGTGGTTGATAGTTTTGATAACAATGTTGATTTGGTGACCGCTTACCTGCCGGGCCGAGAGCTCAGTAACTGGGAAGCTGTCGAACTCCCTACGATTTTAAATGATTCACCAAAGTAATTTGTCATTGCCTTAAAAGTCTTGTTTATCCCTCTGCTATGCCTAAGGCTTTGGGACTTTCCATGTAATAAAGGCGAAAAAAACTTGTTTTACCAGTCAATCAATAAATGCGTATCGATATTCTAAAAAAAATTTTCATCCCTTTATCCTTGCATTGATTCATTTTCTTTACATGCTTGTTCCTCTTTTTCTTTCCTTTTTATTTTTTGCCATAACGCACTAAATTGCAGACCCAAAAATGATCCTCTTGAGACTAATGAAATCACAATCCTATTTTATGACCTCAACTACCGGTCGATTGTGCTGACAAAGAAGGTAGGAAAGCTTGTGAGTCACCACACAAGTTAACCAGATTGTTAGAACAAGAGGTTAAGGAATACCCCTGAGTCAAGAATGACTGAAGGAATCACGGGGCAATATATCAGAAGACATTAGTAATATTGTTTCAGGGCGTGGAAATAATCTATGTGAATGATAACATTGCCAAGTCCCAAATTGGACAAGTGGTAGGCCAGTCAACTAAGAAAACCACAACAGTTACCAGCATAAATAGGGGAAAATTGCTAATGCCTTAAATGCAGATACAGTCAAGGGAGACTTGGCCAAAAATTCAAAAAAATATGAAAAATGAAAAAAATGAAAAGTAGAAGTCAAGCTTGAAGTCCAATGCACATACCAAGGAGGGAAAGCTGGTTACGTCCAGATCCGCGAGCAAGCTGTCATTTTCTGTATAAGGGGAACAAATGTCGTCAGGCCAAGAACTCGTATTCTTGTCATCATCAACACCTCAACCCTAAGGAGTGCGCCATTCCTCATACCTATGTAGCCAAGGAAATAGTCTGTCAGATTGAGTCGTTGCGTCATTAAGGGGATTAAAAAAAACAAAGAAAAAAAAACACAAAAGCAAAAAAAAAAGAGGGCAAACAAAAGAAATGGAAAATGAAAAATAATAAAAAAAAAAGAAAAACAAAAGGCCAGAATGATGATTCAAGAGTAATTCCCTCTCATTGGTGCCAAAAGACTCACCAATATTTCCTTGGGTACATGGCATAGGAGTGGAGTCTCCTATTTGAAGTGACATCAGTTTCCCAAAGGATCAAACTAAATTTGGAAAAGAATAGGCAGACTCAACTGGAGTGTGATCAGTTTCAACTTTTTACTGTAAAGGATGCAGCCTAAAAATGAACAAGAACACATTATAAAGAAAGAAAAGAGCTCGCTAGGCTGAAAACCTGAAAGGGCGGCCTAGGCAAAAGTTAGAGCAACCCGGTGAGTTGAAAACCTGAAAAGGCAGCTCAGGTAAAAATTAGGGTCAAGATTTTGGCAGAGTAACTAAGGTTTCCAATGCAAAACGTGCAAACTGAGGCATGTGGACCATGGTTAAACTACCCTCTCAAAGGCAGAGTTGAACGATGTACTTGAGGTCATGACGTGAGATTAAGGTTCTCACTAGTCTCAGGAACTCACTGGAGGATCCTCGAACCTTCCCTGTTTCTCCTGGCCTTGACCTGTCCTATGTAACTTTATTCCATCCCATCTATTTTCCCCATTGTCCATTCTCTGTATTCTGTTTGTCATACATGAATAAAATTTATCCTTTTTCAATACGTGTTATGCATTGCATTAATCTGATAAAACATTGTGTTTTTATAAAAAATAAAATAAAAGAATGGTGAACATTTAAAGTCGTAAGGGACAAGACGCTCCCACTACTTGACCTCGACAATCATCACAAAGACTCAGCCAGGCATGCGCTTCAAAGCTATGATCGCCTCTTGCATTCTCCTCTGTCCATGAGTTGTCCTAAGGGTCGCGGTTTCACAGGACCTACCCAGTTTTTGAACTTATCTTTGCACTACTTACCATTTTTTATACAGGTTATCTCACAGACAGTCATGCCAGGCATTAACACCTCAATCAAGTCCTTCAAGTCCCCTCCTCGAATCGCCTCAGAACTCCTTCCCTAAATCGCCAAAGTTGGCACCTTTTAGTGTTTTCTTCTTCCATCGCCTAAGCAGACATCTTTAAAATCTCTCGCTCAACTCCAAAGTCAGCATCTCTCAAATTCTCATCCCCCTAGTGGAACCTTCCTCGCCAAAGTTGGCACTTCTCGGAACTCCATCCTTAGGTCGCCAAAGTTGGCACTTCTCAAAGTCTCCTCTTCAATCTCCAAAGCAAACACCGTTCTAAGCCTCTTTCGCCAAAGTTGGCAATCTTCAAAGTCTCCCACTCAACTCCAAAATCAGCACCTCTCAAATTCTCATCCCCAGTGAAATCAATCGCCAAAGCTGGCACTTATCAAGATCTCTTCCCCAATGAATCCCAAACTTTCCATTCTCAATCAAGAGGCGGTACCCGAATCACTAAATTCTTCCCCAGTAGAACTACACTTCCCAGACAAATTAAATTGGGGCATCACCCTAGATTCCCCCAAAGCCCTTTAGATCATGTCAAACTGGGGCATCTCCCCCAGGATGTTATTTTTTGTCAACCCAAGAGCAATACCCCACGCTCCTGGGAAGTTTAAGCCGGGACATCACTCGAGTCTCTCTCTGTCAAAAGGGAACGTACCCCAAGCTTCTTCAACCGCCCTAACTGGGGCATCACCCCATATCCTTCTCCCAGCCTTGAGGTGGTACCCCTAAATCTTCTAATCTTTCCAAAATTGAGGTATCACCCCAAATCTTTCCTCCGTTCGAGGGGCAGTATCCCTAGCTCTTTCAGCTAGATTTTCCCCCATTTCTCTTCCTACCAATCAAGGAGCAGTTCCCTGAATCATCCAAGACAGCTTGAACTAGATCATCCCCAGATTTCTTTCCTTTAGTAAGCCCACCATACATCCCCAGTGGACCCCAGATTTTTCCTTCCAGTCAAGAAGCAGTTCCCTGAGATCCTTTCAATCTTCCTAACTGGGGCATCTCCCCTAGATTTCTTCTATTTTAGTCAAGGGGCAATTCCCCAAGATTCCTTCAAATCATCTCCAACTGGGGCACCCCAGGTTCACCCTCTTTCAGTCAAAGAGTAATTCCCCAAGAACCTTCAGTCATGTCAAACTGGGGCATCACCCCGAGCCTTTAAGTCCAGTAAGTTAATTTGGACGAGACGTCCTGTTAACTCCCCCAACCTTCACATTTCCTACCAACAGTGAGTTAATTTGGACGAGACGTCCTGTTAGCTCCCCCAATCTCTGTATTTTCTGTCGACCGAGGGTCAACCCCACCCTTTACCTTCTTGTCACCGATCAAATGGCACCTTTTACCTTTCCAGCTGCCTATCAAGGCATCCTTTACTTTCCAGCCGCCTATCAAGGCATCCTTTATTTTCCAGCCGCCTATCAAGGCATCCTTTACTTTCCAGACGCCGATCAAATGGCACCTTTTACCTTTCCAGCTGCCTATCAAGGCATCCTTTACTTTCCAGCCGCCTATCAAGGCATCCTTTACTTTCCAGCCGCCTATCAAGGCATCCTTTATTTTCCAGCCGCCTATCAAGGCATCCTTTACTTTCCAGCCGCCTATCAAGGCATCCTTTACTTTCCAGCCGCCTATCAAGGCATCCTTTATTTTCCAGCCGCCTATCAAGGCATCCTTTACTTTCCAGCCGCCTATCAAGGCATCCTTTACTTTCCAGCTGCCTATCAAGGCATCCTTTACTTTCCAGCCGCCTATCAAGGCATCCTTTATTTTCCAGCCGCCTATCAAGGCGTCCTTTTCCAGCCGCCTATCAAGGCATCCTTTACTTTCCAGCCGCCTATCAAGGCATCCTTTATTTTCCAGCCGCCTATCAAGGCATCCTTTATTTTCCAGCCGCCTATCAAGGCATCCTTTATTTTCCAGCCGCCTATCAAGGCATCCTTTATTTTCCAGCCGCCTATCAAGGCATCCTTTATTTTCAAGCCGCCTATCAAGGCATCCTTTTCCAGCCGCCTATCAAGGCATCCTTTATTTTCCAGCCGCCTATCAAGGCATCCTTTATTTTCCAGTCGCCTATCAAGGCGTCCTTTTCCAGCCGCCTATCAAGGCATCCTTTACTTTCCAGCCGCCTATCAAGGCATCCTTTACTTTTCAGCCGCCTATCAAGGCATCCTTTATTTTCCAGTCGCCTATCAAGGCGTCCTTTACTTTCCGTTCACCTATGCAGGCACCCTTTACCTTCTAGTCTACCAGGGGTCAATCCCGATCTTCCCACTGAAAGAATTTTTCCCGGTCAATCCAGAGTTTAAAAAAAAAACAAAAACAAAAACAAAAAAAAACAAAAAAAAAACAAAGAAAAAGAGAGGAGAAAAGAAGAGAAACAGAAGTAGAGAATGCTCATTTTTTTTAAGAAAAAGGTCACACTAACTCGCGATCAGTTGCCATACCGATCAAGAGGTCCCACTTGGCCCCCTACATCGGTGTTCATATCTTTACTTCCTTTTCACTTCAAAAACACAGAAGCTTCGTGTCTCTTTTGTGAAAAAGAAGTAAAGAGGGGCATCTGTGAACACCTCTTTTTGTCCGGCCAATTGGTACAGTTCCATCCTTTGAGCACTCTTTTATGCGCATGGTTCATTTGAAAATTCATAACTCCTTCATACGATCTTTGATTTGCGCAAACCCGGTCTCTAAATTTTCGTAACAAAATTGTCTACGACTTTTGTGAAGACCTTGAAGGCTGAATCCTTACCAATTGGTACAGTTTTAATAATCTTCCTGGACTTGCTCCAGTTTCATGACTGCTCTGCACATCTTTAAGAAAAAATTCATATCTCCCTCATATGATACTGAAATGACCCCATTCTTTTTTCTATGGCTCCATATCAAAGAGATCTACAAACTTCATGAAGGCCACAAAAGCTAATTCTCCACCCATTTTGCCCAGTGAATTTATTTTGCTTGCAAATGTATTTCCGTCACACTCTGGAGCAGTTTTCATAGATGGGCCATATCTCCCTCGTTTCTTGATGAAAATTTTTGTGCCATATATCAAATTAAAGCTAAGAGAAAGATCTACAAACTTCATGAAGGGCACAAAAGCTAATTCTCTACCCATTTTGCCCAGTGAATTTATTTTACATGCAAAGGTATTTTCGTCAGAGTCTAGAGCAGTTTTCGTAGATGAGTCATATCTCCCTCATTTCTTGATGAAAATTTTTGTGCCATATATCAAATTAAAGCTAAGAGAAAGATCTACAACTTTCATGTTGGACTCTTTTTCAAATTTGGCACGCATCAGCCCTCAAATGCACGAGAAAGTTTGTGATGGTGGGCAAGGCACTAAAGATCATAATGGAGCACTAAGGATCATAATGGAGCACTAAAGCATCATAATGGGGCACTAAAGATCATAATGGAGCACTTAAGTTGATAATGGAGCACCATGGACTTGTTAATTGGAGAGTGCACCTTCCATTACAAATTTTTTATGGCAATGGCTGCTTTTGCATTCCTATAAATAGGCACCATGAGCATTCATTCAAGGGGGGATTCTTGATTGAAGGCAATCAAGTCTTGGGAAGCCATTCGTTTCTTCTCTTCTTCTTCCCTGTGGCATTTCTTCTTCCAGCAAGTTTTTTTTCATTTCCAACAAGTTTCTTTTCATTTCCAAGTTTTTTTCATTTCCGGGTTAGTTTCTTTTCCAGATTATTATGTTCTTTTCTTTTCTTTACTTTTCTTTGTAGTTGTTATTATGTAGTTTCATTTCTTCTTCCAGCAAGTTTCTTTTCATTTCCAAGTTTTTCATTTCCATGTTATTTTAAATATAGTAATAAGTTTTGCATATGTTTTATTTTCTAGCCTAAAAATTTCCATTTTTTAAAAAAACAGTGTCGTACGGGAATACCCCCGTCTACACCATCTCCTTAGGATCCATACACGTGCGAAGAACTTCGTCTTGTATGAGTTCCCCACTTCAATAACTTCCATCATCATGTTCCGAGTCAAAAAAGGTTTTTTTCTTAGAACTACGTAACCCTGATTTCTTGATAATTCAAGAATACGTAGGAGCGGGACTTTAACTCCTGTCGGGCCCATCTTTCTTATTTTTTTTTTATTTTTTTTGATTTATTTCCTCACTTTCATTTTTCTTTCATAAATGTTCTTCGTTTTGGTCGCTTCCGTGAAAATCAATTTAGACGTGACGTCTTGTTGATTTCCCCCTAGTTTTTGCTCAAGCCTTGCCATAATTCATAGGGAAGGGATACTTAGGACGAGACGTTCCGCTTATCTCTTTCCTATCCCTGTTTTTTTTTCCGAGAATGTCTAATTTAGGCGTGACGCCTTATTAGCATTCTCTTCCCCTCTCTGTCTCATATCGAAGTCGAGTTTAATCCGGATGAAACGTTCCATTGACCTTGCTTCGACATTCTATGTTTGTACAGTTCTCTACTCCATTCTATCATTTTCAAAATAAAAGGGAAGAAACCATGTTTTATTTAAGGCTATTTATATTGTGCTTTCAATCTTGGTACTGTCTTTGACAGGCGATGTAGGGTGCTAATACCTTCCCTACTCGTAATCGACTCCCGAACTTGGATTTCAATTTTTTAACCAGTGCTTTACTGAACTTAGTTTTTTTCCCAATGTTTTTCCTATGGATAAAAACGTTGGGGGCGACTCCCTGTTTCATTCCACTTTTTCTCTCTTTCTCGCTGCGCCGTCGCGATCCAGGTTGCGACAGCTAGGAACACCATTAAGCTCCTCTCCAAGGCCTATAAATACAAGACTCCTTCAAGCTACTCAATGCAACACACAAATCCATCAAAGGGAAATCAAATCTTGAGTCTTGTGAGTTCTATTCTTGTATAGTTTCATTTTTCTGAAACTTAGAGCTTAAACTTGTATATTCTCTCTTGTTGAGAGTTAGAAATTGTGTGAGCCTTCATTTGTATATCTACTCTATTAAGAGAGTTACTTGCTTGTAAACACTATACCAAACACAAAGGTTTTCACTCTAGGTTGAGTGGTCACAAAGGTTGGGGTTCAACCTTTGGGTATTGAGAGTTTGAGAGATTGGGTGGGTTGCCCTTGTGCAATTGCTCATAGCTTGTATCTCTAAACTTCAATAGTGGAAATCCTTCAAGTAGGTTGCTTGAAGGCGAGACGTACACCGGGGTTGGTGGAACTCGTTAAATTGGTTTGCAAGCTCTTCTCCCTTACTCTCTTGCATTCATATATTGCATTTGGTTGTGTTATTATTATTGATTGTGATTTCCCCTCTTAAACTTGCTTGAATTAATAGGTTTAAACTGTTGCACACCAAGTGTTTGATAAATTGCCTTAGCAACATTTATCTATTGTTTTGCATTGTCTCTTGTACTAAACTTTCCTTCTCTTGCATAAACTCTTAACTTGTGAAAAAGGAACTAAGTTCAAAGGCATTTCAATGAAAAGTTTTAAAACTCAATTCAACCCCCTCTTGAGTATTGAGGCCACTTAAATAACAAAGGACTTGCGCTTAAGCGCGATCGTATTATTTAATGCACGCTGGGAATTCACGCTTGAGCGTGATGGCACTTTGATTCCACACTTGAGCGTGAAAGAAGTTCGCTTGAACATGGTCGTGTTTTCCTTTCTTTCCTTTTACGTGAATTGCATGGATCTCAAGCTTGAGCATGAAGTTTTCAAGCTTGAGCGTGAAAAATATTTTTCTGCACCTGCATATGCAAACAAATAAATGCCTAGCGTATGTACGCTGGCTGTCCAGCATATGTACGTTGGGTTAGTGAATTTACAAATAAACAAATTTCCTTAACTACTTTCTCTTTTTAATCATTTTCTTGCATAATTTAAACACTTTTGAAATAAATAAATAAAACCAGAATTAATGACAATTTATTAAATAATAGTGCCAAACTAAACAATATTTAATGGATTAAGTTAAATTAAAGGTGAAATTATTAAGTCTTTTCAAGACTTATCACATCCCCAAACTTAAAGCTTGCTTGTCCTCAAGCAAGGACTCAGATTAATTAAATCAATTGCATTTACTCAAGACAATCAGTCTTTCCTTAACTTAATTCATACCATAATTATTGAATACCATTCATGTTTTCTTTTCACAATTTCTGAAAATATAATTACTCACACCCTTTGGGAAATAAGCTGGTGATACTTTCCTCACTGGATTGGTGTTTCACTCTTCTCTCAGTGTATAGGTTAAATGCATGCACTCATCACCTGCATAATTGTTAGATCAACATAGGCTTGCAACAATTCTAAACATCATGAAATATGCTAGCACAATTGGATCAGTAAGGGCTTTTAAAGCTAGTAATGGGGTTAGGCTACAGGCTCTATTTTTGTTTTTTAGTCAATGTTGGGTTAAAAGATATGCCCACTGATGCCTTGCCTCAATCTTAACTTAAATGCCTCTACTAACTAGCTCTCTTACTTTTATTATTTTTTAGATGAAGGGGTGCTTTGTACTTCCTTCTCTTTAGTCCTTTGGACTCTTTCTTTCTTTTCTTCTATCTTTTTTTTAAAAAAATTTCAATACCATTTTTTTATGGTGCTTTGCACCTTTTTTGCTAATTTTTCACTTTTCTTTTGTTTTTGTTGTTCTTCCTTTTTTTCTTTTCTTTTTTTAAAACCCTCATCTATAATTAAGGTCAGGGTGTGTCCTTTGCTTTGCTGTTAGGCATACTCTTCATCCCCAAACTTAGAACTTGCTAGTCCCTAGCAATAAGATAAGACTCAGCAGTCCATCAGTGGAACATCCAGGGATAATTCACCTGGTTTTTCTCAGATAAATAGGCTTGTAAAGATAGGTACATAAGTAGAATGAAAGGGTCTCAGGCTCAAACATAATTATTGGGTCAAAGGATAACTAATAGTAATTAGGATGGCTAAATTTGGCCTTGGCTACATTAACAAAGAAGGCCTTCATCATTTCCAATTAGCAAACATATCATCATTCAGAAAGCACTGAGGCAAATTCTGTCTCACTAACTAAGAATGCAGGCACACTCGGAAAAGAATTAATAAAGGCTCAAAAGCTAATAAATTATAGGTAATCAGCCAATTATGTCCCCAAACTTAATGTGAGGTTACAAACTCAGATTGCTAACTAGCATGGTGAATATACAATTAATAAAGGATTGAAATAGTTATAGACAGGGATCATGAATCAAGCAATGCGAATCAATTAATTTATCCAATTGATGCCTGAGAATCAACAAGATTTAAATTATTAAGATGGATTCTAAATTAAATATAGTTAACACATTTCCTCAAAGTAATGAGATGAGAGAATAGATTACTTCCTTTTTTTTACCTATATGGTAGTGATTGGTTGAGTGATTATTGCAGGAACAAATACAAATCAGAAAAGAAATAATAACAAACACTTAACATGGAAGTAAAATTTCATTACAGCAAAAAGGAAATACATTGTTTAGGAAAAGAAAACATTAAAAGAAAGTTATTACAACCCAGAATTAACTTAACAGAAATATAAGCAAAGTAAAATATCAATCCTCTTCTTCTTCATTTTCTTCCTTCATCAGCTCATCATTGTTTTACTCAGGGTGGGGTGGAAATTCAGTTGCTAAAGGTGTGTCATCAGGGGGAATGGTGAACCCAATGGAAGCCAACCATAAATCTCTGTCAGGTGGAACTCCCATTTCTTCAGTGTGGTCCATATTTAGTGCAGTGGCAATCTTCCTCACCATCAGATCATGGTTCATGACCAGATCATAGGTTCCTAGCTGCATTTTCTTCATAACCTGAAGTTCCTACATTACCATGGGGATATCACAAGAAGTACCTGCTCCTGTTAGGGGTGGTGGTGTAAAAGATGTTGGTTTAGGTTGTCTGGGATGCTTTGACTCTTGAGGCATAAAATGGTCAATGTGATCTATCACCCAGTATTTATCCATAATCCTTTCAGGCTTCACCTTTTTCAATTCTTCATAGTTCAACTTAGCCTGATTCTTTTGGGCTAATAAAGTGATAACAGAGCAATATGGCAGTTGGAGATTCTTTTCAATGGTTTTCATCATCTCCTCCAGTATTAACTCACCCAGGTTAACATACAGGCTTCTCATTAAACAGTAAATCAACACCAACCTATTAACGGCAATCTCAGTAGCATGAGCCACAGGTTACAGGAATGAAAGAACATAGTGACACCATAAGAGGGGGAGATGGTTCAAATAACTATTCCTGACACTTTTTGGTGCACCATTCACTTTTGTTATATATGTAGCTCCTTGTTCACAGTATTCCTCTAAAATTTCTTTCCTAAGATTTTCATTTTCAGCCTTCCTTATCTAAAATAGGTACTTTTAATAGCTTATTCAATATATGACCAGATAGAGGAATGGTGACTCCTCTCAAGAAGGAAGAAAAAGAAAACTTATCTTCAATAGAATTGGCCCTTAGATTGGCATAAACTTCCCTAGTAAGTTCCTAGTAACCATTCCCTAAAGTCTCATTAAAAAATTGCCACCCCCTTTCAATCATGGCAGCTTTTACAATGTAATCAGAACAATTTTCTTCCTCCAGGACTAAAGCTCTATCCCTTATTAATCTTGGAATCTCTAAACCTATACCCATCAAAAACCTCAACTGTCTGAGACTTCTTTTCTTCCTCAAGTCTTTTACTTTTTTTGGTTGATGGAGAATCAGGGATACTGATAGTAACCACCCCCTTTCTTTTCTCTTTTGGGGTTTTCTTCATCCTATCCTTTTCAACAATTTTTTCAGGTTTTCTAAAAAGTCTTTGTGATCTTCTGACCATTGTGAATGTTAACGATGGTATTTATAAAGCCTAAATAGATACAAATGCATAAATAGCATAACCACACAAAAAGAAAAATGTGAGATGAAAAGATATGATGGATGCAAGAAATTTGAAATTGAAACAAAGAACTACTAAAATCCTAGTTATCAACTGAAATTAAAGAATGCAAAGATGTTACCTTTCATAGGACTCCAGAGATTGTGCCTTTTCCTCTTCAAAACCCAAGGTTCCAACGTAAAGAGTTAGGGTTTGTACGTTGAAAGGGTTTTATACCGCTGAACCCTTTACACAAGGTATGCGTAGTTACGTTGAAATTTTGGCGTATAAATGCCCATATTAAATCTTAACAAGTAGTAACAGGTATGAATTGCACTCAAGCAGCCCATTGTTCGCTTAAGCGAAGAAAAGATACTATAGGATGCGCTCAAGCGTGGAAAAGTTAAGCTCAAGCGACAACTTGAAACAATTAACGTTCAACTTTCTCAGCCCCGAGCATGCTCAGGGAGGCAATTGCACACTCAAGCGTGAGAATCAGTGACTTGTAAGAGAGCTCATGCTCAGGCGTGAGTAATGTACGCTTAAGCGCGCAATGCATAACATGTAACAGTTTGGTGCAGGCTCATTCTCGCTTAAGCTTGCTATTGTTTCGCTTAAGCGTAATTCACAACAGAGCCATACATATCACGATCACGCTTAAGCGTGATGCTCCTAGCTCAAGCGTTAAAGTTTTCTATCAAGCACCAAGGATTACGCTTAGAGCGTGTAGAATTACGCTCAAGCGACAAGAAGTTACGCTTAGGTGCAAAGGTATAAGAAAAGGACAATTCCACAATCACGCTTAGGCGTGAGAAATTCTCGCTCAAGCGTGCAAAGAAAACAGAGCCACTCACTTAAGCTCACATGATTACGCTTGAGCGAGGAGAAAGGACCATGGTAATTCCATCCTATATGAAATTCGCTTCAGCGGATGGTGATTCGCTTGAGCAAAATAAGAGAAATAAGTGCAACTCATCTAAGCGCCAGTAGACTCACTTAAGCGGACAGAGGTATCGCTTAAGCGCATTATACCATGCTTAAGCATGAGAGAATCACGCTCGAGCGCCATATGCTTCAAGACAACACGTTTAAAGCATGAAAGAACTATACTTCAGCGCAAGGATCAGAATGAAGGGTCACGCTCAAGCGTGGACCCGAGCTTGCTTAAGCGCGAGGCTTATACAAGGTCACGCTTAGGCGCAAAATAACACGCTTAAGTGAATAGGAACTTAGCTTATGATCACGCTTGAACACATCAAAGCTCGCTCAAGCGTCAGGGGTACCTGATTCTAATTCTAGCTAATGGATTTACATGTAGGTACACTAGGAATTAAGCGTATGAATGCTCAAACTTTATTCAAAAATTTTACAATATTATTCACACCTTGATCAAAATTTTTAGTTTTCTTTTATTGTTTCCAACACAAAACACAAAATGCAACAATCAAAATGTAGGGTTGCCTCCCTAAAGCGCTTCTTTAAGGTCACTAGCTTGACCTGCTGACATCTAAGAAGATGCCTGCAACAGCATGGAGGTTTTCTGCCTATCAAACTCTCCTCCAAAGTAGAGTTTGAGTCTTTGGCCATTCACTTTAAAAGTTCTATCAGTAGCTGGTTCTTTTAACTCAATTGCACCATGAGGGAAGACCTCATTCACAATAAAAGGTCCATACCACTTTTATCTTAATTTTCCTAGAAAGAGTCTCAGTCTAGAATTAAATAATAGGACCTTATCATCCTTGTGAAACTCTTTTCTATTTATCCACTTATCATGCCACCTCTTAGTTTTCTCTTGATAGATTGAGGCACTCTGATAAGCATTGAGTCTGAACTCCTCAAGTTCATGGAGTTTTAGGACTCTTTCCTCTTGAGATTAGTCAAAATCCATATTTAACAACTTTGTGGCCCACCATGCCTTATGTTCTAACTCCATAGGGAGATGGAAAGCCTTACCATATACCAACTGATAAGGAGACATGCCAATGGGATTTTTAAATGTTGTCCTATAGGCCCACAATGCATCATCCAATTTCATAGACCAATCTTTCCTAGACTTCCCTACCACTTTCTCTAATATTCTCTTGATTTCTCTATTAGAAAGCTCAACTTCTCCACAAGTTTGTGGATGATATAGAGTAGATACCTTATGCAGTACCTCATAGTGTCTTAGGGATTTTTCCATAATTTTATTGCAGAAATATGACCCTCCATCACTAATGAGGACTCTATAGACTCCAAATCTAGAGAAAATGTTCTTCTTTATAAACCTAAGCACCACATGTGCATCATTGGTTCTGGTAGGGATTGCCTCCACCCACTTGGAGACATAATCCACAGCAACAAGGATATATTCATTGGAGAATGACTTTGGGAATGATCCCATGAAGTCAATGCCCCAAACATCAAATAACTCCACAAATAAAATATTTGTCAAAGGTATGCCAGCTTTAGCAGAGAGGCCTCCACTTCTTTGGCATTTATCACACCTTTACAGATATAATCTAGCATCCTGAAAAATTATTGGCCAATAAAAGCCACATTGCAACACTTTTGCTGCTTTTCTAGAGGCACCATGGTGTCCTCCATAATAGGATTCATGGCAGTGCCACAAGAGTCTTTCTTGCTCTGATTCAGGCACATATCTCCTGATAATTCCATCTACTTCTATGTTATAAAGAAATGGATCATCCCATAGAAAGGTTTTACTGTCATGAAAGAATTTTTTCTTCATTTGGGATATCCACCCTTTAGGTACCAAAGAGGCACTTTTAAAGTTGGCCATATCAGCATACCATGGCCCTGTGATAATTGCCATCAGCCTCTCATCTGGGAATTCCTCTTTAATCAAGATAGAATCTGATTCACCCTCCAGATGGGAGAGTTGATAAACTACTAAGTTCTCTACTCCCTTTTTATCTCTTATTTCTAAATCAAACTCTTAGAATAAAAGAACCCACCTAATCAACCTTGGCTTTGATTCTTTTTTAGCTAGCAAATACTTGATTGCTAAATGATCTGTATACACAATGACCTTAGCACCAATCAAGTAAGCTCTGAATTTATCAAATGCATACACCACAGCAAGAATTTCTTTTTCAGTGGTGGTGTAATTTATTTATTCTTATTCAGCACTTTACTAGCATAATAGATCATATGTGTTAATTTTTCTTTCTTTTGTCCTAGCACAGCTCCTATAGCAAAGTCACTTGCATCACACATTAGTTCAAATGGTAAGGACCAATCAGGTGCTACAAGGATTGGAGCTGAAATTAATCTTTATTTCAAATTTTCAAAAGCCTTGACATATTTTTCATCAAAAAAAAGCATGATCTTTCACCAGTAAATCAGTCAAAGGCTTTGCTATTTTTGAAAAATCTCTTACAAACCTCCTATAGAAGCCAGCACATCCTAAGAAACTCCTCACTCCTTTCATATTAATTGGAGGAGGAAGTTTTTCAATGATATCAATCTTGGCTCTATCTACTTGAATGCCCTTAGCAGAGATTTTGTGGCCAAGGACTATCCCTCCTCTAACCATAAAATGACACTTTCCCAGTTAAGGACAAGATTAGTCTCTTGACATCTCACCAATACCTTAGATAGGTTGCTGAGGCATACATCATAACTGCTTCCAAACATAGAGAAGTCATCTATAAACACCTCAATGAACTTCTCTACCATGTCCCCAAAATTTGCCAGCATACACCTTTGGAAGGTTGCTGGAGCATTGCACAAACCAAAAGGCATGCACCTATATGCAAAGATTCCATAGGGATGGGTGAAGGCTGTCTTCTCTTGATCTTTTGGATCAACCACAATTTGGTTATAATCAGAATATCCATCAAGGAAGCAACAAAACTCATGACCTGACAGCCTCTCAAGCATTTGTCTACAAATGGTAAAGGAAAGTGGTCTTTTCTAGTGGAGTCAATGAGCCTTCTATAATCTATGCATATTCTCCAACCTGTAGTTAGTCTAGAGGCAATGACTTCACCTTCTTCATTCTTAACAGTGGCCATCCCTCCTTTCTTAAGCACCACTTGGACTGGACTAATCCAAGCGCTGTCTAAGATAGGATAGATAATCCCAGCATCAAGAAGTTTAACCATCTCTTTCCTTACAGCCTCTTTCATCATGGGGTTTAATCTTCTTTGTGGCTGAACAACAGGGGAATAGTCATCCTCCATCAAAATTTTATGCATACAAAATGATGGACTAATTCCCTTTAAATTAGAAATATTCTAACCAATAGCAGATTCATATTTCCTTAACACCCCTATCAACTTTTCTACATCCTCATCATTTAATTCAGCATTAATGATTACTGGATGTGACTCATTATTACCTAAAAAGCATATCTAAGATGAGAAAGCAAGGGTTTTAACTCAAGTTTCTCATCAAACACCTCATTACCTTTCTCAATTACAGTATTCTTTAGTTTTTCTTTTAATTCAGCTTCTACTTCCCCTACTTCACATGTTTTAAGTAGGTTCAGCAACTCAGTATGTGAATCATTCAACTCCTCAACTTTAGAGTCAAAATCATCCTCTAGAAGGGCTTTTGAAGCCTCTTCTTCATCTCTTAACAGCATAGGAGTCTTATAGCTTTTAATCTCTCCAAGCATAAAATAATCCATTTTATCAGCTGGATGATTTATAGCATTGAAGACATTGAAAGTTACTTGCTCCTCTTGAACTCTTAGCATGAGTTCATGTAACATCCCGGTTAAATATAATTACCAATTAAGGTTAATTACACGATTAAGATTATTGATTTAATAATAATAATGATAATAATGCTAGGAAATGTCCCATGTGCCCTTGGTGGTGTTATGAGAGCTTCGGTTCTCTCTCGACCTCTCTCCTTCGTGATTCCCACGTTGATGGGATGAGAGATTGATGGGATGTGATGGCTGATGGAGTGGAGCTGTCACGGCTGTGGGGGCTTAAGGGCTTTGGCTTCTCATTTTCCACCCACTCCTTGCTCATTTTCTCTTGGGTTCAAGGAGAACCACTCCTCCATTCTCTCTTGAGTTTTCGGAAGCTTCTACTTCTTCTGCTTACTGTCTCTTCACCTTCGTCTCCTTTATCTTCTTCTTTCACTCGCACACCGAGTAGAACCGAGTGGGAACAGCGTGGCTGTGAGAGAACTATGTGGTGTTATGTGTTTGAAGGCTAGGATCCTCCCCTGTTCTGCCTAACAGTGTTGGGTGCTTGGAAGCATGGGGTTCTCCACTGTTGGTGAGGATTGGTCTATTCGTGTGTGGGAACAGCCATGGAATCCTCCACTAGACCGAGTGTGAGGACTGTGTTGTTCCATGGAGGCATAACTCTCCACTGTCTTGCAAATAGAGCATTGAGTGTCATGGAGGCAGAGCTGTTCATGTGTCCGAGTGGCTCAGTGTTCCTCCAAAAGAGATTCCTGTGCTGAACGGCTGGAAGCAGGATCGTTCTGTTGAGAACGAGAGACCAAGGGGCGATTGGTTGGAACTGGAAGCTCAAGGAGCTACTGGGATCTTCTTTCCAGGTAGGGGGCTAATTTACATCTCAAATAAATGGTTTATGGACGGGTTCAGGTGGTTTTGCTTAAATATATTGTGATATGCTTGAAATATGTTGATTGATGTGTTGTAGTACATGCAACGCCCAGATAGTTGTGATATTTATGATCTGTCTAGAGGTTTGGTGGTCCTGTCCCTTAGATGTGTGTTGTTAAGCATATGATTGCTGAGTGAATGCATGGAAATGTTGGCTTTTAATGAGTATGCCGAGTGTATGTACTGATCCCCGTGTGTGAATGTGTGTTTAAATGCTTGTGATGCTTGTCATTGAACATGCGAATGCTAAGTGCATAAGATGAGGACTGTTGTGTTAATTCTGAGTGGATATTATATGAAAAGCATGTGATGTTTGTTGTAAATGATAATTCCGAGTGGATGGCATTGTGATTGCCGAGTGCATGAGATGTGGGTCGGTTATGTTAATTCTCGTTTGGGATTTTATATTAAAAAGCATGTGATTTGCCAAGTGCATGTGATTGCCGAGTGCATGTATTGTGTTATTGCTATGTCGACCCCTGTTTATGAATAATAATGATAAACTGCATTGGATGCATGTTATTGATATTCGAATACCGAGTGCATATATGTGGAAAACATATTGAAAGACCTTGGGTTGGACTCAAGGCAATGCCAGGGGCATTGGCATTGGACGCCTGATGAATAAATTGTATGCATCTGATTCGCCATTAGAAATGCCGAGTGCATATAGCATTGGACGCTTAATATTGAATTGGCAATCAGATGAATACGAGTGAAATATATAATGAAAGACCTTGGGTTGGACTCAAGGCAATGTCGAGTGCATTGGCATTGGACTCCTGATGAATAAGACCGTATGTATTTGATTCGCCACTGGAAATGCTTGGAGCATATAGCGTTGGACGCTTAATACCGATCGGTAATCAGATGAATATGTGTTGAAAATATATTGAAAGACCTCGGGTTGGACTTGAGGCAGTGCCGAGTGCACTAAGCGTTGGACGCTTAAAGACCTTGGGTTGGACTCAAGGCAAGCCTACCTGGTTGGACTCGGGGCTGCCTGTAACACTTCTTTTGTCTCTTGGAGTGACTGTGTTACAGTTGAGGGCAAACGGTTTGGTACCAGTAAAATGGCCGAATCAGCTTGGAGCTGAGAAAAGGCTTGGAGCCTATGTTGCAACAATAAAAATTGGTAATAAATAACTGGATCCGGGTGAAATGAATGTGTGCACACTTATGATTATCATTGAGCTTAATGTGAAATATTGAACATGTGGACATGAATTGATTGGGTGAATCCGATTGGATTAATGCATGTATACTGATATATTTGCTGAGTGCGATATGCTGTTATGGTTGTGATACATGCTGTGATGAATATGAATTATATAGCCATGAATAATTGGTGTGAATTCCAACTGAGTAAAAATATGTACATTGGTACTGTTGCCGAGTGCAAGGTGATTTTATGGCTATGAATATGTGATTGTGAATCATGTGAATTACTCAGTCCTGATTGAATTGCATGAATCCCGAGTGGATAAAGTTGTTGTAGGGTTCATATTGAATGGCAGAGTGCATTATTGCTGATTGAGATATGTTATTGTATGGTTGAGGATTCAAAGATTAATCCAAGTCAATAACTGTCATTTAATATGTAAAAGCTCACCCCTACCGTGGCTATATTTTTTAGTATATGCAGGTTGGACTGGGAACGAGGAGATGGCCTCAAGTCCGAGTGATGGGCACTCCGATTGTTGAAGTGCACACATAGTATATATATTGTAAATAAATATGTTTAAGCCTTGGCCGGCTCTCTTGTAATCCGAACGGATTTAATTATATGGGTTGACTATCGGGTTTATGAACAAGTATACATTGTATATATATATATATATATATATTTTACATTGTTATTAAGTCACCCGAAATTGTTCATTATGTGCTGTTGAGAGAATAATACTAAGTTAATGAATCCCGAGTGGAATATTGTTAGGAGAGCCGTTTCCGAGTGAGGATTTAGTGTGTTGGCCCTTTCCGAGTGATGAAGCCTTAAAACGGTTCCGAGTAAGATGTACTCGAGTGGGCTACTTCCGAGGGAAGACTAGTCCATATGTTACTGTTAACCCGGCGATAGCGTCTCAACAGTTCATTTCCACCACCGGGTTGTTAATTGGCAAGCGCACCAATCGTTTGTAGTTTTCAAAATTTAGATATCGTTCCACTGGGATTGAAAGTCCAATAACAACAGTAATTTTCTATTTACTATAGTAAATGTGAAGGAAGTTATAAACAAAAGAATGAATACAATTTATACAATATTCACAGGTTAGCATGATTGAGTGGTTCATAAGATAAAAGAAAATAAAATCTATCTAAAAAGCCGAGTTGCAATCTAGAATAGGTAAGATACTTGAGATAAACATAGATAAACAAATTATGTTGGAAATTGGATCCCTAATCTAGAATAACAATGAGGAACTCAAGACATGCATATTTAATCATCAAGTTTCATGTCATTGCAGCTTAAAATCATTATAACCGATCCCTCGTGATATAAATTCTAAGAATTCACCGTAAAGTCTGATCCCTCGTGAGCTTTCTCAGTAAAAACTTGCATTAAGACCTGGCCTTATGGCAACAATGGTTAACAACCCCTATAGAATTGAGATACCAAGGGTATTCCAACTTTTTACTTTCGTCAAAACAAGTTTCAATACGGCATGAACAATCATTCTCCCGTTTGACAATCATACTAATAAAACAAGTTTCAATACACATGAAAATCATTCTCCCATTTGACGTTCATATTAATAAAAGGTTGAAATACTAACATGGACTTGAATCATAAACATGCAGAGGTCGAATTCACAACATTATACTCAATAGATTAGTTCACCAATTCCAACATAAATAGATTAGTTACACATGGTGAAAGTAAAAATAACACTTACTGAGTTTGACATTACAAAGACGATGGAAACTTCACGATACAACGATCACAATACACCGAAACACACTCAAGTATCTAGAAAACTATTCTAGAACTACAACTCACAAAAGAAGTACTCAAAATCGAGCACAAGAGAGAAAAGAAGAGAATGAAATGCTGTGAAAGGGATGCTTAGAATGGTGTTGGATGACCCTATTTATAGGGCTGAGCAAGGGTGCTGACGCTACGCGTCAGGCCCCTGACTCAGCTTCCATTAAACAGCTGATAATGGCCACTACAAATTATAAAAATGGATCATGCTTGGCCACTTGGACGTGTCTCCACTGTGTTTTGGCCATTTGTGTTGAGTGGGATGGCCCTTGGTGCTGAGTGGGATGACCATTATTGGGTCAAAGCTGAGTGCTTGACCAAGCTGGAAGTGGAGCCTGCGCAGCATTGACGCTACGCGTGGCTAGGAAGCGTAGCGTCAGCATCAAAAATAGTTGTTGATGCTACGCGTGGGATGAGGCTACGCGTCAGCTCCTCCAGTGTAATTTTCTCTTGATTTCGTAACTTTTTCACTGCAAAACTGGAGAAAATTGATCAAGGGCAGATTATTTCCAACAACATCCATTTATTGAATTTAAATCCTAATTTTCTAACAAATTAAACTAATTTTTATAATTTTTATGAAATTTTTGTTCAAGCTTTTATTGAAAATTTGAGGACTAACAAATACCCCCAACTTGAGACATTTCTCGTCCTCGAGCAAGAGAGAAAAATAAGAAAAAATAAAAATTTGGAATCAAATTTTTAAGTTAGTCTGAGAATTTACCACAAAAAATAATTACACAATTTAACTAATTTGTAATAATCAAAAATTGATATCAAATATAACAACGGTTTAATGATAAAATTATTTACAATATTCTATTAACAACCAAGCAGAATTTCAGGCTTACCTCACAAGTGTTTATCTCTATGCAATTGGTAACCTGTTTCACTCAATCAATCATAAAATCAAATGAATTTAACTTTGTTTGTCATCTAATCAATGGTTATTTATACAGAGTTAATTCAGAAATCACAAGGTCTTTTCACGGGTTATAATGAGGCTTGGTTTACAAGAATCAATGGTTTTTCTTGGAATTCAAAAAAAACCTAAAATCATAAAAGAGCATTTTTATAATTCTTAGGCTTTCTCTTGACCCAAACTTCTCATTTTCTTTTATTGATGAAAAATAAATACCCCCAACTTGATTCTTTTCACTATTTTTGACTTTTCTTTTCCATATTTTCTTTTTGAAAAGAATCAAGTTGCTTATTTTCACTCCCCATTTTTGTGAGAACACTCAAAATATTTTTCATTTATTTTAACTGCTCTTTTAATCAATCAAGTATAGGGAATGGTTAAAACAAATTTAGGTTTTAAGGGTACCAAAGAATTTTATTTTAGGCTCAAATTGGCTTGCAAAGGATAAAATAATTTTTACCAAGGTAAGCTGTTTGGACTAAGGTTTCGTTTCACCAATAAATGTGCCTTGATCATTTTCCCGAATTCTCTGTACAACAACACAAATCAGAGATTAAAGCAAAATCGATTCGAATTGAAAATATGTCGATTAAACCCTCAAGTGTTTAATAAGATCTCTCAACTCACCGGGTTATCGAAATTTGCTTGATAGTTGATAAATTTATTGTAATTAAATTTATCAAAATCCCTAAGTTAAAAAGAATCGATAATTTGATTTTTACAAAAGTGGTGTTATTGTGTAAAAACTCTAAGTGTATAAATTGACTTACTAACAAAAATTTGATTTTTTTTTAGAATAATTTAAAATAAACAACTAACAAAATGGGTTGCCTCCCATTGAGCGCTAGGTTTAGTGTCTCTAGCCTGACATTCCTGCATTTCAAGGGTCAGTTAAAAGATAACTGGTGGTAATTTTGTTAATTTCACCACCCAAATATAGTTTCAACCTTTGCCCATTTACCATCCAACTCCTTTTGGAAGTTGGATCTTCAATTTCCACTGCTCCGTATGGTTTGACTTCTTTAATCAAGAACGTGCCTGACCATTTTGATTTCAATTTTCCAGGAAACAATTTTAATCTTGAGTTGAATAATAAAACTTGCTGATCTGGTGTGAAGTGTCTTTTCTTTAACTTTTTATCATGGTAAGCCTTCACCTTACTTTTGTAGCATCTAGATGATTCATAGGCATTGTTCATCATTTCCTCTAACTCAAGTAGCTGTAACTTTCGTTTATCTGCTGCTGCATTTTGATCAAAATTGAGGAATTTTAAAGCCCAATATGCTTTATGTTCCATTTCAACTGGAAGGTGACATGATTTTCCATAAACCATCTGGAAAGGAGAAAGACCAATTGGTGTTTTAAATGCAGTTCTGTATGCCCAGAGTGCATCATCAAGTTTTTGTGACCAATCCTTTCTAGAAGATGACATAGTTTTTTCCAGAATCCTTTTCACTTCACGATTTGATATCTCTGCTTGCCCATTGGTTTGTGGATGATATGTTGTGGCTACCTTATGCTTTACTCCATAATGTTGTAATACTTTCTGGAGAATTTTATTACAAAAGTGTGAACCACCATCACTGATTAGAGTTCTTGGTGTCCCAAATCTGCAAAAAATATGTTTCTTCAAGAAATTCACAACAGTTTTAGTGTCAGCATCAGGAGTAGAAATTGCTTCCACCCACTTTGAAACATAATCTACTGCCAAAAGAATGTATTGATTTGAGTATGAGTTAGGAAAAGGTCCCATGAAGTCAATTCCCCAACAATCAAATACCTCAACTTCTTGTATATTTGTGAGAGGCATTTCTTGCCTTCTTCCAACAATACCTGTTCTTTGGCAGTTATCACAAGATTGAACAAATAAGTGAGCATCTTTAAAAAGAGAGGGCCAGTATAAACCTGATTGGAGAACTTTTGCAGATGTTCTTTCATCATTAAAGTGTCCTCCGTATGGTGATTTATGACAATGCCGCAACACATCTTTTACTTCCCAGTCAGGCACACAACGTCGTAACAAATTATCCGCTCCAATTTTGAATAAATGAGGGTCATCCCAAACAAAATATCTTGCATCTCTAAAAAAATTTTTTCTTTGTTGTCAAGTCAAATCATTTGGAAGAACTCTTGTTGCTTTGAAATTGGCCATGTCAGCAAACCATGGCCGTTGTGTTATTTTGAAAAGTTTTTCATCTGGGAATTCTTCCAAAATTTCTTTTTCTTTGACAGTAACCTCATTATTCATTAATCTAGAAAGATGGTCAGCTACCATATTTTCACTACCCTTTTTATCTTTGATTTCAAGATCATATTCTTGAAGGAGCAAAATCCATCTGATTAACCTAGGTTTTGAATCAGGTTTAGTTAAAAGATACTTGATTGCAGCATGATCAGTAAAAATAATTATTTTTGAGCCAATCAAGTAAGATCGAAATTTTTCTAAAGCATACACTATGGCTAGTAATTCTTTTTCAGTAGTTGCATAATTTATTTGATTTTCATTCAAGACTTTACTAGCATAATGTATGACTTTAAAAACTTTCTCGTATCTTTGACCTAAAACTGCTCCAACAGCGTAATCACTTGCATCGCACATAAGTTCAAAGGGTAGATTCCAATTAGGAGCAACAATTACAGGGGCAGTAACCAATTTTTCTTTCAAGGAATTAAAAGCTTTAAGACATGCTTCATCAAATTTGAATTCAACATCTTTATTTAGAAGGTTTGATAAGGGTTTCGTAATTTTTGAAAAATCTTGAATAAACCTTCTATAAAATCCAGCATGTCCTAAAAAGCTTCTAATACCTTTTACATTTACAGGAGGTGGGAGTTTAGAAATTACCTCTATTTTGGCTTGGTCAACTTCAATGCCTCTAGAAGAAATTTTATGTCCAAGTACAACTCCTTCTTTCACCATGAAGTGACATTTTTCCCAATTAAGCACCAAATTTGTCTCAATACACTGCTTCAGTACGGTGTCTAGGTTGGATAGACATGTTTCAAATGTATTCCCAAAAACTGAGAAGTCATCCATGAAAATCTCAATGCTCTTTTCAATTAAATCTGCAAAAATAGCAAATATACATCTTTGAAAAGTAGCAGGTGCGTTACAAAATCCAAATGACATTTTTCTGTAAGCAAATATGCCAAAAGGACATGTAAAGGCAGTTTTCTCCTGATCAAGAGGGTCAACAGCAATTTGATTATATCCAGAATAACCATCGAGAAAGCAGTAATATTCTTGTCCAGATAATCTTTCAAGCATTTGATCCATAAAAGGTAATGGAAAATGATCTTTTCTTGTTGCTTGATTTAATTTTCTATAATCAATGCATATTCTCCAACTGGTGACAGTTCTTGTAGGAATTAGTTCATTTTTTTCATTAACAATTACTGTCATACCACCCTTTTTTGGAACTACTTGAACAGGACTTACCCATGTACTATCAGAAATAGGATAAATAATACCTGCTTTCAGCAATTTCAGAACCTCCTTTTTGGTTACTTCTTTCAAAGTTGGATTGAGGCGTCTTTGAGGTTGAGCAATAGGTTTGAAATTATCTTCCAACAAGATTTTATGCATGCAGTATGATGGACTTATACCTTTCAAATCTTCAAGTGTCCACCCAATTGCTTCTTGATTCCTTTTCAATACTTCCACCAGTTTTTCTTCCTCTGTTTCACTTAACAGATTACTAATGATAACTGGTTTTAAATTACCTTCTTTCAAAAAGATGTATTTCAGATTGGAAGGTAACACTTTTAATTCAGGTTTCTGGATTTCTTCAGCAGGTGATTCTTGAATTTCTTCAATCTTGCTTGATTCAAAGGAAATTTCTTTCCCTTGATCAAATTCTTCAAGATATCTTTCAATCTGTTTTTCGTCTTCTTCATTCAAAAATTCAACAGAGTT